>JAUMJL010000213.1:0-600000 GCA_033558185.1 Dromococcyx pavoninus
GAACTGGGGTTATTTAGCATGGGGGAGAGGAGGCTGAGGGAATACCTTATCTGTCTACAACTCCCTGAAAGGAGGTTGTAGTGAGGCAGGTGTTAGTCTCTTCTCCCAAGTGACAGGATGAGAGGAAATGGCCTCAAGTTGCGCCAGAGGAGGTTCAGATTAGACATCAGGAAAAATTTCTTCACCAAAGGGTTATCAGGCATTGGCACAGCTGCCCAGTGAGGTGGTTCAGACCTCATGCTTAGGGATGTGGTTTAGTAGTGGAATGGTGCAGTTGAACTCAATGATCTCAAAGGTCTTTTCCAACCAAGCGATTCTATGACTCTGCAATCATTTCCACTCTGGTAATTAAACATTTGAAACGAACAGATCAAAGGTATTTGAGCCCCAGGGTAGGGTACAGTGCTAAGAGTCAGCTCGTGCCATGAAAGATGTTTCGAGGGAATTGCAGGAAGATGTCAGTGAAGGTTTAGGTTGGGTAATAGGAAAAGTTTCTTTGCGCAGAGCGTGGTGAAGCACCTGAGTGAACGGGCTCCCCAGGGAAGCCAAACCTGACAATATTCGAGAAGAATTTGGACAATGCCCTCAAACACACGGTGTGAATGTTGGGGTCGTCCTATACAGGGACAGGAGTTAAGACTCCATGATCCTCGTGGGCTCCTTCCAACTCAGGTCATTCTGTGACTGTGGGACCAAGAAAATCACGCTGCAGAGAGCCCCCTCAGGTGAGCGAGGAGACCCCCAGACCTCCCCTGGGGACGGCTGGCGCCGCCACTGCCTCCTGCCACCCACAGCCCGCTGCCATAAGGCAGCACACGCTCGAGCCAGTAGCGCCCTGCGCGCCCAGAGCTAGGCCACGCTCCCACCCCCTCCCCGAACCACAACTTCCGGCAGGCTCCGCGCGGCATCGCGCACTCGGGCGCCCCCGCGCAGAGCCCGCCGGGAGCGGCGCGGCGCCGCTCCGCCCACGCGGCGGCGCCCTGGCGCGGCGCCGGGAAACGGCCAGTGGTGACCGCCGCTTCTCGGGGGAAGTGCGCCAACGTGACTCGCGGGCCGCGCTCTGACTGGAGCAAACCATCGCCAGTCACTGCCGCCCTTCTTTCATCGCCCCGCCCCCAATGGCTGACGGCGACCGTGACCGCTTTCCCCTCACCCCACGTGCCCTGCCACGCCTCCCCCGATTGGCTGCCTGGTTGATAGCCCCGCCCCTTTTAAATACCTGTCGCTCTGTGACAGGTCGTCACGGATTTCCTGCCAGGAGGGGCGACGGCGGGGATTGGCTCCCTCTCTTCCTTCCCCCTCCCCGCCTTCCTCTGAACCCCTCCGCCTCCGCGTAGCTCGGCCCTCTCCTCGTATCTACGCCCCGTGGCTCCTCCCCTTCCCCGTAAGCCCCGCCCCCTCCCCGTAAGCTTCTCCGCGCTGAAGGGGCGGCAATGTCAAATCGTTCGCGCGACAGAGCCCGATCGCTGAGCCCGCTCGCACGCGGGCGCGCGCAGCCCCCCTGCCCTGCGAGTACCCCCTTGCCCTCTTTCAGCCTGCCCGCCCTCCGCCTGGAGCCCGGCCCTCCGCTCCTCCCCCTTCGCCGTCACTTGGCCCCGCCACCGGACCCCGCCCCGCCCCCCTCCACACGGGGGCGGCGGGAGGAGGCAGAGCCCGGCTGAGCGAAGAGGAGGGAGCGGTGGCGGTAGCAGCGGCAGGGGGGAGTCAGTGGGGAGCACTGAAGGGAGCGGGGCGGGCTCCGCCCCTCTCTCTCCTTGGCCAGCCCAGCGTCCCTCCCCCTGCCCTTCCTCCCTCCCTCCCTCCCTCCCTCCTCCCCGCACGCGCCGGGCGGAGAAGGCTGCGAGGGAGCCCCGGGTACAAACATGGCGGAGCACTCGGCCCCCGACCACAAGCACAAACCCGCCGCTAACTCCGTGGCGTTGCTCAACAGCCGCGGCGGTGGCGGGGCCACCTCGGCCGGCGGCAGCGGAGGCGGCGGTGGCGGTGGCCTGTCCGGGGGGCTGTCGCAGCCGGCGGGCTGGCAGTCGTTGCTCTCCTTCACCATCCTCTTCCTGGCCTGGCTGGCCGGGTTCAGCTCCCGGCTCTTCGCCGTCATCCGCTTCGAGAGCATCATCCACGAGTTCGACCCATGGTGAGCGCCGCCACCCCGCCCCTAGCCGCCGCCGCTGCTGCTTCTCCCAGGCGGGACGGGACGGGGAGGTGGGAAAAGCGCGCGTGCCTCGGGCGGGAGCCGTGCTGGGAGCCCCCGATGGCAGGGATTGGAGGGGGTGGGGGGTGGGAGCTCAAGACGGGGGAGGGAGGACAGGGGGAGCCCCGCAAGATCCCATAGTATCCCAGAATGACCTGAGTTGGAAGGGACCCACAAGGATCATCGAGCCCAACTCCTGTCCCTGCATAGGACAGCACCAACGTTCACACCGTGTGTCTGACGGCATTGTCCAAATGCTTCTTGAATACTGCCAGGCTTGGCGCCGTGACTGCTTTCCTGGGGAACGTGCATGGGGCAACCCCAAAAATTTACCCCGTGTGTCTGAGTGCGTTGTCCAAACCCTTCTGGAATGCCTCCCCCCTTCTCCTCCGCTTGGCGAACTTGCGCCCCGGCTGTTCCCCCGGCCGCCGGGCGGAGGGAGCCGAGAGCCGTGGGAGCTCTGGGGGTGGGAAAGGGGGGAGGGAAGCGGTGTGGAAGGAGCCCGAGGGGTCGCGGAGCGTGGGGACGGGCAAGGAAGCGGCGGGGCTGAACTCGCGCTTCGTTGTCCCCGCAGGCAGGGTGGGAGCGGTGAACGCCTCGGGGAACGGCCAGGAGGCTGTTTCCCCGCAGAATGCCGGGTTGGAAGGGACCCCAGGGGTCATAGAATGGTTTAAGTTCGAAGGGACCTTAAAGATCATCCAGTTCCATTCCCCAGCCATGGGCAGGGACACCTCCCACTAGACCGGGCTGCTCCAACCTATTTTTGTAATAGATAGTTTAAATGAGATGGCACAAAACCTTGCCAAGCTGAGCTTTGAAAGTGCCCAGTATAGAGGAATCCACTGCTTCCCTGGGGAGGTTATTAGTGTTTAACTCCACCCCCCCACCCCCCCCCGGATCCGGCGGAGTTGTGCGGGCTGCACGCGGTGGAGTTGCGGCAGGACTCTCCGCCAGCGCTGCTGGGGGAGGAGGGGAAGCGGGGAAAGTTGCGGAGCTGGCAGGGAGGCAGGGTGCCAGGCGGGAACCGAGGGCTCTGGAGCCCGCACTCGGAGTTGGAACGGTTGTACCAAACGTGACTGGCGCCCGGGTCCTCGGCGCTGGGTCTCCAGATGTGCGGAGCGGTGCTTCCCAGAGCCCTCGTCGGCCGGGGAGGGAAGAGGGCGAGGAATGCACTGCAGGAAGTAATCTTTGTAAAAGTGACTTGAGGGATTACAGTGAAATGGGTGACATTGATTTACTGCCAGGTGTTTCAAAGCCGCGTTTCTGAGCCCAAGGACTTTTTGCTATTTCCCACGCATCTTGATTTTGCTAAAGATTGCTTTTCCTTCTCTGGAAGCTGTGTGTTCTTTTCCCCGTTGGAGTGGACTAAAACGATTTTATGTGTGAGATCAAGAAATGCTGCACTCGTTCCTTGCAGCGAGGCAAAGTGAAAGATGAAGGGACTTGTGGGGCAGGTTTTTTTAATGCGAAAACGTGACAATGAATTTTTATATTAGTGGCTATTTCATCCTAGGAATCCATGGGGTTTTTTAGAACTTTAAGTAGGGTAAGCAGCAGATGACTTCAGAATAATGATTCTCTGTTTTTAATTTAAAATTTTATGTCTCGGGTCTTATTGGTAATTGCCTGAAGGAAGGAGATGCTTCTTTCTATGATTTTTAAATGCTCGGTAGATACTCTGTGTTAAACTTAATCTAAAATTATTACTGAAATTGTACTTACCCGCAAAGCGTGCACTGCACTTTCATAGTTTCAAAAGCACAACTTCCTCTTTTCTGGTTGTTTTTTTCCCCCCCTCGCCCCCCAATGTAATCCATTCATGAATCACAGCAGAGAATAGTGGATAGAGAACAAGAAATTGCTTTGTTTCTAAGTGCTGTCTGAAGTAATGCAGACTTTGTGATATGAAAGCCAAATATCTCAAAATATCTTCACAACATCAAGTAATTGCCCATAATTTAAGTGGGTTTTTTCCTGCAAACATAAATGAATGGAAGGAATGCAAACTTTCTGTTAGTAGAGTTGACAACGAGGGGAGCACAGTTAAACACATCTGCAATGAGACTACGAGAACCTGGAGTTGCATCCTGTGAAGTAGTTATCAGGCTTTTCTAATCTAAATTTAAGCAAAAAGACTTTCTGTCACAGAGGAAACCTTTTTTTTAAGCATACAATCTACATTTCTGTACTTACATTTGTAATGAAGGCTCATTCTTGTATAAATATAAATTTTACAGTGTTGATTTGCATAACATTTGTTATTAAGCCTTGAAGGACATTAAAGAAGGTGCTATGGGAGTTAAATTTGTAGCTGTGAAATGGTTGTAAAGATAAACTTCTTGTTTAACCAATATGTGAGTTGACGCAAAGTCATCTTCTGGAATGTATAAACAGAAGACATTGCTGCCTATGCTGCTGTGTTTACCTTTGCTAATTAGAGAATAGATGAAGTTGACAAAACTCATTGATTTTAATGCAGGTCTGTGAGAAGCAGTTGAAATGTCAAGAATCATGCCAGTGTCATGTTGATACATGCCAGAAATGGTAGAAGCAGATGCACTTAAGTTAATTAGTAGGAAAGAGAGAGAACCTAAAAGGGTAGAAACTAAGGAAAACCACAGGGTTTTCTCTGTTGCAGCAGCAATTTTGGTGGAAAGAGTGAAAAATTATGTTGCTCCTAAATACTCTTGAGTAACTAGGTAGGAATAGTTTTTCACAGTTGTAAGGGTCTTACAAGTCTGAATCTAATGTGGGAAAGGAGCTTATGAAAAGAGATTAGAAACAGTGCTCTATTTTTATTTTTTAACCTCTTCTTTAGCAGCTTGTCCAGGTGAACTAGATTTTTAATATTCTTTTTTTCCAAGACAGAGGCTATAGACTTTGGTGGTCAAACAGTTCCATGGACTTCTCTGTTCCTTTGCCTTTTCTGTCAAGCTTGCATAGGATATCTTGCAATGTGTTGATATGTCACTCATTCCCTAGTATGAATTTTGTGATCAAGAACTGAAGTATATTTGATAAAATGAGGAGCATTAGTAAAATCAATTATTCTTCTGAATGGAAAAATATTGCTGCCTTTAAGATGTGGAAATCTTTCTCATTTACTTAGGAATCCAGTTTTCTGGTATGGACATAAGAAATATGGGAGATCCTTGGCGGGGGGAGGAAGGGAGTTTTGCCTTGGATTTTCTGCATGTTAATTGAATCAAATACTACCTTTTTCTAACATTGCTTTCAAGCTTCATTTCTGACAGTAAAGTTAGGTTTTATGGCGGGGGTGGGAGGTTTGCTTGGTTTGTAAAATTAGTCTGAGACTTACTCTGACTGGCATTTCTTCCAGAAATGACCCAAATGTAGTACAAGAAGCAAAGGTAGTAGGGAGAAGACAGTTTTGCTCTTGATCTCCATTATAATACAATGCCTGCATGAAGAACAAACAAACTGGTATTTTGAGGTCACTGTACTGTCACTTACAAACTTGTAATCTGATCGTTATTACTCAGATTTCTGTTTTGTTTTTTTCTCCCCCCTCACTTAATACCTTTGTATAGTATTATGACTTTATTTTGATTTATTTCTCATGCTTTGTTTATTTTTCATTCTTGAGCTGGTCCAGAGACTTTGAAAACGTGTCTGATTTTTGGCAGCTCCTAGGTCAGGTGGGCCGATACATGAATGCAGTGAGCATTGACTTGAAGCTGAGCTATTGACAGACCTCCAGCTTTTAACTTCAGGACTTCATTATCAGGCCAAGAACTTGAAACACAGACAGTGGTAGTACATCAGGATGGTTGTGTTTCCCAGATGAAACTTGATTCATCTGTTGGCCTGGTTTGGCAGCTGGGTGGACCAAGAGCATAATTTCTGCACTACACAGGTGCTCAGTGAAAGCTTTTCATGAAAGTAGAACAGCATTTTTAACTCGGTTATCAAGTGAGGTCATTCTTTCTGTCATATGTTGCCTTAAATGCCAGCATTGCTACTGAATGAAGGCAAACAAAATTATGGAGTACTTGAACTTTATACAACTCCAGCATGCCCATATGCTGTTTCATTTGGCTGCTTGTATCATAGATATACACATAATAGTATATATGTGTGTGTATACTGCTACTAACTAAACCAGTGACAACCTTTTGTACATCAGTAGTCTTCAGGGAGAGCTATCAAAATAGTAACATGCGTTCTTTTTGCATGGTTGTTAATGCTTCTCACACGTGTGACATAGTATCTGAATCATTAATCATACTCTATGACATTAGATCAAACTCATGTCTTTCTTTGAGAATTTTAACAACTAGCTTAACACCAGTTACCTTAGGAGTGAAGAGCTGCCTTATGCTGGAATGCAGAACCTTGTATTTGAGCCTGAAAACCTCTCTGTACCAGTTTGCACATACAGGATGGAGTACCTGTATGATCTTTGTCAGTAACATTTACCTACCTGTTACTGCCAAGAATGTTGTCTCCTACTGACCTGGCAGTTCCTGGTACTGAACAGCACTACCACAAGCTCATGTACCTCTTTACCTCTTCTAAACCAACATCATTGATCATTCAAACTGCCATTTTTTTAACTGTCTTCAGGGTGACCATTGTTTGTCATACCTCACTGAGGTAACATAGTTGTGCTAGTGGGAAGCATACTTTATATATATGTGATAGCAATCCACTTTCTCATCACTGATACCATCATTACTTTTAGTGGTCTTCAGTGAATGGGTATGAACTTGTGAAAATAAAAATAAGGTTGGTGTCTTTGCTTGCATTTCAGAGGCAGACAGGGTAAAGAAAGGATTTTTGACACAGTTGAAAAGACAGGTTTTGCTAGGCTCAAATCATGTTTGCTAGATGGATTCTTGAGATGTTATGAACTTTTTCATTAATGAAACCTTAAATTGGCCCTTACAAGTATGATATGACAGCTTCATTAAAATAAAAGGTGTGACTCAAGTGAACATTAGAAGTAATATATGGAATTGATTGAACACTGGAGGCTGTGTAAATGTATTGATTTTGTTGGGAGAGAGTAAGGTTGTGCGTTTGTGTTATACTTAGCTGATCCAATGGTTGCCTTTTGCAGTATGAGTTCTATCACCCACTGTGCAGTCCTGCTTTTTCCTTTGTGCTTGCTCTAAAGCAGTCGTGGTGAGTTGATTGAATGAGGTAAATTGTCAAAATACTGTAGCATTTTAGTTCCCTGAGCTTGGTCTACCATCAGTTTTTTTTATATTGCAGTTTAGTTTCTCATTGAGGAAGAATATGAATGTTGGGAGGGAATGTAAATAGCAACTAGTTTTAGAGGGTAAACTGGGATTGTGTGATAGGTTGGAGACGTGTATATGTATAAAAACAAAGGATGTTAAGACAGTGGGGCAACAGGACTGAGAAAAGAAACGGTAGGTAGCAGTGAACGAGAGTACCTTAAGCTGGTGATCATAAGTGTGGGGAGGGAATCACTTAAAGAGAATGATAGTGTTGATAATCTCAATGAACAGTGCTCAATCTGTAGGTCATGGGCAGATGTGACCTACCCAGATAACTTATCTGGCCGGTGCTTACTTGCTGGTGACTCCTCTTGCTGGGCAAACGTACAGCAGATGGCACAATAAATGTGTTGATGGTCTTGAGGGATGGCAGCCACTGTCCTCTCCCAAACTGCTATCTTTCCAGAGGCTTTCAGCCCATCACATAATCTTCTTGAAGATGAGTACATGAATGTGGATCTACTTAGGGAACATTTTCCAGCCACTTTAGGATTCTTTTCCCAAACACTTGTTTTTGTTTATAATCTTCAACAATTTCCTTGGAAAAGCATATGATTCCAGTCCATTTTGAATATAACCACTTTAGGTTGATTTTGAGTTGTTGCAAATGTCATGAGATTCATATTAAAAACTTACTACAGTATCTTCATTAACAAGCTTTTAAATTCTGTGAAATAAGTATTATTTTTTATAATAATATACTTTAAAATGTGGTAATGAACAGTTGGATTAAGTATTTTATGACATTTTTTCTTATTGTAAGATACAGACACTACATTTAAATTACGAAAGTCA
Source organism: Dromococcyx pavoninus (assembly GCA_033558185.1). Lineage (NCBI taxonomy): Eukaryota > Metazoa > Chordata > Aves > Cuculiformes > Neomorphidae > Dromococcyx > Dromococcyx pavoninus. The sequence goes on from JAUMJL010000213.1 coordinate 8,251, forward strand.
TTTATGCTCTAGTAATACTAAGAATTTTAGCAGGATTTCAGTTAGCCAAGTAGCTCCAACTCTTTTCTACCATTTTATTATAGTAGGAAAAATATTCTAGCATAGTTTCCAAGTCTGATTTAGCGAGGCCTGTGTGTTCTTGAAGAGTAAGTTCAGAGAATTTTCCATTCTTGGAGAGTAGCCTGCCAGATATCTTCCACATTTTTTAATGAGGAAGATTCAGATCAGGCATCTTATTTGATCATTTCTATTGCAATATGACATGCATTGAGAAGCTCTGTTGGCGCAGGTCAGTCTCTGCTTTTGGGGACTTTCTAGATTATAAATCCTGTATGTCTAGGGACTTGAATAGCCTTTCCCTGTTTAGGTACTTGGAGGGTCCTGTTTTGAAGCTAAATAATTTTTTTCTAGAAGGTTTACATGATGTTAACAGTCAAGAAGATGTGCAGTTGACTGTTCTGAACTTTTCTACTGCTTAGGAAATTGCAGAAATTGGTAAATATTAGAAATTTGATGGAAGGTGGACAATCTGGAGAAAGACCATTGGACAGAGTAGAAGACATAGCAGAGACTATGCTTTGTGAGTGGGGAGACCTCAGGCCAGATTTGATCAGTTAGACTGATGCAGCTGAAAATGGTTCACCATATGGCCTCAAAATAACATTCACATAAGAATCAAACCTCTACTCTATCTCTACTATTGTTGTCTACCATCTTTACTTAGCAGGTAATGTTTCGCACAACTTTTAATTGGGGTGGAAACCTCATCAGACTTCATGTCAGAGCAGTAGAGGCGTTACTCATGAGAGCATAGGGAGGGATAGTGTTCATGAAACACGTGGAAAGCATGAGTACAGAGGCTGTCCCTACACTATCCTTTTGGAAAACAGGAGGTGAGACAGAATGCTTGCAAAGTGTTGAGCCTTTTATTGATTTGTGGATAGCAGAATGAAACTTAAAACATTCCGATATGTTTTCCTTTTCATGTAGGTTGGGTTGAACTGAACTGGCAGCTTTAGCTATTTTTTTTTAAACAGATTTTAACACAAACAAAAACTCTTGATTAGCTAGAGCAAATGCTATGATGGAAATCCTTGAATGGACTTTTCTTGGCAGATATCCTATTGTTTGAGCAGCTTAATTTGGTTACATAGAGTTAGTAGTTTATAAAGGTTACCTTTTGCTTCCTATTGTAATTCTCTCTCTAATAGTCTCTGGGTTAGACAGGTTGTAATCCTCATGCTTTTAAATCTGTCTCCTGTTGAACTGGGGAGGGAAGGGGAGAATAAAAATTTTGTGGACAGTAAAACAAGCAGAAAAATTCAAAATCCTACAGGGCACTAATAGTTTTGAAATAGGTTGGGGGTAGGCTGGGTTTAGGCTGTTCCACAGGGATGTCTTCTGATTCAGTCAGCTTATTTCCCATTTAATGTCTATCTGTGCATGTGCTGCAGAGTTTCCTCCTTAATTTTTGAAAATCCTGTTTTTGCAGGCCCTTTGAGGTACATTTGTACTGACATTTAGGGCTAATCCTGAGGGCTTCTTTCTACTTAGCAGAGCCATTAAAGCTGCTGCTTTCAGAGCCTGTACCCTGTAGCAGGTCGTGTACAGATGTTTTTATTATTAATAACTCCTTTAGCAAAACTGCCAGTCTTACTACTTGTTGGAGAACAAAATGAACTTAAGGGAAGTATTAGGACGAAGTATTGCTATAGTCTTTCTGTGCTTTACATCTGCAGTAAATTTTCTAGTGTGTCAAATAGATAGACTTTATTTCCAGCCCCACAGCTGAGGCAGAGCTTGTGTTCTGTATCTGAGCTGTTGCTGGAAATCAAGTTGGGGTGGTTTTTAACATGGGTAGCCAGTAGGTCTGGGCTTGAGAGGTACCATGAAATTGACCCTCATTCTGCACCACACCTTATGTAAGCTGAAGCGGCCTGAGGAGTGAATTTAAAAATATAGATACAAACAAAATAGAACAGCTTCTATATTTCTCAATTTATTGCTACTTTCCCAGGGTAAAAGCTCCTTTGGCATAGGGAGAATTAAATGCTTCCTTTACTGTAAAAGTTCTTGCTATTAAGTAAGGCAGTATCTCTGTACTTTAGAGAAATCGTCTATTTTAAACAAGGAATAACTGAGTGTTTGTACAGGAGTGCTTGTAAGAGGAGGAAACTGTATTTAAAATGTCTGTGTGCTATGGAAGACCCAAGTCTGCTACCATATGCTGTTGCCTAAAGGGCTCGTCTAATATGAGTGGTGGGAGTATGTGGATTGTGATGATAATTGCTTCTGGGTGTTACAATATTTATCATATCATTTTCTATGGCAATTGTTTTATATAGGTTATGTTAGTTTGTTAGTTAAAGAGCACGTCTGAGTTTTGTTTAGCTGATAATCCATGAAGACAGAATTGTAAAACACCTTCTTGAAGTGTCCCTCACTTGAAACAAAAAAAAAAAACCCATGGGGAAACTACATGGTAACTGATTATGTCGGTTTAGTTTGATTTATTGAATTTTGGTGGTGTTCTCAATAGGATTGCTGTTATCTTCTAGGCTGTTTTACACAGTATTTAGTTACATTTATTTAAAAAGACTGGCTTACTGGATGTGTGAGCACCATCTATCCTGTTGGTTGAATGGTAAATGGATTTTGCAGAAGGGAAAAATAGCATGTAATTACATAATTTTAAACTGTTCTAGCACACATGGCTGGGTAGCCTACATTTTGTAAGTTCTTTGCTTTAGTTTTTTCAATGTGTTTGTTCATTTTTTGCAATTGTTGTACTATAAATGGTAACCAACTCTTAGCTCCATCAAGTGTGATTTGATTTTAATTTCTTCCCAACAGATGGGTATTTTGAGGAAATCTAGGTAAGGAAGGCATCACTTGAGGATTCAGCTGACTGGAAAGACCACATGTTGAACAGAATACTTGTGTGCTATAACCAGATGATGTGAAAATACAGCAATACATTTTCATGATGCAGAAGCAAAACATAACAAAATAAGTCTGTTTGTCCTGAACACTTTTCTTTGTCTGTGTTTATCTAGCTTTTTTTTTTCCTGTAGTCTGTTGCATATGTTGAATATACTTCCTTCCTATTCTAATCTAATCTTAAGCAGCATTTTGAAGTTCAGTTGAATAACTTAGAATTTCATAAGTATTGTTTGGAATGTATATCTTCAAAAAGACAGTTTAATCTTCAGAGTTGAAATATTTGAAGTTTATCATTTGGATATTAAAGGCCTTTAAAATGCATTTAATTCTTCCTCTGGCAATAGATAAAATGCTTTAAAGTTGTGATTCTTCCAATCTAGAAAGTGAATACAAAATTGCAACTTTGGCATTATTATATTGATGTAAACAATAGAAGTAAATAGGTGTCTTTTTGGCTCACTTTACTGTAGAACAGGAGTCACGAAAGCCAATGCAGTGGTTGAGTTTTCGAAAAAGTTGCGTAATGCTACTGTGTTTTGATTATTTTATCTTATACAGGTGACTAGAATGATTTATGTAATGTCAAATGTCTGAAGTAGTATTTAAAAAACTGTTGCATATGTCTCACTATTCATTTTACTCTGTAATAGTTTTAATCTTTCATTTGCCAAATAGAAAATGGATTTTGACACTGGAGAGACTGCCTTAAACATTTGCCACAGTATCTTAATTCGTGATGTCTTGGGTCAGCTGGTAATGACAAATGTAATTTTTCTGCTATTGCTAAACATGTTCGGGAGCCAAGGAATTTTTAGTGCTTTAATTTTGTAATCCACCACTACTTCAGCAGTGTTCCCTCCACCCTCCCACAGTAAAGACCAATTTTTGCCATAGAGGAGACTGGGTTACATGTTTTGTGTCAAATATATCATCTTTGTAACTGTTTAATTGCTGGATTTTATTTTGTAGCTTTGGCTTTAGTAAGTGAAATTCAGGGTCCCTTTTACCTTATGCTTCCATCATACTCCAGTTTCAGTGCATGGTTCTTGTGCAATCATTATTTTTGCTTTGTGATATTATGTTCCGTATAGTGCCATCTGCTGTCTTCTTTCAGGACTTTCAGGACTATCTTCAAGAAGAAAAGGCCTTGGAATAGCTTTAGATGTTGAATGGTACTTTTACGTGGGAAGTTAAGCAGTGTTGTTTTCTATCTCAGTGTCTAATATGCTGTGCTGAAGTACCCGTGACTGTCATTCGCGTGTTGGAAAATGCATGAAAAATGATTCCAAAGGTTCTTTTGAGAACCTCCAGGAAGCTGCTGTGGCTGTCAAGACAGTGGTTTGGAGTGTTTTGAGTAAAGTCTAACTCTGAATATCTACAGTATCACAAGGTGCTGCTGAGCTTGTCTTCACCAGTGTAATTTTGCCTTATTCTCATCTAGTCAAGGGGAGTAGTTCTGAATTTCCAATCATCTGCTGGACATCTTGATAGTTTTCTGCTGTGTTAACAAGTTAAGGGAGCTCGCAGAAATCTGGTGAGTGCAGGTGTCAGGATCTGCAGGTGAATGCAGGGAAAGGGAAACTTCCTTACTCCAGTGGCAATGACCGCATCTTGTATCCAATCCAATCTCAAGTATCCACGAGTTCTCTGACCAACAGGCCAAGGGTTACTGAGGTGAACATGTCAATGGTTTCTCTAAAGCTCTTCTACTGTGCTGTAACTGTTTAAAAGTTCTGCCAGAAATAAGATTGTCATTGCTTAAATGATTATACTGTATGTTGGGGATCTAGGGCTGCATCCCTTTTCTGAATCAAGAAGGCTAACTCTAGTTTCCTAATTTAAATGCGCAATTTGTGGAGAGAGAGTTGAGAGGGCATACAGTCTGGTGGGAACTGAAGCACAGAAGGTCCTGAAGCAGGCTGATTTAATTTGAGTCTGGAGAATGAGGAGAGAAGATTTAGGATTGTGTCACCTGAGAACTATCCCTTGAGAACTTCTGCTGTGTCTTTCCCAACAACTCTCATGTATCCCCAGCAATACACTTCTTTTCAACGCTGCCTGAACTGCAGCTGATTCTCTTGCTTTAGTATCTGCCTTTCTCTATTCCTTTTCATAGGCAACTAGACATTGAATTTACCTCACCCTGCTTTATATAGCAATGAAAGAGAAGGGGAAGGCATGGTACCTCAAGTCAGTACTTGTTATTTAATAAAATAACATTAGAAGCTAAATTAATCCCTTTTACTCTTCATTAATATAAATATAATATTATATAATTTTATATTACTATAACAACAGCTTCAAAGCTTATGTCTGTAATATCTCATCTTAACAGTGTTGCCCCACCTCTGCATTTTATTGCATTTTATTTTTTTAAAAGCCCCTTTAAGTTCATTTCTAAACATGAACTGGATTTTACTGAAGTGACGGAGGAACACAGTGAAATAGTTTGATAGCAAGACTAAGGAATACTAGAAATTCCGTCACGTAATGAGAAAACAAACATTTAACTTTAATTTCACATTGTATCCGGCTGGAATTTAATATTAATTATAAATACTTTCTTAAATGCTGAGCACCGCAATCAGTAGTGTTTCTGTGAGGATACCTAATAAAAAACAAATAATGTTTTGTTATTAAACTTCTGTATTTCTGGTACGTAGTCTTTAAAGCAGCATTGATAATCATTAGGTACAATTCTTAACAGGTTGAACTAAATTCAGTGAAAACTTGCATGTTTGTTTTGATTTAGACTTCTTTGAAATAGTATGAAAGATATAAAATGTAGTGGATAACTGATTTTTAGATTCTGCTTGCCATACTTATTTTGGAATAAATCAGATATTGAGAGTGGATCAAGAATCCAGAATATAGTTAGAAAGATAAACTCCAGTCTGTGTATTAGAGGGAAGGAAGACAACCACTCTCTGTTGTCATCTACTTTCCTGGTCTTTGTTTATTGTATTGGTGACATCCTATTCCCACATCAGATTCCTCCAATGTGAGAATATGAAACTGCTTTGCAAACAGCTGAAAGTCTTTCTGCCCTCAGCTGGAGGCCATCATCCCTTCTGTGGGATTGTATTAATACATATGTGAGTACTCCTAATCTGCTTCAAAGCAAAATCAGATGAAATAGTTTAGATTATCTTTAGAGTAGTTTGCTTTTCAGCTGTGATTCAAGTTAATTTTTCTGATGGGGCACAGCAAAGCTCATTTGAAGCATAACTGCCGCAGTTAAATTTGGGTGTGTAATTCGGTACAAGGCATCCTGGAGTTGTGTATGTCCCCCCACCTCCTACCCCCCTTACCATTTTGCACTTTAGGCTGTATTCATGCCTTTTTCTTTTCAGTGTCATTTGATTAGGAAATAGGTAGGTCTACCTCTAGGATTCTACACACCCTGGGCATATTGTTTGATTAAGTCTGCAGATACCTATACATATATATACCAACAGCACAAAATTGCCTGATCCATGCTACGTGCAGTATTTATGCCTGTGTCAAGTTACTGAAGGGTTAAACAGAATTTGAGCAGACTTAATGAAGTTACACAGAATTAGGTCTTTAATCCAGCCCCCAACAATGGACAGAAATTGTTCAAGTTAAACTATCTGATTCTGCACTAATGATGCTTTGCATGATCCACTCTAAAACATTAATTTTTATTTTTTCAACATTTGTTGTAGTAAAATGTCAGTAAGTCAGTATTGCAACAGATGGAGCTGAACAGGTCTAGCTTCTTGGACTGAACATGATATCCATACAGAAAGGACAACTGAAAGAAAGCATAGACAGAGAATTCAGATAACTGAAGCTGAATTCAGGAGGAAGAATAATAGCAGGTGCATTAAGAGATGTACTAAGAAGCAAATACTTAAGGAATTTTGGATGAAACACTACCTTATTTTAACTTGCTAAACTGACTCAAACTGGTGGCATGCAACCATAACACTTGACATTTTTTAAATTTCTATGAGCTAACAAAAAATGTGTTGACATAATCTGTACACAGTGGTTTGATATGTGATGCGTGAATCTGGCTGGTCCTGCTCTTCCTAGTATTACACAGAAGTTCAGGCAACAGGCTGTTGCAAATCGAGGGGATGAACACAATAGTTTCTGCTAAAATTGTTCTGTGGTGCTATAACTGTTTAAATGTTCTGCCAAAAATAAGATTGTATTTACTTAAATGGTTATATGGGATATTGGGAATACAGAACCTTTCTAAGGGTCCTGTTTACTTTTTACCACGTTTTGTATCTTGCAGGGTAGAAATGATCTGCCAGGCCACCTTGCATCCAGACTTGATTCTGTAAATTTCAGTTAATGGGAAGTGATTGTGAAGTTGGTTCAACTACATTTCACATTGCAACTGCCTTGTAACATATTGATGACTTTATTATGTAATAAAGATGATGACTGATGACAATATCACATACTCCCAAAGAATTAAAGTAACCACAGTGAAGAAGAAATACCTTTTGCTTTACTCTGTATTTCAGACTATCACAAAAATTAGTGTTCTTTTCTGGGTACTATTAGATCTTGCTGCAGGATAGCAGGTAGTAGTATATTTGAGATCAGTTTAATAGAAGTCCTTTGTTGGTGTTTAGGTGTTATATGTTGCTTTATTCTATAGTAGATGACGAGCATGGGAAAAAAGTGGCTTGGGAGCCAGCTGTCCTTTGCTCCAAGTCACTTCTTGTGAAGTAGTCATGTTCAGCCCATTGGTTTTTTTTTAGTATCACATTTCTCACAGAAAGAATGTTTTGCTTCTTAAAATATATTATTCAGCTAATGGCCTTTTGGGTTCCATCCTGCTGACCAACCTTTCACTTAGAAGGTCCTGAAGTTCAGCTGCCTCCACATTAAAACCAAGTACAACATGAAGGTCTTCCATCTGGAAGAAACATCCTTCTTTGAACATACTCCTGAATTTGATGCAAAGCCTTCAGAGTTGCAAGATGCAAGGCTAGTGTGCCATAGAGCAGCCCAGTAGAACTTGCAAAAAAAAAAAAAGGCATAACACTATGGTGGTTAATATTGTATTGAGCAGAGAACTGATGCCTCTCAAGGAGCTGATCCTGCCAAAAGATATGGAACCAGTATTGCCATCAGTATTGCCAGTCATAGTGTTGTATATGCAGTGAAGTGTACGTCCAGTGGAGAAGAAAATGAGCCTTCAATTTTCCTCTGTAGCAATTTTGAATTATTCTGTTTGTATCCTATCATTGAAGCCTCTTGGTAATTTTGACTGTCCCAAGAGAAAATGGCATCATCACTTTATAAGATCTAAAATGTTGTTAAATATTCTGAATGCCTGACCTTGCTGTTGAAGTATGACTTTTTAGTATTGATAAAACTGCCTCTTTTCTTAATAATTTGCCTTGAGACATGGAACAGTTCTAAAGCAAGACAGGAAGAAGTCATGAAAAAGCCCAGTCCTTCAGCAGAAGTGTCTGGAACTGTAGGCAGATATATGCCCGCTGTGGTGATGATGGGGAATATGTGGTGGCTTCAGATGTGGTACATTGTGTGAAAAATACAAGCTGTGGTCATGGAAAGCTGTAAAAAGCTTGCTGCTATTTAGCAAAAATACCAAAGATGCCCTGGACTCTCTGAAAAAGTTGGAGTGACTGTATGCTCCCTGTAGAATTTCGTATCGTTAAGCTATTGGCGGCATGCGATTCCTGATTTTAGCACTTCCTGAGCATGACATCTTATTGAAAGCAGTGAAAATACCGTGCCAAATAGCGGCAGTAGTAATGCTGTAATCCTTCTTAAACACATTGGGAACATTCCAATACATTTAGTAGTTATTCTATAACCATTCTGGCCTTCTTCAGGATTTACACTGGGCATGGTTGAATGTTGAACTTGAAAAAATAGCTGCCCTTCTGGTTGTGCCATCCAGCTTTTCTTTTTTTTTTCCTGGACATTCTACGGCACTTCCACATCAGGGATTATTCTAATAGTTTTAGAAGCAAGGAGTTTTGTTGCTTAGCTGGATTCCAGGAACAGAAACTTCTTCCTCCTTTGGCTCATTTTCCATGTTTTTTTGAAGTTAGGTGGCCACATCACTGCAGACCTTCTGCCATTTTATTATTTCAGCTTACTGTCCTTCATAGAAAAAAGGAGTCTTTGCCATGTTTTTCTCTGTGTATATGTCTGTTTTCAGAATTATGAAATCTGAAATCAAAAGCGGGATTGTGATCAAATTTGGAACTCAGAATGATAGTACTGCTGTCATTTTTTATTATCAAACATTAGACTTCCGGGTGACAGTCAACTTGCAGGATGTGTGTTTCTCTTTTGAAATAGTTCTACTTGCAACAGAAGCCCTAAAGATTAGTTTGGCCTCTCTAAATGTAGGACACACTTGGGAGCTTTCACCAAATACTTGATATTAGCTGAGGCTTATATCACAATACAAAGAATAATGATATATCAATATATTTTGAGATAAAATCATGAAGACTAAACCGTCAAAAAAATTCCGTATTTAACTCCCTAAAGATAACAGAATTAGGACAATGTTAAAGTCTACATCAGCCAAAGCTTTTATTTTGTCTTTCTGATGGACTTGACTTAATATCTTTTTCAAACAGCTTTTGTAAGAACTGTGCAAACATGCTCGGTGTAGAATATGGGTGGTGATAATGTGTTCATGACTACTGGGTGTTTGTTGTCTATTGAAGTGCAGAAGCTCCAGGTGAGTGTGCAAGGTGGTGACATCTTCCACATAAATCTGTGGTAGGTGTGAAAAGAAATGTCTCTCCAAATCTTTTGTTATGAAATAGGTACTTGATTACATTAAATGTTCTAATTTGGGACAATTAATGCAGTGTTATCTTTGTGTTTGTATTAGATTTAAGACCTAATAAGCTGATGCCAGCAGAATGATTTTAAGTCAAAAAGAAAGGAACATGAGGTTTGCCTGAAATAAAATTGCCTGGTTACTCTTCCATTTTGCAGAGTTATGTCATTTACACATATAGAGCTCAGTGTATGTTTTCTCCATTCTCTCTCTGAGGTCTTTAACACCTTGGGGTTAGGTAGTGGATGGTAGGAAAGGCTCTTTTAACTGCCGTATGTACTTTTGCCTACGGGTGTTGTTGGTGCAAAATTCTGATCTTGATTCATCGAGACTAGTTTAAATGTTCATACATAGTTTCCAAGGTAATAAACTCAAACCAAGGAAGCATTTTCATGATGAGAAATACTGCCCAAGTGCATTGAATTCATTATATAATTGATGGGGTACTATATTTCCATTTTAAAAACCATATGCAAAACATTGTGGTAATTGCTTATTCGTAGATAAACACTTTAGACTTTCAGGATGTTGTGCTTGTATAATATCTAGGCAAGCAGGTGTTTTAAAATTTAATATGAAATACTTTATATATGTTTCTTCGTTTCAGTAGAAGTTACTGAACTTTCTCATGAGGTTTTCCATAAGTGTTACACTGAATAAATTCTTCCTTTGGATGCAAAGAATATGTCATATATGGAGACAATCTGCAGCTATCTTTTTCAAGAATCTAGAGTTGCCATCTCTAATTAGATGCTATATGGCAGAATTGGTTCTGTAATCTACATTTGCATTAAAAACTGACTCCTAGAATTGCTCAGATAGATTGTAACATTTACAGTTAGTTTGTATCATTTCGTTTTTCCCAGTTTGCAGATGTGAAAGTTTTGTGCATCTGCAGCTGAAGACTTTTAGAGCACAGAAGCGTTTATAATTGCTGGCTTAGAAAATTTTCAGCGGATTCTGCTAGTAAGGAGATTACATATTGTCAGATGGCTATAGAATACCAGATAGAAAGTCTGGATAATGGGGCAATAGTAACGTGAAATTGATAGGGTTTTGGACAGTCGGGAACATTCCCCACAAGAAGCAACATTGTGATCTTGCACTCTGTTGTAAAGGGAGGGTCAAATTAATTCCATTGCCATCAATGTAATTTGTGTTAAGTCAGGGGTGTCAAACTCACAGCTCCCGTGGTTCTCCTACTCCTGCAGCGTAACACGTGTCACACACTGTTCACGTGACCAGCGCTGGCAGGATCCCAGGGGCAAGGAGCTTGTCTCTGCCACCAGGGATAAACAAGGTGCTGGGCTGGATAAAACAAGGTGGAGGGATGGATTAGGCTCACGGGCTGTGAGTGTGACACCCTTGCCTTAAATGTTTTTAAGATCTGGCCGAAGTAACTGCATTGCTGTATGTGTGTTCTCTTCATATTTTTCTTCATTACTTTCTTGGTGTACTGAATTTTATTTGAATGTTCATCCTAAATAGTACTTCTGTCAAGGAAATTCTAAACGTAGGAATGTCAAAGTCAAAGATGTCTCCCTATAAATATAGCAGTAATTGTTGCTGGGAAGTGCTGGGGAATTCTATAGCTCCTGCATAGAGCAAGTGATTGCTGTGAATACCATTAACTAATCACCTTGCAGTGTTACCTTTTGTCATCAAAAGAGTATTTCATAGAGGGGAATAAAAATCAAACCCAAGTGTGAACAGATAGTTAAGATTATTAACAGTACATAACGTAGAAGTGAAAAGTTTACAGCTTTATTTTCCAAGTTGCCTGGTTAAGCTTTCCAAATTAATGTTGCTACTAAAAAAAAATTATGCCTCTGCTCAGTTATTTTGCTGTTGCTGCTTGTGTTCTGCTTTATGTTGAAGTTGAAATATGCTTTGGAAATGAGAGCCATATATTTGTTAACTCATCATCTTCAGTTGTCTCCTGAAACAACTATAATGTAAGTATCTCCAACAGTGCCTCAAAATTAACGGAACCATGTGTACAGTGCTGTTATGATCGTTAGAGCATCTCCCAAAAGGTTCAAACTATAATACCAGGCTAATTTAGTCATTGGGACTTTCAATTCTGAAAATGTACAAAGACTTAGGATTGTTTGATTCCTTTAAAGCTTAACTCAGAGGAGGAGGCAGTTCAAAATACAAACCTGACAGAAAGAGGCAAGGAGAACCGCAGAACATCACTTTTCTTCCTAGAACATCAGCTAAAATAAGTAAAGTCAACACTTACTTGTGTTAGTCAGTTAGGTCCTGAAGAGCTCTTCTCTGATGAATGTTAGCAAGTGTTTATCTTTTTTACAACATGGACTGAGAACTTGAATACTCAGTCTTTCAAGCTAAGTTCTTAATTAGGCATGTGCCTCACGTAATTTTGTTCTTCGTTCTTTTCAGGTCTGTCTCAAAGGGATGAGGGAGGATGAGAGGGAATCTTGGGAGATGGATGAACAGTTCCCATACCTCAAAAAAAGATCAGTGTGATGGTTAAGGGTGGGAGAAAAAAGGCATCCTTTCACATAATACTGCATCCTGTTTAGTCACTGTAACCAGCAGTGTACTTCAGTTCCTGTGTCTCCTTGGCTAATATCTAGCCAGTCAGAAAGAGAGTTGGATAAAACTGCTAAATATCCCTTATTCTTGCTGCTGCTGGAGATGGAAGGCCTGGGGAAGGTGGCGACACACAAGCCTGAAATGCAGCCCCTAGCCAGCACTGGCTGTTCTTGCCTTCATTCTGACTCCTCCCTCAGTTGCAGCCCCTAAATCTCCAGGATGCTGGCATAGGCAAAGGTGACACCACCTCTCATACTTTTCAGGGTTGTTTTACGCCCCTGTAAAACCTGTAAATAGTTGTAAGTACTGTAACAGTACTGCTGTAGAAATACAATACTGCTGTGCTGCTTTTCAAACACAGTTTGAAAAGTACCAAGAGGTAAGAAGGTTGTCTGGCAGTAGTTTGCAGTACTTGGTGTCTGCTAGTGGCACTCTCCATTCTGGCCAAGTGGGAAACAGTTTTACAATGTTCACGCTTGTGGCTAAAGGAGTAGAGTGTTTTGAAGTGGATAAGCAGTATCAGAGCACAATACTGACATCATATGATTGTTAGACCATACTGCTGTCTCGTGTACTGCTCGTTAGCTGCCGCTTTGTCAATGTCTGAAGTTGGTTCTGGTGTGCAGCATTACTCACAAAGCTTCTCCTTATGTATATGTATGGTATATTGACATTGTAACTTATTTCTGTTTGCAGGTGACCTAGTGGGGAGGAGGTGAATGAACTTTTTTTTTTTAAAAAAAGTCGAAGTGAGGTGCTGTAGTTAAGCTTCTAAGTATAATATAGGTTTTGTGGTCAGAAAGTAATTTCTTGTTTTCACCTATAGGTCTTCTTACAGTGAAGAATTAATGTACTCAAAGTATTACTAGTAATTTCTGCTGTAAAGATATGCCCAGCTGTTTCTACAGGCTTTTCCTTTGTAGCAAAAATAGCAATTGCGCTTTGAAAGAAGGGGTTAATAGATTTATATCTATCCAAAAGTATATTAGGAAGAAAGATGAAATTCTTACCTCTTAAGTGGTAGAAATAGAGTGCTATTATGTTGCTTTTCAATTTTGATTGATAATTCATCCTACTAAAGAGTTTATGGCATGTGGCCAAAACACAAGACAGTTGTTCACGTTTCTGAAGCCAGCTGTGAAGCCTTATGAGTTCAAAACACCAGGAGAATGTCAATATATGTTCTTCTTGCCTATTTCATTTAAGTAATCTTTTAATGCTCTAAACGTAAACATTAGTCATACTTTTTGTAGCACCTGTCAGTTTGAGTCATAATTTAAAAGTCTGAAAGTAGTCCACATTAGTAAATCTTTCTTGTTTCTTTAAAGTTTTAGGATAACAACATTGACTGGGCTTTCACTGTGTTTTAAGTTCTGTACTGCGTACTGTGTACACTTGACACTAAACGAATTAACAGTAGACTTTGCTATATTAAGATAAGAGGCTAATTTTACAGGTACAGCTTTCATAAATCACATTGTAGTTGTCAGTTCGGAAGTAGAGAATTAATATTTAGAAATCTACTCAAATGGGAGTAGTTGCAGGCTTATTAGAAATGTCACACTGCTGTTTGATACAAAGATTTCTAGGTCAGAATGGCTGATGTTTATGTGAATTTTCTTGCTTAAGTATGACTAATTACTTTTGAAAGTCCACAGTTTTATCAATTAATATATCCTATATAACTGCTTATTTACCGTGTAAGAGAGTGTTCCTAGAAATACTGCATTCTGTGCTTATTTTTAATGTTACTTGACTGATGCTACGATGGTTCTGTGAGTGGAACATGCAAATTTGCTGATATCTGGACTTGAATTTCAATTCTTTTTGGTTTTTCACTATGTATATGAAGAAATCTGTTCGTGACCTCTCTGTGATTATACTTCAGATATTAGACTTATTGTACTGGTTAAACAAGTATGAACTACAGTCTTGAGTGATGTTAAATTTATTCTCTTGAAGTGAATTAGCTCAAAGGAAACCTGTGATATTTTGGGAATCCTAGATATCCATAAGAATTTGATGTAGTTTTAAAATTCGTGTTAGAAGTAATGCGTGTTGCTGATATAAGTGGATATTTATCCAAAGCAGACAGAATGAAAAATATGCTTAAGCTTTCTAGTCTGGAATACTAACTGTCTTTGGAAGTGTTTCATGGTGGTTTGCTCATTTTACCTGCTGTCTATTATGGTTTTCCATTTAGTCATCTGAGCTTCTACTTAAGTAATGAATATAATCTTTAGTACTTCTTTAGCTAATGAGTTTCACACTGTTATCTAAATTCAAATTAGAATATGTATTAGGAGTGTTGCGTTTATGCATATTTCTTGTTTGAGAAGTGATGTTCACCCAGGCTTTTCTAAGCCTAAACTTTTTTTGCAAAACTTTTCATTATCAATACCCATAGCCCATTTAGTTTGGCTTTAGAATGATCATGAAAGAGTTGTAGTTTGGGGTGACTGCAGTTCTCACAGCAGCCTCATGCTTAAATGAGTAATTAATTGACTTTGTAATTGTTGAAAGGTTTTGCTATCTGAAATTTGAGAAGTTGAAAAAACTGTGTGCCATAAAAATGAAGGATAAATGCCTTCATGGCAATCCATCAGTGTCTTTTGATGGTATATGGGCAATGTGGAAGACCTGAACTGAAGGTATGCATGGGAGAACTGTTTTTCTACAAGAAATTTTCTGCAGCAGAGAGTGTACAAGCTTTGAAGATAAAACTTTATCTACATAGATTCTATGTTGTATAGGTTCTCCTCAGTTGAAAGAAGGGAATGTATCAAGGCCGTTAGAGTGCTAGTGAGAACAAATACACTGGTTTCCTTTGTAGCATATTGTTACGCTACATCATCTGTCAATCTTGCATGACATAGAGCAGCAGCAGATGTACTGGGTAGCTGTCCTGTCCCAGAATGGGAGTCTTCCATTGGTTCTTCCATGATCTTAATTCTGCTTAAGTGGTATTCTGTATGTGATAAATAATTGGTTGATGGACTGCATTTGAAAACTAACTCTAAAAAGGAATGCAGAAAATGACAAGAGTATTTGTCAGAGTGATAAACTTTTTAATGTTTACCAAAAAAACCCCACAACCCAAACTGCAGCATTTGATCTGTGCATACACACTGGCTGTAGAAATGAACAATATATAGTGGTTAGTTACTAAGAGCTTAGTAATTTACTTAGAAATGCTGTAGATTTAGATAAGACCTTAAAGTGAGATGCTAAAGTTTTATTACTCTTGAGGTATTAAAAAACAGGTGACTTAAGGTATACCTACAGCCTAGGTTCTTGAGTTTTATCTCCCCTTCTCCCCCCACCCACCGCTTTCCTCTGTTTCTTTCTAGGTTTAACTATAGATCAACACATCATCTTGCATCTCATGGGTTTTATGAATTTTTAAATTGGTTTGATGAAAGAGCATGGTATCCACTGGGAAGAATAGTAGGTGGAACTGTAAGTATTGTAATAATAACTTTCAATACAAGTTCAACATTGATTGAAAGAGAATCTTAATAAGAAATGCTTTTAATTGTGAAAATACTGCAGAGGAAGTAGCAAGATTTTTTTAATTTTTAGCTGCAGGAACTAAGTCAACATGCTTTGATCTTTATCCAGTAGCATACTGTGCACAAGAAATACAGAACTGAGTTTTACTTCCTTATGTATGAACTTCTAAGAATAATGATAAATAAGGGTATTCTGTCTCCTGTAGTTCTGGTACATGTGATGGAGAAAAAAAAGCAAAACAATTTTTTTTTAAAAAACCCTGTTATCTAAATCTCTTAAGGCACAAGTTTTCATAGAATCATCTGGTTCGAAAAGACCTTTGAGATCATCAAGTCCAACCATAGCTGTCCACTACTAAACCATGTCCCTAAGAAGCCCATCAACCCGTCTTTTAAACACCTCTAGGGATGGTGACTCAACCACCAAACTGGTCAACTGTGCCAGTGCCTGACAGCCCTTTCAGTGAAGAAATCTTTCTTACTATCCAGTCTAAACCTCCCCTGGCGCAACTCGTGGCCATTTCCTCTTGTCCTATCACTTGTCACTTGTGAGAAGACTAACACCTCGCTACCACCTCCTTTGAGGTAGTTGTAGACAGTGATAAGGTCTCCACTCAGCCTCCTCTTCGCTAAGTTAAACAAGCCCAGTTCCCTCAGCAGCTCCTCGTAAGACTTGTTCTCCAGCTGCTTCACCAGCCTCTTTGCCCTTCTCAATCCTATAGTATGTTGCCCTTTTAATCCAATAGTGTATGTTGAGTGGACTTCATCTGTGTATGGAAAATGTTAGAATTTGACTGGGAAAAGACCCTTTGAAATTAAATCAGCGGAAAACCTATATGAAGCATCAGGAGTAGGTAAGATGGTGTCGATGCGAGTTACAAGGCAGGAAAGTTATACTAAACAGTATCATCAAATCAGAAGACAAATATCATCCATTACTAGAATAGCATTAGTAACACTAATGTAGCCTTGTGTCACTTAAAGTGTGAAAGCGCATTAAAACTTTTTAATTATAGTACATACCATTTAAATGCATTTACAAAGTCTGTTCTAACAAATAGATCACCATTTGTATTAGTGTCTTAGGGATAACTTGAGACTCTCTTCATGTAACATGTATATTTGTTTTATCCATATGTGTCTTCTATGAAGTAGAACCCCTTAGGAAATAGAATTGAAATGCAGATTTCATATATCGCTTTGCAAATCACATGGTATATTATGCTTTAATAGTTTATCTTGAAAACCAGCTCTCAAGGATGTATGCAGGGAAACGGTCTGTTGTCTGTTAGTTTATTTAGTACAATGCCCTTATTAGCTTTCAAAAGAAACTAAGACAGGTGGAGTCCTTATTAACGTTCCTAGTACATATTGATTTTTTTCCTAGTGTTGATAAACGTGGAAGGGTAGAATTCCTATTAAAAATATTTTAATATTCTCCAATATTCTATGACGGGTTCAATAGATTTGTGTGAGTCTATGCTAGCATTCCTGGAGAACATCTTAATTCAATTTTATAGGACTTTATTTTAATCCTTCATATCCAAAGATATTTACAGGTGTCTTGCAAATACATAATACTCGACTGACTGTCTGTCAGCTTTTCAGCTAAAAAAAAAACATTGTTGATGTACATTTTCTTTCTCCATGGGTAACAAGGACGAAAAGAGCAGCATGATATATTTTGGAGGAAAATAAATAGGACTGGGAAACGTTATTGAGTTTCTTCTTGTTATTTTAGGAGTTTGGGTTGGGTTTTTTTCTTAGTGATGTTAGCTGGCTTGAAATTCTCTTGCTAACTTTAGCTTCTGCTTTCATACCTTAACGACAAATTCTTCTCATTATATGATAAATGTCAAGCAAGACGGGATATTATCTGTATGCTGCTTATTAATTTACAAAATGGATTATATGTAATTGTTAGCATTTGGATAAAATTTAAAGATCCTCTGTTATTCAGCAATATTGTCAAAACATGATAAAAGTAGTATTAAAATAATTCCATTAGCTTTACCTGCTCTCTGCTTATATCAGCTTAAAAAATGACTGTTTCATTGCAAATTACATGCAGATAAGCCTACCATGATAATTTTCTGCCATAACCTCGTGGGTTTTCTTTTCTTCTATCCTTTCAGGTATACCCAGGACTGATGGTGACAGCAGGCCTTATACATTGGATTTTAAATATGCTTAACGTGACAGTCCATATAAGAGATGTATGTGTGTTCCTAGCACCAGTTTTTAGCGGCCTTACAGCTATTTCTACTTTCCTGCTCACCAGAGAACTGTGGAACCAGGGAGCAGGGCTTTTAGCTGCCTGTTTTATTGCCATAGTTCCAGGTTACATATCCCGATCAGTAGCAGGATCATTTGACAATGAAGGCATAGCTATTTTTGCACTGCAGTTCACATACTATTTATGGGTAAGTAATTGCTGAGTCTGTTGCTTTGGAAAGGTTTTTTGGTTCCTCTTCCAACCAAATGACTGATTTTTCTTAGAATCCATTGAATTCTTATTTTCCCTCCCTCTCATCCCTCTTCCCCTTGGCTCTTGATCAGGCAAGTACTGAGAAGTCACGTGATCTGAACCACTCCATAATCACGGTCTTTAGTTCACTATGTAAAATACTGTTCAACTGAAGTATGTGTGTTCTGTAATAGTGGCAGTAATAATAATGATAAGTCTATAAATTTAAAGCAAACAGAAGGGTTTTTTCTGTGTTTCCTTTGGAAATATTAGTATTATGTGAGCATCAAACTTTAGCCTCTTTATTTAGCTAGTGAAAAGCAGTAGACTGAGTTTAAAGTGTTTTAAATTCTCTTCTGGAGAAGCTGTTGACTGTATGGAGAGTCTATACTTTGACTTAAGCATAAAAATTAAATACGCTAAACTGTGAGCAGAGCAAGATATTAATATTGCTTGCATGCTTAACAGAAAAATAGTCTGAAGACTTCTAATTTGCCTACTTGCTACTCTGTCACACCTTAATCTGTATGTAGAATTACATCTGTAAGGCAGTTTTGTATGAGGGAGTTCAGGCAAGCTGGAGCTTTTCTGGACTGTCACATCTATTTTGAAAATATCACAAACGACATAACTATACTATTAATTCAGTGTAGACACCATCCCTTGTGTGTTCTTTGACTGCATATACTTCCTGTTTAGAGTGTCCACATATATGTGCATGGTTATTACAGTTTTTGTTGCGTGATTTTGTCAAGAGTTATGCTTTTCGTAAGAGGCATGCATGCAAGTTTTTTTGCTTTAGAATATTTCAAACTTGGGTTATTGTTGGTAGGAGTGTAATGGAATTCACGTTTTTCATGGCTGAGGGAATAGTGTTACTTACATGTGTTTTTTATAAATCTGGACTGAGAATAAACTGCACCTGTAAAGATGTACTGTGATAACAATAGAATCAGCCTACTTTATGACAACTGAGACATGATAGCAGTTACCTCTTCCTATGGAACTCATATTTAACAGAACTGCATAGTGCAATAATATTTGCATGAATTCTTGAAAAATTATGTGTGAATCACATAACGTTTTATAGATAATTTTCTAACATTATTTAATGTCAGTTTTTCATTCCTGTTTTTCCACATCACAATGGCCACCATCAGTTTTGGACAAAAATCGTACTTCTAGGCCAGTTTATGGACCCCGCTAAAGCTTTAGTAGTATCTGGATGTTCTCATTCACCTTGAGTTTTTCAAAATTACAGAATAGCTCTTGTATCTATAATTACAGAGTTGGTGCCGGCCAAAGTAAGCCATGGATAATCCACACTTAGAATTATAAAGTGGTGTCATGTCTCAGAGAAATTAACGCAAAGGTGTTGCAACTACTTTTCATCTCAGATCATGAAGCAGAGAGTTGCGTTGTGTCCTGCTTCTGCTTTAACTACAGAGATTGATATGAGCTAGTTTGTGTGTGAATGAATTGCACTTGTGATTAGGTTTTACATAGTTCAGAAGCATACACATATAACTTGATACATACTAATGAAATTCTCTTGACAGTTATTTTGGAATGAAATTTTAGAATATTTGTCATTCATAAACACTTGGTTATTTTTAAAGGTGAAGTCTGTGAAAACTGGCTCAGTCTTTTGGACAATCTGCTGCTGTCTATCCTACTTTTACATGGTAAGCCTTTTATCTATATAATATCTAAACTATTTCAGCAGGGCTTACATAATCGGTATGTTGACAAAAAACAGATGAAAGAGATTCTGATCTTTGGAGCCATAATATAAAATTGTTGCTTCATATTAATATTAAAACTTTAAATATATAAGTACAAACACAGATATTTTGAAGTTTAAAGTATTTAAGTAAACAAAATGAAAAACATTTGAAAACCTGTTAAGTATAATAACTTTATTTACAAATTTATCCTGTGCTATGAATAAGTACTCTGTTTCAGTGGGATTTTTGTTTTCGTGCGGGTAAACTAAGGTGACATTTTGATATTCATGCATATGTGTGTCATCATCACTAAAATGCAATAATAATATGTAACTTTGACCATAAATTTTATATTTATATAACTTTGAAAGCTCTTTCTTGGAGTGTAATTATGCCATGAAGTAAAGCTTACCACCAGAGCTGCTGAATGAATTAAATGTCAGATGAAGCAATCATAAAATCACTTTCCATTCTTGATCTATGAAAATAGAGGCTATTGCAGAGGTGTTCCTGAGGTCTAACAGAGGAGGAAAAACAGTAGTAAATGTGAGGAGAACAAACTCATAGCAAAATGAGTTCTTCTGAAACCTTAGACTTGAAGAATTTTCCTGTATCAAACAGTGAAAGGTCCTTTTTTCCTCAGCTGATAATTTTGTGTGTGTCTGTATGGCTATATGAAAAATATGGTCAGGCTAATTGCTCGTTGTCATTTAACATTGAGGTCTCAAGTATTTCTACAGTCAGGTAACAAGGCTTACAAGAAGAAGGAGCTTATGAATTGTTTTACATGTCTTAACCTCTGAATTAACCTTATACTTTAAATTGTCTGGATGCTGCCTGAATTTTCTTTAGCTTTAGCTTTAATGTTTATTGGGTTTTCTAGGAGATTTTTTGCTTTTAATATAGCAAATAAAATCCCTGTATATGTTGCCAAAGAGAATAGCTATGTACCCTGTTAAGGGTACATTTATTTCCTCCCCTGTTTCTCCTCCTTTTTGCTGAGTTATAAACTTATATATTTATGAAATAAACAGTCACCTCTTCATACATAGCATTGCTGTTTATATAGCACTATAGTGTAGGTTTGGTACAGACTTATGTGCAGTACAAAATCAAGCAATTAAGTTTTTGAGTTGTTATATTTTTGTACTATAACCTTTTCTTTATACTTTGCCAGTTTATTGGCAAGTTTCTCTAAAAGTGCTCTTCATGAATATGCAGATAATAAATACAATACTTTTAAAATTTTATTACTGAAAAATCACATAATAAGTTCTTCCCATCTTAGTCTGACTAATGTTGTGGTCCGTGGGATTGTATGAGAGGGAGGGGATGTTTTCTAGAGTATGCATGGTGTCAGAACTTCCAGAATCAGTGTCATCATCATGACATTCAATCCTTGAATATAAATTAATGTTCTTTCTTCTGATTTCCTTTCAAGTGCTTTCGGTTAGTGGAGGGTTAAGATTTGTCCGTAGCTTAGCCTCAGTGACTAAATGATGGAGTTTTATTGCTTATAGCGTACCTACTTCATCCCTGGTGGTGGCTTTCCATATATTGTATTTCCCTTTAGGAAAAAGCTTTGTTAAGCAAAATGTTTAGAAGGGCAGCTTGAGTAAATTATTAGGACAAAGCATAACTGTACTATTTGTTATATGGTATTAATTTGTCTTTCTCTGATGGAATTAGGTATGTTTTCAGCGTAAGCTGAAAATCAAATCACAATTTTGAGGTAGTAAGAGTTGGTTCTTGTATGGGGAGTTTGGACGACAACTTGAAAGAGGAATGGTTAATGTATGGACTGACAGAAATATTTGGTAACTAAATCTGCTTAAAATATATACCTAACTCACTGTGGTAATTTGACTCATAGCATTGCATTCCATAAGGAAAAGGGGTTTTCCTTGCATTTGTGTTTTTAGCATTTATTTGGCTTCAGCAACTTCTGCTTCAGATGGCCTTTTATGATGAGGAGGTAAAATAAAACAAAGCTTTACATTGAAGCAGTCCTTGTAGTAATAACATATTTCCACTCCTTTTGCCAATCCGAGGATTTGCCTTTGTTTTGAAAAATTCCAGAGTGCATCTTCAGTTCAGTACAACCTTCAGTGCTTAGATTTGGTTTAATGTTTCGATAATTAGAACTGCTAGTTTCTGGTCCATACAAACTGTCTGCTACCTGCATCATTCAAACCTTTCCCTAAACATGACAGTGTCCTCATTGCACATTTGTTCTCATTCTGTTCCGTCTTACCTCTCTTCATATAATATTTTCTCTCAATAAACAAACTCACCTGTTTAATGCGTGATACTTTATGCTAGTGACTTGGAAGTTTGATCATGATACTCTGAAACAAGTTTCTAGAAAACTTAGATTTCTGTTCTACTTATTTTACATTGTCTAAGTCACCCCAAATTTTGAAATGCTGGGGTTTGTAGTGTTAGTAGCAAAAAAGAAAGTATTTGGCGTTGTCTTTATTTTAGAATCTGTTCTATAGAACATTATCATTTGGGTTTCTTGTGGATTCTAGGACTTTAAAAATATCTACATGAATCTAAGCCCTAAAGTACAACTAAAGTCTAAACCACATTAGCTAGTGCAGTCTAAAAATGAGAATCCAGGGTAGGCATGGCACATATGGGAGAAGTCTAGACTGTAATTTGACAAGAGAACATGTGTTAAAATACAGATTGTCTAGTCAACATTAGCCCTTCTAAATATGTTAGAAATTTAGATAACGTGTTCTAATGATAGCTCATTAAATCTTTATCTAAATCAGCAGTCAGTGATATATTGACAGCATCGTAGCATTTCAGTTGCAAGTACAATATACCACTGCTTCTCAAGTGCTGATGTTACTACAGGTTCGCAATATCCACAATAATGTTGTATACCAATCCACAGGGCTTAGCCTTCATCCCTGTGCATCTGCCCTCTTCTTTTTCTTTCTTACCTTGCCCTGCAGCCTGCATTGGCGACTCTGCTCCAGGAGTTCTGCTGTCAGAGGTGTACCTCTCTGGCTGGAGATATTGTTCACTGACCAGCCATATGTGCAGAGCATGATGCTAAATTTGTATGTCAAAGCAAAATTTTGGATCCTACTTGGGCCCCTCTGCTGCCTTGTGCTACAGCCTTCATTGTGGGGAAGAGCCCCCAGCATCCCATTCTTGTTTGGCAGCACAACCAGACTAGCTTGGGAGGAGGAGATATGGGAAGGATAGCCTTGAAAATCTACTACTTTAATATATGAGGAGTTTGTTGGGGTTTTTTATTACTCTTTGGTAATAAATATTGAGAAAGATTCTGGTGGTGGTTATTATTACTTCTTCCTGCTTGTCTAGATGGGGGTCATGTTTTCTTGTTAGACCATCAAAATGTATAAATCCAGCATTGGCTATCAAGAGAATTTGCAGATATTTAAAGATCTAATTTCCTGTTCCATTTCTTCTAGGTCTCTGCATGGGGTGGTTATGTTTTTATCATCAACCTTATTCCACTGCATGTGTTTGTTCTCTTGCTGATGCAGAGATACAGCAGGAGGGTCTACATCGGTAAGTTTTGTTCATTGAACAGTCATTCTCAAGTGCTGAATCATGAGATATGAAATTAATTATTCTGATGTGTTTTGTGTCAAGTGGGAATTAGGTAATTGCATATGAGGTTGCGTTTTATTAATTTGATTGCTGATTATAGTCAGTTATTCTCTACAACATGGTAATAAGGAGTTAAAACATGCTTGCACTTCCAGAATTTCATATATAGCTGCTAATTATTTTTTTCCTTTCTAGTGCACTGGAAAAAAATAGGATAGTTTGATGTTTGAAGAATCATTTTAATATATTTTATATATTTATATTGTGTGTGTGTCTGGAATATGTTTCATATTTTTAGCTTTTCCTAGTATGTTAAGCAAATCCTATTTTAAAAAATGTTGTGCAGTAGAAATTACTTGAATTACTGTGGCATATATGAGAAAAGACATAGGGAGGGATTTTAAGCAGCCATGTATGTTTTATATAAAAAGTACTATAAGAGTCTGTCTGCTCCATGTGAATTCTTAAGATTTTATGGGGTTAATTCCAATTTCAGGAATATGTAAATAGTAATCTTAGGACACTAACTTTTTAATTTATTTGGCTGACATTTAAACACTCTGTTAACTGTTTTTACAGAGACTTTACCAGTTGAATCAGTTGGCCATGGTGTAGGTGTGTGAATGAGATAAATAATAAGCAATTCAGATATTCAAAGGTGTATAGATTAGCTAGAATATTTTTGACTCCCTTATGTGAAATCTTTGTAATAGGTAGTTTGAGAATATCATTTGTATTGAAGTGTATTATCATAGGATGTTCCGTGTTTGTAAATATATTTTATTTACCCATTTTTATACTGTTTTATCTAGAAAAATTGTATTTACTTACATATTTGAACCACTATATACTATATTATTTACTTGATTTACTCAAGTTCAGTTTTGTATTTTTGTTAACAAAACTATAAATATTGTGTTCATGCTTCTATGTTCATCTATTTATAGAATTCAGAAATGGAAATTATTTTTTTAAACAGGCAAAAAAAAAGCTCTAACCCACCTTTCTTTTTTAATGCTGCTATTAGTTCTTCAATAACTGCTTCTTCATAACTTAAGGGGAAAGTAATTTATCTTGGTTGACTGATAAAATTGTTTTATTGAATATTTTCATTTCCCAGTTTCTATGAGTTAGGTAAGAGTAAATTAAATCTACTAATTATAAAATCCTGAAGTGATGCGGTACCAGAAAGAAAAAAGAATAAGTACTCTTGCCTTTTCAGCTTTCAATGAACTAGTCTTTGAACTCATCTGGCGAAAATACTACTGCAGGTTCATATGAATTAAAGGTTTTGGCAGGCGTTTGTTTTGCAAATAGTTATAGTGTTTTTAGATTTTATTGCCCTTCAGCTGTGAGGGAGATGTACTTCAGCAGAGTTGTCAGAATGAAAACGTGATTGTTGCTCTGCTGTTTCGTTGCAACTGCTGGCTTAATTTAAGCTTCCATGAGAAGCCTTACACATGGAAGTCTGTACATCTTGCATTAGTATGATTTCTAGGTTTCTTTAACAGGTTGTATTTGTAAAACAGATAAGAATGTTCAAATACTTCTAGGAGGAAATTAAAGCGGGCTTCACTTCCAAACTCTTCAGATAGGGAGTAGAGTTTACAAAAGCTCATTTAAGTAGGGAGAATAAACATGTTTTAGGAGTTTCTGTGAAGTGCAGTTGCTAATGTGCCTGAAGCAGTCTCATAATTCTCAAAAAGCTACCAATGTGCAGCTGAAACTTTTGTAAACTATTGTCAACTGACAGGGGCTAGTAAAATCTGCATCTATTTTACTATTACCAAGAACTTTGGGGATTTTAAACTCTGCATCGGTTGCTTAATTTTTTAAACTAGCACAGGCCTAACTTTTGTAGCCGATAAATGTTTATAATCTAACAAAAATAGCGTAATTGTAGAGAACAATATTTGGTAGCACGTTTTGAAATAGTGGTGATGCCCCGGTATGTATTTTTCATACAGATGTTCATTCACCGAAAAAATGGTTAATGGGACATGATCTGATATGCCTGGCAGTGTAATTCTGAATCTCTTAGTGAGTAAAAATTTCCTAGAAAATGAACTTTTTGCCAAATTTAAAATATTTTATGACTTGCAAGCAGGTGAATTTATCAGCCAGATAACTTCTCACCCATTGGCGTCAGTGGTGGTGATCACGCTGCTTACATTTGAAAGCTTCAGCTTTTCTCTTTTTTTTTTGGCTTCTTGACAATGGTCAGTATCTTTCATTCAGGTCTGACTAGCTTAATAATTAAGAACAGGTACGTACCATTTCAGTGTATTAGCAACACTTATATAGGGTAAATAAATTTTTTATTCAGCTACAGGAACCACTGACATTATTTTCTCTTACTGTACTTGTAGTGTATTTTATCATGTGTTTAAAAAATAAATGATTTTACATTTGGAAAGGTACTAATAATGTATTTAAGTCAAGCTTGCACCCTTGAGACTGGGTAATTTTCGCTTTGATCCGATTTTTTTTTCTGTTCATTTTTTTAAAATCCATAAGCTTTTCAGAGGATCTTCCAGAATTTAGAACTTAATTTCAATCATTCCTTATTCTATGTATTGGATTCTATCATTGAAATAGTGAGCAGGCATATATTTATATCAACTGCACAGGTATTCTAAAGCTTCAGTTTATTTCTGGTGATTATAATGCATTGATTGAAAGTATGTTGTCAAGCATTGGGTCATACTCTCTGGAGAAGTTATTCAGTAAGTTCTTCATGTGTTTGTGTAGTGTACAGCAACTAAAATTTTTTGTAAAATGAGTTTATCTGTGGTTGGCCAGAATATTTTTTGTTCTTGACCTAATGAAAGTTATAACCATGAGAATAGCTTGCAGAAATAAAAATTCTTGTTTCTGCAAAGACTGCAAAACAGTAGAATGTAAAGGAACATGGAAAGTTTGTGATGATGTATCACCTTGATTTATACAACTTTCTAGAAAAATTGTGTTGTGTAAATTGCCTGTTTTTTTTCAATACCAGGGAGACATATGCGATAGTTGGAAAAGAGTGGGTGTAAGGGATGGGAGGGCAGGAGGAAGCAGGCAAAGAAAGTATGTGGGACTAGGCTTAAAAATGATTTTAAATGGTCTTAACCACTGTGAAATGTAATGATTTATACCAATCATTGGACTTCCACAGGATGGCAGTGTTGTAACAGTTTCTTGGTATAGTAAATGATTTATGTTGTAGTGTATTCTTCAAAAGTTGAGCTTCCTACAGCAAAAATGTATTTTGGTGACGTCAGAGGGAATAGATCAGTAGCTAGGCCTAGTAGTGCAATACAGATGTTTGAAAGAATAGTAGAGAAGATAGCAGGTAGTTGGAAGTATCATCGCAATCACCTCTGACGTTTGGAAAGCGAGCAGTGCCCTGGGAGCATAATCCCCCAGTGAGACCACACAGGTGCTATGGAAACAATACCACTGGTAGACGCTGAGCTCCCCAAACCCATTCTCATGGAGGTTACTGAAAGATTGTAAGAGAACAAGGATCTCTTAATAAGATCAAAGCAGTAACAAAGACAATGGTTAATGATTTGTAGGAGTGTTTCGTAATCTGGGAGGTGGATTATTGCAGTTTGCCTCTGAAGGAATATAACTTTGTTTGGACTTCAAGTTGGCTGGTTACTTCAAAGGTAATCAGACTCGTGGCTCCTCAGAATTGGTATTTCTCTCTTTCCCTGCCCTCTCTTCTTCCCCCTGGAATACTGAGGACCAAATCCCTGTTAAAGTATATGAACCTTAGTGCATACATAATAATCGTTCATATTATTATTACTAATGTTAATGTCAATTATGTTCTTGGCCTCTACATTCTGGGAGATTATGAGTCCCCGTGGTTCATATAGATCCATTAATACATATGCTTAATATTAATTTTTAATTCTGTTGCTTTTCAGTTTTTTGGTGTGCCTCTGCTCTTATGTTAAAAAAGAGCAAGCATGCTTATTTGCATTTCCTTAAAAGGGGGTGGGCTCTTAAATGTTTTGGTTCTTTAAGGTCTGGTCCCTTCAATTTCTTCTCATATAGAAGAGCTGTTCCCCCCACAACTTTCAAAAAAAAAAAAGGTAGGAAGAGATACATATTTCCAAACCTGAGCATCTTAGGTAGCTGGCTTATTTCCTAGGAGAAGCAAAAACAGTGCAATTTGGAAAAACAGTACTTTGATATTTGCTCTAAAATTGGATGCAATAAGCAGGTTTATTCTAGTCAAAGGAGGAAAAAGTGATTAGGATGGCTGAAATAGAATAATACAGTTTTATTTGTGTCACTGAAGTTGGGGTGAGGATGGACTCTACTATGGAACCAAGTTTTTAGAAATGTGTGTATTCATTTTCTTCCCACCTATCTCTTCACTCTTTTTTTTTTTACCAGCATATAGCACTTTCTATATTGTGGGGTTAATACTATCGATGCAGATACCTTTTGTGGGATTTCAGCCAATTAGAACAAGTGAACACATGGCAGCTGCAGGTAAGAAAATTAAATGTCTCCTTCCAAATAGCCTGCTTAGCACATGAAAACCATAAACCCTTGTGGCTTTGTTTCCTTGTGTTAGAAAGAACACATACTAACAAACCAAATTGCTAAAGAGAAAGAGGTTCAATTTAGTGTCTCTAGGGAAGTTTTCTTTCCAATTGATGTGTTAGCTAATGGAGAAAAAATGACTCCATAACACTGTATCAGTTACACATTGACAAGCACATATTTTACACATTGATAATCTCTCCTGTTTTTTAATAATGTTGCCTTGAAGCATTGTACAATTGAAACATTCCTTATTGCTAAACACAGTTTTTACTGAGCAGTTTGGTTTTAGAGTTGGTAGGTTTCTGTAGTTTTTCAAAGTGGGTTAAATAGACTTAAATTACGAATCAGGAGGCTGAGTTTTACATAATTGATTTCAATCTTGTTTGATTCTTTTTATTTCTTTAAAGTAAGTTGATTTTTTAATCGTTGTTGACAGACATCTTGATTTCTTGACAGCAGTAACCTCTGCTAAGGCGGTTTAACTGCATAGAGTGATTTAGTTTAGTTTGTTAGAATCCCTAGGGTTTTTATCATGAGTAGTCACTTATCAGCATGTATTTGGGACAGAAGCTGGAATATTATTAAAATTTAACAGAAAAATACTTTTTAAAATGGAATTTTTTCAACAATCTGAATATAATAGAAAGAGTAAATATTATCAAATGACATTTTGCATCTGAAGGATTTTATATGTGTTTAGTGAATAGAGTTTGTGTCTTTAGGAGTTCAGAACTAGTGAGTTTCAGCATTGTGCACCTCAAGTTTATTGTTAAATTGGAGACCATACATTGGGTTCTACTTTCTTTTTCTGCCAGCTGCATTTTCACTTTTGAATAGACCAATCATTGGATTGATCTGATTGTATACATTGAGATGGGTAACAACAGAAAAATTCACATCCAAGTTCTGGTTTAATGTTAAACTCTTAATTAGTCTTTTTGTGGCGCGCTTACCACGTGAATTCTGGTGTTTTGGCATTAGCTTTACATAATTCAGTTGTCATATCACTTAATGCTTGTTTGGTTGGTTGTGGTTTTTTCCCTTTGCTAAATCCAGTAGCCTAATTTTCATATATTTCTATATTAGCCTTGTTTGTGTGTTGCCTGGGGTCTGTGTCTTAATTTTTCACCAGGTCTAAGTATGTTAACTTGTGTTTTTGTCATAATCAGTATGATCTAATTTTCAGGTGATTCTCTTCCATATGCTAGTTTAATTTGGAAGCAAAGAGGTGATGAGTAGGAGCTTTTGATATTATAAGCAAAGAATATTTTGGAGAGTATTTTTCTCTCATTGCAAGTTTCTGTCATTGCAAGAAAATACTATCCCTGTTAAGTATTAAAGATTATTTTATACTAGTTTTTAGATGTAGGGGTGTACCTGACATTTACTTTTCTAATTCAAATATAGCCAAAGTATGCCAGTTGCTTTAACAGCTATTACTGCTATTGAACATTTAAACAAAAACTTTCCTCTCTCTTAGGTGTTTTTGCACTGCTGCAGGCATATGCGTTTTTGCAGTATCTGAGAGACAGATTAACAAAGCAAGAATTTCAGACACTTTTCTTCTTGGGTGTCTCACTAGCTGCTGGTATTGTATTCCTGAGTGTCATCTATTTGACTTACACAGGTAAATAAATGTGAAACTAATTTGCCTTTGGAGCAGGTAAACCAGAGGGAATAGATACATTTAGTTTAGTCTAAAGTAGTTGTTGGCAATCTGTGTTTCTGTGTGTTGGAATTCACTGTGCTTTCTGCGTGGCAGACGAAAAAAAAACCCAACTTTGTTAGCATCACTCCAGTATTTTGGGTTTATCCACAATCCACATAATGATGTAAGTCAGACTGGATGAGGAACCTAACTGTAGGCAAAGCGTATTAGGAAGATACTTACAGCTAGTCTATTCTGAGTAGCATTGATAGGTTAAGGACAGATTGCTTACTTTCTGAAATACTCGAGTCTCGATTCGATTTCTGTATGACTGGAATTAATCTGTAAGTTCTACTTTACGTCTGTAGTTCAGCCTCCAGTCTTCAAAGCAATTCCACCCAATCTCACAAAAGCAAGCAGCCTCGCTGCCATCTTCTGATTCCAGTATATACGTCCTTGGCGATCTAGTAGCATCCTTCCTTCCCTTGATGAAGAAAAAGCAATCATTTTCCTAGCTAAATTTATGTCACCCATGCAAAAATGGACTTCTGCTTTGTTTAAATTACATGATCTTAATATTATTCCTCAAATACCATTCTGTTTTGTCAATTTTGTTTGGGGAAAAAAAAAACACTTTCCTGAAACATAATTTGTTTTTATTCTAACTGATTTCTTTTGTGTACTTCTTTCTAGCAATATTGCATATATTTTTTTTTGTATCAGTTGTTTAAAGTTTTGGACTGTTTAATAGCAGTTTTATTTATGTTAATTATGATGTCATTATTCCAAAAGAATACTTAGCATCTCTATTTGTTTGAAAGTAGTCTAAAACTTGATGGTTTGATTTTTCAGTACCTGTGTGCAGCTCCTACTAATACATAGCAAAAATTTTCAGACTGGCATATCAAAACAAAATTCAGCTTCTAATCTCAGTATACAGTAAAATGTCTTCTGTTGCAGTTCTTAGGAAGTGTGAATTCAGCTTCTGAAATTCCGTGATGATTTTTACTGCTTTACCAGATGGAACAAACCTCGTTCCCTCTGCTTCTGGTATGCTGTGCAATCTGATATCCTGACCACCTTGCAGCGCTCTGCTCCCTCTCTATTTTCTTAACAAGCCTCTTGCAGAATGGTGCCCACATCTGGAGCCTGAATGCAGGTGCAGCACCTGGAAGAAGGGCTGTGATGTTCTGTATTGAAGTCCTGCCATACTAGGCATGTCAGACATGCTTTTCAGTTTTGCATGCTTCCCAGTTCTGGCCTCTGAGATATTTTTACTTTTTACTAGCTACTAGCTAGACCCCAGTCCACCAAGTTCTACTCAGTTTTCAGCCCATCAAATGACCTGTTTGTCCAGCACATTATTTTTTAACTTATAAGTAAGAAGAGAGGAAAATGGTTTTAAAAGCCTTTAATAATATATTTGAGGAGGCTGATCTTTTCAGGAATTCGGGTTACTGACCTGTAGTTTCCTTCATATTCCTTCTTACCTTTTCTAGAGGTGTAGCATTAGCCATTTTCCAGACACCAGGGGCGTCCCTTATCACCCTGATGAATATGATGGGTAGTTATCACCCTGGTCGAATCTTTCAGCACCCTCAGATGAATGCCATCCAATCTCATGTTTTGGATATGTCCAGAGAAGACCATCACCAGTAGTTCCCCACTTGCTGGCAGCTACTTCTTGCAATGGTTTGGGAGCAGGCTTTGCATCTGGAGACTGAAGTGGAAAAATGTCTTGTTTTAAAGCATTAACCACAATATTTAAATGTCTAAACTAGATATTAAACTGAAACCTTCAGTGAGATTATACTAATTTTAAGTATCAGAGGAAAGACTTACTGTGTCAAGCACGAAGAGCGAGGAGTTGAGCCATACTTCAGTTAGTCTGTAGCTGTCTTCAGAGGGAGCTGAAACAGCAAGGAAAGTGGAAATAAAATTTAAAAATGTTATTAGTAACTTCTAATAATAATTATTGATTTTCATCTGATAATGATACTGTTTGTTTTATGATATTGAAATAACTGAAGGCTTTGTTTAAAAAAAAATGTGAAGCTTAACAGCATGTCTAGTAGCGGTTTTATAGTCCATGCCACACGTAGATCTATCAGTAGAGAAACAATAGGAAACCACTGTTTCATTGAGTGGTAGTGTTTTGGCTATAGATCTTCCCACTTTTCTGCTCAGGTGTTTCAGAAAAACTAAATAGTTTTTTTTACTTCTTTATAGAGTACAGGTTGCTATCTGTCATATTCTTTGAGCAATAATTTATTATTGCATTGCTTTGACTTTTGGAGGTGTGCGTGTCTTGATACTCAGTGCAGTACATTTTGATCCTGTTAGAGTGTGTTCTTCTAAAACTAGCTTCATGGTTGGTAGACTTTATAGCCTGCCTAATAGAGTAGGTCTGGTTCACATATATTACAAATGCAATGAAATTTCTTTGGGTTTGTGCTACAGTTTTAGGGAGTAGAAAAATTATTACTTTTAAACTCCTAGGCAGCAAAAGGATTTTTCCCCCTTCTATTTTTCAGGTTATATTGCACCATGGAGTGGCAGATTTTATTCATTGTGGGACACTGGGTAAGTAAGGATAAAAGATACAAGGATTTAGATATCAATAGCATACTACTGAAAACTAATTATCTTCTGCTTTCCTCATCCTCAAATCCATTTAGCATTTCAGTCAAGGAGAATTTAGTTGGCTTTAATCAGTTATCTAAAGAGAGAATTTGTAGGTAACTGTTTCATGATCTTTGCAACCGTTTTGCTAATTTGACTCTTAAATTCCTTGCTTCTTTGGAGGTCTCTGAATATGTAATGGTACGTTTTTTGATATGAAATTGTAGTGCTTCTCAGCATAAAATAATCAAAAGCTGTACAAACACTTGAGGACTCTTTTAAAAGTTACTAAGGGCCTTAAACCTACGCTATTTCCATTGTGCAACATTGCACAAAGTAACAGACATGTTGCACATATGATTTTGCATGTTGCCTGTTATAATTATATTCATGCATCTGTTTTGTGTATACAGATGTCCACTCTGAACAATTCTGGTTTATTGATGTGTGTTTTCACTGGTAAAAATACGTATTAGTTAATCTTATTTTTAGTTAAACTTTATAGTTCCATTGTTGAATTCTTTAGCCAGCTGAGAGAATAGGAATAAAACTGAAGGTATTTTCCTCAGATAAATGTATTTAAGTTGCAATTCTCTTGGTAGATTTTTTTTTTAAAGATTAAACACAGGGACAGGTGACTTCCAATCTTTTGATGTACAGGATTCTTCAGGCTCCAAAGCCCAGTTTATACAGGATTCCATACCAACCCTGTAATAAATATAATATAATAGATGCCAGTAAAGAAGCCTCAAATTTATTTGAAGAACATATAGGTGTTGTTCTTTGCCTGTAAATGAAGTGGTCTATGTATATACAAAGCATTAAACTTTTGAGGGCTTGTCTACATTAGAAAATTGTATTGCGCTAAGATGCACAATGCAGTTTTGAATGTGAACTATATCTCCATGAAGAAAAGGACATATGTTTGATACAACACCATTCTGTCATTTAGCACACCGGATTCGGTCTGCATGTATAGCTTTAATATAGAACACAGTTTTGCCCTTTTCTGCACTGAGTGTTTCACCTGTTTAGTTGTATTTCCAAGGGTAGACAATGCCTGATCTTTTTACAATATCTAAAAGAATGTGGGGGCATCAGTAGCTGATCTAGTATTTGATTCTGTAACTTTCTGTACTGAGAAAATGAGGGTATTCTGTGCATGGGAGAGTATTTAAAATATAATGTTGAAAATCTAGGAGTCTTACTGGCATGGATGATTATCTCTTCAAAATGTAACAATGAGGGTTCCATAGCTGTGTGTTTTCATTTTGGTGAATTTGACTTCATATTTAGCCATAATAAAATAAAACATCCATAATTTTCATTCTTTTAATTATTATGGAAATAATCCTTTATACTGGTGTTTTAAATAACCCTGTACACCAAATGCTTCCTATATATGGTAAGATCTAGGAAAGTTTTTCATAGAAAATTTTATCAGGTTTCTGCTGAAGAGCACTTACCATTTTAATTTTAAATGCTTCCTTTGAAATTAACTTCAGAATTCCTATTGTTTACTGGTTTTAATAATTTTATCTCTTCAAAATAATTTGAACTGAATTTTTTTTAAAAAAGGTATGCGAAAATTCACATCCCGATCATTGCCTCTGTGTCTGAGCATCAGCCTACAACATGGGTTTCCTTCTTTTTTGATCTGCATATTCTCGTGTGTACTTTCCCAGCAGGGCTGTGGTTCTGTATCAAAAACATCAATGATGAAAGAGTCTTTGGTAAGAGAAAACACTTTAAAACTGTTTTGAAAAATCTTTTCTACTTGAGTCTATTTTGGTTTTGTTTTTTCAAAGCTGATATATGGCTTGTTCTAAGAAAGGTTTAAAAGTGATGTGATTGAAGATGATTATTAAAAGTTACCTGCACACAGCAGTATTTATAACCATTTATAAAAACACAGAGATTGTTGAATTGGTGGTGGAATGTCATCCCAAAAGGTGGGATTGAAATATTTGTCAGTGTGGTTCTGTTCTGCAATTGGAGTTGCATGCTCTCCCACAGGCTGATCTTGCAAACCACTTGCTGGAGCGCAGTTCCACAGTACAGTTCAGCCAGATAAACAGTCCCTACCCTGTGCAGGCTGCAAGGCAACCGGCCCTTCCCTGGTTGTCTGGCATACATCCCATCACAGATGATGATTCAAAATGTCTTTTCTTTCCAGATTTTTTGCTATTTTAGTGAACAGAATCACTTGCTGTGGAACAGGTGCTAGACAAGGCTTAAGCCTTAAGCGGAGGTGTGGGGTGTCCCTGTGTTAGAGACAACAAATTGTTTATTTGTACAAAGCTGTACTGTGAAAACAGACTTTTAAGATTATGAATGAGGCTTGCAAGGATGTGATTTGGAGTTGTAGGCCATATGGAGGAGAGAAGATCACACAGTTCTTTGGCTTTTACAGGGATGAGAGGCTCCAGAATAATATAGCTGCCTCTTAAGATTGCCTAAGAGGTATGTGGGCAGTGGAAGCATTTACTTTTTAAATCCAGTGACTCCAGGGTACTCTATGCTCTGTGGCTCACAGTGAGTCCTTGTCAAGAGTGGTGCTGGGCAACTTGCTTTCAGCTTCCACTTGCAGCATCATCCATTTAAGACAGCAGAGACCTCTGAGTGATAAAGAAGAGACGTGCAACTTCACTACAAAATAGAAAATATTTATGTAGTGTAAGCAGATAAATCAGTGTTCCTTGGCAAATCCAAGGAATAACCACTACTACTTGAACAAATGTCAGGTGTTCCTAACCAGTGTATACAGTTGGTTTGGGGGTTTTCCTTATAAGAAAAGAGTTTTGAATATTCTTTAATATTCTGAAAATGTTACTTAGTGGGAATTTTTTGTGGGGAGAGTGGAGATAATACAGTTTAGGAAAACGGGCTTCAAAATAGGCCTTGCAATATCATGCTATTTGTCTGTGTGGAATTACGATGTAGACAAGCCCCCAATTTGTCTGCAGATATCTCTAACCTACATTAAAATTTGATATTTACTTAAAATTCTAACACTTCCTTTTGCTTTTTCAGTTTCAGTAACTTGTTTGGCCTAGGGCTGTTTGACTTTTTAATCAAATGAAGCTACTCACTACTCCAGTAGTATTTTTGGCGTGTGATATTAAATTTCACTAATAATGTATCTTCTGACACATTATTAATGAATACAAAAATGGGGTTGTGTTATCGTTAACAGTTGTCAAGAACAACTTCAGGAAGGGATTTGAGGTTTAAAAGGGATAAATGTTAATTGAACCGTATCTCTGTAAACTAAGAAGCAATTAAATGCAAGATGCATACTGAAGTCTTCAAACACATAGATGCTCAACCCACTTCCAGAAGTAGTTTTATGGAGAGCATGTACATGTGCAGTCAGAGCGAGTGTTATTTTCTAAATGTCATCAGTAGGTTTGTTTCTTTGCAGTTGCTCTGTATGCAATCAGCGCTGTTTACTTTGCTGGCGTGATGGTTCGGCTGATGCTCACTTTGACTCCAGTGGTCTGTATGCTGTCTGCAATTGCTTTCTCCAATGTCTTTGAGCGTTATTTGGGAGATGATATGAAGAGGGAAAATCCACCGATAGAGGACAGCAGTGATGAGGATGACAAAAGGAACCCTGGCAACCTGTATGATAAGGTGAGAAGAGGGAGTGAAAGTTAGAAGTCAGAACCCAGCTTATTTTTACTAATTATTTTTCTTCTCTTTTGGTCTGAATATTTTAAATGCTACTATAGGTCTGAATCACTGGCATTTAAATTTAGAACAAGTGTTGTTGTTCTCCCATAAGGTGTAACTGATATCCCGAAAAAAAGTCAGTGGTTCTTTCTAGCTTGATCAGTGATGAGCCTTTACCTAAAGGAAGTATACAGTGTTAACCCAGCTTCCTAGAGAAGCGATGGCGAACAGTTGGTTGCTCTCCTTAACTAGTTATAGCAGTGCCATGTATAGCAGTGACATTGAATGTCTCCATCTCTTCCTCATATTTCCTTTAAGACGTGGTGAAATTGCAGAATATATATTTTATGGAAAAGTACTTCTATACATAAACCTGCCTTCATACATAAACTTCATCATAAAGAAGACGCTGTTAGGTGCCAGTTTTTTTATCTTAGGGGTTTTTTTTTATACTTACCCTGACAATGCATGGGTCTTGGGTTTCCACTTTTTCCTTGTATAAATGCCTGTGCCTTTCTCTCTTCCACCCTGCCTTAGAAAAGGGCATCATCATTCTGAGCCAAACCAAGGAGGTTGTGCATTGACCATCACTCAATAGGTTTGTTGTTTTCTTCTGAAATAGGCTTTGAAGGAATCGTTCATTTTTACAAGTTGTTGGATTGTCAAAATACTGTTGTTCATACCTAGTTAGTTTATGCTACAATGGTCCAGTTTTATATTATTCTGTAGCATTTATGGGATGCATGTGGTGAAGAAAAAGGCATGTGTTCCATTCTCAAGGGTGATAAAAGTTGCTATAACAGAAATGTTTGTGTTTGTTTAGGCAGGCAAAGTGAGAAAACACGTATCTGAACAGGAAAAAACAGAAGAAGGACTAGGTCCCAATATCAAAAACATTGTTACTATGCTGATGCTGATGTTGCTGATGATGTTTGCTGTTCACTGTACCTGGGTAACTAGCAATGCATACTCCAGCCCCAGCGTTGTTCTCGCTTCCTATAACCATGATGGGTAAGTAAATCTATAGATCCGAATCTTTTAATCACTCCTTATTATATTAAGGCTGAATTGTCACCTGAAAAAAAATAATACTCTAGTTTTCAGAAAGATACAACATTTTATGAAATATTTAATGTAAATAAATAAATATAACCCTATCCAAAGCTAGTAAAATGATGGTTAAAAAAAGAAAGTTTTTTTGAGTCAATTGGGAAAATTTGTTTATGAATCTGTATTCAACGGGAAATGCACTTGGTCGTATCTGCAGAAGCCACTCAGCTTCTGGCCTTTCAGCTGTCGGTGGATTTAAACTTATGACAACGATGGAAGCCATCAAAGGCAGTTGAACAGAAAAGAAAATCCTTATTTGTAAGGCCAGATTTATCACGGTGCAGTTAATTTGGTGCTAGTATTTGTACCAGTGTGAATAAAATGAACTCTCTTTTTCCAGCACTCGGAATATCCTAGATGACTTCAGGGAAGCCTACTACTGGCTGAGACAAAACACAGACGAGCATGCCAGAGTAATGTCGTGGTGGGACTATGGCTATCAGATTGCGGGAATGGCCAACAGGACAACCTTGGTTGATAACAATACTTGGAACAACAGCCACATAGCCCTGGTAAGGGTGGCAGTTTACTATGGAGTAATATCACCAAAATGTTTACATTGCGGTAGAGTATGAAATTGTAAATGTCTGTTGATAGAGAGTATGTTATTAAGGAAAAATTCCATGGAGTGAAAACACACAGAGGTGGAAGGAGCATATTTTTTGCATTTATTAGAACTCAAGTATAAAGATGTTTTGGGGCTGGAAGGAATCAATTTTGCTTTTGGAGTTAACCCTTTTGTTTACTGGGAGTTTCTAAAACTTTACCTCCACTTCAGTTCCTCTTCTTTTCTTTGTGGGAGGACAGGCAAAATCCAGTGTAACCGTTCCCTTTGTGATTAGTGCTACACAGCTTATCTGGTACCACTACTTTACCAGCGCCGTCCAAATAGGGATCATTTCAGTTCAGCAGAGTCTTGGCAGACCAGATTTTTGAATGGCAGGTGAAACCTGACCACATGAGACACCCAAATTTTCAGGCATTTTGGGAATTAGAGAAAGTTTATGAATAGCAATGAAGCATTGCAGATTTGCTGTGGTTCTATCTTCTCAAAATTGCAGTTAGACAAAACATCGGTATGTTTAATCTCTTTTACTTCTGAAGAGTAAGTTTAAGACTTGTGCATGTGCTCAAAGGCAGGGTGTTAGCATTGCCTGTGGTTACAGGGGCACCACCCTGGGCAACTTATACTTTTGTCAGAAATAAAAAAATGCTCTAGACTGTAGCTGTGTTGCAGCTTTACTGGGGCGTATGTAATGACAACCAGTCATCAGTCAGGGGGTGCTTCTTTCCAGAAGATTCACATCATGCTACGTGGCCAGAATGGGGGAAGGGCTTGAGGAACATACTAAGATAGTTTCTAGCCTTGGGTCAGTACCCAGTACAGCAGTTGGACCAGATCTGCTGACCAGCAGCGTTCAAAACTGACAAATTAATCAAGCTGTGCTTTGGGCATACAAAGTTCTGGAAAAATGTGTACTGGGGAAGGCAGGGATGATACGTATGTGCTTTTCACAGGAGCAGGGAACTCGCAACAGCTGAAAGCAAGCTTGGGAAATTATACTTCTGGTGCTAATATCAGTCAAAAAGTCTTCCCATGTACTAAGGCACTTTTATTTTGGTTGTTGACCTGACAGCACTAGTGTGTTTTAGATGGACATTCAACTCCATTAAGTCTCCCTTTTCTACAAGAGGTAAAAGTGCAGATACTATATCTAAACCAACAGATCCCTGCAGGACAAGGCATCTCAAGTGCATAGAGAGACTGGGGAAGTCATCTGTCTTACATAAACACAGTAACCATACGCATTACAGCGATTAGCAGTGATGGGCTTTAATAAAGAAATCTCTCTGGTATGACTGCTGGCACTGTCAGATTCCGTTTTGGAATGCGTATTCCATAAAGGGGGACTTGAGCAATAAAGTGTGTTGTGGCAAATACCTGAATTTGTGCACTAAATGAGGCAGCGTGCCCCAGAGACACGTGCCAGATGACTTCTCCTGCACAGATGCAGACATCTGCCAAATAACTGCAGATTGATTAGGATACTGGCCAAGAAGCTGAGGCTCTCAGTCTTTTTGACAGATTGCAGCCTAACCTTAGTGTTTTCTAATTACATTCTTAACTGAATGTTATCAGTTTGGATGCAGTATTATTTATGTTGTAGTTACTCCGTTTTACTACACCAAGACATTACTATGCCTTAAGTTTCAAGGCCTTAAATAGCAAACAAAAGTACAGAACTGACTTAAGTGAATTCTCTAAGTGTGGGAAGTGACTGGTGTGGAAGAGGTTCTGGATACAGCTTTAAAAAGTTTTTCAAGGCCAAAACTATGTTATGCTTTTAACTCAAGGATGTCTCTATTCTGACATTTTATCTGCGTAAGCTTACCTTGAATTCAGTGCTGAGGGTGCCCATATGCTGCTGAGTACAGGGCAGCGTGGCTGCTTTATTAGTGAAGGACAGAGCTCAAGGGAAAAAGGAACCACGAGAAATTACTAGTGCTTCAAATATTTTGTTCACTTTGGGAGGTGTCTAAAACTTTGAAAATAAATTGGAATTAGATATTTTCTGCAAGACTTAAGTTTTTGGCAATACAGCCATGACTTGAAAACATCTGTTAGTGCCACAAAAGGGAAAACCCTTATTGCTCCGTTTTATACTCAACACTCATTTCAACAGGCAGTGCTCCTCTTACAGAGGAGAAAATGTTTCAATTTAGGTTGAACTTTTAAGTTTCTAAATAGACACAACGGCTTTTCTTTAACTGGAATGAAAATGTGGGTTTCAGTTGGCAAGTATGCATTTTGGAGCTTTGGTCTGGCAAGATATTGATCTGTGGATCTGTTCAATAGGCAGCTATGCAGGTATTTAAGGTATTTTTGTTCTGATACAGGTGGGAAAGGCAATGTCCTCAAATGAGTCAGCAGCATATGAGATCATGAGAAGTCTGGATGTGGATTATGTTTTGATTATTTTTGGTGGCGTGATTGGCTACTCTGGTGATGACATTAATAAGTTCTTGTGGATGGTGAGAATAGCAGAGGGGGAACATCCCAAAGATATTCGGGTAAGTAGAAAGGTGCACAGAAAAACTGAAGCATTCTTGGCTGAATACTGTATGTTCATCTCTGCTTTTTTGTTTTACTTAAACCCCTTATTTTTGTCATTGCTTTTCTGGTAGTGCTCATTACAGTGGAGGGAAATCTGTACTACTTATTGCAATTTTATTTGAAAAATGTGTTATGGGTTGTTTTCCTAGAACAGTAGGAGTGCAGAGGCCCGTAGCCCAGTTTCTTTCAATATTTATGGTTTTGAAAGGTCAGTAACCTCAAAAGCTTTTCACTTTTCTTGCATGATACTAAAAGTACAGGATATCTCTTGTAATTCTTGTGCGTGTGTCTCACTGTGCACCATCATACGTGAAAAAAAGGGACTGTTCAGACTGTTTAAATAGTTGGCATTACAGATTTCTTCAAACTGTGTAATGGTAGGGAGACGAGTTAAAGTGTTAATATTGACTTACATAGAGTTTGTTATTCAAACATCTGGGAGACTGCAGAAGTCTGTAGTAATATTTGCTTAAGCCTAACAAAAGCTTCTAGATATTGAGCACAGGCTTAAGGGAGTAGTCCACATGCATAGTTTCATCTTGTACTGGAGATGAAAATGGCAGAAAACTCTTGCTTAAACACTGTGCACCTATGAAGTATATGGTAACACCGCAGACCTTGTACATTAACACCTTTCTGAAGAATAGTTTTGATGAAGGCCCCACTAACTTTTACACTGAGATCATTTTTTCCAGTGACTGCTTACTATGAAGTGACAAAACTTGTATAATATATAATATAATATTGTGGATTTAGTAATGTTAATCCATTGGGGTCTAGGTTACAAGCAGGTAGTTTGTAACCTTTAATAAGCACCATCATTTTCTGTTTTAAGTCTAGCTGAAATCAGCTTTTAAACTGTAAAGTCAATGTAGATTATTTATGAATTTTTTTTTTTTTGTGGAGAAGGGAATGAGAAATCACCTGAAATAGAGATTTGGTTTATACTGACTCTGTGTATCTTCTTTTCTTTTTAAAGGAAAGTGACTACTTTACTCCTCAGGGTGAATTCCGGGTAGACAAGGCAGGTTCTCCAACTTTGTTGAACTGCCTCATGTATAAAATGTCCTATTACAGATTTGGAGAGATGCAGGTTAGTGTTACAACTTCTACCGTATCTTAATTTAAATGTAAGAAAGCAGATGTTGTTTTGATGTGTTTTCCATCTTCTAGATTGAGATTTGCTTGTAGTAGCAGAGTCAGAGGTAAGAGTCAGCTTTACAAATTAAAACAAATCTAGGCGTGGTCTACTGTATTTAATCTTTAGAATAAAGCATTTCTGCTGCTAACCTACACTCGTACTTTAGCTTTTTGCTGTCTTCCATGTTGCCCTAGATGGGCATCTTAACTCCATTATGCATTGCGCTTGCTGAAGCATTGACTTTTATGCTGTGGAGAGCTTCAGATTTGTTTTTTTGTAATAGCAACACAGAAGTGGAACCGTTAATTGACTATTTAATATGTGTCAGAAGTGACCTGATTTCTATCCAAGTCACATCAGTGTATTAAACAACACAGCACTGGTATAATAAGGTCATAATTCTCCGAGTTAGCTGTCACTCCCCTTTGGGACCATCAAGCGTGTCTGTGCAGCCAAGTCTGCCTCGTTTGCTTTTTCCTTCGCTGTATGCCCCCTCCAAGTGCCCTTTATTCTGATGTGTTAGCACAAGAATCCTTTATTCAGCTAAAACAGAGGCCAGTGGATCTTGTTTGTGATATGAGGGAGTAAACTTAACTGATAAATATAAACATGAACTATTTCTGACTTGTATGGTGAACCATGAAAGTGCAAATTACTGCCCGATAGCAGAGAGTATAAGTGAGCCACTATGCTAAAAAGCTACCACAGGCTGCTGCACCTCAGACTTTCACTTACTTCAGAGGTGAAACATCTCTGGATGCAGACATTTGTCTCTATTCTAAAAAGGAACTGAGAGTTTTTTCTCTGTAATAACCACTGCAAAAGAAGTGTTGTCCTGTGACAAGACCAGTTGAAATTGTCGCCTTGTGGTATGAAATGACAGGTGTTTTGGGTTTTGTCTTGAACTAATATGCAACTTTAATTTTTACAGCTGGATTTTCGGACACCCCCAGGATTTGATCGTACACGCAATGCTGAGATAGGCAACAAAGACATTAAATTTAAACATCTGGAGGAAGCCTTTACCTCAGAGCACTGGCTTGTTAGAATATACAAGGTGAAACAACTAGACAACAGAGAGACTCTGGATCATAAACCTAGAGTAACCAACATTGTACCGAAACAGAAGTATTTGTCAAAGAAGGTGGGTTCCCAGTGAAGTAACTGAAAGGGGGGGGTAGGAGATGGCAGTTTATTTTTAACAGTGAATCACATAGCTGGTGAATTATGTATTTCCACTAGCCAGAATGTTATGGATGCTGTTCATGTTAGTGTCCAATATCAGACCTGCCTGCTGGTAATAATTGTTAATTTACTGTCAGCTTAACTTAAAAGCATGTGAAGACACAAGGCTAGATTATTATTTTTTTTAGGCAGAATGCTAACTGGAAATAGAGTGTGTCACTGGCTGCTGCAGCTCTTAAATCTTCATGTAACTGGAAGTATAATCTCTGAAGTACATCAATTCATGTTTCAGTAACTACGGCTCACTAAGTAAATAACGTGGAAGTTGCTTTCTGACTTTGTTTGAAAGTAGTGATGCCTAGAAGTTTAAAAATGGCAATTTTGTATGAAATAAATTAAATATGAAACTTCTGTTGACGGAACTTTAGTGTCTGGCTGCTTACTGTTTGAAGTCATCTTTGTGATTTTAAAAGTGCTGGCCGGGGTGTGCTCCTTCAGCCTGTTAAGAAAGATGTGTTACCAGGGGAGCTGGAAAGAATCTTAGCAGCCCTGTCCTTCACAATATCTGGGGTTTATATATTCAGATACACATTGTAAAAGGAATTCCAGAATCCTGTCAAAAACAAATGTGTATAGGCAGTAAACTTTCACTGTGCCGTGAAAATACAAGTAAAGAATGATAGAGGGTAAAGATGCTTATTTCTGTGATTTGATGCACGTTCATAAAACGAGGCACTTGGGAGTTGCCACTGAAGCTAGACTTATCGTGAAAGGAAATGGTAAGCTTTACTGTGCCTATCATGCACTTCAGTGTAGTTCTTGATCTTAAGGAACTGTCAAGTCTGTATTTATTAATGACACATGCATTGACCCCACTTAAGCTGTGGATGTGTCAGTTCTCTGTCTAAAGACAGGATAAAAGTTGATGCAAGTTCTGATCCATCACCAACTCCTACAGTACAAACAGGCTCTACTTCCCATTAAGAAATTGTGGAACCAGCAAAGAGCATGGGGTAATTGTCTGCACTGGGATTTCTTAAATGCATTCTGAGGGCTCCTTAGTAGGCACAGGTTTTCAGCAGTTGCTTCATCACTGAAAATTCAGTCCATCTCCTGTCACTCTTCCATGGTAGGAACAGCATTTCTAAAGCTCTGAGATACAACAGCATTACTGAGTATTACTTATTAGATTGTATCTGTCTCATTTTATAA
Organism: Dromococcyx pavoninus; assembly: GCA_033558185.1. Lineage (NCBI taxonomy): Eukaryota > Metazoa > Chordata > Aves > Cuculiformes > Neomorphidae > Dromococcyx > Dromococcyx pavoninus. Next base: position 52,135 of record JAUMJL010000213.1, read on the forward strand.
TAATATTCATGTTGTTGTTGTTAAAAAGAGAAAAGTTTCGTTTAATTGACATAACAGAGCCTGCTGTTGAGCAGAGCAAAGTGCAGCAAGTGTGGGAGCTGTCTCTTTTCTTGTGGCAGGCATGCTGAAGGTACAATTCTACCTGCCAGGAGCTGACTATTTATACAATTTTGAAGTTAGTATTACCTAAGGCTAATATTAATGCTTCCCCTCACTACTACCTCAAAAAAAATCTAAAATATGCTGAAAAAGACACGGGAGCAAAGAGCACCAGCTAGCCTACAGCCCAATAGCAGAGGACTAAAACTAAAATATGGTTATTCCGGTTCTTCTTTTTTGAAAAATGTTACTTTGAGTAAATATTGCTGTCTGTCATCTTGCTAACTTTGAAGAGAATCAAGTAGTGCAAAAGATATAAGAAATTATTTCCAAACAAAACTTAACACCCTAAACCACATCTGCTCATTGGGTATATTAGAACTTTATCCTGTTGGTTAATTATTAATTCTGCCTCAGCACAAGCTCTGAAAACAATTCTGTGGATCTGGTGGACAGGGCTCGCAAAACTGCGTCTTGTGCAAAAGCAAATGTTGGGCATGAACTAACAATCCCAACATGACAAATAATCACTGGATAATACCTAGTTGAGGATTTACCATTTTTAAGCTCTATAAAACCAATCTAAAGATCAGGCATTGAAATGCACATCATTAAACTGCGGTCAAGACTAAATCATTAACTAATACATTTTATTCTGTTTTTCTTTTTAGACCTCCAAAAGGAAGCGTGGCTACATTAAGAATAAACTAATTTTAAAGAAGGGCAAGAGACCCAACAGGAAGACAGTTTAAATACACTGCTCTGATTGCTAATACGAAGCAGTTGTCCTTGAGATAACCAGTCTTTGCCTTTAGCTCAAGTCATGTTTCACAGCAACATGAGGGTACAGAACCATCATTGGTCCAGATTATTGTACAAAATTTTCAGGCAATGTCTGATTAAAAATATTGGCTTATTGAGAACAGCTGTTTTAGATTTGTAATGTGAAGCAAGACAGAGCTGCTATCCAAGTCCGGCAGCAATTTTTTTTTATTATTGGTACATATTATCCTTCAAATCTGTTGAGAATTTGGACTGACTGCACCAAAGAACCCTGTAATTTGGTCCTTGGCACATGCATACTTGTCAATCTTTTTTGGAAAACACCGTTTGGCTGAATAGCAGCAGGATGTAAACTGGAATGGTGAAATCTAAAAATGACTTGTTTTCAACAGTTAAGAGGAAGCAGAGCTCTCGGAAATTAAACTTTCAAAAGAAGTTACTCCCGTGATTATTTTTCAATGGTTTCTTTCAGTGTCCTTTTACTCTTGCTGCAGGCTGGTTTTGATCCGGAGTGTAAGAAGCAAAGCTGCAGTTTTCACAAGAGCTGACAGGACAGATTTAATTGGATGTTAGATCGGATGAGCTGCTTTTGTTTAACCTGGGATTGCAGTATTGCTGCCTTACACTGTCATTTCATAAGGTAGACAAGGCAAATCTTGCACACTGTAGATACAAGGGCTAAATTTGTATCGTCCTGAAAAATCTGTAACGACAGTAATGAATGCTATAGTGACACACAGCTGAGCACCAGGTAGTGGCTGGTGTTCAGAATAGAAATCAAACTATTCAAGGTAAATGTTTACATTGGTAACACAAGTGTAGCCTGTTTAATGGGGAAAAAAAAAAGGTTGACAGGTATACAAACCCCCTTCTTTGTGGCTGCCAGAGGCAGAGGTTTTGCAAACCTCTTCGCCCCTCACTGCCTTCTCTTGCGAGGCTGAAAGTTTTTCTGGAAATTTGTTTCTCTGTATTTTTATTTAGAATGCTTAAATGAATTGAAGAGAATTCCCGCTCTAGTGCTGTTTGCTTTGTCTGTCTTTTATACTGTTGGGTTTTTTTTAAAAAAAAAAAGCAGTGAAAACTGTCAGATTTAAATGCACTAAAATATAAATGGAGACTGAATACGTTCACTTTCCAGATATAGGAAAACTTTATAGACTTGAAAATTTTCTTTAATTAAAATGAAAGGGGTTTTCAGTTTGGTTTCCTGCCCCAGGTTATAACTTTTATAGAAAGAAAACTTGCATCAATCATTTGATGTAAAATGCAGAATAGTATGTACCTTTCATGAAGAAAATGTAAATTTACAGTGTTCTGTGAGAATGTTACTGCTGACTTCTTTCCCGAGGTGTAGAATATTTTTTTTTTGATTTATGAACTCGTTTTTGACTCTGAGGGTTTATACAGACCAATACCTACAGCTGCAACATTTTCACAAAGGTTATTAAATCTGGATTTCTGGCCCCCTGTCGTTTGGAGATTTCATTTTATTTTGTTGCTTTAAAGCTCACTGCAGATGAGTTGTTGACTGTAGGGGAAAATAAAGTTAATTCAAGTTTTGTGTTAAGGGTGTTGCGTCAGTTTTGTTGTGATTAACTTGATAACGTGTTGCTTACAGTCCTAGTGGTAAATTAAGCCATTCCAGCTCCGTAATGCAAATCTGCTGACCTCAGGAAGCTGCTGTAATGAAGCCACAGCAGCTACTTAACATCCTTCCAGCTTGAATTTATTAAGCCAGATGTAGGACCTCTACTGTGATGACATTCAAGATGGCTGTAATATGTTAGAGAGAACAGCAGCCGCCTTTCCCAAACGCATAATGTTGTAGTGAATCCTTCCAGCATCTGGAGAAGCTCAAGCTGTCACACTTGCTTACTTACACGCAAGGAGAAGGGGTGATTATTTGATGCATAATTTGTATTATCTTGCTTCTTCCAAGCAAATCTTGGGTCCTGCCCCCTCACCATTGCTAAGAAACAAGCAGTCTTCAATGGAAGAACATCTGAAAGTCAGCAGAACAGACACTGCTGGTCAGTCTGTGGTTTTAACCTAGTTTTAATAAAGAAAATAAAAGGCTGCCCTCCCATCTTCAGGTACCTTTAAAGCTGTTTTCCATCTTGGCTGATCGTGTTCACTTCAACAGAGCAGAAATAAGTGAATCCTTTTACAGCTTTAAAAATGTTACCTGAAAGAAAAATAAGCTCCCTGCAGGCATCTTAGCCAGCCCGGGCCTGAAGTTACCTAACACATGCCTGAACTTTCTTTAATTTGACTTAAGGGCTTCTGCTAATGATGTTCTGCATTTAAATGAAAAGTTGGAGTCATTAAGGAAGCCACTCAGAAAAAAAACAGATTTAAAAGAAGAAGTGGGGGGCACTGTATCACCTTCCTGGACTCCACAGGCACCTGCACTCCATGTAGGTAGGTTTCCTGGTTCTCTGCCTGCCTCCTAGGGATAACTGGGCTAAACTGACTTCTGCCTCTTCTCTCTGAGAACTGACAAATGCCAAGAAAATACCAACTAAGAAAACAGTAGCATCTTCCATCGTTATCAAACCTACCTCCATACTAGTTTATTTCCTTAGCTACAGCTACCCTTGTGGTGTTCTGCTAGGTGAAGGGCTGTAGATTTTGAAGCATAATGGCTACAGAACAGTAAAACCTGAAGGACTTCAGTTGCTAAGGAACTAAAACTGCAAGTGTGGAGAAGGCAGCACTGCTGAAGTTCTGTATCGCTTAATCATCACCGCTGAAGGCAGTGAGGGCACGCGGTGCAACGGGTAATTCCAGAAGAAATTTCGTAACAGAGGGGGAGAAAAACAATTAGTTAAATATCTTGACAGATTTACTTTTGAAAAAACATTTAAAACTGCTTTGCCTCAGCCCTCTGTACGCAGTCCCACTATGAGTAAAAACTGAAATCCTATTTGTCCACAACTGAAACTGTCAATAATGTCTTTGCACCGAGTGTAGGAACTGCTCCAAGACGCAGCCTTGAAGCGATGCAACGAAAGGCAAGGAACATGACTGGGTAGTGTTTCCTGTCCCATTTGCAGCCAGTGTTTTCTGGTTTGCGTAAAAACAATGTTCTTGCACAACAGTTTCCACGCTGTGGATCAATGTTTAGAAGAAGCCAGAGCTGCATTACCTAACACTTAAAAAACGTTGATCAGGATCCATAAGGGGTCTAAGCGCATTTTTCCTCCCCCTGCAAGTGTCCAAAACTACAACTCGGAATTATCGTAGTGTAAGAGGCATCTTAACTGAAAATCCCAGTTAATGACAAAGATTAAATGAAATGTGCTTTTCAGAAACAAGGAAACACCTTAACCTATTTCCTTTCTATTTGTCGAAATGCGGCTTACGCTCCCCAGTCTTCCCTAAAGCAGTGATGCTGCCCAGCCCTCTTTTCCCCATGTTGTGCTGTCCAGTTTAAACAAAAACTTACCCATATGGTGCGTGGCAGCACTAACGGGGCAGAACAACACCCACAACAAACCAGGATCCAGCCAAGGAGTCACTTCTATCAGAACTACGCAAACAGCTCAGAGGTGGCCTGAGTGTTGTACAACGCTCCTGGACATCTCAGTAACGACTCATGCTTGAGTGGAAAGAGAAAGGGCATCCCACTACTAAATGAAACAAATCTTTTATTCATAAGCATTGTCATTTTAAATTCACAGATTATGAAAGGAAGGCAAATCAGAAGAGACTGCCAGAGCATCTTTTAAACGATAAAGGTATAAATTTCCTTTCTGAACGTTTCTAATTTAAGAAAGTAAAAGGTTGCATAGGCTTCCTACAGGTGTGCACAAAAAAAAAGTGAAGTACATGGAGTTTTTTTACATTACAATGCCGAGTGTACATTGGCTACTTGAAAAGATTCACTTGCAAGTCTAAGACAGCTATTGGAGCAACCTACAGAATAAGGCTTATGAATATTTACTTATCAGTCCTGTAAAATATACTGAACACATAACTATCAGAAAAATGAAATGACACTTGTGAATCTTGTTCTGGAATCTCTCACTGCTGGGCTCTCCAGAAAGGACTATTTTTATGTTCGCCTCTCCCAAGGTACTTTGGGAAAGGAGCAGCCGTAATGGCGCGAGGGGAGTCTTCACAGCATCGAAACAAAACAAAACATTTATCAGAGCACAAGTGGAATGTTCTCGGCATGCAGAAACGACCAACCATGCAGACAGAAAAAAATCTTCAATAAGCATAAAATTATTCAAATTTCTCTTTAAAAGAACAGCTACTGCACCTTTGTAGCCTCGACAGTCCTACCAGCAGAGCTGAAGGAGGTCCACTCTTCCAGGAGCGCAGGCCTGCATGCCTGACAGAGAAAGGCTGGCAACAGCTCTTTTCAGTGAGCATGTGGCTTGTTCTTTGGTGTGTGAAAGTCAGGAGTTCTGGGAGGATGTTCCACGTGTTTAATTCTGCATTTTCGATTGTTCTTTGTGATGCTATTACAAACAGTGTGAATATTTCTGGTTACTTATCGCTAACCTCTAGAACAAGAGTGGATCTATAATAAAGTTGATTCTTGCAGGTGATAAAATACAAGTTTTCCTGATGACATTTAATTCAGTGATTACTATGATTACTATAACAACATCATTTTGGTTTTGTTACAGAAAAACATCAACTATTCTAAAAATAAGATTTTTTTCCTTTAAAAAAAAAGTGTCAGTTACAAAAATCAAGCTCACACATATTTTTTAAAAAATAGGATTTAAATCATTTATAACATGAATCTTCCTAACGTGGGGGAAAAAGTATATAGGAGCAGCCAAAATGGCATTTGGGAGGAAAAAAGGAGCCACACCTTCATTAAAGAGGGATCTGAAGTTTAAATGTAAATATTAAACATTATGCCCGAATGAACACACACCTCTGCTCAGCCTGCTCGGCCTTCAGAGTTGCTCAAGAGATTTTAAGGTGTCTCCCCAAAAAAAACAATCAGGACACACAAGAACAGCCGGAAGCAGCGCTTTCACCTGAACAGGTTTGTGTAACATCCCTAAAGCACAAGCTATTGCATTAAGAAAGCAGACGAAAGGCACCGAATGAGTCAGTACTACCGAAAGGCATCCGCGCTACGGCGTGCTAGAAATGGAGTTCTTTACGGGGCACCGGAACAGCCGCGCTGAGCAGAAGTCAGCACACGTTGTACCCTTGCCTTTTGTTGCCACTTCTCTCAAAGACATCTTCGCTTCCAACAAACACAAACTAAAAAGCAACGAAGCTTCAACTCATTTTAGAATCCCCTTCACTGAGTGTCACAGTGTTACAAAACGAGCAAGCCAAGGGATTGTTTCCTTACTTTTTTCTATACAAAACAAATTATACCCTATTTCATTTGTTTCCCTAAAAAGGTATTGTCCCAATGTGATGGTTTACTAAATTGTTACTTCTACAATAGAAAATGATTCATCTGAGATGGCTGGTTGTATCATCTCTGTTCATCCAAGTATTTCATCCAGAAGCAATCAACTGGGTCAAAAGCAAAAGAAATCAAGATACAGGTCTGCTTGGAGCCTGCATATGGAATTAAGGGCTCTGACCAGACGAGCTCTGTCTAATTTCCCACAGCAGGGCACCCAACCTGCTCTGGGCTGGTGGGGACAGCTCATGCCTGGCACAGCAGGACAAGGCTCCTGCCCAGGCTCACCCGTCTCACCTCACAGCCTGGCATTTTAGCATGAATGCACCGGTGGTGGCTTAACTTGAGAGCCAAGGCCGTGAAGGGGACTCCTGAGGCACAGCCCAGTGGCACTCTCTGCCTGTGTTGCACGGGGGTGGAAAGATGATGGAAGAGTGAGTTGGAACACCACAGCTCCATCTGCCAGAAGGGATTTAGCAGAACACGTAACCCAAAAGCACTGGCAAGACAGAGAACGTTACATGGCAAGACCAGAATTCACAGAGCAGCTGGCTCACTGGTGACCATTCTATTCCACAGCTGGAAGTATGAACAAACAAAAAGCAGGGACACAACGGGTTAGCGCGAACAACATTCTCGAGAAGGTATTGCTACTTTTTATCAGATGGGAGAAAATTGACACTCGGAAGTGACAGGAAACGTGCTCTTAAATCAGCATCCCTGGGCGCGGGCGAGCGCTGTCGGTGTATCATTCTTACGTCGAAGTGAGTTACTCAATGACTGTTTAGACAGAACGACTGCTGTTAAGTGAGACGTCACGTTTTAAGTGCAAAACATTTTTGGCAAAAGTGAAAAATAGAAAAACCTTAACCAGTACTAATAAAAAAGTTATTTTCTTAAATACCAGCAAAGGGCCTGATCCTGCAAGCACACAACTCGGGGAACCCCAGCTGAGTCCAGCCGGAGCTCTGTGCCCTAACACTTAGGAGGAAAAGGTCTTTAAATCACTGTCAGTGTTTAAACTTGTTTACATGTAGTGTAAATAATACAGACACAAACACAAACACACGGCGTATACATATGTGTCTGTATGGACGTGTGCGCCTGTTTCTGTACCCATACACACAAAATGACTCCTGAATAAACTCGAGCTTGTGATTATTTTGAGATGCATCATTCACAGTATACAAGCTTCTCGTCTGTATCTTCTGATAACAGGACCTATCCAGGGACATCTTGAAGTTATATACTGTATCATTTTAATGCCTTTATGGTAAAGTTAGGAGGCAACCGCTCTATCTCGTCAATGGGTCTTCCAGAGAGGATTCACGTACAGCCAACCATCACCCTGCAAGAGAATTGGGGAGACTTTACAAACCAGATTTATATAAACTGGATCTCTGTGTGTCCACATAAAAGCTAAAATGCCAATCAACACACAAAACCACCCCTGTCACCTGAAAATTCTGTGCTTAATGAATCCACAGGTAATCTGGGCAGGAAGGAAATAATTACAGGGGAAATTATAATAATTACAAAGGGAAGAGAAGCCATGAGAAGATGCAACAGATGAATTGCTGGTTTAAATAGCTGTACATAGTGGCTAACTTAGAGTCACATAATAATTCCCTCACTAAGTCTTATTTCCCTTGTGCATCCTTGGGCAAAGATGACCTTAGTAAAATCTGTTTCATTTCAAGCAGATGAGTCCCAAGACTGTGTTTAAGATGTCCATGTTTACTTATATTGGACAAATATCCCTAGATCGTGTTCACTTTAGTATGCAGAGATCAAGATTAGTAGGGGATGTGAGTAAACAGCATCTGTACATTAAGGTGTGGATTTTAAGGTAAAAAGCATCCCTTTAGATGCGTAACATCAGGCACCAAAATTTCAGGCTAAAATAAATCAAATTGAAGGAAAATGAACAAGTTCACAAAATGGATTATGGAACAATCTTTCAGAGCCAAACTCTGGCAAAAATGAAATTAAAGAAATAAATCCATCAGTGCTACCTAACACCACCAGCCACCCATGGTACCAACCCCAGACCAGCACCCCCCGACTTTGCTGTCGGGTCTCGAATGAAGGTACCTCTTTGGCAAAATACTTTGGTTTCCACGGCGTTGTCAGGGCCGCGCGCTGCCTCTCCTCTGCTCGCTGCCTCTCTTCAAGGCGGTGCTTGTGTTCTGTTGCCGCATCGATGTTGCCTTCTTTCAGGGAACTGGTGACATGTTGCCAAAGGTGCCTGCAGGATGGAGAAGGAGCACAAGGGACAGAGTGAGAACCCTTCTGCCGCAGCTGACTGCCTTGCAAGGCACCGGTACAGTGAGAGGCAGACTGGTGCCCTGCTCTTCATGCCATATCTGGAAGTCACAAAGCCTGTGAACCATCACTTTACTAAGATTTTCTTTGCATTTGTGGACTAGATTTTCAGACTTGTTCCACTCCCAGTATTTTGCCATGCAAGTTAACTTTCTCATTAGATTTGTTCATGTTCCTGACTCTTTTTTTCTCAAAACAGATGCATTTTTTTAATCATTTTTTTTAATTATTTCAAGAATCACACAATCACCTGGTTGGAAAAGACCTTTGAGTCATAAAATCCAGCCGTACCTGTTCGCTACTAAACCACATCCCCGAGAAACTTGTCTACGCATCTTCTAAACACCTCCAGGGATGGTGACTCAACTGCCTCCCTGGGCAGCTGTGCCAGTGCCTGATAACCCGTTCAGTGAAGAAATTTTTCATGACGTCTAAACTGAACCTTCCCTGGCACAACTTGAGGCTACTTCCTCTCACCCTGTCACCTGTCACTTGGGAGAAGAGATCAACACCCCCGTTGCTACAGCCTCTTTTCAGGCAGCTGTAGACAGTGATGAGGTCTCCCCTCAGCCTCCTTTTCTCTAGGCTAAAGAACCCCAGTTCCCTCAGCCACCTCTCATAGACTTGTTCTCCAGCCCCTTCACCAGCCTCGTTGCCCTCCTCTGGACACACTCCAGCACCTCAATGTCCTTCTTGTGGTGAGGGGCCCAAAACTGAACACAGGATTCAAGGTGTGGCCTCATCAATGCCAAGTACAGGAGCACAATCATCTCCCTGATCCTGTTCATATTCTTTACTGATGAACCATATTTGCGTTTATTTGCAGATAATTTTTTTAATTATAAGGGAATGTTAGCCAAGAGCCAGGAGTACAGTAAACTGGGACACTGATCGTTCCCCCCCAGGGTACTAACAGAGGAGTTGAGTCTAGGGAGCCCTTCTAGGTCTGTGCTCTATGTTCCCAGTTAACACCATCAGTCTACAACCAAACCTGGTTTTCCCGCAACTGACCGCATTCGGAAGCAATTCCTTCTCACACTTGTATTAGCCTAACAGTAACTCTGCCCAGAAAAAAAACAAAGAGAAAAAATCAACTGCAGCTTTCACATATTTCCAGGGATGTTTAAATGAGTTTTTGTTTGCAATCTGATAAACTGCACATCCTGCAAAAACACAGGATACTTGTAATTTGCTACTAGTATCCAAAAACTACACTGCAGACCTGCTGGTTTCCTTAAGTACTCCAACCTTCGTGTTCCTAAACTACAGCGAAAAAAGAGTTTGTGAGCATGTCTAGAAAGTACTTAAAGGGCACCTACAGGAAAGCTGTGGAGGGGCTCCTTATGAGAGAGTGCAGGACAGGACAAGGGGCAATGGCTTTAAGCTGAAAGAAGGGAGATTTAGATTCGATATTAGGAAGAAATCTTTTATTGTGAGGGTGGTGAGGCAGGTTGTCCAGGGAAGTTGTGGATGCCCCATCCCTGGAGGTGCTCAAGACCAGGCTGTATGAAGCTTTGAGCATCCTGGTTTGTAGAAGGCATCTCTACCCATGGCAAGGGGGTTGGAACAGGATGATCTTTAAGGCCCCCTCCAAACCAAACCATTCTATGATTCTATGAAAATAGGAAAATTTTCTTTATTGTACAAAGGTGTGTCTTGAGATAACATATTTACAGGTAATAAAATTAAGCTTAACTCCTGCTTTTAAATCCTCCAATAAAATGTTCCTAAATTCAATAATAATATTGATTTTTCTGAAGATAAGTACCAACAGTTATTGACAGGGAATAACAGAATGAGGGTTTTTTAATGTACCTATTCAGAGTTAGGCATGTGATGAGGGTGCTGAAAGCCTTAAAACCATGTGTGTGTATTTATATCTTACTCTGCATCACGTTTTACATATTTTGCATATTATCAAATACATAAAACATGACATCCAGTGTAAATTATAACACGCAGCATTACTTGCAACAAATTTGACTACTGCATTACAATCAAAAAAGTAGGTGAAAACACAGCATTACCATTTTCCAAATGCACATACCAGCATTTTTCCCTACTACAAAATTGATGTATACATCACTATAATATAATTTATGTACGAGAGAACCAATACACAGCATTAGCTATCTGTGTCCAGCTTACTGTGCCGTAGGAAACGAGGCTTTTTTTGAGCCACACCATTTATAACTGCAGTTTTTCATCCCCATTCTGTTCCCACCCGAGGCTCATAAGCAGAACACTGTCACGCCTCAGCCCTTACCTCGATTCCAGCGGGCCTTGCTTTGCTATTGGTCTAATCTTTTTCCTAATAACAGGCAGTTTGTTAGTGTCAATCACTTTGGTTTCTCCGTTGCTGTAAGTAAATTCCAGCGTCCCGTTCCACTCTCCCTGTGCCTTGCATACGATGGTGTTAGTGGGATTGTGTTTCACTTCAGCTGTGACCCTAATTCAAGAGGGAAGAAAAATAAGCCCACGGAAATAACTGGTACCATTTACTATCAGCATATGAAAGCACTACCATGGCTCAGGCTACAACAAGTTTTCTACATCTACAAAGTAGTTTTTTAAGCAAAATACTGATGGTGTCTTCAAAAAGAAAGACTCAGTCCAAGAAAGCTCTTGGAATAGCTTTTGGATAACACTCTTCCAAAGTAACCAAATTTAAAGCTCTGATACTCAGCTCTAACCCAGAACTGTTTACCTCAACTGCCTGAAAAACAAGCCCTGACATTCATGTGACATTTTCAGTACACATTATTTTCACACCTGAACATAACGCTGTCAGCTACCCATGTCAAACACTTCTGGTACCTTTATTTTCTTCTTTAGCTCTACAAGTTTACTTCTCAGCTGCTGAGAGGCAATGATTAAAGCCACCTCAGCAGTCCAAGAACTGGTCTGAGAGAATCATAGAATACGCAGAATCTTCCGGTTGGAAAAGACCTTTGAGATCGAGTCCAGCTGCACCCATCATCCGCTAAACCATGCCCCTCAAAAACTCATCTACCTGTTTTTTAAACACCACCAGAGTGAGCAATACAGATAGGTAGGACAGGAAAACCAAAATGCAGGGAGTTTGGAGCATGCATGTGTCTCTACGAACATTTAACAAGCCACGTCTAATAATCTCAATTAACTTTTTAAATGATTAAACTAATACAGCACAACCTTCTCCAATTTTCATGCACCCTAATGGCACCAATTATTAATCTACACCTTTCAAAAAAACAGTCCATGTTGATATTTGCCTGAACACGATATTGAAATGGTTGAGCAACATATGGAATTGTTATGGTTTGAGTTAAATTGAGGTTGGTTTCCTGGCTCAGCCTAGTTTAAATAACTCCATTTTCTGAAAGGTAACAGTGCATTTTGCAGACAGTTTCTCTCTAGAAGTGATAACACAGGGTATTAGCATACAGAAAGGCCAGTGTTTATTCTTGTAGTAACCAAGGCCATCCTCAAACCAGTGAAAAAAGGCCACACCTGCAGGGAGGGGCGGACAGGACAGGTGACCGCAAACTGATCTACAGAGTCAGTCCCATATATGTCACACTTAGTATAAAATCAAGAGATCATGAGGGTCTTGCTCTCTTCTGCGGTGGTGTAGCAGAAATACTGCCTTTCCTACATACTTTTTTCTGATCCTGCACTTACGGCCACTTTTACAAGCAACAAAGACTGGAAGAATACATTAATTTCAGTTTAATGAAATACATCCAATTCCGTTATGCAATATAAATGTATAACTACAACAAACTGCACCCTAAAGCTGTAAGTCATCTCAGACACTAAAAGGAAAAGGAAAGGTATTTTTCTACAATTTGGGTATCTTTCTATAAGATACTCCAATAGAAGAACCAAAGAGATGCCCAAGAGTCTTTCCATTGAAATCAAGTAGAAGATAAACAAGAATAAGACAGTAATTTCCATACCTGTGGACCTTCCCTCCATAGAACGGCTTGGTGTGGAACGTGACCGTGGCAGAATAACCTGTTCTGGCACAATTGATGTTGACTTTTCCTCCAAGCTCCACCCATGGGATGGTAAGTATCGAGCGAGCATAGGCACTAGGCAGGGTGAAAATATACTCTTCTTCATGTTCCAGCAAGTAAAGAACACCTAAGTAGGAAGCAGGTTGAAAGTGAAATGATAAAAGTTCAGTGGTAAGACCCGACAGTCGCTGACCAATTACTGTCATCAAAATGTAGTTCCACAGAGAGCAGGATGTACAGCTCGCCTTGAAGAAGGGTACTGTCTGCTAAGAAAAAAGTGTCTGTCTTCTGTAACAGATTTCCTCAAACAAACATTTTTACAACCACACAATTTGAAGGTAACCTGGGGTTCTTCATGGTGCCAAACAGCTTATAGGAAAATCTGACTGATTACTTATTTTGTGTTATTGACAAGCAATAAACTGTTAAAGCTGGAAAAAAATAACATTTGCTTGCAAAAAGCCACATTGAATATTCAGATGCTCGCTCAGTGTTACACCATAATCTCTCTCCAGCAAAAATATGGGCATGGCCAAAGGACTCTTCAGTTGTCCATTCAATCAGACACAACCAGTTCCTCTCCGCTAATTTCTTACTGATGCATTTGTTGATGGAAGCAAAAGGCTCTCTCCAGGTCTGCCTGGGTGAAACTAGGAAACATGCTTAATGAAGCCATCTAGAAATTTCCTAGAAGTTTGCTCCTTCAATTCCAAATGCCTGTTTTCCCAGGAGCCTTTGCAAAAGCCTTGCATAATCAGCAAGGGGCCAACAAGGGCCACTGCTCTATTACCACCAAGTCCAATGTCTCTACCACGTAGAGAAAATTACTGGCAGCTCTATTTCATTCTGAAAAGGTTCCTCCACTCTCAGCATTATGGGTATGAAACTAAAAACAACAACATGCAGCAGCAGTTTCAAGATTATTTGGAACTACAAAGGAAGTTGCAATGTCTGATCAGATCTTGGCCTCCCCTCAGGTTAAGGATACAGCTCTATCCCCACCATAGCTGGAGTTTGGTCTTAAGGATGACAAAGAACAGGACACAGGACCAGGTAAAGAGCACCTTAAACCTTGTACACAGAATTAGAACATGTCAAATATCCATGGTATATTTCTGATTCAAGTTTTACACTCTCTTGAGTCCCACTTAGTAACTGCCTAAAGGCAAAACTTACAACTTTGAAAATAATTTTTCACAGCAGAGATTGAAAATAATCTATCACAGGATGCACTCAGAACCCAGAAATATTTGGGGAAGGCAGGGGGGAAATCAGGAGAATGATCTCAACATAAGAATAGTAGATGTTCAGAAACAAGAGGAGCTTGCCTTCACCGTGGGGCCAACAGAGGAAGAACACATTGGTACTGGCATTGATTAGTTTGCCTATCATAGAATCATAGAATCTTCCGGTTGGAAAAGACCTTTGAAATCATCGAGTCCAACCACATCCATCATCCACTAAACCATGTCCCTCAAAAACACATCTGCCCGTTTTTTTAAACACCTCCAGGGATGGTGACTCAACCACCTCCCTGGGCAGCTGTTCCAGTGCCTGACCACTCTTTCGGTAAAGACATTCTTCCTAATATCCAGTCTGAACCTCCCCTGGCGCAACTTATGGCCATTTCCCCTTGTTCTACCACCTGTCACTTGAGAGAAGAGATCAACATTTGCTCTGCCACAGCCTCCTTTCAGGCAGCCGTAGACAGCGATGAGGAAGGGTGGGTGTAAGGGAATAACCACACTAATTCGGCAAAGTGCTCTGACATGTAATGATGAAAAAGGGCTAAATAGGAAAAAGACACTACTACTGCCAACATAAAAACATACCCTTAACGCTGTACGAAAACACAAACTTAAATAACATTCAGCATTTAAAAGCACTGAGCTCTAACAGAATCATCATCTTAAATATTGGCTCCAATTAACAGAACTAAATACACGCACAGGAAGCTCTGCAACTTGACATTTCTCCCTTCTGAAACTGTTCCACAGGAAAACATCTTTTGCAAACTGGAGTAAGTTCTACGCAGTTGTCCTCAGAAATTCCGCAACCTCAGCCTGCCAGCAACAACAGAGCCAGTGCTTCTACTCCAGCAACTCTGACACAAAAGTCAGAAAAGTAATGTCTTAAAAGGACCTTTAATCATTCTGCCTCAGCAAGTTACAAATTCCTCATGTGATATGCTGAACACTAACAAACAGAGACCATCCAGGACTCAGCTGGAACACACACATTTTCTGCCTCAAGCTTCCTCAGCTCCAAACCTGCAGGTAGAACCAGGATGAACACATTGCAGGAAGGCTGAACCACTCAACCCACTTGAATATGCAGCCAAGGAAGAACTCTTAACCAAAAAGAAGACTCTGCTTTATCACAGCACTAATCAAATGGATGCTGTAACAACATAAAATTACTAAAAGAACAATTAAGAAGCTTTTTGATGAGATAACGATAATCAAAAAGGACCAAAGCAAGCTACCGGATACTGACCAGACACACAGAAAGGAAACCTGACAGTCAGTGCCATTGGGCATTTTCCACATATAGACCTACAATAGGTTTTAGACTCAAGTCAGAAAGCTTTCCTTTCTTCTCTTCCCATTTATGCTCCACCTTCTTCACTACAGACAAGGGCAACACACATGTAGCAGGTACCACTGCTGGGGGCAATGGCCTGTGGTGCTACCCAGGAGGTCACGTTTCCCCACTCATAATGTTCTAAACATAGACAGAATTCTCATACAGTTAAGAAGCAGAGTCTGACTTCAAGCACCAGGTTCCAACATGCCAATTTTGGGGGTTTTGTTGTTGTGAGGTTTTTGTGTTTGGGTTTTTTTAAAAGACAAAAGGTCTAACAGCAGCATGGTGTGCTCACTGCTGGGGCAGAACCTCGCTGTATTTATGAGCCAGTCCTCCACATGAGCTTCTCTCCAGAGCCTCCTACTTCCCCTGGCCCAGCCATCCTCCTCTGACCACCACTCCTTGTTCCCATGTGAGAGAAATGGACAGGATAAACACAACTTCATTCTGGGTTTGTACAGGTTTGCTTTTGTAACTCTGATGGGATTGATAGTTTTTGTCTTCCCAACTTGAGTGGGAGAGACGCAGAGCTCTAATGAATGCTGCTGAGCACAAAGAAAAGTGAACAGCAAACAACAGCAGTGACCTTCAATGTAAATATTTAACCATCACAACAGGTTAGATATTAAAAACCAAACCCAGCTCTCTTAGCAGTGATTTCAGCACTCGGTAGCATGTTTTTTTAATTCCTCTAACACCTGAACAAATACATTTTTAACTAAGCGCTCTCTCACTCCAGCTCAATAATTAGAGTCTAAAAAGAATAAAGGGAACGTGAAATATCCACAATTTGATACTACTTTTAGCATTAACATGACTGTTAGTTTTGCACTCTGTTTGCAGAGTCCACGTGCAAAACCTCCTCTAACCGAGGCACCATGAACACAGTACCTGCACCACCATGTCTGAACTGAGGCCTGTGCTCTCTCTGGGAAGAAGATGACAAATGGACATTTGTAACTGCTACCACAATTTGATTTTGTACCCTACACAGCTGAGTTTAAATCTTGAAAAATTAAAGGCAGAAAAACTAAAATCTAAGAGTTATTTTTAAAAACTTTGTGTACTCTTTAACATCTGCCTGTAAGTATCATTATATTGTGAGGTTAATTTTCTTTCCTTGCTTGCTCTATGTAAGGGATTATTCATTTTTAGTTTAAAATGGCTATGAGTAAACACACACGAAAAGTTGCAGATTCTCCCATTTTCAGTAATGTTTCCTCCTCTTGCATCAAAGAATTACTTCGGAAACTGCAAATTCCTTTAAAAAAAAATCTTAAGTATTTATAGGCAGCTATTATGCATGAAAGAATGCACCAGATAAGTACTGTGGGAAGAACTGTGGATTTAGCAATCTAGTTTATTAGGAAAAAAAAGCCCACAGAGAAGGAAGAATTTATTCTAAACAAGTGCAGAATTTTGAAATTCCCCCTTGAAATGGCCTCAACACCACTTACTCCTGCTTTTGACTAAGGCAACATATTCACAGTCATGCTCCTTTCCACAACTCCTCAGCTTGCATTAAAGGAAGGGATGTTTGCAGCATATAATTTTCCCTTTTTGACTATTACATGTCCCTCACTGATGCTGCAGCTTTGTGAATTGATTTTCCAGTAACACATATTGACAAAACACCCAGAGGAGGCTCTGGATCAATAAGCTGCACAAGAGGCATGTGAAATTTAATGCTTCCCACTGATCGTATGGAGATCAATCCGAACAACAAATGGTACGTGGGACACAAAGAGCCTAGGGCAGTTTCCTAATTTAACAGGCTCTTCACTCGTAACACTGCACAAACAGGAGGAAGTTACGTAGAGGTTGAACCCCACATGGGTGCTGTGCATCACCAGCCGCACGGATTCACGTGGGAAAATGGGAGATGCCAGAACCAGGCTCTTATCATCTCTAAAGGTTCCAGCGAGCTGCGCTGCTCTGCTCACTTTCCAAAGGCTGGAGCCATTTGCTATATTAAGTAACGAGTGCAGTGCCATACGGAAATTGTTCTGAATCCACTGGGTGAGGAAATATTAATACAAAAATAAGCACTAGGGAAATATTTTGGTAGTTCCAGTTGCATGGAGCAGTCAAGTCTTTGGGACCAGGAAATTAAAAAGTCTCTAATGTCTTAGCAACAGAAATTATAGACCTGTAAATCTATAAACATACACACATACATTTGAACAGAAAAAAAAAATGAACAAAAGAAAAACCAAGATAAAAAACAATCATTACTTTCAACTAGACTCGCCCTGGAAAGAGCACTGAGCCTCCTCCCTACCTAAGGAATCTTTCCAAGGTTGATTTCACTTTAAAAACTAATTTTTGGAAGCCTATGACTCACTAGTTTTTAAAACATATAAAACAGCAGGAGCAAAACCACAAGACAGTCACTTGATAATACAGAGCAATCCACTTAAACATGCTTTATGCTTTCAGCAAAATTAACCTGTGAATCAAAGATGACACTTTTTGTTTGATTTTGCTGCTCTAGAACAAAACCCAAGAGCAGAAAAGGAACATGCACAGCCCACACTGAGGTGTGCTCACCGGAGCCTTTTACACTAAATCACCCTTATCCCACCACCAGTATCTATTTGAAGACTCTTCAGACCATGCAAAAAAACATTAAATATTTACATTGACTCTCCCATGTCCTGCTAATTTAAATCTTAATATAATTCTATTCATTACACTCTCTTCCTCTCCCTCACTCTCTCATTAGTACATAATTAACGTTAACTAGAATTAGGGACTGCATAGGCAATGTGAATTCATTTATGCAAAATACCCTCTCTTCTATTCAGGGTAGCTTTCTCATGAGGAAACACCACTGACTCCTCTGAAGAATGGGGTTTTGTTATAAAGTGAAGAAAAAGTTGAGACATTTCATTAGCAAGCCAATTTTAGACCTCTCATAACCACGGATGTAGAGCTGGCATATAAAACAGCTTCTCACACAGATTTCCAGCAGAGCCTTCCTACTTGTTCTGTTTCTCTGGAACAGATGCTTACTTTGAATCAACAAAAATCATGCACTGAGGGGGGGGGGGAAAAATCTTAAGTCACTTTGAGGTGCAACACACACTAAAAATTGCACAATTCAGATAGTGAGCTGTACCCTTTGTATGACAGGACCATGGCGTCCTCAAATCCTCTAATTCTTCACATTCTTAAAGCAGCTTTTCTACTTCCAGGGCATCCTATTTCAGCATATCCACTGCTGCTTCTAACAAACACAGGTTAAAAAGCTATATGCTCTATACATCTAAGGATGCTGTGATGAGTTAAAAAATATGCTTCAGAAACACCACAGAAACATTACCAGCATATTCCTTACACAATATAGGTCAAAAATTCAGCACTACTACATTTCTGTAAATAGCCAACTGCAGCAGAAAATGCTTCATTGAATTGTTTGAAGGCCACCCACAAAACCATTCTGTAGAGAGCAAAGTTTCAAAACTGATTACACTTGTTTGTATTCAACACTAAGGTCACAACTAAGCTACAGATCAAAACTGTTCTGATAAATACCTGAACTAGAACAAGAATGGTCACTCCCCACTGCTGAATTATCCAGAACATGAATTGCAACTTTCTAATGCACCGTTGGGAAGGAATTTTTTTCCCTACATATATCAAACAGTACTGAATGAATGCACAGTTTAATGAAACTAAACACCACAAGAATGATTTAAATGAAGTCTCAGAATGGGCACAGGTATATGACAGATATCAAAGAAACTACCTTTCAAGTAGCATCATAGAATCACAGAATGGTTTGGGTTGGAAGCAATATTAATGACCATCCAGTTTCAACCCTCTTGCCATAGGCAGAGACACATTCCACTAGCTCAAGTTGCTCAAAGCCTCATCCAACCTAGTCTTAAACACCTTCAGGGATGGGATCATGCAGAATCTAAAATCCTTAGTGATCTAAGAAAAAGTCAAAGGCACCCACAGGTATCTAAATAAACTCAAGCAACAGTCAGGAAAAAGAGCTGAATGATCATAATGGAAAGAAAAAGAGAAGGAGGGGTCAAGGAAAAAAAAATCAACAATAAAAAAACCCGATTTACGTCATCAATGCACAGCTGCAAAAAAAAAAAAAAAGGCAACAAAACAAAACCCAAGGATTTCTATGATTTGAGACGTCAGTTTGTCTCTTCCCAAAGAAGGATCGGCCATACTTCAGCCTTTCCTGAAGAACTTGCTTAATCTGGTTTTAACAGTGTAAATTAATAAGACTAAAACCCTTCCAGCCAACCTTGTTGTCAGAAGTAGCTTGTCCTAGCAGCTAACTTCAGTTTCTACCGATCTTAACTACCTCTTCATATCCCTTCTGTTTAATAGCAGGTCTTTCCTTAAGCTACTCTTTGCTAGAGTAGTGCACCCCACTTGAAATGCTGCAGCGCATAAAATGTCTTTAAATAGTAAGAAAATCTTACAAAGGATATTTCTTATTAAAAAAAATACTAGGCTCTGCATTACCAGATGTGCAAATACAGATGTAGTTTCTCCACACTTTAAGTCCAGCAGCTACTTTTTCTTGGTTCAGCAATCTATTCCCCAGTACTCACACTGACCTAAATCTAATACAGAATTTACACTTATGCAGCACATGAGAAAGAAACATCTGCAGTAGATGCTAATTTTTGCACAGCTTGACAAATCTACACACAAACTTAATTAGAAAGACTTCCCTGGGACTAAAATAAATTTTAAAAGTTTCAAGTGAAGAAATCGCACTGCAAAGCAAACATTTTAAACCGAGGCTGTCAGGTTTAAGCTGGTGTTTTCAATGCCTGTCCTCAACACGCAACAGAAATGTTTAGGCTGCACTGGAGTTTCTCCATCACTTCCTAAAAATGCTGTCACCATGAAGCTACATGCTTCTGCGCTGCTTACATGAATAAAAAAGATGAATGATAACTATAAATCGGCAAACCAAAACTTGCTACCAAAATGTCCACCATAAAGACAAACGTATTGCAAACTTTGCAATAAAAGTTTTCCCCATTGCAGATGTTCCCCAAAGCCTGCCTCAACTCCTGGGATATTTCCAGGAGGATAAGGGAAAAAAAAGGGAGTAGGAGAGAACTTGTTCTCAAAAATACACATTAAACAACCCCTGGGGCAGGGAAGTAGCTAATTCTTAGACCTTTCTCTCTCAAAACTGGGACACATCAGGACTTTGAAGTCTTAAATAATCACCACAGTAGACACCCTCGATCCCAGGGAACTGTGTGTGCCAGCAGCAAGAAAAAGAAATTTCCCTACTCCTACATAATCATAAGCGACTTTGGGTTTAATTTTATTTCCATTAAATAGCTCCATTCACCGAGAAAAACAGTGCTAGAAATGAAAATATACCGGAAGAACACAGTAAGTCCGATTACTCAGACTGGCAGTGGCACAGTCAGGAGACAGACTGAAGGACCAATTTCCCTTCTGACACTCCCTTCCCAACTTCCGTAACTTCATACTAAAAGCAAAATACCTAAATCATAGCAAGAAGGAAATCGCAGCGCTGTTACAGCCTTGAACTATCACAATAATATCAAATCCAATAGTAACGAAGTCTCATGGCTCTTCTACAAAAAAAGGGAATATATTGCCATCAGGAAAGAAGCTACTGTAGCCCTTTTTACTGTTTGAGTTTGCTCTCTCTTTCTAGCTAGCAGAAATAGCAGAGCATATCTCTATGTTTTCACCATACTTGTTTTGTTGTTATTAAAAGGCAAACCCAAATCACTACACTTCCCACTCTACTTTTTTACTACCTTTAATGTCATAGTATTTAACATAATGATGACAAATAGAAGCATACACTGTTAAGTTGTCCTGATACTTTTGAGACTACTGAATAAAAAACAGTTATGAAAAAACAATAACAACCATACACGGGAAATTAACCTCACATGGCAAAAGAGGCGGGCTAAATTGCTTAGAAACATTAAATCAACTTGTTAGCAGTCAGCGGTACAGGTGTGTTTATCAGTTCAGATCAAGAATTTGTACGATTCCTTGTATTTCTGAATTCTTGTTGAGCAATGACTTTCACAAAGCAGACTGCACATATAAAGCAAATCACAATTTATACCTTGACTATGTGACTTGCTATAATGGCTGAGAGAATACACTTTGTAAAACCCTACAGAAATCATGATCCTTTGTAGAACTATGAAAAAAACAATGTTAGGCTTAAGTAAAAACGTGGGGTTTGCTATTGTTTTGTTCCAGTTGTGACACTGTCCCATACCAAATCACCTATTATTTTAAAAGTGAGCAAGACAAAAATATTCTTGCAGAATATGCTGTCAGTAGCCATTTACTACTGCAACTTAACATGAGTGTACTTTAGATATAATTAACTCCCACATAAATATAAGCACACATTTATATATGCATTGTGTGTCACATTCTGTCTGGACAGAAAAAAAGTTATATGAACCTTACAGTTATAACTCCAAACTGCACTGAAGTAAATATCCACAAGGTTCAAACAAAAGGTCAGCATGAAAATATCTGGGTTTCTGTTGACACCCACAACATTAGCTCAAAAAAACCCAAAATAAAAGCACATTTCTTACCTTCACCTACCATAGAAACACCTATTGACATGCCCATAAACTTGCTTTTGGTCCATACGTGAGCGTTCACACACATTTTCTTCTCTTTGCACTCACAGTAAAAGCAAGATACTGGTGGATGATGGGATACTTGTTCAGCTACAAACCTCAGCTTGTAGCACGTGGACTGGTCCTGGCCAGACTCCTTGGTTGGGTCCTTAGAAACCGCAGAGGCACCATTAGTTCTGAATGCTTTCACTTTATCTTTAGGCACATCCCACGAGCAATGAAACGTTTCGCCAATTATAGGGTTATAGGGCTTCTTGGCAACCGCTCCCTTTCGGCCTTCGTGAAAAGCTGTTAGATAATACTCCACAAAGCAGATAATTCTTTCCTCGGGGGTGGCTCCAGCTGCAATTGACAAAAACAGGTCTGGATGGGCCATGAAATTTGCATACATCTCCAGCAGGGATCTTTTCTCCAAAATAAATGTTGGAAGCACTACCTGTATGCAAAGCAGACAAAGGCAGATATGATTTCCCCGTGATCATACTACCGTGAGGGAAGGGTTGGGGAGAACAGATAAGACAGTTGCAATTCTGGCCCTGACAAATTTCAGGATAGTGTATTTTCCTTCCCTCTGCAACAGCAATTTCACTTTCTTTGCAGTGTAATTAATGAGCGAAGGAAAAAGCAGTGGCCTTGATGGCCATGCAGGCTGCTTCCTATTTCATTATGATTCTTGACAGCAGCTCACGCAACAGGGACAGGCTGTTCCACTCACGTGGAAATCTGCTTTTTCCTCTCCTCTCAGCTAACAAACCAGCCATTGTTCTTCTTGTTTACAGGGCATGAAAACATACTTTGATGTAAATTAATTTACACCAAAACATCAACAAACCCAATGGATCACAATCTTCCAAAAAGGGAGGGGTACATCCTTCCAAACCACTAGAAGATGGGTATTTTATATAACCATACACACCACCAACCTGTAATTAGTGGAAAGTGTGAGTACACCTACCTGTTCTGTCAATTATCTGACCTCCCAATGTCACTTCTGGGCCTTTGACCATTCACTTGCACACGTATTAGGTCCCTTCCAGCCTCTAACAAACCAAGCCAACTAGATCCACTCAAATCCTAATCTTAGGTGTGTTTCCAAGGCTAAAACTATGCCAAGGACAACTCCCAAGGGGCTACAGGCAAGAAAACGCTCCTCATTTGACTCCCTCTGCCCTACACTGTCGTCATTTGTGTCATGTCCTCTCCCACCTCTCAAGTCAAATCCCTTGCCACCTCCACGTTATTCTGTCACCCCCCCAGGCACACAGCACATCACCTCAGTTTGAGGTTGCACCACAGTACTGTGGTGGGTCCCTGCATGCCTTCACCTTATTTCAGACAAGCTGAAACAAAGAAAAATTGCACAAACTGTGTCATTAATGTCCTGGGACTTGAGAGGCTCCAGGGGGCCGAAAAAATCTGGGTCTGAGCTCTAGGCAGCCTGCACTAGAGGGTGCCAGCCCTGAGGGGCTTGGATGCAATCTCAAGCAGCTTATCTAGCAATGCAGATGTTGTGAAAGTCATCCACTTAGGAAAAACACTTTGTTAAAAGTATTCAATGAAACATCCTAGAGTGCACTGCAAGACAGACAATGGCTACAGGACCTAAAATAATTTATTTCTTTCCTTCTCCCTCACCCGCCACACCTCATACAGGACCATCCCAGGGGAGCTCAGAGGTCACTCCTGCATGACCAACAAGGAACTTCTGGCACAGTCACATTGGTCTAGAATCAAAGTGGCTCATTGGTGCCAGATGCAGACCAACAGCTGTCCTCTATTAAAGCAACTCTTCTGCTTTCCTCTTTAATTCCTCATTGCATTTACTTTGCTCCTTTCCCAAAAGCCAGGGTTATTTACAGCAGGCAGGAAACCTCCCTTCAATCAAACACAAATTTGCTTTCCCTGCTGCCGCCCCAGCTTGCTGTTCTAAGTGGAACTGGAACACAGACCAGTCCTTTTGGATCCCATGGATAATGAAATAGAAGCTGTCAAACTTTTATTAATAATTTAGTTCTTTTCAAAGAAAACTTGTAAAAACTAAGAAAAATTGCAATCACAGCAGTCAAACGCAGTCTCAACAGCCACACAGTAAGTCAACACACCAAAACTGCAAAAAAAACCAGACCACCGCCCAGTCTGGTACACACCTGCTCGTTCACTTTCTCCTTCTGTATATTATTTACACATAAAATCTTTTATAGGCTAATAATTTTTACAAGTTTAGATACAAATCAAGCAAAGTTCCATCTATGATATTCCTCTGACACTACTCTATAACCCTTGAGGACTCTACGTGGTCTCTGGTACCAAACTAATGAGGCCCCAAAAGATGTAGGATCCTAATTTTACACTGTGTGTGGCAAACTACTTACTGAGTGCTAAAGGCAGCCATCGGTCCCCAGGGTGGTGTGATCATGAGGGGCCGAGGAGACTGTATTTTAAAAGTGAAACCTAAAAGTGCAAAGGCAGTAGATTTTCTTAGGTTCTTTTTAGCTCTTTAAACAATTCTGTCTTAATTTGCAGCATTCTCACGCTGACCAAATATTCATCATCTGATATAATCCTAAAAAAAAATACAATTCATCATTACTGATCTGCAATACGGGATCTCATTTTAATATAAATTGTACACTCAAAAATCAGGTTATCCAAGTGGAAACTGGCAGCAAAACAGAGGAAAAAAATATGATGAGTTCACTGCACAGATGTGAAAGGGCAGAGAAACTCATTTGAATAAACAGCATTCTGCGTCTCATTATGTTCAAGTGTCTCTCTCGAAAAAGAGTGACCTTTATTAGTACAAATGGAGAAGAAAACTACAGCCCATACTTAAGATGATGCAAATTTTATGGTACAACATTAAGACTGCTGTGTTTCATCCTGTTGGCTTGATCACATGGTCCTCATAGCTACTGTCTCTTGTAATGGCTGTGTGCTTGGCAGCTATACATACTTAACACAGCTACACCAATACAGCCGCTAAATGAGATGTTACGAATCACTGGGCTCTTATTATTCAGTTTCAAGAATCAATTTAAAATCTTGAATAAAGCTTGAACTCCAGCCCAAATGATCTTGCTTTAAAAGCCCAACTAAAATGAAAACTATGTCCTTAATTGTAGTAGGAAAGGATCCACTGCAAAACATAGAATAATTGAACTGTTTCTTGAAAAGGAGACAGAACTACATATGAAAAATGTTTTGAGTTTTTAAGTTTACACAACCCCAGTATTACAAAATACGCTTATAAAACATCACCTTTAACTATATCATCTAATTACCTGAAAGTTTCAATATGCAACACCTCCACACACTAATACGATCAAAACAAACAACAACAAAAAAAAATCATACCAATCTTTTGTTTGTTTATTTTTTTTAATTAGCCCTATCTTGATTTCTGCAGAAATAAGCCAAATAGAAATACACAAATTTGGAAGTATCGAGCATTATTCTCGCCAGCGACGCACTGTCATGCACTTGTGCTGGTACTCTAACTTCCAAAGGAATGAGGTTTCCAGCTCTTCTGCAGCCAAGCAGAATGAACTGTCCAGAAAAATACACTTAGCACCCATATTCTTTACATTGGTTTTGGACTACAACAATTTTTTCTGTATTTGCATAAAAGTCAAAACTGCCTAATTTTTCCCTCTGAGAAAAAGCTGACATGACAATCAAACGGTCAAAAGAATCTCTCTAGAATAAATAACATGTTGCTAGATTTGGAAGCAAAAAAAATCTCCTGATTGCTTTCTAAAATGTTAGAATAATCCCTGTTCTTATCCCCTCTCAGGCTCCATGCGAAAAGGAAGCAGTTTAACAGGCATTCTTTCCTTTCACTGAGATTCAAAAGAAGACACTCATTCAAAGCTTGATCATAACCTCCGAGGTTTGAATTCAATTAGAACTGAATGCAACTGACAAAAATAAGAGCAAGACTTCTTAAGAACAGAGATATTTATCCTCCCTACTCGTTCTTGCGTGGCAAAAGGGTGTCAGCACCCTTCCCTACTTCTATCAAAACTCTGACCATGGTACGCCTTGTTGAGATGTCCTTCCCTTAGAGGTACAAAAGCATTCCACTGTCATCTGTGTCACCACGGGAATAAAACAGACTACCTCCATCCCACTTGTACTTTAAAATTACAAGGTAAAAATATATCAACAAGCAAATTAAAACCTTACAACATCGTGAACACACCACAATGTTAATTTACAACAGGCTTATATTCTGCAGAAGCACTGGCAGCACTTTCACACAGATTGGGAGCCCTTTGTTTTAAGCACATATTAACTGCATACGGAAGGTAAGGGAATGTGGGGGAGTGATCACCCATCCGTACAAATTGTTAGCATTAATTTCAATCCATTAGATGCCATTTGCCAACACATTTATCAGGCTGTTGGTGATTTTTGGCGCTATTTTTCGTTTTTTAAAGTCCAAAGAACAAACCATTTAGAAACTTTTTTGTTCCCCAGCAATTCCAGTTTTAAACAAGGCTTGAAGTTCTAGCCCAGTCCAAGGCATCAGTTTTGTACCATCTTCTGCTGCTATGAACTTGCTCCCCCACCCAGCTCTCTCTAGCAGCTACTGAAGTCTATTTGGCCACCACAGAGCTTAGCTTGTTCTAGCAAAACCCCACGCAGATTTAATAGCCCATTGCTGATGCTTTCCCTCACAGCAGATTTCTACTGTTTAACTCCCCATTAAAAGGCATGACAGTCTGACACATTTCAAAGGTGAAGCACCTCTGCAACATTAAACGTCACTCTGATCACTGTGGGAAACTGATGTCAGCGCAGGCAAGGCCAACAGTAACATGAGCAAGCACCCCATAGGAAAAGGAAAAGATGCTGTTTCCTCTGATACAGCACATGAAGGTAATGATTACGCATCCAGAAACAAAATCCACTAAGGGCTCAGAAGAGCTTTTTGTTCATTTGTGTATCATCATGTTACAAATGTCACAAAATGAACCAAATAAACAACCGTAGGGAAGAAGGCAAGGGAAAATGAAAACATACAGAACATCCTTTGATATTGGCAACTACTGTGCCACAACCACTTCCAGCAGAAGCTGAATAGCATCAAAGCTACCTGAAATCTGCTTTTCTGAAGACTAATGACAAATTAGAAGAGGTGCAGCCAGCAAATCAAGCCTTATCATAACATGGCTGCAGCCCAGAGGGCCTCATGTCAGGAAGCAAAGTTAATAAAAAAAAGCAGCCAGCTGTCTTGTAATTTTTTTTTTTTAAATCCTCAAAATGGTCAAAAAAGTGATGTGCACATGTGGCATGTCTCATTAATACTCATCATGTGTGTATTCATGCATCACACAGACTACAGATAGATCTAACTCTGCCATATGCCTGCTCCTCCTTTCAGATTCTGGGTATTATATACACATATCCATGCATGCCAATATTTTCCCATACTATAGATCTGATAATATTTATCGCTATCCTTATAAAATGTGCTCTAAGAACACTATGTAAGAAATAGGTTATCACATACCTTTACCCTCCTACTTATAAGTGTCAACGCTTCTCTTATTTATAGGCATTTCTCTTACTTGCATTTATTGTGTGTCTTTGGGGGTTTTGCCTCCTCTGCCATGAAAAAAGGTGACAATGGAAATCAGGTAAGAAAAATCTTGTTTATTATCAAATACAAAATGTTTTGAAGACAGAAAAAAAAACAGATGAGGAATCTTAGTCTAGTTTAAATGTTATGGACTGAGATAGCCTTAGTAAACCAACATAGAAAAGAGGAAGAGCTATGAAAAATTGAGGAATGTAAGAAACACAAAACCAAAAATGAACCATACATAACCCCATACATGCTAAGTGGCATAAATTGTTCACAAATGAAATGATAAAACTTTTGTTCTATTTAGATAAAAAACCATTAATTTCCATGCAACTATTAAACAGCTATATTTCGGAACAGATCATGGGATTGCTCAGTCTTAAAAAAGGTAAGAATTTTTAAATACTGTCAATTGTTCCGGAGGAAGCAGAAAATACTATATTGAGAAAGCCTTACTTTGAAGAAAGTGATATAAAAATAGATTTTGATTACTATGTAAGATCAAAAGGAAAGCAGATGAACTCCAGAATATCAAAATGCCCATGAGAAGAATCTCCTGCGTAGCTACTTCATGCACAAGGGTAATTCTTCGGTCATTTCAACCTTTTTTTCAATTTGTGGAGGGAGAGAGTCAGAATGAGTTGTTCTTATTTGTGGAAGTGGGTTATAGAGATTTTATTTGTCTTTTTTAAGTAGAACATCTGTATGGAAGGAGAGAGTGTTCTGTATCTTTAAAAAAATCCACTTGACTCTTAAATCACATAAGAGGGTTTCACTGGAATGTAGCACTACTCAAAGAGAAGCATTCCCTGCTTCCAGAGCATCCAACTCATTTCCAGACTCTAAGGACTTACGGGAAATTTCTCAAACACCACAGCTTCTCTGATTGTATCATTATGGTTAAGCTCATAACAATACCGGTTCCATGACCAGAAGGATGACCAAGAGGTAAAAATGGTGAGCTGCTTAGCCCAGACAAGAACAGCAATGCACTGAGGACTGCAATTTCTTTACCGTCATTTTTTTTTCCAAGCTGTCAAATAATTGAATGGAATCCAATCCACAAAGCAGTAACTTGAACATATATCTCCTTCATCCATAAAACTGACATTACAGCTCCTCAGACACAATATGCACCCTGACAACATACATGTGGGATACATACACAACGTACAGTTACTTTCAAAAACTTATAAAAATAATTGGGAAGAATTTTGGAGGTTTTTTCCTTCTCCTTTTCACTTTTCCATTCCCCTGACCCTGTCTCCCATCCCTGAAATATCTGATGCGGTCACTTCTTGTGAAAGCCTGCCTAGCAGAGATAGCACCCCACAGCTCTCTGGAACCACACTTTTATGAAGACGTAAACTTCATTCTGTGGGGCCAAAACACGCTCACAGGAATCACATGTGCACATGCACACACACACACAAAACAATGAGAAGGAAAAAGAAAAATTATAAAAGAGATACAGTATCCATACCCTGGTAAGGTCCATGCCAAGTTTGAGCTGAGAGATGAGATGGAGAATTACACTACGTTGATCATCCATGACTCCTAAATCCTCCTCTTCATTATCTTCAGTATCTGTTATTTCATCTTCTACTAGGATCAACTCAGAAGCTGAATGCTGAAATGGAAAGAAACATCATCACCTGGACAAAAAGACAGATTGGGGGTTTTTTCCACTATATATGCCTTAAAATGGAGCTGTCTCAATTGAACCAAAGAAAGCCTCAGTTAAAATCAAGAAAAGAAATAAATTGAAAATAAAAAAATCCAGTGATGGGTTCATAGACCATTCTGATCCTATCCTCGGAACAAAAGTGGTAAGTATCAGATGCTAACTTACACATTATATTCTTGTATTTATATTGCAGTGATGCTAGAAAAAGAGAATCATAGCATATTAAAGTAATACATCTTCTATTTATTAAAGTACACAGTTGAAAATGAGTCTTCAAGAGTTTATTTCATAAACTTCTCCAGCAAAAGTATTCACACTTCACACCTAGACATTGCATGACCTGATTTCACACTAATTTTCTCCTTTCTTCCATCAAAGTTAGATATCTAAGCAAGTCATGACTATTAACTGAAGGAGATAAAAAGAAGACTATAATTAAAGTACACACTTTTGAAAAAAAAACCCAGAGACATTAGATTTTGGGGCATACGGCTATGAGTCTTTATGACATTTGCAACATCACACTGTTTCACAGCACAATAATTCCAATACTGCCTGGTTTTCAGACACAATATCTGAAGATTAAGAGAGACACATCATGCCAACTCCTTTCAAGAGGAACTTCACAGCAGAAAGGGATAATGCTCAGTGATACTTTATTTCCCCTCAGGTTTTACAATATATTACTAACAATAATCCAAACAGGTGGTAGTTATTTTGTTCAGACCATTGAAAGCACTCTGTGAGCCTTCCAGATATATATTCAAGTAAGCTTTTTGTAGTTTAAAAAAAAGGTGGGTTATATAGCTGAAAAATTGACGGCCCAGCATATTTTGCTATTCCTCAAGGTTTCCATGCTGTAAATGAGACAACGCTACCTGCAAAAGTTAGCATTCTTTCATGCTAAGTAGCATTTTTGCAGAAACAGCTAGGTCATTACACAAAATGAGAAAACTTTCATTAAAACTAGCTGATATACAGAATTAGGTTTCAAAGAAATATTTCTGAATGATCACATTAGAGACCTCTCAGGTGAAGAGCAGCATGTGCAAGGAGAGTGTCTCTGAAATTTAGTTACTTCATATGTTTCCAAGATTTTTTTTTCTTTTTAATTCAATAAATGTTTAGGTAACTATTCCCAAAAGAACACCTTTTTGGTGAAATCCGAGGACATTTGAAAGACACTCTAAAATTACTTTACTTAGAGAGTAGAATGCGTAGATTACATAAAACAGAATCTGGTGAGCTGTAACCTCAACAGCTTGGAGCTTTTCAAAAGGACAAAACCACACTTTCATCTTCCCACTCCCTCAGAAAATAACAGGATAGAATGATAAACCCTTTCCTCCCAAAATGCACAGCATTATTATCCAACTGATACCTTACTGACAAGTTTGGTTACCATAAAACCTAACAATCTCACACAAAATTATCAGTCAGGGAGACGTAAAGCACCGAAGCCTGGCTCAGTTGTACAGGCTACGATTCATTTGGAGGGAGTGTGGAAAAAGCAGTATCAGAACTTACAGTAGATGCTTCCACAGGAGGTTTCCCTTTGATCCAGCTTGACCTCATTGAGAGCACTGAGCTACTGAATATGCACTGCTGCTTTCGTTACTGCCATGAACTGAGCTTGCGGCAAACAAGCTCCAGCAGGAATTAATAGCGCTAGGAAAAAACGCAAGGGAACCTCCCCTCCTCACTCCCACCCCCTCTTTTTTTCTCTTTTTTTTGGCTATCTGACGAGTTGCAGAGTGTGTGTCGGATGTCAATCTGCTCCTTGCATTTTCTAGTCACATGGCGTGGAGATCAGTGAGCTTAACTGCACACGGCTCCAACTGGGAAATGGTGCTGCTGTTTCCCAAAGGATATCCTGGTGGGCTGCTCTCTGCGAGGGAGGCAGGAGGGAGGGGGCACAAGCGTGTGCCAGTGTGAGAGAGAGCAAGCATGCCAGAAGGTAACGAGCTTTCAAGTTGAACATGTAACAGCTGCGTAACCTTTCGCTGTTAACAGGATCAGAAAATAAACAAATTATGCATTGACAAGTTCCCAGACTAAATTATATCTTAAGAATTTTCCTCCTGAAGATGGTGCATTCAGCCAGGAACAGAAATCCCTCTTTCTTTCCTGCTAAAATAGGTATTAGATTTTCCATGCCTTTCAAAGTGTTACTAAAAAAATAGCAACTGCCTTACATTGCTACTAAAATGTGCACAGTGAAGGCAAGCAATCTTATAAACAGTTTAGGTGCTCAGGAAAGTATTGTTCACACTGTTTTAAAGTAAAGACTTTCTGCTCTTCAGGGAGGATAATTACACTGCAGCATCAGGATCAAGCGTGTTGAATGACCATTCTGCAATAAAGATTAAAATTATAATTATCTTAACTCTCGCCTATTTTAAGAACATGTACAAGGGCACCAAAAACCTCAAGACTCTAACAGTAGAGTTATTAAAATACCAGTGACCTTCAGTACGTTCTGCATCTTTTCTCACTTTCCAAGAAAATAAGTACTTAAGTAGCAGTTACAATTTACATCACAGGAACCGAACAACAGATATCCTCAGTAAGCACCATCCTTCCTGTATTTCCCTCTCTCCTCATTAGCTGTTAAAGGTAATTACTGACTTGTTTTTTAACAACACAGAAAACAGATATTTCTTTGTCAACTAACACATATTTCATTTAAAAAACAACGTCTAAGCACAACACAAAGTTTGTGGACACGCAGCCACAAAATACAAAGCTACTGCATCTTTAAAGTATCACAGAAGTCCAATCAGGCTTTAATTCTTTTTCTTTCCACAGAAATCGTAAGCTGTCTAGTAGTAATAACCTGCACGTAAGCATTCAGTAGAATGCAGAAGATTATGTTGAGTGATTATCCTTTAATGGCAGCTTATCTGAATCATCAGATGCAGACATACATCCCCCCCTCAAAAAAAAAAAAAAAAGCAAAGCTGACCTAGGAAAGCACTGATTTGCTCCATTCCTGTGAGGTCACAGCATAACGTAAAAACTATTGAGCAGTGCACAGCTTAGCCTGGGAATGAACAGCCCGGCTGGGCTTGGGTGCTAAGCCTGAGAATCAAATACTGAACCAGCTACAAACAAGCACTTAAAATCAGTTTCCCACAGCAGGCTGAAGCACCAGGATTTTTCAGGAAAATCTGAATGGAAAACATGAGATCGTTTCTGGAAATCCCATGAAGGGATTCACGTCAAAGTTTAAGGGCCAAAGACGTGAAAACACACAGTGGCAGAGATCTATTTCAAACAGGTCACTTCATTAGAACTGGGATTGATTAATTTAGAGGGCATCTGCTGGGGTACGAAAAGGACCTTCTAGTTTGCAGTCCATCAGAAAACATGCCAATTCTTTTTTAACAGACAAAACCTCTAACAGAAAGAAATTGTTTCTGAAATAAGTATTCTGCATTTTAACAAAATATCTTCAGGAAAAAGAGACTTCTGCAAGCCTGGGATAGAGTCACGGAGTTTGAAAGCCATCTTTCTCTCAAAGGGTAAACTTGCCTCTGCTCTTCCAAAGCCTCATCCACAAGTTAATTTTCCAAATTAACTGCTATGCTGCAAATTAATTTTTAGATAATTAGTTTATTTACAAGGTTTGGAGCTCAGTTTTCCAGCACACTTCACAAACCACATCGTGAAACAGGACTGTCAAGCACGATATGGTCCTCATCTTGTTTATTTGTTGTGAGGGAGAGAAAGTATCATTTAGGTTGGAATGGACCTCTTGTCCTGCACCTTGCTCATGCAGGGACACCTAAAGCTGGTTGCCCAGGACTGTGCCCAGCTGAGGTTTGACTGCCTCCAAGGACAGAGACTACACAACCTCTTTGGGCAATCGGAGAGTGTTTTCAGTGTTTGAATATCTTCACAGCAAAAAAAGTGTTTTCTGATTTTCAGATTGACTTTCTTTGCCCATTGCCTCTTGTCCTGTCACTGGACACTACTGAGAAGAGAGCAGCTCCCTGTTCTTCACTCTCTCCCATTGGGTATTTATACATGTTGGTGGCTTCCCCTGAACGTTTTCGTCTCCAGGCTGAAGAGTCCCAATTCTCTCAGCTTGTCCTTATGTGAAGGATGCTCTAGAACCTTCATCACTCCAGTAAGTCCACGTTTCTCTTGTACTGGGGAGCCCAGACCTGCACATAACAGCACAGAAGGGGCCTCACCTGTGCCAAGTAGAGGGGGAGGACCTCTGTCAGCTCATCTATGACGATGTTATGGCAGACAGGGTCAAAACCCAGACCAAGGTGAAGGGAAACAACATCCACTACTCTCCCCACATGCACCAAGCTAGTCACTTCATTGTGGAGGGCCATTCCCTTTGTAAATCCGTGCAGAGTACTCCTGATCACCTTCTTGTCCTTCATACGTTTGGAAGTGCTTTCCCGGGTTAGTTGCTCCACCACCTTCCTAGGGATCCAGGAGAGGCTGGCCAGTCTGCAGTTCCCCAGATGTTCCTTCTTGCACTTCCTGAAGACAGGAGTGACATTTGCTTTCTTCCAGTCTTCATGAACCTCTCCCAAACACCATGATCATTTAAAGACAGTAGATGGTTGTCTTGCAGTGACACTGAACAACTGCCTCCATGCTCACAGGTTCATTCCATTAGGCCTCATGGAACCATGCATGTGCAGTTTAAGTGCTGCCTAACCTGGTCCTGCCTCACCAAGGGTAAGTCTTCCTCCAGACTTCCCCTCTGATCTCAGAGGCCTGGGATTCCTGATGTCACCAGTAACGACCAAGGCAAAAAAGACTGCATAACTCAGCACAGTAATAAGCAGAGGCCATATATATCCTGAGAGGGACACACTGAGAACTTGTATAGGACTCAAGGCAATTCTTCACATAATTACAGCAAAATATTGTAAGAACTTTCACTAAGGCATGAAAAAGTTTTTACGTAGTACAAAAAAGGACTGTGGTCAGGAGCAAGAGGATGAATCTTGGGAACTTAAAATACCTGGACACAAAGAGATCATTTAATAATATTCCAGGAGAAGCAGTCCTTAAGTGTATTGAGAGAAAGATGGAATAAATTACTTGCAGGGCTTCTTCAGAAGCAACATTAAACAGAATTAGCATTTTCAGACTAGGCAAGGATTGCAATATTTTCTGTAGAGTCATCTAATTACAATTAGTTCTATGACTGCACATAAAAGCCAAAGGGTTCATTTTGATTTTCAGATTCCCTTCATTAATGATATAGGTTTGTAAGCATCATTTACACTTGCACTTGTGTAACTTGAGAGCTTGCAAGCAGGTTTTCAGTGGGTGTAAGATTAAATATAACTCTGTAAGGTCAGAGAGCTTTAGCACATTTACACTAATGTGACAAATTCACCCCATGATTTTCAGCAGCCTTAATACTAAAATTAGAATTCTCTTTGTAAAGTAGATACAGTAATAATATCCCAAAAGCAGTAATACATAATGAGCTGTTAGCTTCTTGCAGGGCTTATCACTGTATCGGAACTGACAAAACTGCACTAACTCGCATGCGTCACTTGCCTTCTTTTCTTCCAGCATGTAGATCTTCTAAATATTTAATTGCATTTACTGCCACCTGACAGAAAAACTTACTACACCAATCACTCATTAGCAGTGATCTGAATCTCAGATGTAGTTTGTCCACTAAGTTGTACTTAAACTATTTTATATATGGACTAGCATATTAGCATACTATGAAAGGAGGAGGAGTAATTCCCACACAGAAAACTGAAATTAATATAATGGAAACAAAACAGAAAACTTCAGTTTACTTCAACCTAATCTTGAAACAAAACCAACAAAACTTCAAGAAACAACTCTAAAGACTGAAATCATCACCATCCATGTACTTCTCTAACTTCCAAATACAGTACCATTTACAGAGTAACGACTTCAAGCTTAACTCTAAGGTAGCAACACTTCTTTTCATACACAACAAATTCCTGTATATCCATTTTTAACCTCTTCTACTCATGAAGAACAGTTCAAACAAAAGAAAATACAAAATACTCTTCTCAACATTTACCACTGCACCATTACACAATGTAAGCAGAGGAAGGGAAAAAAAGAGCGTTGGAAAAGCAATGGTAGAATGAACTCGGGTCACTGCTTAAGCCCTGACTTCCATTTTACCATAGTCTTATTTATCCTTTGTTACTGGTAGCCCTGTAACTGATCGTTGCAAAGAAAGACTAGATGAAAGATAAAACCTCAAACGCACCAACATCCCATACACCCACTACAATGTGAGCACCTGGATGCCAAAGTTCCAGAGACTTTCAAAGAGACTTGAAGGCTCCTTGGTGTTCAAGGGTTGATTTTCCTTAGAACAGACTTAACAAGCTAAGAACCAAAGCAGAGCTTAAATGGAGAATCTAGAAAACAAAACTTATTACAGCCTCTATATCTCAATTTCATCCTGAAAAAAGGTCTCTCAGAGGTAGCAGAACAGGTGGCTCAGTTCAGATGATTTTCTTCATTAACTCTGAATATTTCATAGAGCTGTCTCCTCTACTGCCTTTGTCAGTAGCTTTTGCTTTAATTTGCTTTAACTTAACTAAATTCTTTAATTTTTTTAATTAATTTTAATTTTTAAAAGGTTAATTTTTTGCTTCAATTTTTGCCATAGTAATAATTTTCAAAAAGCCTACCTGCTCACTGGGGAACCCACCCCTGCAAAACCACACCACACACATACCCACAACCACACTGTTCCCAGCATCCAATCCATTATAGCTTATATATAACCATGATGAACCAAAATTAAACTTAAGATAACTTTTAAAGTATTGAAGCAAATAACAGATGACAACAATCAAATGGGAAGGATATTACAATTAATAAGTGGGCACGGTAACTAACACACCACAACACTACAGTAAGCAAAAATATCACTTTCTTTTTGCTTTGCTACTGTTATCTACATACAGATCCAACTAGCAAGACAGTTTCTTCTTCATACAACTGGATGAAGGAAAAATGGCATAACAGGCAGGTTTTCTACTTACCTTAAACGATGTTTGCCACGAAATATCTAATCTGAACAGATAAGTAGCTGCTGCATTTGCATTTGAGGTGTGAGAGAGCAGGGTCAAGGCTTTTATGCAGTCCTGTATAATTCGTTCATTATTGATAGGTCAAAGCATAGAACATTTGGTGGAACAACCTTGCATCATGAAAGATTATCAAGGTGCCCAGGAATTAATTTCTTGACAAATCTGTTACTTGTGTTTGGTAAATCAAGTCTCCAGAGAAAATAAGATTCTTCAAACTAGGATGATCTACAACCTCTTTTTTTTTCAGTAGGGATAATTTATATTAATAATTTTTAATATATGAATATATGCATTTATTTATATAATATATATAATTATTTGTTGTTTGGGGGTTTTTAATTGAATATGCTAAACACACTGGATGTTCAGAAAAACTCTCCAGCTAGGGACAAGTGCAAGGATCAAAGTGTGGCAGTTTGAGCAATCTGTCTATCCCACAAAATTAATTGGAAACGACATGCAATAGCAGAGTCATTTACTGAACTGAGTGACACCTAGCTCTCTTTAGAGGATTTTTCCTTCACTGCAAAGCAAGTAAACAAAGTAGAAAGCATCTTGATACTAATATTTTGTAAATACACAATCTGACATATAGATGATGCAAGCAAAGAAAATAATCACAAAACCTGTATCTTGGGTGACAAATAGGTCTGCAATCTTTTCCTTTCCCAACAAAACCAATCTGCCAGGCATCTGCAGGCAAGCATATTATCTGGATATTCACCACTTCAAGAGCTTTACTGATGCTTTTTATGTTAATGTTGTGGAGTGCTATCTCTGGGAACAGCAGTCTTTCATCCTTAAAGAATATGCTCAGAAAGCTTCCCCTATATGCTGCAGATGTGTTTAACTCCAACCTGGGACCACAGTTAGGCATAAACACGACAATATAGCAGTGATGAGGACTAGATAACATCCAAGATTTGAGAAGAAAAAGGGTTCATTTGTTGTTTAAAAATTAGGAAAATATGTATGTAACATGAAAAAAGGGCATCTATATTGATGTTGCAGTATAGCCTGCATAAGCCCTCAGAAAAAAAACATTAGGAACTAACCAAGAAAGTAATTAAGTTTCAGAATAAAGAATCAATCAAGGACTTAACATCCTTTAAAACAGAGACCTTCCTTTGAGATACTTACAGCATTTTAATCCTGTTATGCACCAAATAATGTTTATTGGACAACTTTTTCTCTATGTGTTCGTATCTCCTGCATAAAACAATTCCTGTCGCAAATTTTTATTTTCATGAAAGGTGGTCAGTTCTGAAAATCAGCTGAGAAGCAGCTAATTCCCATGCACAGACTCCACAAGAAAAGATTAAGCACCAGCATCAGTCCACACATCTCGTGAGCATCTTTCATGAAATGAGAGCTACTGAAGTACAGCACTGTTTAGTCTGAATCCTAAAACACAAGAGGTCTTTGCAGTAATGCATAAATTCTGTAAGAAGCGAGAATAAATATTTTTCATCACTGGTACCATCAGAAAGGAACGGCAACATGAGACTACAAAAAGATGCTCAAAGGGAAAAGCCCCACGGACTTGTCCTATATTGAAGCAAAAAAACTTAAAGGCTAGCATAAAATCACAACAGTAAATTTTATGCCAACCTAAAACCATGAGAAATACAGTATCACATCAGAAACAATTTTAACAAAACCTATTTCTAATGCAATATAGATACCAGTGAAGAACAGAAAGATACTCAGTCTTGTTTTGAGAATCAAATTTTTTAGAAGCAAGATGGCTATATATACAGCATCCGATACTATCCAAAATAAGTTACTCAAGCTTACAAACCACACAGTGCAACAGGACAGATTCCCACCACTGGCCAGGTAAGACTTCAGAGATTGCACGGGGTCTGAAAGCCAGATGCTTATAATTTTGGGGGAGCTAAAGACAAAAGATTGCACTGAGCTGCAGGTTGGTGATGGAGACTAACGTGGAGGAAAGTGTGGCAGAAGGCTATATTCCCTAGACGTCTGCCTGTA
Source organism: Dromococcyx pavoninus (assembly GCA_033558185.1). Taxonomy (NCBI): domain Eukaryota; kingdom Metazoa; phylum Chordata; class Aves; order Cuculiformes; family Neomorphidae; genus Dromococcyx; species Dromococcyx pavoninus. The sequence goes on from JAUMJL010000213.1 coordinate 90,310, forward strand.
TTCTATATTCCCTAGACGTCTGCCTGTATTAAAAAGGATCCTGTCTAGAATGATATCCTTGGGGAGAAACCTGAAGAACCAGGAACAACTTGCCTGACGTTCCCAAAAAGAAGGGAAAAACAAAGACTTTTTTTGTGACAGAACTAACAGGTGATTTTAGTCACCCACCAGACAGCAGAGCACACTGATAGGGAAAGACATCATACTCAAATAAAACTTTGCTCTCATTGATAAAAATCCCTACAGAAACTGCAACAGTTTGTGAAATTCTGGTATCTACACTCTTGGAGGTGATTTGAGTGGACACGACCTTGAGCAAGCTGATTTGATTAGCTCTGCTTGGAGCACAGTGTTGAGTTGCAGGACCTCCAGAGGTCCCTTCCAACCTAGAGCACTCTGTGACTCCACCACAATTCTGCTTGCAAAGCCCAGTAACTGAAAAGTGAGAAGTAACAGAAGTGAACTTATTCAGCCAGTTATAATTATCTTCTCTTTTATATCACTTTGTATGCTAGCTAAGCAAATTTATGGCTGAAAAATGCTACCACATTAGTCAACAATATAGTATTAACATACTCAATGAAGGCACAAAAAGATGGACAACTGCAAATTTAACCTTTACAATCGTCTGGCCTTGCAATACTGATCTATATGTAAATCCAGTTCTCGCAGTGCTATTTCTTGTATGCAACATCACATGCCAGCATATTTACAAGAGAAGATAAATGGTAAAAACATGTTAATAGAAGCAGTATTAAATATCTTTCCTCAAGGCAACACGCTTATTAAAAACCATGCTGACTCTTCCTGTAATTTCTTGTCCCATCCACTGTACACATTCTAACTGTTGACACAAACACACACAAAATAAAAAAAAAGACAGGCTTAAGTCTTTAAAAAGAAAAATAAATCATTATAAATCATACCAGGAGAATATTCAATGTGTATGTGAAATAAATTGAGCCTAGAAAATTGTCATCTTTTATACAGCTAAATTCTTGAGGTCAGTGGAACTCTCTATTTGAAAAGCTTCTAAGATTTCTTCTTAGACTGATAAAACGCTTGGTCCATCTCAGAGTGTGAAGACAACTGTGCAGTCTCTCTACACTATAAGGTGTAAGAGTCCTGCCTCTTTCATATTCTTCTTCCAACTCCTCCTCTGAGATGAAGTTTTATAAATACTTTCATTCCAGCTGTTTCCACATTCAGGACTAAGAAAAGAATCACCACAAGCAGAAAACCCTGTTTTTTCCCCCGTAAGATCAGGTGCAACAGCTGAAAGCCAGTTTGGATGATGCTTCATTAAGCAAGATAAAGCAATTCCAACCTGAGACAAATAATCATTGTAGAAAAGTCTAGCCCAGCTTACTGAAGTCTAACTAAGTTATTGACAATCTTAATGAGATGGGTAAGCTTACTAATGGGGAGTATTGCCAAACCCACATATATAAATATACTAAGAAATAATACTGACAGCAAAAAGCAAATCAATTGGCACACCACAAATCAATTAGCACACATTCCTGAAATAAAATTAACATTGGCTTCAGAGTTCATTTTGCAGAGCGCACACTTTTTATAATGAACAGAGAAAGGAATTGATCCATTTTAACTCAATTTTTTAGCCTCACTGCAAGGGAACCCAAGTTCTTTGTATTCCAATGATTAGTTTTTGCTTAATTTCACTAGTAATTACGGAACGCCACATGATCAGATCCTCATGTTTATTCAAATTAGATGCAAATTTTGTATTAAAGCTTCATATTTTTATTTTAAGCAGCATATTACTCTCAAATATATTATAGACAGCAGCTGGAATGCATGCATTTTGGAGGTAGGAGTGACTCAATGAAATGCAGTGGCTTTGGTTGGAGCAAAATTTTTTTTAATTATTTACATAAACAGTTTTACTAGGGATTGTTTGCTGACACAGTAACTATTCTAGAAAGCTAGCAATAAAATTAAATCAAAATTAGTTAGACTGTCTTAGTCATTGTCAGTGTTGCTGCAGCAGGCTTAGGGTCATTTAATTCTACTTTTAGTGTAATTGCACATTTAATCCTTAAATATACCTTCCCTTGATTATCCTTAAATATACCTTCAATTGATTATCTCAGATTTAATTTTTTAGATGGTCTGCTGGTGAATGGATTAACCGGTACCATCTTTGCCTAGAGATTAATTTATCTATCCAAGTCATTACAGGCCATTTAGCGTGCTCTTCGGCCCAAAAAGTACTTAATCACGCAGAAGGCAAAAAGCAGAGCACATTCAGAAATCCTGTAATGTCGTACTAACCAGTGAAAAGGGACTCTCTGTAATACTGCAAATGTTACTTTCCATTACTGCACTAGCACTGTATGTCCACGGCTAAGCTGATCTCTCAGCATCAGTTACACAGATTTATGTCATGCACAAAATGGAAACACTTGGAAACACTAGGAAAAATTTACTCAAGGAAACATTCCACAGTCCTGGACAAGTCTGCTGAGATACAGATATCTAAAGAAAAGGTAAGACTAGCAATTTATTTGTACCTAGATTAGTTTCTAAAATTGCAGGAGCACTTTCAAAGTTATTGCTTAGCATCTCTAACATATTCTGTAATAGCTCTGAAGGCTACTACATCCTCTGTGAAGGATGAAGTATTGTCATATCAGGATGTACACTAACCTACAGACAGAAAACAACTTCAGCAGAAAAGTGACTGTCATCTGAAGAGATTGGACAAAAAGACGTAACATTTTAAAATTAAGAACTAATCATTTCAGTACATCTGTAAATAAAGCAGTTCCTGCTTACAGTTGAAAACATCAAGGTTCAGGTCATCTAGGAGACCAAAATATCTTTAGTGACCTAGACTTGACTGCCCTTGCAATCACTATCACAATTAAAACCTGGTTTAACAGTTAGATAATCAGAGCTAAAGCTTCAATCCTACAGAGCTAAAACTTCAATCCTATTAAAAAGACACTTCAATATGGAGCGTGTGTACAGCTTCTCATGCAGACAAGCAAGGGAAAGTTAGGGACAGGAAAGCAGGGAGACTGCATAGATATCACATGCAAAGGATGTTTTATCAAGAATCAGCTGGCAGGGCATTTTAAGGCACGAAAATCAGACAGAGAGCTAAATCACAGATGATTTTTGTAATAATTCTTAATAAACTGTTAGATCAAAAGAAAATGTTTCTGTAAGAGCAGCCTGTTTCCCATTTGTACTTGGCTGCCAGGGGAAGCATTTGGCCTGCAGTTACATTTTCTCACCTCAGAAGGGGAACTGCAATGCGCAACATGACAACTGGTTGAACTGAGACAGTAGCTCACACAGAGAAGAGATTCACACCTTTATTCTACTTAGACACCAAGTTTATTATAACTGAATTTACCATGATACTTAATATTTTAAAACTAACCACTGTCACCAATTCCTGGGTGGAATTTCAAAATTATAAACATTTAAATGAAGGAAGCAAGGTCCCATTTACCTCAGAATGGAAACAGACCATGTTTACATCACAGCTCTGAAGAGTGTTCTCTGGCATATTCCACACTAGATTTGTCCTATTCTGCTTTAAGAGAAAACCCTAAATAATACCTTGAAATTATAACAAAGCTTACACCAATAAGTCCGAAGTGGTTCACTAGGGGATGCAGAGAAGTATTTTATATCAACTCACACCAGAGAGGAAACAGTTCTGTTCAACTCAGCCCTTATCCTCACTTCCACCTGACGTTTCAGGTGGACAGACAAAAAAAAATCCAAAAAAGGGACATTAACTAAAACTTGGAGGCTTACACCAAAAACAAAAGTATGAAAAATAAAAGACAAAGGTACTTGATCCAGCATTTCACTGTCAAGGATTAGTTCTTTCAGTGAAGATAACTTCATGCTGTCCTATATCACAACTCTTTTAAAGAAAATTCATCTGAGAAGACAGAACAGCAACATCAAGAAAGAACATGCTAAAATATGTAAGGAATACACAACAAAATAATCTCTGCCATAAAATCTTGTATTTTCTGAACCAGTTTAGGCAATATCTCAAATTGTGTCCCTGCACTTAAGAAGCAAGAAACACTCTGAATAACAAAAGCAAGTAAACACCAACATATTATCTAAATTTTTAGAATATGATTTTAGAATTATTTCACCAAGGGAGAAACTCTGCATTCCTGAAACCCTAATGGTGTGATAGACCAAAAATAAAGGTGTTACTTTAGTTATCTACAGTATCAAAACTCATTTCCAGAACTTACTATATCCCTCAAGAATGCTTAAGTATTCAAAGAAAATCGCACCAGATGAGCTTTGTTATTCCAGAGAATTATAAAGAGCCACACTTTTTCATAAACAAGTAAAAAACCTGGCAGAGATCCAGTCATTGGTTTGTTAATGACGTTGCTTAATGCACTGCTGCAAACTGTCTACATGCTGTGCTGAGAATTAACCCAGTTATCACTAAACACATTCAGTTACTTGGCCATGTTGCCAGGAAACTGCTGCCGCTGGCAGCGTGCTACATGGGCAAGATTCCTCAGCAGTCATTCCCCTCCCTCCAAGACAATAAACATTGCTGTTTTCTTTTTAAACATCAGTGCTGATCCACATATCTAAAATGATCCTTTCCTTATAAATAACATTCTTTAATATAAGCAGTTGAGTCGGTTGTTCCTCAAGGGTAGTTATTTAATGGCTTTTTCTATTTCAGGCTACAGGTCAATTCACAATTTGTTTGGTTGGTACATATTATGTTGAGTGTTAGGCAAAAAGCTTTCTCCCATTCCTCCGGGGTACAGCCTCTGACTAAGAGATAAGAAATTGTATCATAAAAAGTACGGATTTTTTAAATAAAAACCTAGGCCCAAAGAAGAAAACGGCATTAATTTTGATAGCACTGACAGAGATAACTTCTGTAAAAGCAAGACTCGCTTCTTTTGGCAGGTATATTTTGAAAGCTCGTTAATATACCACCAACTTCTTCAGAAATAAGGATCACACAGTGCTTAGATTGGGGTTTTTTAAAAGAAAATCATTAAAAGAAATAAGCTTCATTTGAACAGTACTTGTAGATTCCTTTTTCCTTCCACAAGAAGCTGCTAGATAAATAAATAAATAGATCGGGGTGTTCAATGTCAAAAATTGGTCAAACAATGACATCTAGATACATTTTCTCATTCTCTGCTGATGCCACCACAGTTATTAACAGCAATGTATCTAGACTATGAAACAAGTGGAGTGTGATGATTTGCAGCTGCCTTTATATATAATTACATATAGCAAGTAATTAGCACAGTCAGTGCTTTTATATCTTTGAAAATGAAGTGGCTACTCAGTGCCAAACCTGGGCTCCTGCCTTAGACACACAACAGGCCAGAATATATTTTAAAATACGCTTAAATCCTGCACACAGAATGGTTAAAGTGTGTTAAGTCAAACACCTTCGATAGCTTTGGGAGCTGTCAGACACTGAGTGACCACCTGGCTCAGAGAACACCCTCAGCAGGGTAACAGTTACATTGCTCAAACAATTTTTCTCTTCTTCACAGCCTGTTCTCGCACCCTCCTTTCTCCAGTCACAACAAGAAGCAGCTCCAGCTTCCTGTTTGACACTTTGCTCAGCTTGGACAGCTGGACAGAACCTGCAGTGCTCTAGAAAATCTTCACCTCCTCTCCCAGAAAAAGATCTGACCACAGCAGCTGAGAGGTGTAGTCTCTGTAACAGAGAATGAATGATGAATATGGAAACATCTAACATAAGCTGGAGCTTTTGTGTAACTGTTCACCTCTTCCACAAATCAGATTTTATGCTTCAACTTTCCAGTGGGGCACTAAAATCTTGGTCAAAATGATCAAAACTGAAAAACAGATCTGGCAGATTTGAAAGAATACTTCAAATAGTGAGCCAACAGTTTCAACCTCAGACAACATGAAGCACACAAGGACTCCATGCAAGGGACAGCACAGGTTTGGAAAGAGATTCCAGGAATGAATCCTGATTCAGGCCACTTTCTTGGAGCAAAACCAAGTTTCTCCTTAATAAACTGTACTACCATAGTAAAAATTACACGCATGAGTCCGGGTGCTTCTTCTTGTTCCACCAGTCCACAAACTTCCATTTACTGCTCCTGCCAAAAACAGCACCTTCAGCTGAGTTTTTTATAACTTAAAACTATATAAGCTTCTTTTAAATCTTCTTTTTTCTTTTTAAAGTGTTAGTGCCTCAGGGCTTCCACTTGCAGGTTGCTGATTTCAGGAAGACTGCTCACAAAGCACTGAAGATCCTACTACAAACAGTGCTACATTCCCTTACTTATACCAGTCTCTTCAAGGGTACTCTCTTCTCAATAAATCATGAGCTATGAGTACAGCAGCACCTCATTAGCAAGGAGAGGAATTTGACTTATTAAAAAAAATTATAATTTAAAATAAGTCATAAATGGCTCAACTCCACTGCAAAACGATACCCTGAGATGAGTTAAATCAGGTGCTCTCTTTATGTGCTTGCTGCAAAACCCTTGCTTCCACTTCCCATTTGGCATTACCAGGTGGTCAAGAATGAAAACATCTAAAAAAGCCCCTAATGAAACAATCTGCAGTGCACCAATGAGTGCAACAGTAACTGTCAAAACAAGATTCTTAAATAGCCTCTTGTCTTAAAAACATACTATATGAACTGCAGTTGGCTTACGTGGTAAAGAAATTACACCACTTCCTAATAAAAAGCAATTACAGTTAATTTAAACATTGTGATTAATGGACACTAAAAGTAACATAATTTGAAATTACTTTCTAAGGGAAGATCTGGAAGAGGACCAAAGTAACACATAATATTAAAATAAATATATGGTTTAGCCTTGGATTTTGTGAACTATATTCAATTCAAGATACTACAAAAGAACTGGAAAAACAAACAGCTTTATTGAAGACCCCAGCCATTATACATTTTGTTAAAGGCATTATATTTTAACTGAAGCCATTCCAATTGCCAAAGAGCATTCACTAGTAGAAAAGGGTTTCTTCAGCTCTCTCAAAAACGTCTTCCCAGTTCTCCAGGTCTCGCATGCTTCAGGTGCCCTACAATCTGTGGGGTCTCAGTGTGAAGTGTTTTCCTGGTGGGCAGCACCGGTAACCAAAGCAGACAGTAGAAGATGGAGAAGTTTGGCATGGTGAGAGATGCCTGAGATGCCTGATACGCAGCTGTGAGCCTCCTCAAAGAGTCGATGCTTCAGAACTGCCCTTTACCAAGCAAATGCCACAAAAGCACAAATCAACAGGCTGGTGCAGAATGGTTTGGACAAGTTCTGCCCATAATCACTTAACAGGAAAAGGGGTCAGAAAACATTTTTTCAACTCAAAGAAAGTCAGTTATACTCAAGAGACATCCAGGAGCAAACAGCAACACAGAGGAACAAGTAGCAAGCAACGGTTGTGGTCCTAATGTTGCCCATCTATCTCAAACCAGCAAAAAAAAAAAAAAGAAAAAAAGCTTTTTCTATCACCAGAAGATAGAAATGTGTTCTGACAGTCTGTTAAATGTTTTTACAACTAGAAAAGAGACTGTACGTTTGGCATAGTCCTTTGTCTCTGTCCAAAGTAACACAGAGAAGCAAAAGCACACAGCAATATCATCAAAGTATTTTTCTGGATTTTAGAGTGCACTCTTGCATGAAACTTAGCATTTTCACAATAAATTTCAAACAAATAGATACTATAAAGAAAAAAAGTACAATAACTAATTAGTAAAAGCACCCACCATCATACATGGTTCACATCAAACCAATGCCATGTCTCATACAAAAGAAATGGCCTAGGGAGACGTAGCATGCTTACCTCTGTATTTGGTTGCAGTGCCTGGCCATCCTGGGCTGCAGATGGTACTATTGCCCATGTAATGTTGGCACTAGCAGATGACAAGGAGCTGAGGGCACCGTTTTTCAGTTGCTCTGTGGAGTGTGACTTGGACCCAGGCCATCCCAGGATACCTTCTAAAGCGGAAAATGGGCATCAGCTTCCAAGAAACACATTACAGATTTCTTCCATTCATCACATCATTCTAATAAAATAAATTAACTGCTATCTCTTCTCTGCTTCCATGCACAGTTTTACTTTAGTAACAAAAATACTCTAGCATCTTCCATGCCAAATTATCAGTGATTTTTTAAAAAAATTCAATGAAGGAAGATTTTTAAATTATTTAACAGAAACAGACATCAGAACAACTCTTATTTCTGGGGCACCTGATTTCCAGGATGGACCAGTATTCAAGGATGCCAAGACAGAAACAATGATCAGGTAAGGCGACTGCACAGTTGTTCCTCCCTTACTGCTTTAAAACATAGTACCAACATTCAAATCAGTAGCCCTCAGCTTAAATTTTAGCTATTAATTACACACTGCTATAAAATGCAGAGATATTGATAAGAAATCTCAGCCGTTCAGTCATTACCATAACTTGTATATTAAAATAAAATTAGTGCCACGAGAAGGATCTCCTTCTCTCATCACTGACAACTTTTTAAGATGAACTGAATCAAAATGAAATAGATTAGAGAAGATGCGATTTCTCCTCTCCATATCACCTGAGGTTGTCTCCTAATTAAAGTAAATGGTTTGATCTGGTGAGGCAATACTGTGTACTATTATATTAACATTTACTATTACTAAAAAATGGACCACATATCCAAAGCTTCTACCAAATTCTAAAGATAACTACAGAACATTCCTCTTGTCTAAAATGGCACTTGCTTATGATAACAAGAAAAAACTTCAAGACCACCTGCTTAGCGTGATTTTGTGGCATCATCTTTTGCTGAAGAAAGCATAAGCAAATAGTTAAGTATAAAATGATTTTCAAAGATCTGAGTAAAAATCTGAGGGAAAAAAATCCAGCTTTTTAGGGGTTTTTTTTAAAGTGTATTTCACACAAGAATTCAAATTTCGTATTTCCAAAGGACTAACATCTCTGTGGCTCTGCTTTCAGGTCACATACTGCAAAGATTTTTGGGTTTCAGTGACTTTGAGGGCTATGCCAGTAGTTATCATAAGTCCTGGTTAAGTTATGTGAACCATGTGAGAGAAATACAAGTATCAAACAAAAGACCATTTTCTTGGATTGGTCCTACACATCAGGAAGCAAACATCTGCCCTATTCTAGAAATCAACATACGATGTTGGCATACACGGCAAGGAATGAAGAGTTCTGTGACCTCTTTGCTTGCTCCTTAGGTCTTAAGCCAATTTGCTGCTAGAAACAAAGGATAACTCCAGATCCCTCAAAACAAGTCCTGATTCAGAGGATAATCTGAAAACTGTTTTGGCAGATCCAAAAATGGACTCTCACTGCCTGGGAGGAGGGAAGCGTGCCATCAGCATGAAAAATAACACTAAATTGGGAAATCTGAAAAAAAAAAAGTTTGTTCCATGGAATGAATTCACACCTGTAAACCATTAAAAAACTTTTACTCTTTTTAATGTTAGTAAGTACAGATTCTGTTAATAAGTAAAGATTTCAAAGAGCAAAAAGAAAGCAAGAAGTTAAAATTGTTTCACTTTTGAATAGTCACAAAGAGTTTATAGAGTGTGCTTATGCTTCTCGCTCTTTGCAGTAACAAATCTTGATCAATTCTGTCTCTCCCCATCAAACAGCTTAAACATTGAATTGGTGCTATTTTCCCATTATAGAGGGACTAAAAAAAATAACTGACTTCATTTTAAGTCAATTTTTGAAAGTAAGTCATCTGACCATTTCTTTGGGCTATCATAGAATCACAGAATGGACTGGGTTGGAAGGAACATTAAAGGGACACCTCCCACTAGATCGGGTTGCTCATAGCCTCATCCAGCCTGGCTTTGAACACCTCCAAGGATGGAGCATCCACAACTCCTCTGGGCAACCTGTTCCAGTGCCCCATCAATCTCATAGTAAAAAATTTCTTCCTAATATCTAATCTAAATCTCCCCTCCTTTAGCTTAAAACTGTTACCCCTCAACCTATCCCTGCACTCCCAGATCAAAAGCCCCTCCCCAGCTTTCCTGCAGGACGCCTTTAAGTACTGGAAGGCTGCTCTAAGGTCTCCCTGGAGCCTTCTCTTCTCCAGGCTAAACAAGCCCAACTCTCTCAGCCTGTCCTCACAGCAGAGGTGCTCCAGCCCTCTGTTCATCTTCATGGCCCTCCTCTGGACCTGTTCCAACAGTTCCATACGCTTCTTATGTTGGAGATTCCAGAACTGGACACAATACTCCATGAAGGGTCTCAGGAGAATGGAGCAGAGGGGGAGAATCCCCTCCTTTTGCCCTGCTGGCCATGCTGCTTTTGATGCAGCCCGGGATATGGTTGGCTTTCTGGGCAGCAAATGCACATTGACAGGTCATGTCGAGCTTCTCACCAACCAGCACCTCCTCTTCAGTACAAACTCATTGTTTTTAAAGACTATTTACTTCATCTTTCTCCACACATTTTAGAGATTCTCTTACAGAAACTGTTACAACTATGCCAGCATGTTTTTCCACCTCTCCCAAGGGCATGGCTACCCTCAAAAAACAACAATCTTGTCAGTTTAATCAATTTTTAAACAGATCTTAACAATACATTACGACCTATCCAACACCCAACAGGATGCCAAGATTTAAGATCCAAAGGATAAAGCACATATGTTTCCTCAGCACCTCTGCATATAAGAAAAACTGTTTTGTTAAGTTCTATCTGCCTGGAACTTAACTAATTTGCAGAAGAGACATATGCAGTAAGAGATACTAGTCATATGCCTAAATAAACAAAAAGTCAGCTCCCTGAACAAGTTGAAAAAATTTCATGCCTAGCTTCAAACTGACGTCAGGGAACCTCTGATGGTCTTTAATCTACAAATCTTACTCTGAAAGGTCAGCATTCTCATATAAACCCCAGGGAGGTGCCATATATCAACTATAGCAGCCTACTTTTCAGGCAAAAGCAAAGTATGGAGAGAGAACTCATCAGAAATTATCTTAAAATCAACTAATATCAGAATTCTCTATATAGAAAGCAACAGGACACAATACCATGGCTTCTACTTTTCTCACACTAACAGTTGTACATCCAAAATGTTCTCATCTGCACTAGCAGAAGTTACCCTTATCCCAAAATGGTACTGGTAGTACCAGTACCAAATCAAATTATTCCTGTTCTTTGAAAGACTTCAAGAAGAAAAGAAAAAGATATAAAACTTAAACATAATATGAGAAAGAAAGCTTCTCTTCAGAGATGGATAAGTATAGGAAGAAACTGCTGTCGTCGTTTTGGTTTTAAGTCAGATTTTTGCTCTGTTCTAAGTCTTACCTGAAGACAACTGACAAAAAGGTAAATTCAAATCTTATTTCAATATATTTCATAATTATACAGAAATTTGCCAGAGAAGCTGTCACAAATTATATAAAAGCATTCACAGCTACACAGCTACTTTACCATTTATTTTAGGATTATGAAAAGCACTACAAAACTGCTTCTGCAGTAAACTACGTCAAAATTAGAATTACCAATTACACAACTACTAATATCAGCCAGATCTCTTCTACTTGCACAGTGTTGGTTCTGTAGTTCCAGGAGTGAAAACCCAAGCCCGATCCTTTAAAAGCTCAGCGCAGACGTACACTCTAAAATTAGAGTTCTTATAGAAAATACCCAAAAATGAGCTTCTTCCCCACTTCGTTTCAACACTGATTTCCATTGTGATGAATAGGCAGCAGACAAATCCACCAAGGCACGGGAGTACTCTTTTCTACATAAAAGAAATACAGCATCCAAACACAACCTATTCCCCCTTTCCTGTAGCAATGCTATGCTTCACAAAGCCCCATCTATCTCAGCACAATAGGCTGTATCCCAACACAAATGCCCTCAGATAAAATGTGTTTCCCTTCCACAGGTTCACACAGCAGGAAATCCTCCCCAGAGAGAAGGTTTACAGGAGATTTTTCACTTAAGCAACATTAGTAATTTTCTTTTATTAGTTCTGAGTTTTTAGCTACATGATGTACCTTCAAATTACATTTTTGCATCGTAATTGATGCATCAAATATGCTCAACACTTACCTCAATTCTGTAACAAAAACCTTTCTATTTTTAAGTCCTCTGGTCTTGGTTTATAGACTAAAAGAACACTTCTGTTTTTTCCTGGCACAATTGTCAGCTACCATCTAATAATAAAATTCTTACAATATACTGTAACCATACTCTAACAAATATCCCCCTTAAAATGTGGTAGCAGGCCTCGAGGAGAGACCAAGATTAGATCTGGATTCCTTCCCCTGCCAGGGATGGATGTGACAGTTTTGTCTCTCCACCGAAGCCTACAGCAGGTTGAACCAGCAGCAGAAAGTGGAAGCTGCACATCTGCTGCTCCAATTAGAAAGACAATGTTGTATTTGCTAATGCTGTGCAGGGACTAGAAAATAACATTATCTTCCAAGGAAAGAAGGAAGGTATAAGGAATAATGCATTAGCATTTAGATAGAACAGCAAATTGTTTTGGTTATTCTCAACAGAAGCAAGTCTGGTGATGATGCACTTAAGGGAGACCTAACTGACCATGTTAAATTTAGTAAATTACACCAGTAACAAAGAACATGTTCTCCCTTGCCTTCTTTCCTCACCTTTTTCTGCCTACAAGCATTTGGGGGGGGAGGGGGCTGGTATGTCAACCAAGAAACGGGACATCTCTGCTCATTTTTCTCTCCTCCTGCCATCTCACCTGCAGGAGAACCCCTAGTTGTCATCTGTCACCAAACTGAAAGCACCTAGATTTTGCCTTTCCCATCCAACTATTTACTTCAAAAGGGAAACAAGAGAACCTGCTACAACAAAGTTCAAGTCCACCCCCACCCCCAATTTGAGAATAATCTTCAGTTCATGCCAAAATAAGCAACATTTGAACATTGAAATGAACTTTTGGAAAACTGAAGATGTGTTTGGGTTTTGTTTTTAAAAAAATTCTCATAAAAAAACCCAGTCTATTTTACCCTTTGAAAAAGTGGGCAAGTGAGAAACAGAAAAATAAAAGAAGGAAATCCTGTGAGGGAGACACTTTATTCAGTAAAGGAATGGCTAATGTGAAAGAGATCAAAAGAATGGATTTATCTGTGCAGGCTGGTACTACAAGATTCTGTCTGCTAAAACACTAAAAGAAAAAAAATACTTAAAACACAACATAAGCTGGCAAAGCTACTTTAAAACAAACATTCAACTTTGCTCTATTCACAGGGAGGGAGGGATGTTAACCACAGCAGTCAATAGCCTCTAGAGATACTCCTCTGCTAAAGGCTACACAGGTGGAAAAAATAACACTAGAAGATTTAAAGTTTTAAGCAAAGGCAAAATTTTCTTCTCCAGATTTTTATTTTAACAAGCATCTGTTTCCATTCTGCATGCTAAAGGAACTCAAGCTTGTCACAAGGTACCTAATGCTGATTAGCAGATACTTTATATGTACTTAAGCGGTGACATCCTTGGCCAAATCCTTAATATTTTCCCCCCTCCTACAAAAAGAACAAGATTCCCTAATCCAAAGAAGCTTGAATAGATGCAGTTCCTCATCCCCAAATCACATTATATGCAACCAATACTTTCAGCTAGTAATACCCTTCTCCAACATATTTTTCAATGAATGAAAATAAATCACAAAGAATTTAGCCAGCGATCAATGCACATATCTTTAATAATGACAGTTAGAAATGAATTTGACATTATTTTGACTCAAAAGTAGAAACATAGACAGGATTTTACTTCACTGACTCTTTGTGTTGATGTACTTTCAAAATCAAGCGCTAATAAAAAAGACAATGACAAAAACCTTTCCTTGAAGGTTTAGAGTGGAAATATAACATATATTGATTACCCTTCAAGACATGATTGAAGATTTCAGTTTAATCTTCATTTCTGCTCATGGGCTTGAGGTCTAAGACTGACAACTCGTGAGAAACATGAAAATGAAGAGGAAAAAATCATGTCATCCTGCAACTATTCCATGACAAATAACGCCATAAAAACATTTAAAGTCAAGATCTACACAATACTAGATTCTGGATAAGATTCCACTAAGCTGAAAGCCAAGCCGCTTTCTTTTCTACTCACAGTATTGGAAAATAAAGCAGTAAAATATTAACATCAAATGAATTTATTTTTTTTTAATGATAAAGGTCTGTAAATCTGTTTAAAATAGCTACTATTTAATTATAATCTTCATGAGTGCATTCCCTAAGTACTAGGTCGGAAACTCTCAGCTACTTTAAGCCCTCGCTTTAGAAGTAGCAAGATGGCAAAGTCTATGCTGTACAGAGAAGAAGACAGCAATCCTTGTGTAATTGGCCATAAAGACTTCAAGGACACAAGCAGAGAAAAGGTACAGAGAAAGCAGAGCAAGTAAATACATACATATTTTTCGGGCAGTTTTCTCTCTTTATGGCCTAATAGTGAGAGCTTTTGATACTGAAGGAAGGTAAACTCCAGGGTCAGTTCATATCCCCAAAAGTAAACCATGGATTATTTCTCACACTCCCCATGAGCAGGACTGTGCTGCTTTGCTGGGCTGAATTGCCTTCATGAACGGTAGGCTAGAAGCAAGAAAATTAGTTATCAAATTCCTATCTTGTGTCCATCTACAAAATTCTGGGGATCCTGCCCCACAATGCCCACTAGCATCTTGGACACTATGCAGCAGGATGGAAGTATTTGGTAATAAATTCCACAAGGCCATCACATCTCATTGGAAGAGCGTTTGAGACTTCCTATCAAAGGAACACACAGCTTTTAAACTAAAAAGAGTCATTTTCATCTGACAGTATCAAGAGGTGACAGTAAAGGTTATCTTTTAGTTGCACCTTTTCGGTATGAAACTAAAAAAATTCACCTGGAGGACACAGAACTGAAATGAAACATATTATTTCTTTGAATTAGAGTTTGCTAGAGAATTACTTAAAGGCATTAATCTGATTAGGTATGAGTTTATGCAGCTTTGATGACTCAAATTCTACTGACTCAGCAGAAATGTTAAGTCTATCAAAGTACGCCTGGACAAGATTAAGTGCATAGGAAAATCAGTGATCAGGACCTAGGCCAGGTTCTTTCAGGCAACGGTGTTGCATAACAAGGCCTGGGGAAAAGAAAAAAAATTTGTTTCACAGACTTTCAGTCAGGAAGAAGAGACTAAATATTTGAGCAGCTTTTAACTCCTCTCTTTTTTCTCGCTTGTTTTGTGGATTTTTATATTTTTTTCATTAAATACCAAAGAATAAGCATTTATACACACTGAAGAATTAACTGTTTGCATTCAGGTTCTCACAGTTACATCAAAGTGAAGAATCAGTGAACAGTGCTACAGAATGTTGGCTCCTGAACGAATTCTTGCACAAGTTTAAAGTCTTAGGAGGAACAAAAACACTTAGAAGAAGTATTTCATAGCAATGGCTTTCCATTTTTTTTAAAAAAAAAATTGGGATTCCCTTTCACTAATTGCTAAGATAATGCTTGCTTTTCTCTGTTCTTGTGCACAGATCCTCAAAAATCATTATCAAGTCAACACACAGAAACTGATTTAACAGAAAATTGTTTGGACACAGATTCAAGGACATGTACAAACTCAAATCATCTATCTCTGACAGCTCACTTCAATCATGCGGGCATGAAAAGCAACCTTCAGGGACTTTCCTTTGAAGGTTGCTTTTCATCTTTGTTCCAAATTATTCTCTTCTGCAAGTCATTTATATCAGAGTTCAATTAAATGCAATTTATCATTACTATTTAGATACATGCAAAGGGCTTTTGCATTTTCTACAAGACAACCAGAATAAAGAAAATATTTTTTGTTTATTTATGTTTCTTTATGAAATATATCAGAATCTGGATGTGGGAAAGTCACAATATACCACAGTATAGGTGTCAAAGTTTTTACACATTTGTTTTTCTAAGAACCCTTTTTACATCATTTGCATACTTCTCAGCTGAACCTCTCACATTTCCATTCTCTCCACAATAGGAATTCTTCAGAGGGCTTTCTCCATATCTGTCTTGCCCTGTGGTAAAACTACTGTAAGGACAGGTTGAGAGGGATGTGATTGAAGCACTTAAAGAAAACATAAAAAGCCACCCTGTATCCAGAGTTCTACTGCTGCTGCAACTGCTCCTCTATATCAAGTCCTGATCTTAGACCAGGCAGTGCAGTTTCTGTATGGAAGAACACTGACCACCACAGACACAGAGCTGAGCGAACTGAAAAAAACTGAGCTACATCAGGACCAAAAGGTTTATGCCCACAGAGCTCAATGCAGAACCACACTGTTTGACATCACAGGTTAATAAAAGTTAGCCACAGTTTATGCAGAACTCTTTCCAAATTTAAAGAAAACCACAGACTGGAATATATCTGCCTCAGCAGCATCCTTCCTTGTAGAAAACTAGAAATATGCTTTTCACTGTAATTTTCCATAATATTTCGTGTATTTGTATCAAATAAACCTGTATTGTGATTTCATTTAAAAAAAAAAAAGAAAAAAGAGAAACCCAACCAAAATGAAAAAAAAAAACGAAGCAGTTTCTGCATTTTCATAAAGAACACAGGCTTATCTATGTGTTCTCCATCTACCTGGGGTTTTTTGTATTGCTGTCTTCAGACCCTGATTTTCCTGAGAAGACTTAGGACAGCATCTTTCTTTTCCTCCTCTCTTCTGATTGCTATAGATTGTGCATCTATTTTTAGACAAATAAAAAAATGATAATACTTGAGGCTGTATAAACTTACAAGCTGCCCACTCTAACTCACCTCTCTGAAGAACGGTTAATTTTGCCTGCATCAGTATAATAAAAAAAACCAAGGCACATACAATAACAGCCAAGAGAGCTTGTGCTCACCTGATGACAGTGTCCTGTTATTATGCTGGCCCACTTGATGCATGCTTTGCTGTAACAGAGTCAGGCATTCTCCAAGGCAGCTCAGGGTGGCAGCAGAGGTAGCTTTTAAAAGCAGCAAGTCCTGATCCAAGGCAGAAAGAGGCCCAGAACTTGGGAGAGCTTCAATGGCTTGTACAAGATTCTTCTGTTGTCCCTCAACTTGGCTCATGATCTGTAAATGTCCAAACACATCTGTTGTCATAGGAAATATCACCATGTAGCTGTTAAATTCTTATGGGTTGATATAGTGACTAAATGTGAAGAACTACCACAAATGGATGTTAATGTTCTGATCCAAACACACGATATACTCACCTATAAAAAACGAAGAGCTTGAGACTACCAAAGGCCTGTAAAAATGTCAAGACTATGTTAGAGAAAATTGTCTCTTAAAATAGTAGGTTCAATAGTGTGACTCATACTTTCTGAAAGTCTTCGTAAGGAAAAGTATGAAAATTCTACTTCTTTCTCCATTATTAACTTAGGCTTAGATTTTCTTTCCTTTATATGTGATCCGAGACACCCAAGGAAGTTTTATTGTCCCTCCTCCTTCTTTCCTACATAAAATATCTAATCACAGTTTTAAGAATTGGCATTTTTCATTTCTCAAGCATCAGTAAGGAATTGTTTTTACAAATCAAGGTAACTTGTAAGTTTACAGACATGAGCATAGAACACAAGTTAAGAGTATTTATTTACTATCAGATATGTATACCTGCTGCCAGGGAGAAAGTTAATCTGTTTCCAGATCTGGACCATCCAGATGAAGATGAAATGCATGCTTGTATAGCAGATAAAAATTTGAGCAGGCTGTTCTTTAAACAAATTGGCAAGCTTCCTAAAGCCAAAAGAAAAATGAGATGTTTAAAACATCTCTCTCTCTTTTAACAGCCTGTAAGTAATTATACATGCACATGACAAGCCTCTTTTCTCACACTTACCTTGCAAATAAACTTATTGCAAAAACTTATGGATTCATACTTGAGGTATCCAAAGCTTTCAAAAAAAGTATCTGAAGACTTCGTAAGCAACAAAGGCTCAAGCTCCATTTGCCCAAGTTAATATACTGTAAAAATGCATTACTATGATCTTCATTACTTTTTTATGATCTTTACTATATTTTCAAAGTACGGTGTGCTTCCTGTAGCCTCCCTAAATAGATTGATTTTTAAAAGTATACGTTGAGCGCACTGAAAACAGAAAGGAAACTGAGCTCAAGATGCAAATAACCATCCTTGTAAACAAGCTAGAGTAGAATTAAGTGAAAAGCTGTTGTTGCAAGATTTGTAATGAAATTTAGCAAAGTGTCTTGCTGAAGGTTATAATAATGACATTTTAATAGTCAAAATATAAAACACAGGCTAAAGCTTTAGCAGAAGCCACAGTCAATTTTAATTCCCTTTGACAGAAGGCAAGATCAGCCAGAAGATGACACAGGCAGCTTTAGGGAATTGCATGAACCCCAGGCAGTACTGTCCTTTGAGAAGTTGCACATCCTGTAACTGAGCTCCACAGCACAGGCAGAGGGTAACTTCAAAGCTAGAACAAGAAAAAGAGCACCACAGATACACACTCAGGAAAATATTCCTCTCTCAGGAAAAGAGCTCAGAGGCAAATTGAAGGAACAGCTAGGAGAAAAAGATACCATCCTCTCCCTGGAAGTTTGCACAATATAATTGTAGGGAAAACTGCTTTCCTCTATTTCCCAAACTGAGCAAGAGCATGGAGTTGAAAACCTGACATTTTCATGCTTCGCAGCAACAAAAATGAAAACAGAACATTTCTAAGTGACTAGTTTTCCTATCTTACTTTACTTTTGTGAGAAATGGTTTACAATTCCAAAGACTTGCTTCCGTAAGAAATAAAAGGCAAAATAAAACTTAAAAAATTTCAAACATTTCTATTTTAACCTCTAGCTTAATAAAGGACAATTATATTCTTCTGCAGCAAAGATAGGATAAGATATAAACTGACTGGAGAGCTTAGGAAATATTGGAAAATCAGCTGAATGTTTGCTGTCATCACCTAGTTAGTCCACAGCTTTACAGGTTTTTATCAACTATAGTCTTCCTAGATTAGGAGACATTTAAAAAACCCCAATGATTTATTCTCCGTTTATCCAAAACAAGCTCGGAGTCTCTACTATTCTCTAGCTGACCTAAAATAGATTTAAAGAAGAGTTTTGATTCATCCTTTCTGACACCTAGCTTTATGTTATAGTTGGGATACCAGCTGCAGACCTCACACAGCAGAAGACAACGGGAACAACAGCTTCCATGTAGGATTCAAAGTATTAGAACTTGCTGAACTTTCACTGCTCAAGCACTGACCAAAACCACTCTGTTGCTAAATGAACAAAACAAAAAGGAAGAACCTCCCCAACTCTGTGGCAAAAAGGAAAGGAAATGACATATATTATTGAAATAACTGCACGTTTTCTATGCTTACCAATATTTTTCTTTAATAAAATCACTGAGAAAAGTATTTTTAAGGAGTTAAAATATGGTTGATCTAAAAATAGTAAATGAAAGAGGAGCTAATACAAAAACACCCAGCCATGTTAGATGAAGATCATTAAGCACACTAAGCCTTAACAAGACAGACACTAGGCCATGCAGCTAGAGCATCATCCTCTACCTTACTTGTGAGTCTGCTTTTTGCTGTTTTGGCAGGAAGGGGAGGCAGAGAGTTTGATTTATTAGCACTCTAAGCTGGTTTCAAAAACAGAATGAAAAGCTTTGATTTTGAGAAAGGTAAATTGTAACTTTCTTCTTCCAAAGTCAAATAACTTGCTTCATTTGGAATTACTTTGCTCTTACACAGGGTTCTTTTAGTATCTTACAGCTCTCCATCCTCCACATCTGCAAATACAGACAGCTCAAAGTAGTGGCTTTCTACTTTTTACAACAGCAAAGACTATTTGCCCCCATTTTCTCACCAAGTCTCAACTCAATTCTCCTTCCGCTCTCCTTTCAGCTTTGGCACCCTCTCTTCACCTATAAATACCTTCTCATAAAATGGAAAAGAAACTGTATGCTCCCATAAATGCACTCAAACTTCAGAAATACAACTTTATGCTAGATATAAAACAGAAAAATTGAAAGGTCTATTAGGTCTACATGTATAAAAGAAATTACACATATACATATACCTAGCACCAGTAGGTCTGCATTTACCTAACTGCAAAATGTTCAGTAAGAAGCAGCCTTGGGCTAGGAAGAGACCAGCCCATATGCAGGGGTTTGCTTCTTTCTCCTACTTCAGCCTGCAGCAGAGAACAAGCAGACCACATTATGTGTTCCCTACTAACACCTCTTCCTGAAGGCTGAAGGAGATTCAGACCTCTTAACCTGCCAGAAATTCTCAGGTATTGTCAGTATTCTTTTGGCACGTTAACCTTGGCTGGATGCCAGGTGGCCACCAAAACAGGACAGGGGGAGAAAAATACAATAAAAAATACTTATAACTTGTGGGTTGAGATAAGGACAGGGAGAGACCACTCATCAATTACCATTATGAGCAAAAAGGATTCAACTCAGGAAAATTAATTTAATTTATTACCAATTAAATCAGCTAAGGGTAAGCCTTTCTTTCTGGGCTCATCTTCACTCCTGTTTTACCCTACATCCTCCACTCAAGCAGCACAGGGGGATGGGGAATGGGAGTCATGGTCAGTCCAACACACATCGTCTTTGTCGCTCTTTCCGTCTCAGGGGGAGGACTCCTCACACTCTTCCCCTGCTCCAGCATGGGGTCCCTACCATAGGAGACAGTCCTTCACAAACTTCTCCAATGTGAGTCCTTCCCATGGGCTACAGTTCTTCATGAACCATTCCAGTGTGGGTCCTTTCCACAGGGTGCAGTCCTTCAGGAACAGGCTAACCCAGCACAGGTCCTCCATGGGGCCACATGTCCTATCAGGAGCCTGCTCCAGCGTGGCCTTCCCACAGGGTCACAGCCTCCTTCAGGCGTAACCACCTGCTTTGGCATGGGGTTCTCCATGGGCTGCAGGTGGATATCTGCTCCACCATGGACCTCCATGGGCTGCAGGGGGACAGCCTGCCTCACCATGGTCTTCACCACAGGCTGAAGGGGAATCTCTGCTCTGGCACCTGGAGCACCTCTTCTTCCTCCCTTACCTTCTCTGACCTTGGTGTCTGCAGAATTGTTTGGCTCACATATTCTCACACTTTTCTGGCTGCTGTTACACAGCAAGTTTTTTTCCCCTTCTTAAATATGTTATCACAGAGGTGCTACCACTGTGACTGGCTGGCTTAGTTTTGGCCAGAACAAGGTCTGTGTTGCAGCCGGCTGGCACTGTCTCTATCAGACGTAAGAGAGCTTCCAGTAGCTCCTCACAGAAGCCAACCTTGTAGCCACCCCGTTACCAAAACCTCACCACACAAATCGAATACAATTCTTCTGAATAACACTACCCCCAAAGAAACCCACCACCCAATGACACCCTCACAGAAGACTGAATGCAACAGGAATAATTGCTGATGTTTTCCTGAGAAGGCCACCCACTCTCTACTGCTTGCTCCAAAACAGCCAATTCACAGCTTCTGTTGCTGCCTGCTTCCTCTTCACCCTGGTTGATCTTAAAATCCTGTGTGATTGCTTTCCCCACTTACCCCAGACACAGCAACTGTCAACTACTCCCTCACAGCCAGAATTGCACCTCCTGGATCTTCCTGTTGTGAATACACTGCCAGTCATGGGACCAAAAGGTTATGTGACAAGATCCCAAACAAATGGGTAAGTCGAAATTACTCTGTTCTTGGAGTCACTCCCACAGTATGTAAAAGATAGGCCGGAAAAAGCTATGAGACACCCTAGGATTGCAGAGAAATGTATTTCAGACATAGTTGAGAAGAAAGGATATTCTTTCATACAGTAAGTGAGTTAAAATTACAAACTAAAAATAAGTTTAAGAAATAACAATGAAAAACTGAGGTGTTATTTTCTGTCCTATAAAGAAAAAATTGCAGTAATTCAATATTTTGTTAAAATACCAGATGATATATAAATCTTTCCCACGCAGAAACCTTACAAAACCAAATTGCCATTTTTTTTATTTAAGGCTTCAGTTTGTTTCTCAAACTAGAGAGTGATTCCCAATTATTAAACATAATAATAAACCCTCTGTTAAAGATGTTTCCTCCCATCCTAAACCAAAGATAAACAGAAACTCCAAAGGAAAAAAAATTAATAGCACACCTAAATGGAAGAGCGTATGACTGGTTTTGATATTAATTTATTTACAGTGGAAATGCTTTTGTTATCCAGACTCCAGGACTAAAAGGCCTAAGTCTGTTTGTCCAGCCCAGGTGGGTATTATGATAATCAGAACATCTTTCTTTCTAGAATTACTGATCCTATAGGATTTCACCCAACTAACACAGCACATCACAACAATCTAAAGTAAACACCCGTTGTAAGGCACCTACAAAACTGTCCCATCCATAGCTGTCTCAGGAGCATCTCCCAAGACACAGTGACTTCAAGCTTCCTGGTGCAAAGGAAGAATTACATCAGCCACATTACCTTAGAAGAAAAGAAGACATTCCCCCTTTTTTTTATACAGGCCATGTGAAGCAGGTCAAGAAAATAAATAGTGTCACCGATCCTGTCTTTCTATATATAATGGTTTAAATACCTCATATCTTCCTACCCTTCTTTGGGAATATAAAACATGAGGAAGATTCTTCAGATTTCACCACTCACAAACTAATACACAATGAGCAATTTAAATTTTAAGGTATGGCATTTTCCCTTTTTGGTATTGAGCTTTACATACATTAAATCCTTTTACAATAGGTATTAAGACACGCCTACCTACCTACACCAAAAAAATCCAGTACATTCCAGAGAAAAAGGAAAATAATCTTTTAGTGCTGAGAACCCACAGAAATTCCGTATCATCAGACTCCTCTGTGATGTGCAAGAAACCATTCATCAGTGAGGCATCTGGCTCCATCAGTTAATAACTTTTTCTCTGCTGTGGTATTCTCTGCACACCATCACTTGCAGCACATTGTCTGCCTACTTACCTCTAGGCAATTCCTCTGAAAGATTTAATGCAGTGATTTTTATTTTAAAATCCTGTCCATTGCTGACTGCGTGCAAGTTGAAAACAATGGTTGAAAAAACTGGCAAATAAACAACATAGTGCTTATATGAAAAAAGCCGTGTGGGAAAAGCTTTGGACATGTAATAATAACAGAAATGCAACACAGGTTACTTTCTTACTAACCCTGTCAAGTTTCTCTTGTAAGTTTACTTCCTTCAAAGGCTGGGAAATAGCCAGTTTGTTTCTTCACTTTCTGGGAGCTATTTTGGTTGATGGGTTGGTTTGTTTGTTTGTTTGTTTGTTTAAATGAATAAAGTTCTATGAAAACACAGTATCTCTTTCTGACTTTCATACATACAGGCACTTTCTGGAAATACCAGTTTCTTGCTTGTAGATAACAGTATCAAAAGAAAAACATTTCAGAAGACACTGGAGAAGGACATGAGTCCAGGCCAGCTTCTCAAACCATCCTAGCGTAAGTTATGAGTGATCATATCACTCATCATATCTCATTGTTAAACAATCATATGCCACAGGGGGTTGGGTTTTTCCTTTTCTTTAATATAAAACACTGTTTTTATTAGAAGCAAAATCAGACAAGTGACAAAGAGAAGGAAGTCCACATACAAAAAATAAAAACCTTTACAAATCCAATACATTGGGTTGTCATGGGAACCTAATATAGTCATCAACTCTGACTTTGAGCAAGGACTCCTCTCGCAATCTTGACCTGTATTTCAGCAGCAGCAAAATAAACTGTCATACTGTGAAAATTAAAAGACAACTAATATATGTAAAAGTATAATATATATTATACACACACATGTACCAAGTCTATATCAAAATATAAGATATAGATCCCTGGAACTCCAATGTCACTAAAGCAATCATACCAGCCATTAATTTGACTCACTAGCTACCAGTTCAGATCAAGTTCACAAGTCTCACTTGGTATTTCCATGAAATTTTCTCACTTTGAACTATTTCTTTCTGAAAAAGGAAAGAGCATAAACACATATACAAGAAAAAGACTACTCTAGTTACTGTTAATCCCCTGCTCGTAAGTTATAGCTCTCCAACTGAGGAGTCTGTCAAATTAATGCAACTTCTACAACTGCAGTAAAAGTGTGGGGTTTTTTCGCCAATGTAATGCATTTTTATTTTGAGTTAAGCATTTATACCCAACCACTGTGGAGCAAGAAAACTTCTCTTGGCTTTCTGAAAAGCATTCACAAACTACTCAGGGTCACTTGCTATGCGCATCTTACTACTTGACAAAATAAATTTTCTGATAAGGATTTACAGACTTCTCTCTTTTTTCAAGGTCATGTCCATAGATCACTTAATGGCATTCCATCAACAGCATGCAAGCCAGGAAGGCAAAATTACAGCTTAATATAGAAATAAAGTGAAAGAGCCATACACAGAGGTTGCTGCTGGAAGTACTGCAATATATAACTGTTATTAGAGTTTTGCGTTTCAGCTTAGAAGTGTCTAGTGTAGAAACGTGTATAAGACCAGATGACCACAAACATGCTTAATTCCGCAAGTAACGTATCTGTACACTTTGCTTAGTCTAAAACCTGAGCTTTTGAACTCGAAGAGCCTTCCAGAGCTGCAAACAGAAGGGAACAAAGCTTCAATCTGGATGAAGAACCCCAGTGGCCTCTGTGAACATTACTATGCTAATGAGAAAAAATATTTTAAGAAAGGATCCTAGAACACCAAGTGAGAAATTCTGAAAGCGTCTTGGAAAGATGGAACTAGATAATGACATCCATATCAATTGTCCTTTCTTGATTACTGCTTCCCTCCCATTACAGAGAATAAGCACATAATTCTCCATTACTGCCACCTTAGGGTAGCAGCCAGCTTGACCTCAATTATTTTAAAGAAGCAAACAATGAACAGTAAAATTGGAATGACTTGTTATATAATAGTTATTAAGGCTTAGACACACACACATCCTATCAATCAAGTTTCAAAGGAGGAAGTTAATTTTCGCTTGGCATGTAATTTGCAGACAGAGCCACAAAAGTGACGAAGCAAACAGAACTATACTTCTGACAATGAGGATGGCGGATAATCACCAGGGCACATTTCCTTTTCTTTTCAGTCCTTGCCTCTGCTTTCACAATTACACTTCCTCCCTTGGAGAAAAATGAAAAAAAGCTACCCCACTCCTATACACCCTTTAGTTCTTTTTTTCCCTAACCAGGATTCCATATAATCTCTGTTAAGGGAACAACTGAAAAGCCAGTTGCTAGCTATCCTCATTGTCTCAGCTAACAAAACATTATTTCCTTTGGGGTTTTGTTTTGGCCTTTTTTTTTTGTCCAGCCGTCTCATCACACGCTCCACAGGGTGGTTCTTTCAGAGGAATCCTTGCAGAACAGAAAAGCAAATGCCATTAGTACTGATTCTAAAAGACACGTCTAAGACAACCAGGAGAAAACAAGGTATGCAGGAGGCGGTTTGGCTCAGTTGTTTCCTAGTTTTAGCTACTCTCTCCAGACTGCTGCTTCCACTGATGCCACTGCTGTTCCATTGGTTGCCATCAACACCTCCAGAGAACATGAACACTCCGGTGAACTCAGCACAGAATTCACTCTCCAGGGAGCAGCTGTTATTTTCTGACTCCTGTCATGCACTTTTTAATTTGGCTAGTAAATTTATTCATATATTAAACTTGACCCTATGCTTCATTCTTTACACGTTCAATTCTATCTTTAATTCCTGTAACTAGGACACTTGCTGCATATCCTTACAACATAACAGCATTCTATTTTGTGAAAACATTCATTAATCATTTAATGGACTACAGACTTCTTACTCATGGGTCTACTATCCAGTAGCTTATTAGTCACAACTCCAAGCTCCCTTGCTGCTAGTTGCACAGCTACAATAATTGGAATTTATAACTTTGTAGGTCTGCATACTATTGCTTTAGCCCATAAGATTGTTGGATTCAGGGAAGGGAGGAAAAAGGGGAGAAGGGTCTTCTTTGCTGATGAGTCTGAATGCCTTAAACATTCCTTCCAGTACCAGAGGAGAAAAAGTAATCTACCTTCCCAAGAAATTCTCTGTTTCAACTCAAGCATAGAGGAGAAAGCTCTTTCCCTTCCTTCAATGCTTTAAAATAAGCAGAAGCTCAGCTGACCTAACTACCTGTCCTACAAAAGCATCTCTCCATTCAGACGAACAAAAGACAGGATACACTTAACAGATCTACCTGTTTTGGTCACACATTGGAACAGGCTGCCCAGGTGAGCGGTGGGGTCACTATCCCTGGAGGTGTTCAAAACACATGTAGATGTGCCACTTTGGGACATGGTTTATTAGGCATGGCAGTGTTGGGCTGATGCTTGGACTTGATGGTCTTAGAGGCCTTTTCCAACCTTAATGATTCTATGATGCAAATACTGAAGACTGTACGACATCTGAAATAGTCAACTTTCTGTGAAACTTCACACAGACGCTTTATTTGGATGCAAAACAATCCCAAGGACAACCTGACTGTCCACTTTGAGTTTCTATGAAAATTTGCTTCTCACATTAGGCAAATAGAGAGACACCACAGAAAGGTTCATTACCCTTGCAACACATTTGCTAGTTAGTAGAGTGGATCTAGCAGTTCTAGCAGGATACCCGAGAACATCTCCAAAAATATCAGCGAAAGAGCTCACCTACTTCAAGCCAAAATAAATCAGATGCTTCTCTTCGCTCTCTCAGGCAGACTCCTTATCACACTTCTTTATGACCACAATTCCAAACTGTATGCTTTCATACTCCACCTGTCCTTTTCCTCACCTAAGAAATGAGTTAGTGAATAACAGAAAAGAAACTGGGGATAAGGGATGGAGGAAGAGAGGAATTACAGAAAAGACCTTGTGTCCATGCAGACAGACTAAGATGAAAAGTTCAAAACTTGCCAGAGAATGTTTTAGCAGACAGATAATCTTGAATCTTCTAAACCAGAGAATGCTTTTATTCTTAATCAATACCCTGACATACTCAGCTTCCCTTGAAAGGCTTGATATCTTGGGGGGGAGTTGGCCATTTCCTATAATCCTCCCCAAATTCGTTACTTAATTCTGAGAATCCCTTCTTGCTGCTTAAGATCTGAAGAGCACACTTCTCCCTTCCAAACCAAAATAAATGTCACGCTCTTTTCCCTGTGGAAGCAGAAGTTTTACAAACAAACCAAAGTACTAAAACACTGGAAGAAAATATAATTCCCCAGACAGTGTGAGCTATCTGAAGAGTGTTTCATTGAACTATTTCACAAGTTTAAGGTGAAAAGGTAAGAACTGACTGCCATAATAAACACAGAAGTCAAAGAGCACGATTCAGTCTAACTGTATTATTGAGCACTACTCTTTCCCACAAATCAGAGCGAGCAGGCTACCTATTTTCTGCAAAATCATCAGTATCACTCTAGTCCTGGTCATTTTGCCACTAGAGGGAGATGTCTGGGGGATCAGGGTCTCCTGCAGGAGATACGCCTTTTTTTTTTGCCTGTTGTATTAGCTCCCTGTGGATACCCCACACATGTAGGTAATGCATGACATTTGCTAATAGCATAAGGTTTGCACCAAAACACAATTAGGAAGTGCTAGGTTCTCCCACTGAGAGGTCTCTTCTTGAGCATCTGCTAATCTACCTGCTACATTAACCATACCCTATGAACAGCCACCTACTGAGACTTACCATTTCTTATCAAAGACTCAAAGGGAGCAGGCTGCTGCGATGTTGAAGTAAATCCACAGAGAAGAGAAAAAGCAGACAGCAGCTGCCAAGGTTGTTTCCCCTGCCTCAAGTTGCTTCCAGTGATCCAGAACCAAAAACTAGAGAAGCAAAAGGACTGAGCTTGCAAATCCTGGACAGCAACTGGCTGCCAGCCAGCCAAGCAGAAAGCACACAGCTGTATTTTAAACCATAGAACGTAGCATTGAGAACACAGCTTTAAAAAAACATCTTGCAGGAAATTATTCTTACCTCACTTTGGTATAAAAATTACCTCAAAATCTGCAAGGATAGTCATTAGTTTTAGTAATTAAATGTTGCCCATAAACAGATATTACTCTATGGGCTGTCACAAGTAGCAGTTTTTCTTACACATTACAGAAGGATCACTTCAGTGAAATTAATAGCTATAGCACAGAGCTGGAAAGCATATTTTGATTATCAGCAATTAAGACACATTTGTGAATTTTAAGCATTCAAAAAAGCATCTAAAACATTGCTGCCAGTCATTAAGTCAACATCAGCAATCAGAGAAAATTCTATCAGTTCACCATGATATAGAATAATAATCATAAAACCTGGGTTTTGTACTTTGAGTGAAATCAGTCTTCAGAAAAGAAAAGGTCAACTTGCACTGGAACATAAATTACACATTTCAATATGTGCAGCTTCAAGGGTGAGGAGGTTTCTCTCAGAGCATGTTGCTAGAAAACATAAATCAATCTTTTTTAATTTCTTTTTTTTTTAAATTATTCCATTCCACCTGGAAATACATAAACACACATACAGCCATTCAAAGCAGTGCAATACCCAATATCCAGATTTTTGATGGACACTTCCAGTGCTTCTTCCCTTTCCCAACAAGCTTATACTTCCTCTGATCCCCCTCCCAGCTGGCCACCTAACTTGTAGTGTTAAAACGAACAATAAAATTTTATTTATCTTATTTAAACAAATCTCATGTGTGTAGCATACATTGGATCGATCTTCAGTTTTAATCAAAGTAGATATTACTTCCCCATCTTACTGTCTATTCACCTCATGTTTTCTGAAAAGCAAGTGAAAGTCCCTACACCAAGGCTATCTAATCTTGCCATTACTGAGCCTCAAATAACGCATACTTCTATGACTTGTGTCAAAGCATTCCAAACCCACCCCTTTGACTGAAGTGATTCAACATACACCATCATGATTTTGAGTAGTCAATTTATGACATAGTCTTAAATGGTTGAATTTCATTTATACAGCAACTTTTTCATAAGTTTTGTGTCTGCCAGCCTAGAACTGCCAATAAAAACACACTCGGAAAGCTGGGGGGTCTCTGTGAGAACATAATGCAAGCAGTCATCCCAGAACACAGTAGATACCATCAGAAGAACATGTTAAGCAGTATGTGCAAGAATACAGAACTGTTTCCTGAGCCAGAGACAAATACATGAATCATAATAAAAATAAAAAATAATTACAGGTAGACATCTAGTACCTACAATACAAAGCCACTTAAAAGTATATGTCAAATTCAGGCAGATATAGTTTAGTCTTTTGGATGAAACGTTGGCAGCCATCAAGTTCTTAGTTATATTTTAAAGCATATTATCAGAACTCAGATTTGCAAGCAAGAAGCAGGTAAGCAGCTGCTTAAAAGCATCTGTGTAACACACACAAAATATCTAAAGCATTGAGACTCTGCAAGCCAAGCAATAGAGATGGAGATCACACTAAGAATGTGCAGCAGAAGCTGCTAGAGATCAGGTCTTTGCTAAATAAGAGATGAAAGCTATCGTGTTTACTATTCCCGTTTATCGTAAAATCAAAATGTTTCCCATTTTTCTTAGTGTATCATGCAGCACTTTAGGTGTTAGACAAGGAGCAGAAGATCTTAGTAAGTCCCTCCATAAACGTGCATAAAAATGTAAACTGAATGGTACACAGAATATATGAGGCATTTCTGTGGCTACTTTCTCCTAGAGGTCATTTATTTAACTACTTCCTCTATTTAATACGTGAAACTTGGCTAGCCACCTAATATCACTTTGTCATCACCACTGAGAACATTTAACAACATCTGCTACTTAATTTAATAAAAATAGCATTTAAGTGCAGGTTAACAAAATAGTCCATGTATCTCGGAAGCAGTAAGTCACATTATAAACAGAGCTGCAGAATCTAAGTGCACCTTGTCGCAGTCAGGGTTTTGCTAAGACCACCACTGCTGCATCAGCCACCCACTCAGAAACCAGCACTGAAAGCAAGGCTGCTTATCAAGCAGCTGTCAGATGTGACACCTTAACCTGAGAAAAGATGTACTGAAGTATGTTTAAAGCTTCATTTTCAAATCGTTGGCTCTGAATTGAAACTACTGTAGTGTTGGTGTTTTAATTGTGAAAGAAACCAGCCTTGTAGCTTTCCAGAAATGTAGGTAAGTATGATAAGCTGTGCTGTTCTATATATGTATATAAAACAGCACAGCTGAATTCTGTTGTTACGTACAAAATCAAGTGATAGTTTTGAAGCCATACACAAACTGGAGACTGAATTCCCATCAAATCTGACTTCTCACAAGCTCCTCTGGGAACCTACCATTTACTTAACTTTTAATGAAATATTTTAATAACTGTAAAGAGTAATTTCAGGTTCTCTGCAATCACTTAAGAAAATTAATGCTGCAGTAGTCTCTGAATGTAGCTCTTATAAGCAATGTATTATCCTTAATATATAAATTGCCATTTATTAAATGACTGAAAATTACTGTCTTTGCACACGCTCAATTACTACTAAACTACATGCTGCAAAAAAAAAATTAATTAAAGCCATGTTTGCATCATTTATATTTTTCAGATTTGGAGAAAAAAAAAATCAGAAATAATGATTCACTCTTGACATAACCTGCATGGACAAACAGTATAATTTTAGTTGAACATGTGTTCTGCAATTCCCATAGCAACCTTAATTCTCCTTGCCTGGGTGTCTGGAATCCAGGGTGACTCAACCTTTGCATGAATACAAAATCAAATGAACAGAGCAAAGTGTAGTTTAGGAAGGTGTAACTTACATGCACTCTTAGTAACCTCAAAGATACCACACTGGCAAGGCAAAGACTCAGAGAAGACAAGAGTATTCAACTCGTATTTATATGACTTAATAACTGTTGGTTTATAGTAATAGAATAATTTACACTCTGTCATCCCTAAAGTGAGATATTTAATGCTACTTACTGAATAATTTTTACAAGCACATGCACATTTACTACTTAAGAAGGTACCAGACTGACGCTCCCAGAGATTTAAGCATCCCGTTTATCCCGAGGAAGCATGTTTTTATTGATCTTTGCAGTACTAACTTAAGGTAGAATAAACAGACATAGGAGATGTGACTTCTACAGACAAGCCAAACATCCTCCAAAGAAACTGCCATGGAAGATACCAGATAATTTCATCTGTTCCTAGATGCTCTAAATTTGCTTCTTGTCTATGAGGATATGGATAGCAGCCAATCCCATTAACACTACTGAACAGCCAGAAGAAGATTTCTGCATGCTGGCACTGGTATTCTCATACTGTACAAGGAATACACATTTCTAGAACTCTGGCCAATATCAGTTCAGAAGAAAGTGGAATGATTAACATCTGCAGCTGCCCCTTCTAGCTCTCCTGCTACGTTTGAAAGTGGTTTGTACTGTTACAGGTTTAATGCCCCTAAACAAGTTATAACGGCTCCTGTTAAAACACAGCTGGGAGCAACTCTTTCAATAACAGCCAGCTCAGCTGTCACCAAGCTGTTAAACGTACCTGTAACGCAAAATTGTACTGCAATACTTCTCAATTCAAGAAGTGTTTCTAAGCACATTTAAATAGCTGCAGTATAACTTACACGAGCATGTTCTATGCCAAATAAATATCAACAGCTGAATTAAGACTTACAGCTTCATGTACTTTCTATTCACTTCAGTGCACACAGAACTGACTCAAAGGTCTACTGCTATTTTTTTCTTCACTACCAGCAGCCAAGAAGAAATTGTTGCTTTCTGAGAAAGATCCATGGCTTTGGTTTGGAATTTTTGCAAGGATTTTTTCATTACCTGTTTTAGAGTGGAGACA
This sequence comes from Dromococcyx pavoninus, assembly GCA_033558185.1. NCBI lineage: Eukaryota > Metazoa > Chordata > Aves > Cuculiformes > Neomorphidae > Dromococcyx > Dromococcyx pavoninus. The sequence goes on from JAUMJL010000213.1 coordinate 122,144, forward strand.
TTAGTCCCTTTTTTCCACACCTTGCTAATTAAAATCAAAAATCTGTGTCAATGGATTTGCAGACTAATGGAAGTATAACACAACCAATCATATGAAGTATAGATGTAGAGGTATTAAGATATAACCTATTAAGCAACTTACCTTATTATGTGACCAGCATCTACCTATAGCTACAGACTATCTACACTCTATATGATGTGATGCACTTGACTGAAGATGATCAAAAGGATGACTCTGTGGGGCGTGGGAGAAAGATATTTTAAATACAAGCCCAGGAAAAAAAGGAAATCTATACCTAACAAGGGCTCTTCTTTGTATTCTTTCTCTTCTTTTCTCTTTCTAAACTGCCACTCATAGTGCCACCATATTATTTGAACAAATGGACAGAAAACAGGACACTGAGATTTCAAAAGTGAAATGCTATGAACACTTTCTGCAGTATCTATAAACTACTAAGATGAAACTACCCAGAGTCAGTCCAGATGAGGGATCTTCACAAGGTAGTACAATACTTTGTAAGTTTTGAAGTGCAGGAAGACTAGTTTAAAGTCAACCACAAACTCCCACAAAGCACCACAAAGCTTATTTTATACTAAAGCGTGTCTAGAAGGAAGAACAGATATGGCTTTAGGTAATTAGCTTTAAATCTGCCTAGCAAAAGTATAGCAGCACAGACTTCAGCAGCTGCTACAGTGGCCACAGTCTGTAGTTATCTTGCCTCTCTCTGATAGAGCACCCACATTACTACACCAGAAAGACTGAAGTTAGCACGGTCTACCAGTCTATCCTATATCCACATCTTTGAGTTAGGTGAGCATGATGACAGCATTTTCATCTACTAAAGCAAACATTTGGTTTATTAGCCACGCAGTCCTGAAGGTCACCTTTGTCTCAAACCTACCCCTCATCTTCCCACACCCTAAAATCAAGAGGCGAACTGCCAGTGAAGACAATAAATTTAATACATAGCACTTCTCCCTACGCACTTCTCCCTACTTACACAGAAGTTTATCAAATTAATCAAAATTATATACCTACTTTTCAGTTACATTTCAGTTATTAGCAGGATTTAAGTTCCTTTCGCCTACTTCACACTGTTTATGCATGATGTCCTGTTTAAAGGTCCAAGTCAATAAGTTTTTTACATGTCCCTTACTTACTACATAACCTTAATGCTATGCTAAATATCAAGAGTTACAGCATTCTTTTTGCTATAATTGACATTAGATTGCTTCTCTTCTTATCCGTTGACCTTTTGATGTATATACTTCCAGAGGAAAATAAACAAATAAAAAGGAAAACTTGACTTTTTCAAAGCTGTAAAGTAAAATCTGGCATGAAAAAAAGTTTTTCCCCTACTACCAGATTAAATACTGTTTATGAAGTTTCACCATCAACACACATCTTAGTTTATGTCTTATGCTATAATTTTGTAACAAAACAGTTCTCCACAGACAACAGCATCCCTTTGCTCTATCAATTGCTAGTCACAGTTCCTAATTTTGCTGTACAAATACTACGCTGATGTCAAGTTTTACATGGCTGCTAGAAGAAAGATATACTTCTAAAACTTCTCACTTGAAAACTCCCTAAGTGTTTTAGAAGTATATCTTTCTTCTAGCAGCCACATAAAACTGGACAATATGGCCCCACATAATTGCAGGCAAAACCTCACTCTGTGAAGCCCTCGGTGCAAGTCCTAGATTTTCCTGTGCTGCAAAGAACTACAGCAACTTGCATAATTCCAGCAGGAATCGAAAGGTAACGACATTTATATATGGCAAACAACATGCAAGAAGCAGCAGGAGCATCACCTTACCAAAAAGAGTGCTTTCCAAATTCAGCACTGCCCACTGGCACATAAAATGGATGTCACACTGGTAGAGGCCTCGTGAAATCTGGATTTCAGTGCACCAGCTGTTCAGAAACACATGCTGATGACTAGTCCACTGCAGAGTATCACAAATTGTAACAAACACCACATTTCAAAGGGATCAGAAATTCCTCTATTAACGCTTAAAAATCATGGAAAAATGTATTCCTTTTGGTTAACCCCATTTAATTTCTCTACACTTCTGTAAATAATTTACTACAAAATGTACACAGACTGCAATTCTTGGTTCTTTTAACAACAATGGGGACATTAGTAGAGATTGTACAATAGAATTGTCAGCCATTCTCAGCCAAAATAAACACCATTCCAAGAAGAAGTGTGCTACTATTACTTAGTTCAGTGGCAGGTAAAACTTAATATGAAGTGTGATGTGTCCATCTGGCTTTATGTTCTAGTTAAAATTAACTGCCTGCAGTAAGGAATTCTGCAAGTATAACTCTTACCACAAATTGCTAAGAGGACAATTATATGCATGGCTTAAAAAACAGAATTCAGTTTCAAGACCATACACACTTAGGTTACCATAAAATCACTTACTGAAAGATCAACTGAAACACCCTTTAAATAATAAGTTACGGCCTGAATAAAGAGGAAGGATCTTGAATAATTCTACATAAAATGCAACACAGTAGATCAGCTCTCTCAAATTAACATATGGTGAATTTTAATTCTCATATAATATTCCATAAATCAGTATGAACTGGTCTATCAACATCAAGTTAATACAAGCAAAAACCTGATCTAAGAGAACAATATTATTTAAAAAAAAATCACATTATGTTGCGATGAAAAGCAATGCTCCTGAGCTGCTTTTCAATTCAATGCTATGAAAAGGAGCTTGAGTATTAAAAGCATAGCTTCTGTAGCAGTCAAAAGCTCCATATTCATGCTCAATTTTAACTCAAAAAACTTTAGAAAAAAGGTAAAATTCTGATTTCACAACAGAAACATTTATTACACGTGTCATTTTGGAGAGCTTTGCAGTTGCTTTTACTGCTTTACAGAATTTTACACATCAGTTTGGTTCTAAATAGACCTCTTTGCTATAATTCATCTTACACGAAAATTCTCTATGCTATCTAAAAAAATAAATCAACCATAACAAAAAAACAGAAGGAAACAATGTATTGTTTATTCCTACTACAAAGGGAAGAAAGGAGAAAAAGAAAATCAAGCGTTATGAAATATCGTTGCATGATATCAAATATAAGAGTACATTTTGTTCTGTTTGCAATACAGGGATACACTTCATTGTTTGCAAATAATATGGCCAAATCAAGAAAAATTGGTCCAGAATTGAATAGCAATTTCAATTTCAGTACTTCCTGGGGATATTGTCCAAGCTAGTGAAGACCATATGTCCCAACTGAAAGCATATCAATTCTTTCCATTGATTCAACTATTGTATTTTACAAGATTAATAATATTAGTAATATTAGTTAATGTAGTCCTATTTATAGTACAATTTTAAAAGCTTATTTGTACCTCAAAGTTTCGATGACTTCATTCTATAATGGGAACACTAACACAGATCTATAATCCTTTTGCAGTTTCTTCCCTTCATCCAAATCATACCAAACAACTTCCAAATAAAAACTGAAGTTCCTACTTCTCCTTTCTTCAGATTAAAAAAAGGACTACAACAGATTTAATGCACATTTTGTAAGGTTTCTGGACCCATCCATTATGAAAAAATTTAACAAGGAAGATCTAACAGTCACGAGTGAGTCATAGGAAGCAAGACTACTCCCTGAAAAAATATAGGTAGCATATACCCAACTCTATTGCATTCGCTCTGGAAAAAGGAGAAGAAAATGCGCAGAGCAAGACATTGAAATGAAATCTGCCTACTTCCTAATCTGGAAGAACAGATTTATCCTTTTACAAGATGGAAACAAGATCAGTCAAGCAACTGCTTCTTACATGAGACTGGGAAAGAGGCAGAAGGACCCATTTTTTCACCGATATACTCTTCTTTAAAAAAATAGCACACCAAAAATACCATACACAAAAAGCTGAAGTTCACATGCCTTCTTATAAAATTTTCTTATGCATTGCGCATTTTAATACCGTTTTCACTGCATGGAACACACTCATTTCTTTTAACCTTCAATCATTATCGTATGTTCAATGTCTAAGATCTTTTTATTGCAGCCTTCTAAGATGCTCTCACAGGACCTGATGCTGCAGCTGAGATATCACTCACATCAAACATAGCAAAACAATTATCTTCCATGATTACTGATTAAAGCCCTGTAATATTTACCTTTTTTTTGGACTGACATCACAATGGAATACACAGCAAACAAATGAGTCGGCAGCCTCCAGGTCTTTTCTGCAGGGATGGTATCTACCCACTTATTCTCTGTTTTCCTATAGGCTAGTATTTATTTCTTCCTCCCCAAGTGCAGGTATTTACATCTGTTGACTTTTTCCCTTCCCAGCTTAGTATGATCAGCACATACACTAATTCTCTCTTTTAAACTCCTTTCTGCTCTAACCAGCATCATTTGACAAAGTCGCAACAGATCCCACTGTTTTATTTTATTAATAGGTTTTAGGCACACTCTCTGAATTCAACCTGTGAGAGCAAATACATTTAATAAGGTAGAAACAACTTGGAGAACATGACTGGTAGGCAAAGACACGATAACCTCATGAAAAACACACAGATGTGTGCTTTCTATAATGTAAAGAAAACACGGGTGACATACAGACAGACAGTCTTCAGAACAAAGAATGACTGTTGTTAATCCAGTAGAGGATACAAGGGAAGTTTTCCCTTTTGATGTTATTAGAATAAAAACAAGCATTCTTCATCAGGATATGTTACTCTGAGCACAGACTAAGAATTCATTCAAATTCTTAATATGATGGGTCTCCATTTATAAAACATTTAGAAAGCATAAACTTGAAAGTAGACTCTTGAGATTGGAACTTGCAAGACTAGAGAAAACATTTTAAACCCATGTTCTAAAAGAATGCTATAAGCAGCAAGGCTGCCGACAGTTTCCTGGTGGGAGGGGGACCCACAAAGGCATTATTAGAGAACAGCAAGAAATTCAGACAAAGCAAAGACAACAAGGGATGAAAGCAAGATGAAAGTGAGTTCTGTGAAAGTCTGCCATACTATTTAAGCTTATAACTCTGTACTATTTTTGTTGTTGCAAAGACAGACTTAGATTGGTGTAACAGTTACACTTCTTAAACACTGGTAAACACACCTTGAAAGAAATATGCTTTCTTGTTTGCTTCTCATGTGTTTAATACACACGAAACATTCTTCCATCATAAAGCCAGCAACAGAAACTTGACAACAAAGTTAAGTCTATAGCCATACAGAAACAAACTTCCGACTGTGTGGAGTTGTGCCTTTTTTCATATTCATTCACCAGACTTATTCAAGTTGGCTTTTTGTAGTTGTATTTAAATGCTCCAGGGCCCTCTTTGCAATCTGAAAGATTTTGCTGTATGCAGCTTAAAAAATATGTTCCTCCAGCACTGCAGCACCACTGTAATGTCTGGAAGCTGCGCCCAACGTACTTTTACTTTTAAGCATTTGCACACAGTAATTTTAACATCAGCATAAAAAAATGTCTGCATACACCAGACTTTAAGCTGAACCAGAACTAAGAACTGCCTTTTGCTCAGCAAGGAAATAAAAATAAAACAGTCAAACATAAAGTAGGAAACAAAGAGAATTGTTAATTTGTCATTCAATTGCTTATTCTAAAGGAAAATAAGCGTTTAGAAGTTATGGCAAAACAGTAAATTTTTTTCTCTTACCTCTCTGACTTCATGGAGTTGACCAGAATGTTGGCTCTTAGCTCTTCGAGCAGCTGCAGGTGATTTGTGATGTGTGATGGTTACAACAGTTGGCCCACTTTGATTCATATGCTTCTGGCCACTAGGAGATGCAGAATTAACCGTCCCAGGCGGCAGCAGAGATGAGCTTCTACTTCGTGAGGATGAAATGCTCTATAACAACCAATGGGATGTTGATATTAATGATTTTTAAATAAGTAAATAATTAACAATTCAGGCTATAGATCTGTGCTGTTCCACCTCCCTCACAAACCTAAATCTGGAGGTGTAACTGTGCTCAGGGCTGACTTATTCCTTCTAAACAATCTGCATTGCTCAGCAGGGATCCTCTTGGGAAAATTGTGGTTATTGCCTTTGTTTCTTGGATTGCCTGACCTTCACAAAAATCTTCATAAACTCTTGGATATTATCATGCTGATAATTTCTCCACACTTTTTAGGAACGATTAGGAAGGATTTTGCAGACAGAGGAATAACAATGCAAATACATTTTTTTATTTTTTTTTAAGCCATTAACATATAATTCACCAAACTGGTGTGAAGAGCAAGCAAGAAAAAAAAAATCTTAATGCTTTCACCTGACCAACTTCTGAACCAGTGCAGGGCTCTTTACAACATCAGAGGAGTTGCAATTTTGGCCATGCCAATTCACACACCAATTAAACATTAACATTTAAAACAAAACATGGCTTAAAGAGTCAACACATTTTGCAGTAAGCTTGAGATAAACCCTAAAAACAAAATAGGCCAGAACTAAATCTCCAACAATATTGTATGTCAATATTCTTTAGACACAACATATGAAATCTGCCTGAACATTCAAGAACTTTCTCTGATCTTATCTAACAGTTTGTCAGTGTTGCCACCTTGGTTTGTTTTCTGCAGTCCTCAAACCTGAGTTTTCCTGGTGGTCTTTAGGACAGCAATTCTCAGTGAAGCTCAGATGTGCACTATAGCACCAAGGGACATCATATATAAAAGTGCAATATAAAACAGATTTTCCCTTCTGTTTGAACTGCTGATTGCATCTGTAAGGTTAATACTGAAATAGAGTAACTCTTTACCTCATGAAACACAAACCACTTCAGAGAGTGAACTTTAATTGCACTTGAAACAAGTAAGGTAAATACATAGTCCTGTGGGTAAAATACCATTTCACCTCTCCTACAAACCCTGCACAAGTAACGATGGCAGCCTTCAACATTGCTAAGACAGTTACTGTCACAATATTAAAAATACATGACTGCTACCTTCATATTGCTAAGATGATCCTAAAACTCAGATAAACAGCAGCAACGTAAAACAGTGAGTTTAGCCATTAGTTTTGCTTGAAAGAAAACAGCAGCTATACGAAGAGAAGTTTTACTATGTTTTTATTTTCTTTGGGGGGGTGGGGAAAATTATAGATCTGTAAATAAGAAAAGAAACAAAAAATATGGAAAAATTCACACCCTGTTTCTGCTTATTCATAAAAAAATCTAAGATAATCTAGGAGAGGGTCAGCTTTCAGAAAATACAGCTTCCAAAACAGTGTGTAAACTTGCACACTTTAAGAGATACGTTCATAAACTGAAATGCACATATATTCTATGTTAATATCTATATCATTGATATTATTTCACAATTCAACACCATTTTTCCTCAAGACAGTGAACAATCTTCAACTGCAGTGAACTATCTTCAACTGACCCACGGATCACAACAGACACCTTGTCTCCAGTTGTACCATCATGTCACCCTAATACGACACACCTTTCACCAAACCCCACTTAGGCTTGGGAGCCATAAATTTGATAGTGAACTATTAGTACAAAAGCTGTATCACAAATAAGTAATGACCACATTCCCAAGAAACAAATATGTCCATCATTTTAAAAGTCCCTTCATCCAGATTAGACTTTTCTCCTGCAAGATTTGCTCTAGTTTGTATCACAACTCACTGGGCTACATCAACTACACTCCTGAACTGTGACTTGAGGCAGTCTGTGGGACTGTGAGTGCATTTAAGACTTTTTTTATTACGTATTGGAAAGGCATGTGCAGCTCACAGCAACTGCTGTTGGTGGCCAGTCATTTAGCCCACAGAATTTGGCAATCAGTGGAGCAGGAGAGAAAAATCAGGAAGAACAGCTCATCTACAGTTCCAGTAGCAGGTGATGCTCAAGAAGTCTGTCCTGATACAGGGGGGCTAGGTAACCCCAAATCTCCATAGACAGAAGTTCACAGCCTGGTAACAGTTGACCATATCATACCACAGCTGCATGCCTTGCACTACAGCAGTGCTATGTGCTCACCTCTGCTGGTGAGCCTCTTCAAGAGTCCACTCCTTCCCCGCTCAGCACAAGATAGTTATCAATCTTATGCAGCTCACTGAGTCAGGAAGACTGGCAATCTTGAATTAGAACATACAGCCACAGCCCCTGCCAATTATCAGAGCCAAATACATTGGTTTGAACTGCTCCTACAGGTCTATAAGCAAATTTTTCTTCTCTCTTCATTTTCTGCCCCTTCATCCATCTAGTGACCTAATGTTTCCGATCAAGATTCCAGAAAACTCCACCAATCCACAACACAAATTTCCTCGCATATAATTTGGGATTACTCTTTAGACAACACCTGTAACATACAAACACCAGGACCTCTGGGTGCCCATGAAGCTATCCTTAGGTAAAAGTAAAAAATTCCAATTCACAACTTGAAAAATTATACACACTCAAAGCACAGGTGAATGTCTGCAGGAAGTGGTTTCTACAGCTGGTCAGACCCTTTTGAAGCGGGGCCCCACTCCACAGTGCCACAGAGAACCGCAGCAGAGCATTGTGCCTGCTCCGCCCAAGGAGACAGAGGTGGCTTCTAATTCCTTCCGACAGTTCTCTCCAGCCACTGCCAAAAGAGGCCTCTCCAGGCCACCCCATATGCGCTTTGGAATTTTGCAACTCATTGTCAACACTTATGTCCCAGTCAAATACTTGACTCTTCTTTGTCAAAACTTCTACAGATTAAACACTGAGAATGACAAGCACCTCTTTTGCATTGACAACAGCTCTGCAAAAATAAAAATTTTCCATTTTTGTTAAAATGTTAAAGCCTATGTGATGTTTTCCACAGCTAAAAGCACTCTAAATACATATCACACTAAAACAATCCCTAAACTCAATCTCCCATGAAATCAAAGCAATGACAGTAACTGATGCATCTTTACTCCTAATCCTCTGCTCTTCCCCCTAGCTGCTGGTATGACTGATCTGCCCTTCTAACTATTACCAAATCTCATTTTCTTTGGTGCTACTGCTTTCTGGTTTGCAAATAAATAAATAAAAATATTCTAAAAAGTCTGATGAAAGGAAGACATAAGTTTTACAACAATTAGTAATGCATGGCGCCAATAATGAGAGAAGAAATCCACGGGTTGAAGCACCCAAAGGGATAACAAATACTCTTTCCCAGGCTACGCTTTACCATAGCTCCAACAGTTTGCCTGCTAATAAAAAGAAACTAATAAAAGAATAATGAAGATGCTAATAGAATATTAATTTTGAACTTGCATTGATCTTGGGTTTATGACCTAAAGCTGGCGACAGTATGCTTAGCTAACATAGATTTGGGTTAAGATTTTTATTTTAATAATCTGTCTATCTCCAAGACAAAAAAGTGGTATAATAAATGGTTCCATTTGGATAGCAAAAATCCTAACAATAATGTAATTGTAGAACAGTAAGTTCCAACTATACTAATGTTTTCATGACTCATTCTCCCTGGAGATTGCCCTTCTTGCTCACAAAGAAGCTGAAGTGTTTTTCACCATTTACCAGAAGCAGTTTTGTTTATTTTGGAAAGTAAATGCAATGTTTCTGAAATCAATTTACTAATTTCTGAAGTGAATTGTCATATCTGCTTATGGCTGATAATCATAATTTTCACAGGCAGTGCACCACAGATGTTTTCTACATAATAATAAATACTAAGACGACATTCCTTTACTCTTCTGCATATATATATATATAAAAAAACAATCCCTGCATGCATTTACAGCAGTGAGAAGCCACATGATATCAGAAAGTAATTATGGTTTCAAGTCACTACCATTCAGTACTTTAATTCCCATCTACTTTTTTTCCAACATATCCTAAGTAAACAAACACTGAAAAAAAGAAAAATATGGTCAGAGATCTGCTTAATTTACATTACAATCATTCACAGATATAAAAATGCAAATGACAATCTACACAACATCCAAACTTCAGCATTGCAAATGCATCAGCTTATGATATGCTTTGTACATTTCTACCTTTTCTGACAGAATATTATAGTGCTTCATCACCTTCAGTAAGACAAAAATTGTGTATCTGTTTTTAATCAAGAGACTACAATAACAATTCCATCATAAAATCTTATTTTTTATCAAGAATCATTTGAGCAAGCTCATGTTCAGTCCTAAAATAGATTTTCTTCCATTTCTGCAAAACAATTTTGAAAGCAAAGAGCTGTGAGCAACTCTTATCTTCAAGCAGCTTCCAAAGTGAGGTAAAAAGGTGTGAAACACACACACATCTACAGCCAAGCACTGCTTCCTTCTCAGCCTCACCACTACGAGGATTTCATTAGCATGTTTCCACGTACCATTCTTTAGTTGACTTCTACAGCTCAGGCATGAGAGGAGGAAGCAGATAAGTGTAACCGGGAAGAGTGAACCTGCTCAGAAGGAGAAGTTTGATGTGCATGACAGAACCAAAACAATACTCACAAAGACTTGAAACTTTCACTAATCTGGCTTTATGGAAACAGTTATCATACAGATGTTAAAAACACCCAGTGAATAATCCATTTAGAAATGTAAAGGTATCTTCATAGCCCTTCATTAGTAAGGTAAGAACAAACCTGGTAAAACTGAAGAAGGGCCAGCAAAAATCTATGATAGCCATTCTTCCAGCTACAGAGAAAAATTACATATCTGCCTCATAGTGACTTGATAAAGTGCTGACCTCAAACCTTCAGGCATCACTACAGGTCCAGAACAAAGAAAGAAGCAGAGTCCTGGATCCTCTACGTTATCCAATTCATCAGAGAGCTGGTCAGATAATAAAGCCATGCCATTTTTTCTGTTTCTATCAGCCCAAGCTACCACAGGACCGGAAACACAACAAAGCCTGCACAAAGGGTGGGAGCAGAAGGAAGCAAACTGGACTGCCATTGAGAGCTGCATGGAACCAGGAGAGCGTTCAGCTGAAACATGAAACCACACCATTCAGTTTAGCAGCTCACTTTTGCAGCTCCAAAGCAGAGGCTGAAGCAAGAGGGAGTCTACCTCCTTATTCTAGCACAGACCTAAGCTGAAAGTTACCATGTGAGCACAATTCAAGACAGAAGTTACTTCACAAGATAAAGGTTTCTGTTTCCTGCCACAATTCCTGATATGCACTGAGAATGACAAGTTTTATATGCCAATCCAGGAACTGATCCCCTCATTGAAATGAAGAGCTTATATAAAAACTTATATGTTTGGTTTTAACGGTGCTTTTACAGCCACCATTAAACAATCTAGAAAATAGGGCTATGGAACAGAAGAACTAACAAGCTTCTGACAATTCATGGATATAAAGTTATTCTTGGATGTTATCATGAAAATTATGCATAAGCCTACTTCTTCTTGGAAGTATTTTGTATCACTGAATTCCAATTTGACTAATGCTTTATTCAAAACTTATACAATAATATTGACTTAGAATAGTCTTAAGAAACAGCAATCCTATCCAGACATAGAAGACTTTTTACAACACAGTATGATTTGGCACTCTGTGGAGGGTTCAGTGATTTGTAATCAAGTGAAATGAAACTTGTATGGAAATACCAGAACATTTAGATTATCTTACAGCATGGGAATTATTTGCGAGAGAATGTTCTCCTTCTACTGCTTTTCATATCATTAAGATGTAAAACTTAATTAAAACAAAGTGACAGACTTGGCTTGTGTTACATTCACTTGTTAGGTACACAGCTCACCTTTGGACCATTCATTAGAATGCAATTAAATTTAGTCATTAGTATACAACTTTTTTTTCAAATCACTGCTCTGCTTTATTTCCTCCACCACTGCTGTCCTCAGCTGAATCTTTAAAGACAGCAAGGACCATTTTGAAGCAGGCAGTAGCTCTGAAACAGAAACGAAATCAGTGCTGAACTGGATCCAGCACATGAAGAAGGAATGCACTCCTACGAGTTTTTCACAGAAATAGTGAAACAGCTTCAGCTATGAAAAACATTCTCCAAATTCTCATGTTTTCCTATAAATCTCCTTCCAATAATACCTATTCAAGATTTCAAAAACATATTCTCTCTCCAGTATGAAAGATCTATATGTAACAGTTGCTTCACTGATATTCTTGGGAACCTTCCCTCTACTTGACTGTCTATCCCATTAATTTTCCCAAGTTAACCTATATTCCATTTGCATAAGATAAAAACATACCCTTCACTGCATATTTTACGCTTCCCATTCCCTCTCCTTCTCAAGTGTATGACTCTTGAAAAACAGCAAGAAATTTCTGCCTCTCATTCTCCCTGTGAAAAAGGTGAGTTTAAGCTGTAGAAGAAGCTGGGAGCAAACACTCAGCCTCCAACTTTCCAGATGCAGAAACATGAGTGTCCCCAGTAGAGACAGAGCTTGGATTCTGTTCAAACTAGAGAAGCTTAAAACATGAGTATCCATCTGTCAGTTTGTGACAGCACTATGAGACACAGAAAATTTGTGGCTGTCACTTACCACAGCCCTCAATGTATGGGGAGAGAAGGGAAGTGAGAGATGCAGCCCCACTGCCAGTATAATAAAAAATCACATTACGACAGTCTGCTATCAATGGCAGGGTTATTTTAACAAAATCCAGAAATACAGATTTTTGTCAAGTCCTTTATTAAGTAAAAGGAAGTCAAACATGTACCCTTCTCTCTGTCATTACAGACTTTCCCATGTAATTCCAGTCCCTAAACACAACACAAAAGAAACAGTAATGTGGCTAAAACAGCAAAGTGCAACTTTATGTAAATGTAAACTATTTTAAATAGCATGCTTCCACATCCATTCTAATAATTATTACACTAAAGTAACTTCATCTACAAAAGAAAGGAGAAAAAAAAAATCAAAGAAGTGCAGCAGCTCCTGCTTCCCTACCTCCTTCTAGGCAGTAGTTAGTAGTTCTGAAGTAACAAACTTCGAGGAAAAGAAAAAAACAAAGTTGTAGAAATAGGTTTTTTTCTAGTTTCTGGAGTCTCTGCGAAGCATGACCTTGTAACCAGCATGTGATCTCCAAAGTCTTACTACTGTAACATTAAAGCTTTTGATCACCTGCTTTTATAGAGAAAAACAGAGAGAAGCTTTAAAACTTATTTGTAGGTGAAATCCAAGTTAGCACTATATGCAATGCTAGAGTCAGGGAAAATCTGCCTCTCAGATAATAATCTCACTCTCAGAAAACAGGAGGAGAAAAAGAAATTGAAAAAACAAGAGGCAAATCTTGTCAAAAGAAAGGTTCCTAGGAATAGGTAAGCACAACATTGCCTCAAGTAGAGTACACTACTGGAGTAAGAAGCAGACTCATCAGTGGTCTCATCAGAAGCACATGAATTCCCAACATTTTATTTTCTGGACTGTTAAGTTTAAAAATACAGAAGGTATAAACTCTGTTTCCTCCACGGTTCACAAAAGTGGAGCATTAAGAGTGCTTCACTAACAAATACGTCAAGTGAAAACTGACTTAATCTGATTTTAGATGCAGCCTTGTAAAACAGAACTAAGGAAAAAAATTCCATTTACTTTAGCATTTCTATTAGACACTAAATGGATTCAAGCTAATTAAAATGTATGACTGGCTGTACCAACCAAAACACATCTATACTGCAGAATCCTATGCCAAGTTTCTGTAACTCATCGGTCTTCTAAGAAAAATGTGAGAACCCTCCTGCCCTTTGAAAAAAATCATTTATTTGGTTCCTTTTGTTGCATGATGAGACTAGGAACCAGAGGAAAGCCACAGCAGTGGCAGGTCACTACTCAAGAGCGCAGGAACAAGTCTAGATATGTTCCCCATTTTAAGCCTTTCTTGTTTCTAAATGTTGTCTGTTAGATTTTCTGTGACAGAGGCTGTATTTGTACTTCACATCCTCCCACTCACTTAGTCTAAGACTTTCTAATAACATTTTGCCTTCCAAATACTTTTCAAATCTATATACACTTTTCCCACCCAAAACACCCGATAATAATCTCTAGTTTTCATTCATTCCCTTTTACTTTGAACGTGTTTTCAGCTCATTTTCTTTGAGACTCTCCCATACTGATATTAATAGCTAGCAAATACTTATTCAGTCGCTCTAAAGCATTTATTAACACTGTACTTCCCTGATTTGCCATTCCCTTCCCACCATTAGAAAAATAAGATACCCACATGGTAGCTTCGTCACAGAGTTAATTCTGTACAAAACAATAAGAAAAGTGAAGAAAAGTACTTTCCCCAACTCCAGTGTTTCCATTTTAGAAATGGAAGGGGACTGACAAAAGTGTTCAAGACAATTACCTGACAGAGTTAAAGCAATCTAAGCATTTCACCTTTTCTTCTCTGCTCCTTTCCTGGTAATGCCAAAAATTCTATTTGCTTTTTTTGGACCACTACTAATTACTGGTCATTCTCACTGTTATAACACCAAGACTTTTCTCTTGACATACTAATTAATTCAGAGCTTATCAAAATACGTAGATAATACTACTGCAGGAGCTCAACAAAGAGAGGCAGTATGAAAAACTCTGAACATAAATTACTGGGAAATGCAACAATTTTTACCCAAGGAGAAAAAATTATCCAAACTCCACTTACACAAAGATCTGCTTCAACTCAATTACTGCCATTCGGGAATTAGATTTTGGTATTAAAATACACACCTCTACAGAATTATTTATCAGGAGCAGGCAAAAGAAGAAAAACAAATCCAATAAGAAGAAATACTAGCAAACAGAGAGTAGAAGAATCAGCATGCCATTGCACAACTCTCCAGTACATACTGAACAACTTCTACTACCTCAACCCCATACACTGCAAATGCTAAACATTTAAAGGGACTCAAGAAGTGACCAGAAAAGTCACTGAGGAATAATTCACTGAGAGCAACTGAGTATAAAAAGTTAATGTCTCTATCTAGCTCAAGGATCCTCTGAGCTGCAAATCAACAGCAACAGTAAGAGTATTCTAGCCAAGCAGGATTGCACCCTTGTGAACAGTACTGGGCCACAGCTACATAAACCCCATATTTAATTGTCGTGCAGAAGAATAGAAAGAGTATCAAAACACTGAAGTTACTTATTCTCCTTCAAAAGAGTTTTCATTATACCGTAATTACTTCCTGACAAGTTGACATCACTCAAAAAGAAGAAAAAAGAAGCTGGTTTCATTTTACTTCACACATTTTAATGAATGCCTGTGTCCTCAAAATATCATCCATCTTTTCAAAGTCTAACTTTCAAAGACACTCAGGATCACAACTTCAACTGCATTAAAGATAAGACTGATACTCTCAACATCTTGCAGCTTGGAGGAATCCTTTCTATTTGCAGTTATATGCATTTGTTTTAATATAGCAAAAAACACAGTCATGAGGAAAGCAACATTTTCATTCTTGTATAGATATCAATAGAAGTGCTTAGAAGACTGAAAAGTAGGATGTATTCGTTTTTAGTGACAGTAATAACACCAAAAGCACACATAAAATAAATACAATAAATAATAATTTCTTTCTAATAGTGTTTTTTGTTTGCCTGTTTTAATATCTGCCACTTTCAAAGTGCATTCTAATTTAAACAGATTCATGTAATTTCTACTTGGAGGTAGAACCCATTGTTCTGTTTTTCAAGTCCAAACATTTTTTTACCTGTCCCAAATATTTATCTGTTTGAGGACAAAAATTCTGGCATTACTCCCGAAGAGAAATAAACAACATAAATATTCATATTATGATCTCTTTCAAATTTGATGAAGAGGTTTAAGACTGTTCACTGCTAAGATCCCGAAGCTTCTATAATAAGAGCCATTAAATCTTATAAAATTAAATACCACTAATATCAGTTAATACTTTTAAATACTAGGCAGGACATCACACAGGTATTTATCAACTAACTCTTGATCCAGCCGCTCAATTAATCATGTGTTGACAGCATCTGAAATACATTTCATTAATTTATCATAAATAGGACAATGCTTATTTATTAAGATTGCCCACATGACTAAAGTCTGCTCCAGGTAGTGACAAATTACACACTGCTTTTATTCATAAATCTCTTTAACATCAACCCACAGCAACCAGTCTATCATCCAGATCATGCTGTTTGTCACCTACACCACTTAAAACGTAATGTTTACTTCTTGTTCTTAATTATTTACCTTAGAATTACCTTCCTTGTGATGTTTGGCACAGGATCTCAGTTGATTTATCCAGTATTGTTTCTCTTTTGCATCACCAGCTAGAATAGAAACAAGAAAATGCAGGCAATCACACATAAACCAATACTCTTTTTTAGCATAATAAATGTGATGGGATTTGGGAGAGGGAGGAGAGAGATTATTTACTGGTTAGGACGTGCTATAAATTCTAATTTACGCTACTTAAGCACGTGTAAGTTCTTCAGTGCAACGCATTTAAACCTCAACTTAAGACAGTGTATTCAGTTGGAAGAGATAACTATGAAGACTTATAAGCTTATCTCCTCCAAGTGTTATTAAAAGCAGAATTGCCTCAAGATGACCTTTTTAGAAAAAGTTTTAATCCACTTTTACTTTACTTATCTCTCTCTGTGAAGGACAAGGGCCACACCATAGCATTTAAACCAATGAAACCTCTACACTCAGGCTGTCAATCAACTACCAGACCAGTTATCAGATACTTCAGTACTTTTGTTTTAACGTAGCTCAACTAAATCTCTTTTTAAACCAGTGTGTCATTTGCATGCAACTTAGAATCACAGAATCATGGAATTTTCCAGTTGGAAAAGACCTTTGAGATCATCAAGTCCAACCGTACCCATCTTCTGCTAAATCATGTCCTTCAAAAACTCATCTACCTGTTTTTTTAAACACCTCCAGGGATTTTGACTCAGCCACCTCCCTGGGCAGCTGTTCCAGCACCTGACCACCCTTCCAGTAAAGAAATTCTTCCCAATATCTAGTCTGAACGTCCCTTGGTGCAACTTATGGCCATTTCCTCTTGTCCTATCACCTGTCAGTTGTGAGAAGAGATCAACACTCGCTCTGCCACAGCCTCCTTTCAGGCAGCCGCAGACAGTGATGAGGTCTCCCGTCAGCCTCGTCTTCCCCAAGCTAAACAACCCCACTTCCCTTTGCCGCTCCTCGTAGGGCTTGATCTCCAGCCCCTTCACCAGCCTCACTGCCCTTAAAAGGGGCTTAAAGAATGAAAGAAACAAGAACAAAAACAACAATTTTCCCGTATATCTGTAAAAAAACAGTTTTAAAAATTATTACAAAAATTGTCTGCACTCTACATATGGTGGCTCCTGTGTAATATTAATAAGTATATTTAGGAGAGAGGTTTGATTATTTCGAGATTTTTTTAAACAAAACACTACTACAGTAATCACAATTAAGAATATCAATACAAAGTGGATAATTGCAGTAAACATTTTCTCTTACTTCCTCTGCTATTAAGTATCTCAATGGTTATTGACTCAGCATAAAATTATTCAGGTTTGTATCAAACTCATAGATCTCATTAAATTAAAAGCAGCGTATTGTAAGTATTCACTAATCTCAAGTAATTTGAAAAGCATGACAACAAAACCACAACTGTTCATGATTTCTAGCTGTGCAATTTCCAAAACATTTTAAAAGTAACTCTCCCTGTTTGTTTTTGTGTTTCAGTTCTATATATAAAAAAGCAACACACTGTCCTGCAAACCAACTGATAAACTATGGTCAGAATAAAGTAACATCACTTCAAACTTTTGTTACACTGTATTACATATCACTTCTTTTATATATCTTTTTAAAAAAAATATTCCAAAGTAACTTTTACATACCTTACATAGTCTTTCTCACATCTGGGAACAAGGGAAGGCAAAATTTTAAGTTAAAAGTGCCTTAATTTATTCCAGGACTAACAAGAACAAAGTGTCTTAACAGCCTTCCACTGGCACTTTTCCCCTCTCCAACCCATCAGCAGATTAATTACTGCATATTATCTGCAGGATAATGGCAAGGGAGTACAATATTTGAAATTAAATGCTGTGCTGTGGACAGCAATGAAAGCAGCTTTTTCTTCCCTTATGAGCAAACAAGACATCCTGTACAACCAAAATGCCTCAATAACAGCTTATGGAAGGCATCCTGAAGTTATCTTCCAGTCCTGAAAGCCTACACGTTGTGAACTCACATATATTTAACTCCAGATTTCTGTTCCACTGTGTTTTATAATATAGTACGTAAAAATACAGCTGTGTTACCAGTTCTTTCTGACAGTATAGGGAAGTAAAAGAGAAACGATATGTGAGAGAAGAGGCATGTGATAGGAGACAACAACAATGAAGCACTACTGTACCTCTCAACTTATACATCTCTCCGTTAGCAGAGTAGACCACCAACATGTGTGGCACTTCATCACTGGGCGATATTATAGCTCCAGCTAAAGACAAGGTTCCTCGTGGTTTCTGGTTTTTACTTTGCTCATTCACGAAATACTGCAGAATCCCCGTCTCAAAGTCCAATACAAAGTACCTGGTAAAAGAAATGGCAATTGTAGAGTATTTCTGTTAAAGAGGTTTTCACACATTTACTCAAAGAATACAGACTGATCTTAAATCAAGACCATAAGCAAACAGATGAGGTTAAAGTCATTTTTATAGTAACTGTATTTTGTAAGGTACTGTTGTTTTGATCATTAAGTTTGGTTTTCTAAGGGCTTATCATGAGGTTTGTTTTTCTAAGGGCATGTGTGAGCTATTATTTTACTCTTGTTTCTTTCAGATTAATGGTGAGGTTCACATACAAGGCATAAAAGCAATAAAAGGAGTTCCTGACTGAAGAGGTTTCTTTGAAGAAGTATCAGACTGCTTCTTTTGGGATTTTTTTGCCCCCCTGCCCCTTTCTTTCATTTATTACCTTGAAAGACACACTAATTTCCCACAACGAGTCTTTTGAAAAGGTGACACCTTTTTCGCAGAGGGATGAGCACAATTAAAGATATCATAGTATATTCATCTTTGTGATACAATTTCACATACAAATGTTGAGTGTAATTTTCAAAACTGGTCAAGGGAATTGAATATTCAGTTCGAAATAAGTACTAGGTAGGAAGTATGAACACCCACATGTAAGAACACGATTAGGAAGAGAGAGAAATGAAGTCTAAATTCTATTTGGTCATTCTGCTATTCTGCTAACAAATTCTAACAAAAAGAGAAAAAAAACATTTTTACTGCTGATCATGCATTGAGGACCAGGAAATACTCAGCCAGTAGAAATCCAGTAACCACAAAGGCTGAGATGGGGAGAGGGGGACGGGACACATGATGCGCGTTGTGTATTCAGAATCACAGTATACTGAGGGAAAAGTTGAAGGGAAGCACAGATGGGTGGAGAGAAAAGGAAGAGTGGGAGCAGTAACTCTACCTGAAAACTTTTCCAGGACTTAATATTATCACGTGTAAGGGACACAGCTGAGGGACTAAAGAAATAAATCATAAATGGAAGAAACTGAGTTTGATGATGATCTAATTCCTACATTGATTATTCTTGGACTGATTTTGCAGGATTCTGAGGAAAGCCTCAGGAAGTTGAAACAGAAAGAAAAAGCTTTATAAAGCAAAACCAGAATACATATAGAAATAAGTGGTTTCAAAATAAATCAGAGTTCTTACTCATATTTAAACTTACAAAGCCAAATAACACTTCCTGTTTCTAGGACGCTAAAATTTTACTCCAGTACAGCTCTGTGGGGATGGGAAGGGGCAGTGGGCTCCTCTCCATGAACAAAAAACTACTTCGACTACCCTACTTCAGTCTTCATTCACACAGTTTTGACAAACACAAACCATTCTACAATAAATCAACTGCTAGGACTGAAATATCATACAAACAAAAATAGACTATATTGCATTGTCCAAATGTACTAAATGAAATTGAAGATATTTTGAACTTAGTGTATCTGTCTGAAGAATAGGAAACAAACTTTTTTACTTTTTTTCTCCCCCTCCCAATAAATCTTTCACAACAGCACAGATCTTAAATTTCATTTCCCTGTGAAAATCATGCATGCTATTACACAAAACAACTATTTAACACTTTAATTCTTTGCCAAGAGGAGAGAGAAACTTCTTGGCTCACATGAAGTTTGCTATGATTCACAACACGCCACAGTGAAGATGACACAAATGCAGGCTAACATCTTAGCTTCTACTAAAAAAATGGCCTACCTATCTGACTAATACTAACATGGGCATTTCGGGATGTATATTGTCTCCTATTCTCCCTCTACGTAGGATTAGCATAGGTTATATGAATTTGCGTAAGATATTTCAGAAACTGTGATTATTCAGACTTCTATGGCTTTGTATAGCTTAAATTTGCTCAAGTTACTACTCTGTTTTTAAAGTGGTGTTTTGTCTCAGTACTTTTTCCGTATCCCCATATACAGAACATCTCTAATCTTCTCCATCATAGACTATTTTCGGGAGTATCTTCCTAGGCTGTTGAAGCTCATGGTATTCTTGTACTCATCTCTTGATTCAAGCTACATAAGCGTGAACATGATGCAAGCAACCATTGCCTAAGATTTACAGAGCTTCAGATGTTTTGCTTGGGCAACCTTATTTTGCCACATCTATGCATAGCTCTATTGCCACCACCTCCACACCAGAGCAAAGATCAAATTCTCTTTAAACTATTCACAGATTACCATCCCCTGTCCCAAATAGTTTCTAGCTAGTGCATCATTAACCCTGACTTCTGCCCCGATGCCATCTCCCTCATCTTCCTTAGTGCCTGAGCATTCCTTCCCTCATTAAAAACAAATGGAAAGCCTCCCTTCTGTAATCATGAAACACATCTATTCACCTCCTCCCTACAGAGTTTAGCTTCACCACAAAAATAAGGACTACAGAGATGGCAAGCAGAATACCAACCACCCTAGTGTTCTCAATAGTAATGTTAAAAATAAAATTTCCCTAAATGGAAAATGCCCAAATTTCGGAAAATTACCTTATTGACTTGTATTACACCAGTCCATTAACTGCCTGTTTTGTTTCACTTTTAAATGATTTTCTAATATTGCTCTCCCACTTAGAAAACATCTTTTTCTCTTCAGGTCACTTAGTGGGGAGAGATGACGCACTTAACTGCTGGAGGAAATAGCAAAATTGGAAAATGTACAATAATAAAAAAAAAAGGTCAGACTTGCACATCCCATAGTAAGTTTTCATTTTGCTCATTCTTAGTTTTCCTTGTCCATTTTGGGTATACCTGTTACATATTCAGGAGATAAAGCACAGCACTAGGCAGAAGTCATTCCATGTCTCTGAGAAAACCATACAGTCCTTTCACTCTAGAGCAAGTCTTTCTGTCCACTCAACTGACAAGTTTTGAGCAAACACCTTAGGTTTAGCCAACAAATCTAGGCTTTATAAGTAGTGATGCCCATTCTGAGCCTGCACCATGCTCATTACAATTTCATTGCCCTTTTATTATTCAGCTACAAATCACTTAGTTCAGGCTATTTTTTATCGATTACTACCTTGGAAGTCATCATTGTGGTTATTGCAGCACAGCTCTACAATTTACAAAAGGAGGAATAACAGTAAAAAAAAAAAGGGAGGGGCAAAAAAGATAACCTTTCCTTCTCCTATCAAGAACAAAGTATTTGGGGAAAAAAGATCCTCTGAGTCTATTAGAGCAGAATCTATTAAGTTACATAAACACTACAAGCACTTCAACTCAAAATTTTCCATGTTAGACCAGCAAAGCACTCTCAGAATGACACTAAGGTCCATAAATATTTGCTTTGCCTGGCCATAAAGCTACCCCAGGGACAGACTCCAGCCATTCAAGTACAGAATTGACCTTTACCAGTATAACAACATCCAAGAGCAGTGCCTTCTGCAAATACATACATGCAGAGGCAGCATCCTCCTTCCACATCCTTTGTCATCACAGCTACAGAAGTAGTGCTAACTTGACCTTCTAGCCAACCAGGATCTATTTTATGCAGTCTCAGAAAAACAGAACATTATTAATGGCCTTATACCTTCAGTTTTCAGTACCTGTGATGACACCTCAGTTGCCTGTAAAAGCATGCAACATTTCCAGTACAACTCAAGCAGTAATCTTAAGAAATAATAATCTTAAGAAACAAAAAAGTAACCATTCCTCACAAGCCTTCGCATTGCCCACATCAAGTATGCTGCCTTCTTTGTTGTCCCTGATGAACCAGATTCTACGTCTGCCAACTTCGAAAGTCATAAGAGAAGACAGAATTATCTACAGAAATATAAGCCCTAATTGACCAACAAAAACTGATGACGTCAACCAAATAGCTATCCTGTGACTTTGGAGAGTTCAGAAACTTTTCACAATCATCCTGACCACAACACTATTCATATCACACAGAATCAAGTATTTGCTTTTCAAGCATTATGGTTTGATGCGCAGCTCCCCTCTTCACCTTCCACACAGTGCTATCACAGAAAAACAAGAGACTGCACAGACAGCTATAGTCTCACAAGAGAAGGAGGGGAATAAAGCACTTTGAAAACTGCTAGGAGTTTTGAAAACTGATAGGAAAAGCCAGGAGAAGGAACCAGAAATTAAATGTCAGATCAAGCAGCACAAGTATTCACACAAAGGAGGAGGGAGGGAGAAGGAACAGAAAGAGACAGAAGAAACAGAAGCAGCTTTCAGAAACATTTTCTTGCATCACAGACCAAGTGATGACCCAGTTCAGACCACCAGAAAAACACAGAAGAAATGGAGACCAGGTCCTTTCATTAACTGAGGGTGGAAAGGCATCATATATATAAGTAGAACAGAAGTAAGAGAATGGTACATAGAATCATAGAACCATAGAATTATCTGGGTCAGAAGAGACCTCCAAGATCATCAAGTCCAACCCTTAATCCAACACTATCATGATTACTAGATCATGGCACTAAGTGCCACATCCAGTCTTTATTTCAAAAACCTCCAGGGATGGTGAATACATGTCCCATTTTAGAAGCCACATGTAACTGTATCAAAAGGGCAGTGATATCTTTCAACTTTTAACTTTTAACAGAATTCATTTGTTCTGCACACCACAGAAATACCAGCACTAACCTCTCTAGAACTGATTATTCTTGACACCTTTTCTTGTATTTCTGTACTGGCTTTGCTCACAGAGCACACATTTACCCATGATGTCTTATTTCTGTCATTAATTTACAGATTAACGTTGATGAAAACTAACATAATCTTTAGAGAGCAGTCAGATAGGAGGTAGCAAAGTCAAATTATGTCATACTAGGCATACAAAAAATTAGTGCTATACAGAGATGATGAAATAACTGTTACTGACAGACAATTGAAAGAGACAGCTAAATTTTTCTCTTATTCCAAAATTGGACAAAATAAACATTTGGGGTCTTTCTCGGTACTGTATTTCTAGTGAATTCTCCCCACACCCTCCTTACTCATTTAAGTGAATTTTCTGGAACAGATTTTGTGCAACTTCCAGTTTGAATTCATAATGTCTGAGAATATTTTTTTTATATATAAAGACTTCTGCAACAGGACCCCTTCAATCCCAGCCAAATCTTCAATTACAGACTCAGTCTGCTAAAATACCCTCCTTTTGGAAGCAGAATAAACCAGCCTGCATTGGAATCCATACTTCATAGCTGGACTGTCTAATCCCAGAGCTCTTCTGTTTAAAACTTGCACAGATGCCCAAATACTGCACAGTAGCATAGAAAACCCCTTGAACTAAAAACTAAACCAACAATAATCTCCATACAATAAAATGGTTTTCGTTATATGATGACCTAACACAACAACCACTTCTGTATGCAGAACAGCAGACCAGCCTTGGTTTCAGGTTTTTGGAAATTTTCTCCCAGTTACTTTCTCATTGATGGACAGAGGAGCTTTTCTCTCTAAACACCACTTTAGTTCTTCCCCAGACACCTTTTCTTCAAAACCAGTCTCAAAATAGGTGCTTTAGGATCTACTTTTTATTTTGCTTTAACCACAAAACTGCAAATCGTTCAGATAAAATACATTTATTTGAAACAGCACAAAGTAATCACTCTGATTTAAAACCTTGATAGGTAATATCACTTTCCCTGTCATATTAGAAAAGTAATAATTTATGCATTTCTCCTTCTCAGACTGCTGAGTTTATTATTACAATGTGACAAATACTGTGCTTCAGTACACATTTTAGCACTGATTAGTGCAAAATAGAAGCATCTCAACAACAGAAGAATTTTACTATCTACTCCTTCTACCACTTTGCTCTCAACATTTCTGACTTTTCAAATGCGTGCTCTTTTCACTCCGTTCTTGTCTTCCTCCAGCCAATGCCAGGGCATGTTCTTCAGTGACTCCAATAATCCTCAAAAAGAGGATATTTTCAAGAATAAAGAATCAAACTACTCTATAACTCTTTTTTGTTGTTGTTTTTAAAAAATTAAGTTTGAACAACTAGATAAGAATTGTAGGATTGAAAGCAAATGACTGGGTCAAAAAAAGTAAATTTTATGGTTCCAGTAACGAAACGAGATGTCATATAGAAATATTTAATTTTTAGGAAACTGCATCATATCAGGACATACCAGAGATGACATTTATGCAACTGCTTAATTCCCTTTTTTCCCTTTTACCTTGAGCCATAAGATTAATGGAATTATTCATGCCAATGAAGATAAAGCATGGCATACACATTTGACACTCAAGCACTTTATTATTAAAAAAAATTTCTAAAGTTGTAATTTAAAGACAGTGAGCTGGGAGAACGTGCTTATGTTTCAGTAACAATTTAATGTCCTTTACTCCTTGAGGTTCCTCAATTTATCATGTTCTAAAAGGAGAAAATGTAAGAAATGCAGTACTCCTTAAAACCTTTTCTGACTTTTGAATATCTCTGAATGAAAACTGATTTTTTAAAACAGTAATTTCTTTGCATTATTGTAATTGCATATCAGTCAAACTGAACTACAATTTGTTAGATACTTTTAGAAGTGTTCCACATCCAAAATGAGATAAGAAACAGAGGAAATACTATCCACAGCCAATAGATGGACTGCTTGTTTCTGATCATCGTGCCCTTCATGATTTTTAATATCCACAGAACTCTTGCACAAATAAAATATTAAGAAAAATCTCTTTTCCTTTTTTTGCCAAGTCCCAGTCAATCTTTAAGTTTACAAGTAAGCCCACTTTTATGGCCCAAAATGTCACTCTGTTCTGCATCTGCAGAAGCTACAATTGCCACTGACCAGCTCATCAGTTCACTGACTTCTGCTTGTCATGCCAGTTACATCCATGGTCTGAAATTCTATACAGCCAGCAACAGACAAGCTGACTTAAATTTTATTTAAGTAAAAAGAGAATAAAGATAAATATTTAATATTAGCTATCTCATTTCAGATAGAGCTGCTTTTTAGCACAAATGGGAGGAAAAATAAGACTTAAAAATAATGCAACCATTTTTACCCATCAGGCTCAAAATTCATAGATTTGTGGAAAAGCACATTCATCGTACTAATTTAGGCTTTAGCACAATATGACTTCTTTGAAGGGTAACAATTGCAATTTAGGGGCAAACACATAAACAAAAGGTCCACAGTTGAGGCTGATACCATAAAGAGCACTTACTGCTCATACACCACTGAACTGGCTGGCTGCCCAGTGCTACTTTCTGTCATTTCATAGTCCTTGTCACCCTCCTTTTTATTTGCTCTAAATTCACTACTACTTAATAATTAAGTGGACTCCACTTTTTGTGTGGTGGATCACGGAGAAAAGGCTAGCAGTGACACAAATCAGGGAATAAATTTGCCAATGCAATCTTAATTCTGGCAATATTATATTATACAGTTCAATTCAGGTCACAAGATAATCATATGTAGTCATTTGAGCACCAAATCAAAAGAAGTTGTTTGACTTACCCTCTCTCAGTCCCACCTTTCCATCTTATCCAGGAGAAAGACTTTGCTCCTTTGAGAAAGTAAAATTAGAGATCTACCTTGAAGTCCATATCGAAAACCGCTTCTCTGCTCCAGGTCTTTAAGCAGTATTGCTCTGTCCCAACTAGCAAAAACTCCACCAATAATCAAGGCAGATATCAGAAATCAAGCTCTTAATTGCCTCTGTTTCCCTTAAATCTGGCTAAAGTGGGTTTTATATCAAGATGTTTGGTTTCACCTAGTCATCTCAGGAGAATGCAAAGCAGTACAACGCATATACTTTTCTTAGTCAAGGAATATTCTAGCTAGAAAATACCTTAAGTCTATCCAGACAAACAACTGTTAGGAAGACCTATAAGGAAACTAGCTAAGAAGTAATAAGTATATGGGAAAAACTGACTCTGCTTTCAATACCATAACAAATCACCTACAAAATATAACTAAAAATTTGGGGGGAGGGGGGGCAGATGAAGGAGAAATGACTAGAAGTGGGAAAAAATTGAGTTTCTTCCCCAAAAATAAAGACTATATCTATATAAAATGAGACATTCAACTACGTCTGGCTTGTGAACGTAGCTTTTCCATATTAATACTTGTAATTCTCTCTACTCACATTAGCAGTCGACAAAACTGCTGCTGAGAAAACAGCTGCATCACCACAAAGTTTTAAATATCTCCCAAAACAATGTCAGCCATGCCAGGAATCCCATTGCCTATTCTTTTCTGTGACCAAAAAAAAAAAAAAACCCACCAAAATTGTAAGCAACACAGAAATATCTGACCTTCCTTAAAAAGGTTACTTTTTTTGCTTGGCACTTTCTGCAAAGAGTTCTATAAGATTTGACAGGTTTGGCAAGCACACTTCACATCAAAAATTGCCTAGTGCTTTGCACCAACTCATCTCCAACAAATAACTCATAAAATACAGTATGAAATAAAGAGTTCAGAAGATGGCCTAACATACTAAAATACCACTCTCCAACATGCTAAGTAACAAATTCAGGAAGCCTGAAATACTGAACCAAAGGCTCTATCACATACATTAAACACACTGCGACCAGCTTTCTTAAAACATAAGTATCCCACAGGCCTAGGGAAGGAAAGTAATCAGAAAGAAGGCAGCACTGAATGCAGCCTCTGTGAACACAGCTGCTCAGAGCACTACTGAGTCCAGCAGTGACACTGCTCTGTATTACTCTTTCAACAGTCTGCTTTAGGTAGGGACACGCACACTCATACACAGAACAGATTTCAGGAAGGTCATTGATGAAGACACTGATAATGAAGTGAGATCTGACTAAGGGTAGTACTTTACAGATATTCCTGTCTGCTACTTCCCATATCATGCAGGAGACTTCACGGACTGAAAAAAGAAGATGTGACCTTAGCTTGTCTTTCTGGTACCTGCTATTACATCTATAAATGAACCACATATATCCATTGGACAGCCTGGTACTCATGCAATATAATGAGAGAAGAGGAAATTCAGTCACTTAATACAACGTCCCCACAACACACACTCACTGGGAGCTTCGAATTGATGGTTTTGCATGAGCATTGCCACGCAACAAAGTTTAAAGGAAACCACATCCCATTGAATTTGTGTGAGTCAGCCAGGTTTAAATCACGGTTTTATCTCAAAATACTATCACCCATTATCCAAATTCTCTGCAATTCGCAGCTACTAAATTTTGGTGGCGATTCCCAAACATACACAAACATACAAAGAGGCCCACTAAACAAAAAACCTTCTATTCGACTGAAATACCCCCACACCCCTCTCCTTCAACTTTGGCTACAAGAGCCTGCCCACTGAACTACATTAAGAGTGAAGGATACTATTACTAGAAGAACAGAAAATGTAGGAAGGAAGCAGTAAACCTTCACTCACACACATGCACTTGTCTACTACACAATATCTTCCACCAGTCCCATACTGAACTTTTGTACAACTTCCCTCTTACGGTGTACCAGTGATGAACGAAACTCTTATTGGCAGAGGTAAAGTTGGTTTATGTTGCTTTGACTAGTGCCTCCCAAATAACTCTTCCTTGCTCTTCTCCAACAGCTTGTATTTCTCACTGGTAAGAATGAACCTTAACTCAACCAGCACTACTGCTCTTGGATATTAGTCCTGTCTAAGGGAGGCACCTTCACAGGTCAAACATCTGCAGATTTTAAGAGCCCACTTTTGCTGCCAAGAACTACAGACTGTACACAGAATAGCACTCTGCTATGAGACAATCAATGTGACCCTGAGTTTTTATGCCAGACCTGATGTAAATCAGTATTTCACCCAGAGACAAAACAATTTCAGAGACTGAAATATAAATGATACAAATAACAAAGACACAGAGAGTGACCTAGAACAACAGCATGAACTGAAGATGAGGAAGAGGTAAATGCTAGATGACAAACCAAGGGATGGCCCAAACACCTCTACACTGGAATATAAGGCAAACTATTCAGGTAATCAGACCACAAAACAGTTTGCAAAGGTAGCATAAATTGCAAGACTACTCTCAATTAGAGTAGCTTAGAGTAGTTCAGGTACTTTAAGTTTTACTTTTTACTCAATTTAACAATGACAGAAAGGAAATTAGGAACATCGTTCAAGTCATATCTTGAGCCAATTACACAGACAAAAGGAGACTGTTATCTCAGCCAGAAGTATTTGTTGACAACATGCTCCTAATTCAGTTCAAGAAACCTCATGAAACCATACTCCAGCCTCTGAGGGCTGTTTCAATGACACAGTGCTTTGTACTTATTAGCAGTCACAAAACTGTAGAGAAGAATTCTGATCCTTATGTTAGTCTCATTTGGTCTTTTCTATTTCCACCACTACTAAGTGCCGTAAGTGATAGCGTATGGATTTGGGGTTTTCTTTTCCAATTACAGAGGAACAACCATAGTACTATTTTTTCTCATTTCTTTCTCTCATAGCATTTGCTTGACTTCTTGCCTTATCACCTGCTAATATAAAAAACATTTGTATATTGAAAAAGTAAACCTACAAGTGAAAATGCAAATCTGTTATATTTTGTGTGCTCAACATCCTAAGGCATGCTGTGTACAGATCTGATTATATCACTCCTGTTGCGCCTAAAGGTGACTGGTGGGCAGAAAAAAACATCCTCTCTGTTGCTTCGTGATGCATGAGACACCTATGATACTTTCCTCCTGTCGTATCAGCCTAGAGATATACGTTCCAGCTTTCCCTAATCTTCCTGGAAGAGTAGTGTGCCAGAAAGACTGCCGCAAGATAATAAATAAATAAAAATAAACTAAACCTCATCCATGTAGACCAAGCAGGTAAATATTCAAATGTTCACAAGAGCCTGTAAAGACACTGCATCTTCTACGTGTGCTCTCTCAGAATTTTTTCCATTTCAAATCTTGAAAAACTTCAGATAGGTACAATTTTGAAATATTTAAAATCACAATTATAACTGAATGCCTGTGGGCTCCAAATCACAAGCGCCACTAATGCACATTGTGGCAGGAGAAGCTGTTACGTCTCCCTGTTGTTTGCTCCCCTCCACTTCATTGCCAGCGATCATCCCCCCTGCAGAGCAGCAAACAATCAACCCTAGCAAAGTCCTGTGCTCAGTGAAACTAAAACTGATGGACTGACAGCAGATGACAGTGTATCACCATGCCACAAAATGAACCACAGCAGCTGATGGCACTGACTCACCACCTCTACTACAATGGTTTAATGAGTGAGAAAAAAGTCTGAGTGGTAAAACGTCAGAAACAGCCCTCAGTTAAGTATGAACCGAGACAAATGATCATTTCCCTCTCCCTCAGAAACTGGTGTACCAGGCTTACTGCCACATGGAGGTTACGTTTACAGATCTTAGACTTTCTTCACAAAGAAAAGCACAGTTAACATTGCTTCATGGCTGGTTGTAAAATCTCATCCAGACTTAGGCCTCACCACTGCTTCTCTTCTATCTTTTCCCCCCGCAGTATGGTCACAACCCACCTCTTGGGTCCTCTCTGGTGCTCATCAAACTCAGTAGGAACAATTCGCTAAAGCAGGGGGAAAGATTTAGAAGATAGAGACAGTTGAGAGAGGGTGTGTCCCACTCAGCAGTAGTAAGGTGGAACAGTAGCTCGTGTTTTGGTCTCATGAAAGCAGCTGGTACAAACTTCCAAAGGAGGTCATTTTAGACACCATCTACCATCTTGACTCAAATCACAAAGTACATTCATGCCAATTATATCAACAGACAACAACTGGAACACACAAGATAAGTTTTAACTACTAAATGATTATAAAAGCCTAGAAAGAAAAATAACCCGTGTTCATTTTTTCCTCTTAACTATGCAATAACTTTTACATTTTCTTCTCCTAATCTGCTTTTCCAACATTGTTATTTGGAGGAAAGTCAAGAGACATTTAATTCTGCACAAGTTACTGATATGAGAGACTAAAGAACATGACACTCCTCTAGAAGCTAAAACCCTTCCAAAAATTATATTTCATCTGATTTACATTTGAAGACTTCATCCGTGGAAATGCATAAGAAATCCTCTTACAATTGTTGGCATTCTATGTGAATAATTCCATTCAAGAACTACATTATTGAAGAAAATACATAAAGTAGTCCTGGTATTTCTGAACACATACAATTCCTTTGTGATCAGTAAATCAAAAATAAATCTAAAAAAAGTTAAACATCAGATGAGTCCTTTAACATCTACATCACTTTCAGATAGAAATACAGTCTTGCATGTTTACACCACAGTCCACAGCAATGGTGCAAAATAAACAGCAACTGTTCCCCAAAATATCAGTAAATTTGTTACACCAATATAACTGGGCAAAGTGAATATAGCTGCCCTTGGAGCGCACAACTGAAAATCAGTTATCATTTCTCATTCTCCCTCCTCAAGGGAGAATGCTGATTTGCACTTTAAAAACCTAGTTCAGCTGAACTAGCCTTCCCCTATTTGGTGTCAGGTCAGAACTACTGCTCTGTCAGCTTCATTTCATTGTTCCCATCACCATCCAGTAGTAGTACTCATCACTGCATGCCAGTATACCTTATACAGTAATAAGAGCTGTAGTCAGCTAAAGATTAATGCACTCAGGTCAATCTTTGGGTAGAAGAGGAACTCCACAGAGATCCATTTCCTCTGCAGGTGCAAGCATTACATGGATGCCACTGCCCAATATTTTCAGCTGTAGGTCTGTGACAGATACACTCGACCCCAGCTGTACTTCGGTTCAGGCTGATAAAGGAGTAACAGACCTCGTGCCCTGTGGTGAACCTGCAAGCTGTAAAGCTCCTGGTTCACATAAAAGGCAGCAAAGGTGCCTCAGAAGAACATTCCAAAAGGTAGTTTTGAAACCCAGAAATGCAAAATAACCAAAGTACAGAACAAGCTAGCAGTGCTAAAATGAAGACATCTATACCACTGACTAGCAGCCAACTACTTCATGTTATAAACGTTACCATCAAAACAGCCCAGTTTGAGCTCTCCCTGAATTGCAGCTGGACTGCATACCAGGTGACTCTTCCCTCGAGCAGGACACTTCTCAAGGTTTGACATTCCCTGAAACCAAGCAAGACTTCCTTACCCAAGGTGGAGAGATTCCTTACCTGTAACAAATCCTGAAGTGACTGATAGCACACTGAATTAATACTAATGAAACATTACAAATCCATGTAGCTACTCAATATTATTATAAACATTGTACAGATAATTCCATTAGATATCAACTGTTGTCCATGTCTGACACTAAAACTGGACCTAGCCACACTTAGGGTCCATAAGGAGTTTAGAAAGCAAAGGGGTCTACTCTGAACCTCACGACTCAACGGGAAGGTGTCCCTTATTATTTGTATATCTGCTCTCTGTGTGAATCATTCTAACTCAATTTTCCTTTTCCTTTTTCTATTTCTTCTATGCAGTAATTAATTTGCCAAACCTTGCCATAAAACTTACTGAACCTTTTTAAACCACTGTTAAACTTTGTTAAATTCCATTAAATTTATTCAACTCTGTCAAGTTATTATTTTACCTCAATTAAAAATATTGCTGAATCTCTCTTTTGAGTGAGGTGCATTCCACTCATCCACAACAAAGCTGCACATGTTAATCATTGTATATAGCAGTCCTGGCTTGATAACTTGTCCAGCACACCGAGAAGCTCACCTGCTGCCCTATTATCAACTTTCAATTGCTCAGACTCCCGGAGAGTAAGCTTTTATGCCATTACATGCAACAACTTTCTCCCAGGCTGAAATTACAGCCTCTTGCACACTAACAACTACTTTACTAATACAAATCTCAGATGGACAGTCAAAGAAAATAGATACTAAGAACAATTTGCACCACTCAGCACCAGCAGTCCTCCCAAATTAGTTCCCACTGTACATCAATTTCCATTTTAAAATTACAAGAAATTGTATTTTTCAGGAGCCTCCTACATTACCTTGCTCTACGTATGTTTCTGTCAAATCCCTTGTTATATCTTACCGAATTATTGAGAACAGTCAGTTGGTAAGTAGGTACTTCTAAATAAAATTTGACATCATTCTTAATACAAGAGCTATCAGTCTGGTCTACAAAAAGGCACAAACTCACTAGCAACTTTTTGAAAGCTTAACATAATTTCTGTTGTCATCCCTATAGATACAATCACACTAGTTATAAAAACAATTCAGAAATTGCTGATCTAATCCGCTCTTCCACACAAATAAAAAAGTTCCTTTGCCATAACCGAAATAATGAACTTCTGAGTTATGAACAAGTGTGGACCAACAGCTTTGAAAGAGAAGCTTAAATTCTTTACTTTTGCAATAAACTAGTACATAGATGTTAAAGAAATAATGCAAATAATGATAATATGATAGCAAAACCAAAAATATGATGACATCATTGTTTATCAATGGTCTAAAGCAGGATCACCTGCCTGTAGATCAAACCGTGGAACAATGAATTAACTTAATGAGACAAATAAAACCACTTAAAGTCTGCATCTTTTTATTTTTTCAAATATTTTCAAATATTATTTCAAATTTTTATAGATTCAGGTTAGGTTTGTGCTCTCTTCTTTGTGGTAAAACTAAAGTATCAACTATATTATAGAAAAACAGGAGTTTTTTCTCCATGTGATGGGAAAAACAAGTTATATTTCTACTAAATTTAACGTTTGATAGTTCTAGTACAAGCAAGAATTACAAATCTTGGGTTTAGTGTCTCAACATTCAGGCTACGTTACAAACACTCCCATGAACTTACACAGACATAATAATGAAACACTGCACAGAGATTTGGAAGAAGGAAAAATCAAGTTGTTACAGCTTAACAGTTTCCTTAACCAGAAGTTATAAGCAATATGTTTTCCTTCAGTTACCAAAAGTCTTCAGCTTTAACAATGAAAAGTAAGCAAAATCATTCTACTGCACTAAGTACTCTTCCACAATTTGAATTCCTTTCCCTCAGGTGCAGTTCAAAAACCTCTCCCTTTTAGCTTTTTCCCTTTCCCTAATTGTGATAAAAATCAATGCTGTGCTAAGTACTCCTCTACTTAACCACTTGTTTTTAGGTTTTCTCTACTTTAATCCCAAGCAGTCTTAATAGATCCTGTTCCTTAGCTGTTTGTTTCTCTTATCTGGTACCTCAAACAGACAAGAGATGATTTGAGAGCTTCAGAATGTACACCATTATTCCTCCCCTTCCTCAAAAAAAATAACTCCTCTCACTCATTGCATCTGAGACACCCAAATTATATTCACAAATGCTCAAGCAGAAAAACAGAGGGAAAAAATCTCAAAAGAAATGTTACTCCCAACTGAAAACTGGAACCACAGGGATACATCTCTTTAACAGCCATTTCTGAAAATCTACTATTTCTCAAAAGAAAACATTGCCAAGAAGTATTACTCCTTCACCTTAGGGAGCACAAACTGTAAGTCCTGCATTTTTAACAGAGATTTGACATTCGAAGGTCACTCCTGCTCTGCAATGCTCTTTGGTACCCTACTCCCTGCCTCCACTGCACTCCTCAGTACTCCCATCAGTCCTGCACTGCAGCATTTGACAAGGCACTCTCTCTGCTTTTCATCTCATTCTGAGCAGTGACAGACAGCACAGACAAAAACACCAGCAATCATTTTACCTCTGACTCCTCTAGTAAACCCCACACTTGCTGTTAAATAGCCAACTTGTCGTCCATGCAGCCTCTGAAACAATGATAGAGACGTAACCAATGCAGAAGATTAATTTCAGGAAGAAATTCAGTAGCAGGGATTTCAAGAAATACAATTTCTTTCCCCTGAAGAGAAAGGCATTAGGTGGTCATTTTTTTCCTTCAGCAGTATAAACATGCCACAACTTAACTGAACCTCTGAGCTCAGTGCTGGCAAATGTATACAGAAAGGGTGTGGTGGAGAAAAAAAAAATTTGTAGGTGCAAAATTCTCTCTAAAACGGAAGAGATTCATCACAATTAGTCCAAGTACCTAATAGATGGCAATGCTATTGGGGGGAGAAGACAAGGAGAGACATGGAACAACATGAGACAAAAAACGAAACACAGAACAAGTGGAGATGATAAATAAATAAATTGCCAGAGCTGGGATCCAGTAGTTTTCACATTTCCAGAACTAAGCTGCTGTTCCATAATTCTGATATTTTCCTTTTTAAAAGCATGCAATTCAGCATTCCAGTTGAGGGATTTATTTAACAAAATTTAAAACTCAATGTGAGTAGAGGAGGTATTTTCAATCTCTCAGACATCTGTTCCTGATGTCCTGACACCATCTCAAATCAGTAATCTGTGAGAAACTGCACTATATTTTTACCTATACCAGCTGCTTTCTCTATTACTACTGACAGTTCCATTAAGCTTTCCAGCTCACTCAGTTGAGACACCTATTCCATGCCTCTTGTGTTCAATCTGTGCAAATGCCATTTCTGAAAAATCAATTTTTAAGCTCCAGGGGAACAAAACCCAAAAAGGCTTCATAAGCTTCCTCTGGAACTTGAGGTCACAGCTCATCCATCTCTAATTTTTAGCACATGTAACATTTTCACATCTGATCGCCTTACTTTGAAATGTTTTCTTCTCTTCTGTCCACCTTTTACAAAACTACTCTGCCTGTCACAGTATCAAAAGCAAGATCAAACAAATGGGAAAGAAGAGAGAGCTTTAAAAGATGAGAAGGAGGACTGGTGGATTCATATCATTTACCTGATCCTACAGAAAAGCCTAACATCCAACTGCTAAACTGTTTGTTCAGCACAAGAAGGACCATATCTGGCATCTGTTCAGCCCTTTCTAAAAACTAGTATAGAGAAAAGATAAGAACTCAAGTTATGCGGTGAGCAGCTGTAAGATGCTACAGTCTGCTTAGAAGGTCCAGGTATTTCCCATGGTGTGTCCTCCAACACAGAGACTCCCACCAGAATCTCTGTGCCCAAGAGGTGTCCACCTAAGCATCCTACCAGCTTTCAGAGTCATCTGACCCTTCTACAAACAGCCACACACGGAGATACACTTCTAGTCCTTCTCCTACACTGACAGGAGCACAGTGCGCTACACAGAGCCCTGAACTCTGACCCGGTTTGAACGATTTGCCAGACTCATAGAACTCATAGAATGGTTTAGGTTGGAAAGGACCTTAACGATCATCCAGTTCCAAACCCCCCGACGCGGGCAGGGACACCCTCAATAGATCAGGTTGCTCAATGCCCCACCCAGTCTGGCCCTGAACATCTCCATGGATACTTCCAGGGCACAGAAAAAATACAGGGTATATAACAGGATTGCTTCTGGCCAACAACATTTAAGCCACAGCACTAAATCAAGTACACTATGCCATACCTGCAACCTGTCCTTCACTGTTGGGCCCAGGGGCTGTGAATCAGCATAGCTCAACAACTGCACCAGTCTGAGCTCACAGGCACAGATGGGCACCAGGTCATGCGGCGCTCAGCACACCAAAGCAGGGCTGCAGGCAGCCATCAATGCCAGCCTCAGAAACCACCACATACAGAACACTCCAATATCCCAAAACCAGGTATCACCTGCCTATGCCCTGTAAGCAGCACAGGGCACATGAGGACATAAAGGCTGGAAAAGCATAAGATTACCAAAAAGTTGCAGAATGAAACTTGCAATTTGAAGCTCTGACCCCCTGGAAAGGACAGAGCAGCTGAACAAGGCTATCATAACCAACAAGTTATCAATTGCTTACTGCCTGCAACTGATTCTTATGTTTGCACTTATATCTGAGAGCTTTGCTTCAAGATACTGCGTGTTCTCATAGTTCCTTATGACTATCAAGTCTAAATTGGTACCTTAATTAAAAAAGAAGGATAAGAATACCAACAAAGTCATTATTTCCTCAGCATAATTAAATTTTCACTAGGGTTTTTTTACTATCAAGATACAACAACTGGAGGGGAAACTATCAGTTCTGTTACTAAGTTATTTAATGACAGAAAAAACCTGAGGAATTAGAAGTTTCTGTTATTCCAGTCTCTGGTCGAGTTTTTTTTCATCCAGGAGTGAAACCATCCAGCTACACAGAACCACCTCCACGAGTTTTCCAGAGAAAACTACCAATCTGCAATTTGGGACATGGGAGACAAGGATATTCCAAAATAAGCCTCAAAAGCATGTTTAGATTGAAGTGCTCTCCCAAAGAAAGAGAGAGAGAGAAAAAAAAAAGAAGAAAAAGGCAAAATACGAACCACATATTTTATCAGCAATCTCTGAAACCCCTGCATTTCACTACCTCCACAATGATAAATTTCTTTGGCACACTAAACTGCATTCCTTAGTGGGTGTGGAACAATTGCAGACATACTGTATGAAGCCTGGTAAGCATTAAATAAAAAAGTATACAGAGACTTAACTGGACAGGACTTGCATCAGTTATAGCTCTAGTTTCTACAAATAGAATACGGAATAACAGAAATGCCTTAGGGTGTCCAAAAAAGCTTGAATAAGCCAAACAGAACAGAGGCCTCAATAACAGATAGGTGGGGATGGAAGGGAAGTACAGTATAACTGCACAGTCAGTTTAAAGTAAATCCATGGAATTTTTACAGGAAGATCTTCTACGACAGGAAGGAACTGTACTAGTAAAGATTACCATACTACACAAGCAATATTTTTCTCAGTACACATTACATTAGGGACTGGCAAGTACAAGTAGTTCATATTATCATTTTGTGTTTAAAAATAGCAAAAAATGTTTCAAGTACATCCAAAACTACTGCTAATTTATTTTTAGATCAACTAGATTTCAAGTTGACATCTTTTCAATATTCAAAAGCCATTGTGTTGAAGCCAACTTTTTAGGAGAACATATCAAGAGAAAGATACTGACTGCACAGTATTACAATAATGCAATCGAATGAGGTTCAAAGCATAACCATACCCCACAATCACATCCCACCAATGGATACTATAGCATAAATTTTCAATTAGCTGCCTTGAGTCAGCAGAGTTTTATCAGGGCTGTATCACAGTTCACTGACTTCCTTGCCAGACTTTCATAGCTCATCCTTGTTTTGCAATGCCCTGTATTCAGCAAGAATCATTGCCAGGAGCCAGTAACAATTCAGTGCTATTTTCTAGGCTGCAGCTAAAAACATCAAGGAATAAGAGACCTCAAGATATAATAACTTTCCTGTAAACTGAAAGCATAAAGTACAGATTTGAAAAACGAACTTGTCAATGAAAGCCAGTAGTGGACCTCAGTTTTACACCAAGAAAAGTAAAACACATATACTACACCTAGTAAAAATTTAATGAGGAGAGATGTGCTTAGCTAGGGATCAAACGTCTCTTCCCCTAAGCTTGATATAAGCATCAGAGTTGAGGCTTGCTCAAATTCTGTAAAGTACCCATGGTATTCTCAAATGAAAAATAAAACTTTGGGGTTTTTAAGAAAACACTATCATCATAAAACACGGTGTTAGAAGTTTAAAAAAGACAACAATTGCGCTATAACTTAGTTTTACTAAGTACTTCATTTTTATTGAGTCAGGTTCTGGAATACTGCCAAGGATGCAAGAGCACTGGTGACTTTTTTCTCTTTAATATATTTAGGTGTGTGTTTGAAGTATTCATAACATTTCTAACAAAGCAGGCAAGTGAAATAGTTTGGAGCACATTTTCATCTGAAGTGTGTTAGTCTTCATCAATCCAGGTTATCAGAGTTACAGTGCCAATATAAACAGCTTCTGTATTCAAAAATCTGGCTTCCTGATTTTTTCCAGTAACTCTCACATTCATTTAGCTATTTTTGCTTGTGGACGTATGTATATTACTCATATAATTTATGCAGAAGAAACACACAAAAATTTTAAAGGTAATTTCCAGGTAAAGAAAGACATACACATGATGCCAGGAGACAGCAGTCCTCAAACCAGTTCCTCATTCCTCCCTCCTTCCACACTATACTTCTTGTATCATTCACTGAGGGTATATTCTCTATAGCTGTTTCACATACAAATTATTATGACATATTCTAAGTGAATAGATGGACTATCAGATACTTTCTAGCAGACAAACGCTTTCTGAACACTGCTTGGACAGTAATTTTTGTGTGAGGATAGAATAAAACATCTGGTTTTAAATTTGTTCTGTGTTTTTACTGTAGTGTTTACAGTAGCTGTTATTTTTCACTTTCAAGAGGCAGATAATTTATCACCTAGATTCTCAAAATTGAGCCACATGAATGTTGGCATTTCTCCCAACTGCAAGTTTCATTTAAAATATTATTTCACTGACAGAACCTGTTCAACAAGTAATATTCATTCCACTCTCATATGCAAGTGGCTGTGAACTCAGATACGTGACACTAACGCCATTTTTTGTCAGCTGCATATATTTAAAATATATATTTACGCAGGAAAAAAAGGCAAAAAGCAATTTAATGTCTTGCTTTGGAATTTCTTAAGTTCTCCATTTTATGTCTTCCTTTCTGCGTGTTATTCCTTGCTTTTGAGCCTTTTTTTTAATTTTAATACACAGTCCAGAAGCCCCTGGTTGGAAAGAATGAACATATCTAAGACCATACAGTATTTTCTTTATGCATCATATGGAAGAAAATACAATATACAAAGTAAGGATCTTGCTTGCAAGACCAGCATGCTGGCTCACTTCCACCTTTTCTCCACCTCAACCAGTTCAAATAAAGCTTTGCATAAAACAGACCTTTCTTACTTGCTGCATCATCTTAGGATTGGTGGAATTTTTCAGCTTTCTGTGTCAATCACAGTATCACAGTATCACAAGGCTGGAAAAGACCTCTGAGATCATCTAGTCCAACCTATGACCCAACACTAGCACCCACTCATCATTTAAACCATGGCAATCTTTCACAGTCCAATGGGGTTTGCCCTGTCTTTAATCTTAGGACTATCAATTAATTGACCAAAACCAAGAAGTTTAAGTTTCTTTGTTTGGTCTTTATCCTGACAGTTGATATGCAGCCATCTTCACAACAGAGTATACTGTCAACACAGCTTCTTAGAAACATACGTAGAGTCCACCAAGTCCATGAGAGCGTGGTTTCATCAATAAGTTGTGAGACAGGCAGTGTATTAGCCATTATCCTTCTGAAGAAAGTGTATTTAGATTTGCAGGCAATAATTATTTCCAAAGACCTTTATGCATTAGGCTGCTGCTTTATACATATATTTGTAAAAACACTACTCTGTCAAAAAACAGATCCTCATCATTTTAATAAAAAATGAAGAAGCGATACTTAAAACCTTTAATAGGAAAACAGTTTCACCA
Source organism: Dromococcyx pavoninus (assembly GCA_033558185.1). NCBI lineage: Eukaryota > Metazoa > Chordata > Aves > Cuculiformes > Neomorphidae > Dromococcyx > Dromococcyx pavoninus. The sequence goes on from JAUMJL010000213.1 coordinate 161,841, forward strand.
TCACATACATTTGAAAGAAACAATATTGTGTTTAAAAGGGTAAAGATAAGCCTGGCACGTTAATATATATCCAGGTGGACACCGTCAGTAGCTTCCTCTGGCTGCTATTCAGGCTCATAGATGACTGATGTGAAATGAGTTGTGCTACAGAAGGTGGCAGAGGAAAGAAAAACCAGAAAAATCCTCACTGCATTACATCTTCTGCAATTTAGAAAACAATAATTTCCTCTATGCTTCTTGTGTGCTGCTCTTAATGGCAGTATTAAAATTAATAAATAAGAGCAAATTATCTCACTTGGGTTTCCAAGACTTCATTCTGAATTGACGTTATGTGGTAAAGGTCTGTCCTTTTGCTGTCTTCTGTTCAGTATTTACTCCTTTCTCTCCTCTGTTTCTTCCCTTTCCATGGCTCCCTTTCCCTCCATCAGACCTCCTCCAGCAGCTTTAACTCCTTTTATAAACCTCTCACACCATCCTGCATCTTTTCTTTCCTGCCAAACTACTCTTTCCTTTCATTTGCATAATAAAAGTAAGATCAAGTCTGAGACATGATCAACAGTCACAGATTCAAAGCTTACTGACCAGGTATGACGAAATACAGGCAACAGAAGAAGAAAAAAAGGAAAGAAAAAAAAACCAGAAAACCCCACAATGCACCTTACAGTGTGGAAGGTAAACCTCCCAACCAAAAAGAAAAAAAAAAAGAAAAAAAGGAGAGAGATAAAGAAATCTATTCCATTTGCAAGAGCAGCTGCTTTGATAAAAGGCTTACCGTGTAAAAGCACAAAAAAACCAAAACAATCCAACTTTCGGAGAGGTTTTTGTGCCAGTGCAAAATGCACAAATGCTTGCAGCAATTTCTAACACAGTTTTTACTTCTCTATTTGGCTACACTTCAGTATCTTTTTCATGATCAAGTTCATTATCTTCCTCCTATCACCATAAAAGCAGTATGGAGAATCCCAACACAAATGTTCTTCATTTCCCTTCAGCTCCAAATTACGGCAACAAACAAGAAATTGGCCATTTCCCCTCTTCTCCCATTTTCTTAAAATTAATTTTATAAATTTAAGGAGTATAATAGCAGAACATCTGGTCTTGCCTGCACTAGCTTAAACTGTTCCTTTTACTAGGAAGGCTTTCTGCATATTCCAAAGCTAGAAAAACATATACACAACCTCTCTCCTGGTGAGGTTAAACATACTACTCTGACTCCAGCACGCAGACTTCACACAGTGTCTATATGTCCAGTACGTAAAAACATCTTCCTATCTCAATGAAAGACATAGCGACCAATACAGCTGTAAGTAGCAGTGTGGCTCACAAATCTGTACATAAGGTAAACACAGAAGCTTTATCAACATAGAGCTCCAACTTGCATTTATGCACTTCTTTTATCCTTTAAATATACTGTTGAATGACCTAGACAAGTTGACCTGTAGCAGTTCTTAACTGTCCTCCAAATCCATTCTCAAGGAAATCAAGTAATTATTATTGACTGACTTTATAAAAAAATCTTCAAAATCCGATGAAATGCACACTATGTAAGGTGCAACCCTTAACACTACAACAGGCAATCTCTGAACTGCTGTGTAGTTGAAGTGAAACCCTTTCCCAGGTCACTGAGAAATAAGTACTTGATATATATGAACTTGTAGCACAGGAGTGTCAAACTCACGGCCTGTGGGCCGAATCCAGCCCTCCAACTTATTTTATCCAGCCCGGCACCCTGTTTCTCCCCGGTAGCAGCTCCGAGCTCCTTGTCCCTGCGCTCCTGCCAACGCTGGTCACGTGTGCAGCGTGTGACGCGCGTTACACTGCAGGAGCAGGAGAGTGGCGGGAGCCGTGAGTCTGACACTGCTGCTGTAGCAGTACTTTATTCAGAACTACAGAAAAACATTAATAACGATACTACCAACAAAATAGTCAGGTTTCACCAAGCACATGGTGAATGATGCAAAATGCCAAGGTTCATCAATATTGGGTGCACTCAGCTCCTTTCCACCAAAACCAATGGAAGAGTTCCCAAACGGAAGGAAACTACACTACGCAAACATTTTAAAAATTATAAATGCAACAGCCTAGTAAACTGCATACACCTCTCAGCCTATCCAATACTCAATAAAATAACACAACAGCTAATATAGTAAATTCTTAAAGAAACAAAAAAACATTTAAAGCAAGATAATTAAAACCAATCAGTATGCATTTACTAAAAACAAATTTCCTCCAGAAAACCTGCTAGGTTCTGATATCATAAGTTTGTTTCATAATATTAACAGCATTGAAGCAATGTTCTAATGCAGACAGCACTGCTTGTTAAGTATGATAAGAAATTTAACAAGAAATATTAAATGCATTGAATAGCAGTTAAAAGATGGAGCCAGTTTCAAAGCATAACTAAGTGAGGATCTTCTAGTGAATGTATTTGTAACAGGGTTCTTCGGTTATCAGTTTTGGAGTGTTCAGGAATGGTCTAGATGTGGAAAAATAAAGACTGATGATAACATAAAAATAATCTATCATTAGCAAACAATGTGCATTGCAATAGAGTCAAAACAAAATCATACACCCAGTCACAAAAAAAATCATAATTATAGGATAAGAAGTTCTACCTGGAAAACCACTGAGTCATAAAAATTCACGGTAAGGAAAATCTACTGATTATTTTGTCCAAGTAATTCTTCCAACGAATAACCACTTTCCTCAACTATATTTTAAATCTATTGTCTTCTGAAAATAAATAATCAACTCAATAATAGGGCATGCACACACCATGAGAAAGCCCAAGAAGTATCACTGGGGATAAGCACAAACATCCTAACCGTGAAGAGACTATCCTGCAGGGAGATAGCTCCCACAGCACTCCTTTTCATCACCTTCCCTTGCACAAAAGTATAGTTAAGTGCTGTTCTTCATTTTGACACTTTTGGTTACTATGCCATATGTTACCAGATCAAGAAGCATGCCAGTATCAAGAGAAAATGGCATAAAAAGCACCAGGGTGCTGCACCACTGACAGCTTAAGCAAACCAAGTAGGAAGTGAGAAAAGCGTGGGTATGATGATACCTGTCTGGAGAAGCCAGGCAGCACCCAGGGAACATGAGGTTTCAGTGTTGTGTGCAATTAGATGTAACAGTTAAAATTACAATGCAAAACTAACAACTTAGTTTTCAAAAAAATAGAGATGAAGACCTAGAAAAGCTAATGGTCTTTGAACTTTTTAAATGGAGAATGTTGAGTTGGAGGAAATAGGATGCAGTACCCCTGTACTGGATCCCCAGTGCAGCCACAATCAAAACTGCAGACAGTTCTAGTATTCACATGTGAAGAAAAACATTGAAATACTAAATAATAATCAGAACTATCACAAATTATTAAAATTACTCAGAGATGTGATTTGCAGCAAGAAAACTTCATTGGTCTAGAAACACCAAATATAAACAAAGGATAACCTAGCCTGTCCCAAAAGACTGCACATACACATTAAATTTGGTATTTTCACTCTCAAACACAACCAGCATAACGAGATCCAGTGAAAATTCAAAGGCTGATACGTATATCAAGAACAATACGCAATTTGTTAAGTAGCAATTCAAGCTGGGCAAATTGTTCCCATAGCTATGGTGAAGAATCCTCCATCACTGGAAGAAAAATTCTCAGATAGGTATTCAGAGAGAAACACAAGTCTAGGTACCACAGAAATCTCGACAAACCCTATGCCTTCTGCTACAGAACTGGGTAGTTAAGGACCCACATTCTTCAGCTTTCCATTATCTACTAATTAAATGCCACCTTGGAAAGAAAACTGCAGTAGCATTTAGGTAGCAATTTTATATGCAACAGTTAAATAATAAGCAAACTTTGCCTCCCTCGATTACGTTCTAAAAAGTAATCAAATATCTCTGCAAGATATCCACAAAAGCCTACAACTTCTAAAGCACAATGCCAAGACCCTTGAAAACAAAATTGTGGGCGTGTACTGCGACAAACAAACAAACTCTGTGGTTTTAGTTGAACGAAATTCAATACTCTTTGTTTCATCATTCATTTTAATACATATTTAACCCATAATTTTACATCAGAAAAACAATAGTTACAGCAATTTTTAGCATATTTTTCACTCAGAAGGTTCAATCTTTTTAATACATCATAAAGAAAAAAGGAAGACTATTAGGAGAGCTAAAGCCAAATACATTCTTATTAAACAACTGGTTTTAAATATAAATGACTGGTGAAACCTTTTGAATACTTTTCTTATATACTCGTAAAAAGCCTCAGGCACCTTGCTTAGTTTAACAACTTTTTGTCACTTCTCCTACATGAACAAAATCCATATTCATAAACTGATGGGGTTTTCTAAATGAGCCAGCAAGTGCATGTGTGCTCCCTCTAACCACATTTATCACTGCGTTGCTAAGCACAGAAATCACCATTCAAAAAGCTAGCAGTAAAATGAGCTAGTAATAACAAAACCCAGATAAGGGTAAGTAAGTGCTTCAGTGTTCGTGCCAACTGCCAGTTCTTTTCACGGTCTGAAAGCTAAGTGTGACATCTGGGTGAAGGAAAGACCACGCTCTATTTTGCCTGTCACTTCATTCCCTCTGGTACAAGACTGCTGCTCAGCTCTGAAGTGCATTTGTAAACCCCAAATATACTGCCTGAGTAATTGCCCGAAAGAGAAAATGCCTGAGTCTCATTTGTTTTAAACAGATTTTTTCCTACATTATCATCAAGCATCTTACGCATTAGATTATTATGCATTATATGAATTTATTCTCTGCACAGGCATAAGCTGCCCTGACACCATGTGACACAAGCAGCTGAGGAACAAAGAGCCCGGGCTACCTGCCTGGGCTAAGAGAAACGTACATGGCAGTTCTCCAAGCAGAACCCACCTCTCCACAGTACAAACCAATTCCTTCAGCACAAGACCATGCTTTTCAATTTCAGCCTGAGGTTCAAAGTTGTCTTCTTCCAAATTTTTCTTGTAATCATCACTGAAGGGCAGAGAATGATGGATTTCTCGGCCTCCCTCTTACCTTGTTAAAACTCTTTCTCCGATGTCACTGTTTGAAAAGCCTTCTCCATTCTCTCAACACAACTGGTTTAAAGGCAACAGCAAAACCTATTCAAGCTAAATGAACCAGCTTGTGATTAATTAACCACTAACTATACAAAGTTCACCTTAAACGAAAGTTCTACTTTTCCTACAAATAAATCAGGTTTTTTTAAATGAGCATTAATGATACTTAACGGGTGTAAAGTTTCAACAGCAAAAAGTGAAGGAAGAAGACGGGGGGAAACAGAAAGCTCACATTTGAATGTGATTATTTTTACTACTTAGGTTTCAGGATCAAAAAAAAAAAAGATTAGTGCCTTAAACCTAAACAGAACTTACTAATAACTGATTTTTTGACATTTTAAATTCCAAGTTTATTTGAAGCTAATGACACCAGTTTCCGCAGCATATGATAGACAAGGCCCAAGTGTTTAGCACAGAAAACATCCTGTTAATTTGTTCAGAACAGAACTAAAGCATATTGCTTTTAAGTAGTTTTCTTCCTTTCCATGTTGTCTCCTACTACAAACAGAATCCATATGTGAAGGGACAACACAGTTTCTACTAAAATCTATTTTGCAAGTAAAATCTTTAATAGAATGTTAGCCCAATATAATCAAAATATCTTAAAAATTTAAACTGGTTTTACAATGTCTAACAAACTATAATCAAGCTTCCAAAATTTAAAGAGCAGACTTCCAATGACAGAAGAAAAAGAGAAAGCTGTCATCTCCAGCTCTTTAACATACTGTCCCACTTCCCAAACCCTGCAAATAAATCCTGGAATGTATTACAACACTACATAAAGCCCTGTATAGATACGCCAGAAACACAGTAAGATTAAAAGGTACTCAGGTGGACGGGTTGGTGTTAATCTGATTCTAGTAAGAAAAAATTCCCATTTCAACAAACTTCACAAACATTAACTAAGCACGTGGTTATTTTCTCCACTCTACTGTTAGAATCCTGACAGTATGTTTATTCTGTATTGTAAAAACAGAATTTTTATTTCTCTAGCACAAATTCCCTTGTTGTTGTTGTTACAAACCCAAATTTATGCCCTAGCCCAAATGCAGATGATCCAGAGACTTATACCCATTTGCAGGACAACACCCTACAAGCACCACTAAGAACAGTTTCAAGGAAAAACTGGTAGATGGAGGCAGACCACACGTGAATTTCACACTACCTTGGGCAAACGAAGCTTTAACTTTTTACAACATTGTTCTAGTCAAAAGCAGGATAATAATGCCACATAAATATTTCATTAATATCAAATTAACTCATGCAAAATACACATGCCTCTCACAGGAGGACAGGCTGAGAGACTTGGGATTGTTTAGCCTAGAGAAAAGAAGGCTTCAGGGAGACCTCAGAGCAGCCTTCCAGTACCCAAAGGAGCCAACCTACAGGAAGGATGAAGGGGGGCTCTTTATCACGTTGTGCAGTGGCAGGAAAGGGGGTAATGGTTTTAAACTGAAAGAGGAGAGATTTAACATAGATATAAGGAAGAAACGTTTTAACTGTGAGGGTGGTGAGGTACTGAAACATGTTGCCCAGAGAAATTAAGAATGTCCCAATCCCTGGATGCGTTCAAGGTCAGACTGGATGACGCTTTGAGCAACCTGATCCATTGGAAAGTGTCTCTGCCATGGCAGCGGGGTTGGAACTGGATGATCTTTAACATCCCTTCCAACCCAAACCATTTTGCGATTCTATGAAAATAGTTTTTGCATGACATGAGAGGATCACACAGAGACATATTTGTCCATCAAAACTACAAAACTCCCATTAAAAATACAAGCTACTACTTTCTCAATACATGTAGAACAAGTAAATCCCAGCAGAAATGCTTTCTAATAGTCCTTTAATTCTGATAACATAATTATATTTATAGTAAAGACAGTCAGATGCCCAGATGTCTCAGAGCAGATATAAGTGCTCTAATGTCCCAGTTTAATGGAGACACTCTAGATGCCCAGACCCCTTAACACCTTCATCACTCAAAAAACTGCCTCAAGAAAAAAAAAGGGCAGCGTTTCCTTCTGCTCATTATAAAGGTGAAGAACTTCACTCATTTCCAAATCAGATTGTTCCTGACCTTACTAGAGCAGAATACATTTCTTTAGCAATTGACAACAAACACTCAGAAATTTTTAAAACAAGAAGCAATGCAGCTCTCCAGACTGAGTGAAATTGAGACTTTCAATTACTTCAATTAATGCTTATAAAGGCTGTGTTAAGCTTCAGTGTTCATACTCAGTTGCCTAATTCAAATTAAGACTACCTTGCATACACATATTGAATGACAATTGATAAAAAAGTGACAGTAATTTATTATAATTCATGTTAATAATTGCTTTAGAATTGTAGAGGCTACTCTGCACAGTAAGTGCTGGACTACACACAAAAGCCTTTCAACTTGAATACTACATGGCATAAGCTAAATTATTTAGGCTAATGGATAAGGAGCTTTAAAGAAGAGCATTCCTAATCCATGGTCACTGAACTCCATCAGTTTTTGCTTTATTTTTCCATTTTATTTATATGCACACCATCTGGCTGTATTGATCCTGTAGTTAAACAATCTTGTGTTTTTTTCAGATGAAGTAAATTCAAAACTAATTTGTATGATAATTCAGTAACACATATACTCTTCACTGATTTGCAGGTGCCAGCTATGAAGGCACTTACCAAAACTTACAGACTGAGCTCCAATTCACAGACAACATACTCTGCAACAAATATTCAGAAGGCAAAACAGTCAACTACCCTCAACTCCATGGATCACATTTATTGCACGTTATAAGAACTCGCATCAGATTCTCCACCCCAACCAACAGATACATACAGATAGAACTGATTAAGTGAACAAACTAAGAAAAGTTACTTAGCCTAAAAGTTCTGCATTGTTATAAACCCATTACTCAAACAGCCAGATTTACCAAAAGTAAAATTTGTACTTGACAAATCACGATAACGGAGCATTAGAAAAGACTGCTTAAAGTAAAGGGACGTTAATTTCCAAGTGCTATCATAGAATGTTTTAAGTGATAGTTAACATTTTTCCTGAGATGTTTTCAAATAAAAGTCTCTTGGACATACACAGATTATAAATGCTATTTCAAGTTGTCAAACTTACCAGATCTATGCCCAAATACAACAAACAGGCAGTTCAAGATCCAAAGATTTATAAGCAAAGACCTCTCGTTCATATTTTCATCAGATTACATGAAACTGACCCTTAAAATGACTCACAAGACTAGTCAAATAGTTACCATTTCTAAAAAATAGAGATGAAAGTGTCAGGGAAAAAAGGGGGAGGGAGAGCTTTAAAAACCTAAGTTTTACTCATGCATTTTAGTCCCACATTTTAGATATCAAGATGCATATATCAACACATACAAGTCTAATGCGAATCTAGCACAGAATTGCAGTAAGCCAAGTGACAGTCAAGGGCCTTCTCTATGTCTGCACTGAAGCAGCCCAGTTTTATGGAAATGAGTGCCTGTGCAAATCATTCCAGGCATATTAATTATCACTCATAGGTGGTGCATCTATGCATGCTCTCCAGAGTATGGAATTAAATCAGCTCCTGAAACTTTTCAGGAGGTACTGCTGCAGTATTTCTACCACCGATTTAGCCCCACACACGTCAGCACCATACTACCATTGCCATTTGTGCAGTTTAACTCAGTCACTTATAAAAGCTTTAAAAGTACTGTTAGAACACCAAGGTCTCAGCCATTCCCATGTGATCATTTAATACAGGCAACAGCATGTTTTTGTTAGGTTTAGGGTTTTTTGGGCTTTTAAAGGTTTGTGCAGAGAGTGGTAACTTGTCCTGTAAATGTTCAGACTGTAGGACTTGTTTCTGTTCAAAACCACCCCTTTGATACCTCACATTAAACTGCTGACTATTTGATACTCAACGTCACCCATCCACTAAGAAGACAAGAGTTTAATAGTGAGAAGTAAAATACTGAGAAGAAATTACCTCTCTTGATTTCAACAGTCTCAAAACAGCATTATTAAATCCACAGTCTGGCTTCAGCTCCATAAAAAAATTTGCACTGAGACACTAGATTCAAAACCAGACCATCCCTGGGACTTCTACAGATGCATATCAGCCTGTCCACACCCAACAAATTGCAGGACCAGGGCCTGTCACCATATCAACATAAATAAGGACTTGTCAAACAGGAAAGACACAGCAACAGAAGAAGAGATCTTACTGAATATGCTGTGTCCATTGTCCCACCCCGTAGCAAAAAAATAATCATCACAAGTGTGGCATTTTTCCCATTTCTCTAGGGAGGCTCTCAACCAGTTTTTCATTCTTTGGTTCACAGAATCATAGAATGGTTTGGATTGGAAGGGACCTTAAAGATCATACAGTTCTAACCACCTGCCATGGGCAGGGTCACCTTCCAGTAGATCATGTTGCTCAAAGCCTCATTCAGCCTGGCCTTGAACGCTTCCAGGGATGGGGCATCCATGACTTCTCTGGGCAACCTGTTCCAGCGCCTCACCACGCTCACAGTAAAACATTTCTTCCTAATATCTCAACTAAACTTCCCCTCTTTCAGCTTAAAACCATTCTCCCTCATCCTGTCCCTGCACTCCCTGATAACGAGCCACTCCCCAGCTTTCCTGCAAGCCCCCTTTAAGTAACAGAAGACTGCTATAAGGTCTCCCTGGAGACTTCTCTTCTCTGGGTTGAACAATCCCAACTCTCTCAGCCTGTCTTCATATAATACAATGATACATATTGCTTTTGGATACATATTACAGTGTTTGGACTTCCTTCCATTGCCTGCTGTATTTCCAGAGAGTTAGAGGTGCAATTGAGCCTTTAGGATAAATATTTTATTTCTGATGTTATGCAACATTAAGTAGAGTCTGGCACACAGGATGCATCTCAGCCTGTCCTGATATGTCCTCCAAGATAACTTCATAGAAGAAGGAGACTAACACTATGAAAAATGTGCACTCACAATCCAGAAGGCCAACCACGTCCTGGACTGCATCAAAAGAAGTGTGGCCAGCAGGCTGAGGGAGGGGATTCTTCCCCTCTACTGCGCACTTGTGAGACCCCACCTGGAGCACTGTGTCCAGTTCTGGAATCCTCAACATAAGAAGGATTTGGAACTGTTGGATTGGGTCCAGAGGAGTGCCATGAAGATAATCAGAGGGCTGGAGCACCTCTGCTGTGAGGACAGGCTGAGAGAGTTGGGGTTGATCAGCCTGGAGAAAAGAAGGCTCTGGTGGGACCTCAAAGTAGTCTTCCACTACCTGAAGGGGCTACAGGAAAGCTTGGGGAGGGACTTTTCACAAGGGCAAGTAGTGACAGGACAAGGAGGAATGGCTTTAAACTGGAAGGGGGAAGATTTAATTAGACATTAGGAAGAGATTCTTCACAATGAGGGTGGTGAGACAGTGGCACAGTTTGTCCAGGGAAGCTGTGGATGCCCCCTCCCTGGAAGTGTTCAAGGCTGGATGGGGCCTCAGGCAGCCTGGTCTAGTGGGAGGTGTCCCTGCCCACGGCAGGGTGTTCGAACTGGATGATCTTTAAGGTCCCTTCCAACCCAAACCGTTCTAATGGCTTTATGTAGAGTCCAGCAAGCAGGATGCATCTCAGCCTGTCCTGGTATGCCCTCCAATATAATTTCACAGAAAGAAGGAGACTAACCTGACGGGAAAAGGGAGCTGAAAGGTGGCACAGCGTTCGGAACAGCGTGGTGAACAGGGATCGCCCTCGGGCAGCGCTGCCGTGACCACCCCTCCCCGTCCCCTCCGGCCGGGAAAACAAACAACGGCCAACGCAAGGGAGGGAAGCGGGCGCGGAGGGGCAGGGCTGGCGGCACAGCCCGAGGGGAGGGCTCGGCTCGGATGATCTCAAAGGTCTTTTCCAACCACGCGATTCCATGATCTCGGGGGTGCAGGGGGACGCGTCCCGGCCGCTCACCTGCTCTGCCAGCCCTGCAGGAGGTTCGTGTATTTGCTGAGCGTCCCTTCCAGCACCGCCTCCCGCCGCCTGCAGCCGCCGCCCGCCTGCGCTGCCCCTGGGCTGGCGGCCGCCGAGCCGGGGCTGCTACTCCCGCCGCCGCCGCCGCCTCCGTCCAGCCTCCCCGCGGCCGCCGCCCGGCCCGGCAGCCCTCGGCTGGCCGAGGAGGACGAGGGCGACGAGCCCGCCGAGGTGGGGCGGCTGCTGCTACGGCTGCTGCTGTTGCTGCCGCCGCCGCCCTCGCCCGCTGCCACCGCCTTCTCCATGGAGCTCCCCCCGCTCGCCCGCCCGCTCGGCGCAGGCTGCGAGCGAGCTTCGTGCCCGGCAAAGCCCTGACTCACGGGCGGCGCGAAGAGGGGCGGTGCCCCGGGGAGAAGGGGGCGGGCGAGGGGACCGCCGCGCCGCCTCCTCGAGGAGCGGAGCGCGGCGGAGGGCGCTGCTCCTCGGCTCGTGCGCCCCAACCGCCGCGGCTGCCGGAGGCACGGGAGCGGGGCGGGCGCTGCGCTGGCCGGGGAAGCCGTGCGGGTCCTGCGCGTGTGCGCACAGGCGCGGGGACGCGGAGCCAAAGGGGAGAGCTATGATAAAGGGTCATTGAATCATAGAATCATAGAATGATTTGGGTTGGAAACGACCTTAAGGATTATCCAGTTCCACGCCCTGCCCTGGGCAGGGACACCTCCCACCAGACCAGGCTGATCAAGACCCCATCCAGCCTGGCCTTGAACACTTCCAGGGAGGGGGCATCCACAGCTTCCCTGGACAACCTGTGCCACTATCTTCTCTCAGAGTGAAGAATTTATTCCTAATGTCTGATCTAAATCATCACACTTCCAATTTAAAGCCATTTACTTGTTCTATGTCTATGAGAGAGTAGTAGCTTGTGTTTTAAATGGGAACTTTGTGGTTTTGATGGACAAATATGTCTCTCTATAATTCTTTCGTGTCATGCAAAACCTATTTTCATAGAATCATAGAATCACAGGATGGTTTGGATCAGAAGGGACCTTAAATATCATCTAGTTCAAACTCCCCTGCTATGGCCATGGGCAGGGACAACTTCCACTAGGATCAGGCTGCTTAAGACCCCATCCAACCTGGCCTTGCACTTCCATGAATAGTTAAGGCTGAAAAAGTCCTCTAATATCATCCAGTGCAACTGTTAGCCCAACACTACCATGCCAGCTAAACCATGTCCCAAAGAGCCATGTCTACATGCTTTTTGAACACCTCCTGGAATGGTGATCCCACCACTTCCCTGGGCAGCCCATTCCAGTGCTCGACCACTTTTTCATTAAAGACTTTTTTTCTAATATTCAATCTAAACCTTACCCAGCATACAGCCCCACCTTGAGTCCTGTGTGCAGTTTTGGGTGCCACAGTATAAAAAGGACATAAAGCTACTGGAGAGTGTCCAGAGGAGGGCCATGAAATTGGTGAATGTTTTAGAGGGAAAGCTGTATGAGGAGTGTCTAAAGTCAGTTGGTCTGTTCAGCCTGGTGAAGAGTAAACTGAAGGGAGACCTCATTGTAGTCTACAGCTTCTCACAAGGGTGGAGGAGGAAGAGGTTCTGATCTCTTCTCTCTGGCAACCAATGATAGGACCCAAGGAAATGGCAGGAAGATGTGCCAGGGGAGGTTTAGGTTGGACATTAGGAAAAGGTTCTTCGCTCAAAGGGTGGTGAACACTGGAACAGCTCCCCAGGGAAGCAGTAATGGCACCGAGCCTAACAACATTCAAGAAGCATTTGGACAATGCTCTCAGACACAAGGTGTGAATGTTGGCATTGTGCTGTGCAGGGACAGGAGTTGGACTTGGTGATCCTTGTGGGTCCCTTCCAACCTAGGACCTTCTATGATTTCCTCTTGTCCTATTGTTTTTTACCTGGGAGAATAGACCAATACCACCTCGCTACAAGCTCCTTTCAGGTAGTTGTAGGGAGTGATAAGGTCTCCCCAAATTGTCAGGCCCAAATGCACATGGCAGGGAGAGAGGAGAGCACAGCACACAACAGTGGTGCAAATAGCATCTCCATCCCTGACAGGCCTCATGTTCACAGCAAATGACATGCACACATGTGAGGAGAAAGGGAAACAGCAGCTCTGCGCAGGGGCGTACACATAGAAACACCACCAGAGGAAGAGGATGGTCAGGCCACAAAAGCATATGACTGACACTTGCCAAAGCTGTGTCCACCGGAACACAAAGCATAGCAGCGGTGAGGAGATTTCTTGGTACAGACTGATGCACATCACTGCCTGCCACCACAGAGCATGAAACCAAGAAAATGACTGTGCATGATATCATACACCAGCAGCACAGAGCAATGCCCACAACACAGTGAAACATCGAGAGGTAGGCGGTGTGCCCAGGAACACAACAGTCTTGCCCAACACGCAGCTGCACATCATGTACATCAACATATCACAACAGTCCTATCATTCATCCAGACTTTGCAAAAAAACATTATTGCGGGCTAAGTCACATGTCCTGAAATCAGAGGATGTAACCTCAAGATCACAGTAAAAAGCTAAGCAGATCTTTGTACAGTCAGCTCAGTTCAGAGCTGTGTGGTTACATTCCCTCAAATCACTTCCACCGCCATCCTTGCTGCGTTAGCCAAGTGCCTCAGTTTGTTACAATGTGTATCTTCACATCACACCAGAGATGTAGTTATTCTTGTGTCATTTTATAACAGGAGACCCGAAAGGTAGAGGAGTTCAGAGCGTCTACCACTCCACGGTTTAGTCCTGCTCTGGCCAGGTCAGGAGCTGAACACCAGCAGTTGTGATCCCAGTCACCACACACACACAGAGGAAAAGGGGAAAAGGAAATAAGAGAGATTTGTGGGTTGGAAATTGAAACGAAAACATATTAATAAAATATATACAAATAAGAAATAAACCCCATTGATGACTATATGTCACAACTGATGCTGCAGAGTCAGCATGGGGAATGGTCCTGGACTGGATTCAGTGGCAGATGGAGCTGGACTCAGGAAATGAATTTAGGAATGCACGGATCTGGGATCAGGGATAAGAAAGACAGACGGAGTTCTTGCTGGTCGCCAACCATTGAACAGGAGAGCTTGACCCTCATGAACCCTCAGTTTTATACCAAGTATGATGTGTATAGAATGGAATGCCGTTGTTCAATTTGGCGTCACCTGTCCTGTCTGCCCTTCCCTGCAGGTGCGACTCTTTTTTACCCCTTTTACTTACAGCATTTTGCCAGCTTGAGGATGGCCTTGGTTTCTATAGGAATAAGTATAAGCAATGGCTTTTCTGCATACCAGTCCTCCATTACTTTGGGGATAATCATAAATTATAAGTATTATCACTTCTACAGACAAACACTAGAGGGCATGGACTCAAGCTACGTCAGGGAAAGTTTAGGCTTGATGTGAGGAAGAAGTTCTTTACTGAAAGGGTGATTGGCCATTGGAATGCGTTGCCCAGGGAGGTGGTGGAGTCGCCGACCCTGGAGGTGTTTAAGGGGAGATTGGATGTGGCACTGAGTGCCATGGTTTAGATGATGGTTGGTGTTAGTGTTGGGTTATAGGTTGGACTTGATGATCTCAGAGGTCCTTTCCAACCTTGTCATACTGTGATACTGTGATACTGTGATACTATCTGAAAGAGTGCAGGTAACTTTCAGAAAATGAAGTAAGCTAGACAAGGCTTAGCTGAAAAGTTAGTAAATTGATTCTACTTTAGCTCAAACCGCAACAATGACAAAATACGATGCGAGCTTAGCTACTGTGCTTTAACCTTGTGGAAAGTTTTACACTCCTGTGTATTAGAGATCTTTGGAGCATACCAAATGTCGTGTGCCCTCTGTGTTCTGCACCTCAGTAGACACTCAAATCATCTGAATCCACATGCAGTTAGAAGCCTTCATTTCCTGTGTAAATATGCACAGAGAGGAGAGCTCCTAACTTAGATTCTCCCAGTTTTATCTGTGGAAAATTCTATCATGTGTGTTGTGTTTGGGTAGCAGAAATGTTGGACAACCTGATCCTAAGTCTCGGGCAGTTAAACTTCTCATGTTGTAGCTAAATGCTGAGGCACTGCCATCTGGAAACCTGAATTTTAATTTAGTATTTAATTGGCGGAACATTTAATTCATATCTCTTACAGTACAGACAAAGATTATGGACTCAGAGTCTTTTTAAAACAAATTTTTTTAGAGTAATTTTTCAAGTCAGAGCTATTGCTTAAGGTGTTCATGTAAAATTCCCCAGTCGTTGTTTACCATGGAAAGAAACTCTACAACCACAATCTGAAAATCTTCATTCTTGGACTCAACTACACTACTTCTGACAATCACAATTTTCAGAAGACATTGGAATGAACAAAGCATCTCCTTCAGGAAGCTCAGATCCTGCTCACTGGAGATGAGGATGAGAACCTTTCATTTATCCTCATAATCAGTTAAAGTGACAGCCCAGAACAGTGGAACAATGCTTTAATGAAATAACAGTGTCATCACATCAGCCACTGCAATATGTTACCTATATACATTCTACATTATAGATACTGAGTGTATTTTTTTCTGCCTTCCACAGAATTTATTGGAAGATAACTATGTCAGGAAAAGAAGCCTTCTTATACAGGTATAGAGAAGACAGTCTATACCTTTCTATACAATAAAACTCAACAACAGTGTGCTCATCAGGGAGTTTCTGAAATGAAAGGGACAAGCTCTAGGTATATCATGATCCCAGGAGGATTTCACAACATCCCAAAACTTTCTTCACTGCTGATCAAAGAATCACTGTGAGGTAGTAAGATAGAAGGTCTTCTTGCAGATTATAAACTAATTAATAGATAGGAAATAAAACACAGGAATAAATGGCCACTTTTCAAATAGAAGGAAACCACTACTTAGGATCAGTCTTACTCAGCATCTTCTTAAATCAGAATCCCTTCATTCACTTTAAAACTAGAATCAAGTGCAAGAAATAGTAGCAGAATCTCACTGTAGTGACTAAATCACTGGTAAAATGGCAACTGAAATTTGATGTTGCTCAAAAGCAAAGTAAAGCACATGGGGAGAAAATAGCTTTTACTATGCATGCATAATAGTGATCTATAAATTAGCTATAGCCTCTCAGGAAGCAGAGCTTAGAGTCATTTTAAATAGTCTTCTGAAAATGCCATTGCAGTGTTCAAAGGTAAATCAAGCAAACAGCTGCAATGAGCTCATTAGGAAAACAGAAATTCCACTGTGCTACTATATAAATGTATAGTACAGCCAGTGTCTGTAGTTTCTGCGTTTACAATATTCCTTCAAAAAGGGCAGAGTAGAAATAGAAAAGGTATAAACTCCAGCTGTTTTTTATGAGGAGAGAGCTAACTGAACAGGGGTTTCAGTTGCGAAAGAGACAATCAGTGTACAAAATGGTAATCGGGTTAACAGGAATGCATCTTCACTGTTTCTCATGAAACAAGAACTACAGGCAGCAGAATAAAAACTACTTTTTCACATGATTTATACTTGTAAAACTCATTGTTTGAGCAGGCTGGTCTTGTGGGAGGTGTCCATGCCCATAGCGGGGTTGAAACTAGATGATCTTTAAGGTCCCTTCCTACCCAAACCATTCTATGAACCTTTAAACTATATTGACTGAAGTGGTTTGGACATATTCAAAGTTCAGTAAGGTCCTTGAAGATTGTTTATTGATTAAATAATCACTGCCCTGTTTCTCTAAGCACCTACTGGTGGAAGGAATAAAGTACTGGACTAGATAGACCTCTGGTTTAACCTGTGGTGCAGCTATTCATATATTAAGCACTCCTTCCTCTCTTGGTCAACCAAAGGTCCTTTTGAGTCAAACACTGGCACTCTATGCAGCTTAGGGTGTGTATTTAAGCGCAAAAATATCTTATATCTAAAGTTCTCATCCCTTTTTCCTGCCCAGTATGTACATACTGTTGCATTCTAACAGAGCTGGACAGCCTTTCATGGCAATCTTGAAATCAGTGAGCCTTTATCTTCACTTGTTTTAAATTATTAATGTTCTTTAAAATGACTGAACCAGTATTTTTTCTATTTTTGCTAGTTAATGATCTGTCCCAGTAGAGCGAGACTTCAGGATAATACACTCTGACTTAGTCTGATGCAATCCTGCATGGTGTATGCTTTGTTACAAGTATTCTTAATTAGCTATTTATTAACAGCAACCTGCCTAATGAAGGTTCTCACTGTTTCCACAGTAACACAGCTGCTACATTACAGTCCTCCTTTAGAATTTTACTTTCACTCTCTGGCCAAATCAAAATTTTGCCTCTTTTATAAAAAAAATACCCCAAAGAACCAAATAATTCATTATTTATCCCACCTTTCAGAAAGCAAAATATCTGGTAAGATAACAAATTCAACACTGTTTGCCCTTATCAGGAAAGAGAAATTTCTTGATCTTTTGCTAAGCTACACAGTTTTAGCTTCTAGAACAAGGTCAGCTCCTAATCCATTTGCCAATTTCTTTTTCCTGTTCACCTTGACTTGAGTTTCTACACCTTTTTAATGCTCCCCTAGCAAATAGTTTTCTATAATTACTTTCCAGGTTCTTTTTCCACCTCCTCCTCCTACCAGATTTCCATACAATTTCTGACTATCATAATCATATGGAAGAATTTAACTATGTAGTCTACAGAAACTACTTCTGCCTGGTCTACATTCATGCATTGAACCTGTTCCATGGAAATGCCCCAGGGCTTGCTCAGTTCTATTGTCTTCGCCTTGCCCTAGAGAGTCCTCCTGAGACGCTGCTTCATCTCCTATGAAACTAAAGCCATTTGTCACTAAAATGCTAGCAATCCTTAGGGCAAAAACATACCACTGTGCACCTCTGACACCACTGTCAACAGATGTCAGCACTGGAATGACTCAGATGTGGTCCCTAAAGTTCAGTTCATGCCGCAGCCACACCTGCACTGAGCCTGTTCTCACTAATGCAACTACCAGAGAGTGAATGCAGCTGGTGGAACAGTGCACAGCAGCAGCATGTCCTCTAGTCCCTCCTCTGATACAGTTCCATAGATTCTTGGACTTAAAAGTCCAAAAGAAGTTTGACCCCTCTTATCTGGCCTTTTTCATAACACAATACAAGAATTGTAATACTATGTTCTAATGGTTTAACTTAGATTTAACCAGCATGTCATCCACAGTCTGACCTGAAGTTTTCAAGAACATGGAGAAGTTACTGTTAACTTTGCAATCTGCCAACTTCAGCATTAGTTTTCCTGAATCATAATGCATCTTATCCTCCCTCCCTGGTACCTGTAAGCCTGCAATGCATGCTATACGTGCTTCTTTTGCCACACTTCATCCTATTATCAGCAGCTTCTTATCCAAGTTTCTCATCCACCAGCATAACCATTCCCCTAAACCTCACTTAACTTAAAGCTGGGGACAGGGAAACAGTCAAAATAGACAACAGCACATGGCAAAAGTACCCAAACTACATTGGCTGCCAGAAAACAATTGAGCCTGGGAAACAGACACTGGCATGCAAGGTAATTTACTCTGCCACAAGGCTTTGCAGATTAATTTAGACTGAGGGTTGTGCTGCCACAGCTAGACTCTCATAGCTTGTTTACTCAACTACAGTGCAGTGCTCTCTAATTTGCAGGTTAGACCAGTTGAAACAAAATTTCGTCAAAATGTCTGAGCCTTTGGAATACAAAATTTAGGGTGGTTAGCTAGAGAGAATACAAGTTTATACTACACATCTTATATATATTTGCATTGGATATCATTAAATGGGCATGAGGAAGTGACCTGTACGACAACCAAGACAAAAGGTATTTTCTACATAGCTAGAATCAACCCTTTGAATTGCAACTGGAAACAAAAAGGAAACCAGTGCATAAAGAAACAAAATGAGCATAAGAAATTTCAGGAGCATAAATATTGCTATTGTGTATTTTAGCTCATGGGAACAGCCTTACTCTGTGACAGCTAATGCCTGAACAGTTGTTATAGGTAATCATTAATACAGTTCTTGAAATAGATCCATTCATACACTGAGGCTAGAAGAAAACACTGAGATCATCTGTCCTAATCTGCTGAATAACAGAAACCCTTTTGGGTTTGATGTGGAAATACAGGTAAATGTCAGTATACCAAACCTTAACAACATGCAGGCATTTTAACACCTGGTTTTCAAGCTCCATAGCAAAACAATGAGAGATGTGAAAAGTACACTAGCCTGCTAAAGGTCAAATTCAGTTTCAAGATTGCTGCTTTCTTATATCACACCTCAAAACAGTGCTCAAGCTCTTATTTATATCTCTTTGTGGAGAGCTGAGTGCTTCCAGTGGAATTTGTCAGATTTCAACATTTATTATTTATAAGACATGAGGCCGTATATCACTGTAAAAACACCCAGCTTAGTGTCCATCCACTCTCTAAATGAAATATCTATGCACCTGTAATTTTATGCCTAATTTGTAAAACCATTTTTACATCCTAAAAGTATTGCTATAGAGCACTTCTATACTGCAGAGTGTTTATTTATTGATAATGTAATGCTAGCTTATGCCACTTGGGTTCTTATCTCATGCTTCACCAACAATGATTCATATAGTTGTTTGATAACAACATGCAATATCTTATAGCTTATGAACCAGTCTCATTCAAATTAGACCAGTCTCTAATCCCCTTATTCACCCACAGCAAAGCTGTATTTGACTCACACTATCTTTTGAAATACTATTTAGGTGGTGTTAGAATCCACCACCACAGAATGGGATGACAGTTTAAAAAAAAAATTTAAAACTACGCACTAGAAATTAAAAGTACAACATAATAATCTACAGGGGGGGTTGACACTGAAAAAGGAAGAAAAATTGAGTTAATATAACTTTAACAACTACTTCTGCAGAAAATACTTTAGGTTACTTATTTCAGACTCCTTTCAGCAAGCAGATTCATGTACAGAAATCTAACTGAAACAAATACAAGTTTCCAATGCAACATGACTGACTCCTTTTTTACCTACAAATCTGCCTAAGAAATACTGGTAGGTATTTCAATGTGTGTGATTGAAATATGTAGAGATGACAAAAGATGGGGTTTGTTTGAAACACTTTCTGAAACTGCAGAATCTCCTATGAAAACAAGCACAACGTTCACTCCCTTTTTCAAGACAATGTTTTAGAAGCTAGGCAGATTGTAGAGATTTCCTAACTTTTATGAGCATTGTTAAAACAAAATGCAAGAACTTTAGAGCATACCATGATACTTATATTTTAAGTGCTTTTTGCTATCAAAATAAATCTCTTGTAAATTCAATAAACTACTGAAATATATTTAGCCATTCAGTTCTACATTTTAGCTCTCAGCAATAAAACCAGTCAATAAGAATGTAAAAGGCAGAAAAAGCAGTAAAACCTGTTTTTCTTTTACAGTTTAGGGGTTTATATTCTTGGAGGTTATATTTTGATTAACTATAGATTGTGTGATGTCTCCCAAGCTAGGGATGATATTTTGTTTGCCAAGGTTCATCACTCAGTGTTTTTAATTTGGCTGTTAACAGACAAATTATAATAGCCTGTGAAAAATACATGAACCAAAACTTTCTTACATATTAAAATAAATAAAATTAGTTTAAAAAAACAAAACAAAACACCATAAAAGGACTGTGCTGCGTATTGCCTAATTCATGCAAATACTGGACTAATTGTTTTGTGGTCTGGAGGTTCAGTGCTGATATAATAGATGGGCAACATTATGTCCAGCAGGACCCCAGAGCACAGAGTTGACTGATACCGTAAATGATTCTGAAGAACACGAGAAACTAAGGTTTATAAAAGCCTGACAAGGTCATTTATCTAATCCTCTTCTGGTTGCTGTACAGAAAAAGACAGCCATGTTTTTTTCTCCCTTCTTTCTAGTGAACTTGCTTGTAATACTTGCTCTCTCATTTCACACTTGGCCTTGACAGGAGCATCCAGTGGAGATAACCTCAAAATATGCAAAGAGCTGAGTTATGACTCTATCTCTCTGGTTTCTAAAACTCAGTTGTCAGCTTTGATCTTTGACTTCTGAGAGCCTATTCTGCAAAACTGAATGTGCATTGATACATTTGCATTGATTTCAAATAATTCTTTTAGAATAAGCAAACTACAAGTTCAGGAAGCTGCCATTTCTCAATTTAACTTTTCCTGACCTTGGTCTTTTTCACAGAGGATGCCTGGAACAGGCACTCCTTAGCTGCACTTTCACAAATTCAGACATTCTAAACTCTGAGCTCTGCCAGCTTCAATCAATCATAAACTTCCCCCTAGTATAGTGATACTGTGTTACAGCCTAAAAATAGGGCTATGCTTTCAGAAAATGAGAGAGTGTTAAAGTTATGAAAGTTGATAAAAAATATTCCAGACACTAACAACCTGAAATGACACTAAGAGGAAGAATTTGAGGGTTTGCACACACAGAATATTTTCTTCCTTCTTTATAAAATACACAGGAGACTGGGAAATTTGTTTAAATTTTTCTGACCTCTTGTTTGTGTGCAATTAAGAAGGAATATCTTACTGTCCTATTGGGTAAAAACAGGGAAGGATTCTAAGAGAGCTGGAAATCCTCATCAGGAGAGATCAGCCTCTAACTGAGAACCCAAGGGCTGGGTCTCTAAAAGAAAAAATCTTCTCATAAGTATTTGAAACTGTCATCAGAAGTAAAAAGTTAAACAATGTAACAAAGCTCTGAAGGGTCCCAGTAAGAGATTTCCCCATCCAAATTAGACTTCACTTAATCTGCTGTCAGATTTTAAAACTCTCCACATCTATTTTCAAAACACTTCATGAAAAACAAATAGAGGTTTTAATATAAATAGCAAATGGAACAGGAAAGGTCTTCAAAAGATGATGCACCTCCATTTTTTTAGAAGACTGCTTGAACAAAATCATCATCTAAAAGCTATAAATAAATTCATATGCAGCATGTGTTTCATAAACTGTAATAGAGTCTTACTATGGGAAAACACAGCCCATATACTAATTTATTCTGATCCTAGATTCCTTTATGCCAGAAATCAAATTCATATTGCTTTTAGTAGAGAAGGGTATAGAACTGTATTGCTGGCAGGGAAAAATGGGGCTTGTAGGCAAAAAGAAAGCCAAGAATCAGTCAGTTTAAAAGAGTTTTAAATTTTTTTCTTTGCTGACTACGATGAGGACTGTCACATCACATTTGGAGCACCAGCAAGGTCTTTGGCAGTTGCTGTCGCCTTGTTTTGGCAGTGAGATCTATTCTAACCAAGTTTAGACAACACTTTGATAGCAACACAAGCGGCTGGTCTACTTTAGAATTCCCAGTGGAGGTGGAGCTGCTCCAGTGTCAGCCTAAGAGCGTAATGGGGAGTTTGCCAAAAAAGGCTAGGTTAGATGCAGTCTTCGGAGGCTGCACATAAACCACACCGTCAAAATCCTGGCAGTTAACTACCAGGGAGTTTATAACCCAGGGAGAAACAGAAGACAAGTCTCCTGACATAGCCACAGGATTTTCTCTCTCTCATGGAGCTTCAGAAGGAAAACTGATGTTGTTTGATGATGCAGTGCACCAGAAATAAGTCAGAGGTCATCAGCCACAGACAGAGATAATCAAGCATTTCAGGGTAATTTGAATCTTAGGAAAATATTACAAAGGGAAACAGATCTAAGCAAGCCAACACAAGCAAGCCAACCCAAGCCATCACACAAGAACAGAGAAGGATTTAAGGCGAAAAAAACAAGCTTTCCCTGCCTGAAAGTAAACTGATGCCTTAATGCCATAGGTTTTAACATTATTTTTCTTTAGATAAGTAGTTTTGAGGGATTTTTATGCATAACATTTCTGACACATTCCTTGTGCTCAAGACATTTTCTTCAGAGGATAGGAACTGTATTTATATGTTCAGAGGTACTAATGGCCTTATTAATTAATAAATACGAGAAGAAATACACAAAGAAATTTCTTGCCACTTGTTTTTTCCTAACATTTCTCTAGTGTAAAATTAGCACAGTTCTCAAAAGTGCAAAGTCTATGAAGCTGTTTAAATGCAGTACAAGTCCTCAGGTTGGAGCTTTGCTAAAAGAAAAAAATATAAGTGAGAGAAAGATAGAAAAATAGTCTTGCATCAGCCTCTTTCTCAGGAAAATTCTCAACTTCAGTTCAAGTCAAGAGAGCTAAGGTTACCAGCTTCTTTTTCTTTGGGCAAGAGCAGTTTGCTTCAACCTGGACTGGGGATATAGAAATAAACAGCAAGCAACATACAGCATCTGTTTACAAAAAAGCGATGAACATAGAACCAATGCAGCTCAATTTTCATTTGCCATCTGTAACAGAATGCAATTTGTGTTTATTGCTTGGAGAATAAAGTTATTTTCTTCCCACTAATGCTGTTCTTTGCTATGCAGGAATGCACAGATGGAAGGACTGACCAGGAAGCATTTACCTTCCTGTTTCACTGGCTTCTGACCTTCCCCTACATTCTCTGTACAGTTAGTGGCACGTATAGTGAAGAGCTGCACCTTTGAGAAATTTGTGCTATATCACAGGCATGATCAAGAAATTCAAGCTCAGCTGGAATCAAAGCACTTAATGTAGTTGATCTCTGCTATGCATCCTCTGTGCCAAATTCTACTTAATGTCACATAACATCAGAAATAAAATATCTATCCTGAAGGCCCAATCACAGCTCTGACTCTCTGGAAATACAACAGACAACAGAAGGAAGTTCAAACACAGTTATACTGTATCTACAAAAGCAATGGAAATCATTAAGAGAAAAAATGACATCGAGCGGTTCACGTTTTTATGGTGGCTGGTGCTGAAATACATAGTACATTTAGATATCTTCTGTTAATATAGGTCAAAGGAGGCAATGAAACTGCAGCATAGAAATGTAAAAAGTACAATAGCTGTGTCAAAAAATGAAACACAAAAACGTGGTTTTATCTAGGGTACAAGATTACATTAGAAGTATCCATGGCTGAACAAAAACTGAAAATCAGATTTGTTTTCGCATGAAGGAAAATAATGTTGAAATGTAGGACTCAACTAAAAAGCTTCAGAAAACACTTAAAAGACTGGCAGATTTAGAATTAAATCTGGGCACCTTATTTAGAGTCAGCTCAAGATCCACTCAGTCCAGAACAAGGCTTCTAGCAGATGGATGGCAGTCTAATTCAGCAGACATGACTGAAAATTCAAAATGCCAGTAAAAAGGACAGCTCAGGTATGAAGCTCACATCTGCAGGGTAATAAGGAATATGCATACAAAGTTCAATATCAAAGTCAAGCAAAATAATGCAAGGAGCTTTACATTCTATGATGGCAAGCATAATCTTGGAAAACATGTCACAAAACACGTGCAGAAAGAAAAGCAAAAAACCTAATGCATTATGTCATTTTGCAAGGATGCACCAGCAGAGTGCACAACATCAAAAGAAGATGATGAGGGCCTCATTAAGTCCTATTTATTCCTCACAGGAGTTGTACCAGGAGATGAATGGACTGTCAGACAGAAAGCAAATGGGAAATTTATTGCTTTGTGCACCAGTGTCCAGCTTAAAACTAATGTGTTGTCAGAACTGCAGTTTCTAATAAAATGCCACTAATAATAGAAAATAAGGAACAGGACCTGGATCTTGCAGTGGTTACCTTTTTCCACAGACTTAATATATTAATTAGGATATATTTCTATAAATTACAACAGTGTCAAAGGAAAAAAGCTCCAGCTTCTGGATTAAAAGTAACTAATGTCCTTGGTCTTACTAAGCAGCCGACACTTAGAGGCAAAAGAAAAGGTAAATAATGCAGGTTATTATAAAGACATCTTCCTAGAGAATACAGAAGTCCTCACAGACATAGAAAAGAGCTGGAGAAGTTCAAGCACTTCACATTTCGTAGCTCCAAGAAAGTTCCCCTTAGGCCTAACGTAGAATGAGAAGACAATATGAATGTGTTATTTTGGGAGTCACAGAACAAACAAAGAACCAAAAGAACAAATATTCCACTTGGGCATGAATTCCAAAGAATTCAGCAAATATTTAAAAAGGGAATGGGTTCCATTTCCTCAAAGGGAAAGAACACTCAGGGAACACGGCTGATGCCAAGGATTTTTCTTCACTGAATGCATTCTCAAAATATTCCAGATACATTTGCAATAGCCTATCCTGAAAAGCTTGTGTATTCCACTTTTCCCCTTGAGAAAAGACAAAATCATGTTTTTATTTAATCCAATATTCTAATAAAATCTCCAAGGTTAAAGGTGCAAGGAAGGGCCCAGTTAATGTGGTAGTTAATGACTACAAAGTCAATTTTCCATTTCATTACAGTTTGGACAGCTCACACCCTTCAGAAGACTTCTAATTGCCTTACTGGTGATTAATTTTTAATGGGCAAAGCATACATGTGTTGTGCACGTTTTAGTGCCTTCAAGGCCAACACACTAAACAATTAAAACTTTCAAATAAAGACTCCTGCAAACTTGAAAGCTAAGCCATAAACTACATTACTAAGTTCACGTTATTACAGCAGATTAATTAGTCATGGAATAGAACTTATGGGCACATAAAGAAAGACAATGCATCATCTCCACTAGCAGCAAATATGAAGTCCTGAATCTCCAAAAGAACTGATGGTATTTCTTCTAAAAGATGCAGCAAAATTTATAGAAGTTGAGAAAACAAATACAAATGAGAAGAGGTTTCAATAGCTGCTGTGTTAATTTATTCTTCAATACAAATGTTTTTTACACCATCCTGGTATTCATTTTTATGTATTAGGTATAAACTGGAGTATCAGAGCAAAAGAAACAAGTTTGCAGATATGGGGATAACTATAGGGAGGAATCTCTTCCTGCTAATAATCAAAAAGAATTTTCCTCTTTAACCAAATTAATAGAAATTAGACCATCAAACAGTTCTAGAGCCTCTCCTCTATATAAAAAGACAGTTATTTTTTCCAAGACAGTAGTTTGTGGAATGCTGCTGACTTTCAGAGTGGATTTTTGTCAATAAAAGTAGATTTATCTCTTTTGCATATCCAAAATTAAAGCTCTTCTACTGCGAGATATCCACTGATATTTACTGATATCTGGTGCTATCTATTATACTTATCTACTGATATTTACTGGGTTTTATTCCTATCAATAGTGACCAAAACTTAGCTCTTCTTCACCCTGTTTGTTAACCAGCGTGATTGCATCTTATACTCCTGTCATTTATACCAGCACAGCCCTATCAACGGCAATCAAGTTGCGTGAGCTTTGGCTCTAGAACATTATTTTAGGTCTGAATGTCACATTAATGCAGTTAAGCATTACAAGTAAATAAGTTTGTCTTTTAAAATTAAAGAAAATCAAAACTAGTGATGAAATTGGTTACATCACAACAGATCATCATAATTTTTCTAAAAGCTTGCAGGGATTTATTTTTTCCTGTTCCTTCTCCCACACCCAAGTAACCAACTGAGGCATCATTCAGGAATTCTGAACTCTGAGCTCTTTTGGAAACATCTCTGTCGAGCAGGGACCTGAGCTAGCTGCTAAAGTCAATGAAGCTATCCGTAAACTACAGATTTTTAGTCTTGCTATGAAGAACTTCCCAGTTTTCCTTAAACATAAAGGGTGGAGACTCAAATTAGGTCCAAAGTCAGAGATTAATACAAATAATTTACCAATTTTAAGAACTGTGATAAAAATTGACATTAACTGGCTGTAAACTTCATTTTGTGACACATCTCATTGAGAAATGTTTGGTCTAATGCCTCCTTTGTCTCCATCTTGGTCATTTGCTCAGTCAGTTTGCATAAAATACTCCATAAACCGAGAAAGTCCTCATATGTTTGAACTTTAGCTGCAAGGGACAGGATTAATTACTGGGAAACAGCAACTCCCCCTAGTGACAAAGGAGCTTCCTCCCTCACAGCACACTAAATTATTGTCTCCAGTAAAAGTCATTCTTTGCTTATTAATGTTGTGTTCTTGTTATAAAGCTGCATTTGGGAGTCTTCTACTGTCACTGGCCTTTTTTTTAAATAGAAAAAATCATTTCTGTGTTTGCAAACCAGGATTTTGTTGAGCATTGATGATTTTTTCTTTGGAACAAATGATGTTAAGCACACTGAAAAGCTTTGGTGTGCATACTCAGACCCTATCAGACTGGCTAGCTGCCATCCTTGAAAGCTTTTCCAGAATCCCTGGCCTTTCACATTTTATGTCAAATGTATGATTTCCAAGTAATCAAAATCATTGAAATCAGTCACAGTTACTCTGGATGCTAAATTTGTCCTAGGTTTTGATATTCAGGAATAATAAGCATAGACTCTACCATGGAATAACAAAACAGAAAGTTGAAACACCCTCATGGGAGTTTTTATCCTCTGTAGATAAGATAAATAAAGCCCTACGCCCTTGAGTTACAAACTAGCTGCAGCAGTTCAGTTCCGTGGGGGACATTCCATGCTGGCTTGGTATGCTGATAATAGGGTTTGAATGCTGCTGGTACTATTAGACCGCACATACAGTACACGAAGGTTACTGAGATTGTCATACTCGATACAGAGAGGCTTTGCACATATTAGGACAGCACAGCTTGCGTTGTTTTCTAATGCACCACAACAGAACAGCACAAATGTAAGTGGTAAAGGCAAAAAATAGCCCACTATTGGTGAGAAATAAGATTGCATGTCATTAAAGGCAACCAGAGGCAGCAGGGAAGTTGTCCGACTTCCATCACAAAGACGTGACCAGCCTGCAATGCTAGACCTGCCCTTCATCCTGAAGATACATTAAGCACTATGGGTGGAGAAGAGTAGTAGAAAATGGGATTTATAGAAAAGATCTAATTAGACACTCCTGTTACAATGCTCTAAAACTTGGATAACCATAGAATTACCCGAGTTGGAAGGGACCCAAAAGGATCATCAGGTCCAACTCTTATCTCTACGTAGGACACTCTCAACATTCACACCATGTGTCTGAGGGCATTGTCCAAATGCTTCCTGAATGCTGGCAGACTCGGTGCCATGACTACTCCCCTGGGGAGCTGTTCCAATGCTCCACCACCCGCTGGGTGAAGAACCTTTCCCTAATATCCAGCCTAAACCTCCCCTGACACATCTTCCTGTCATCACCTCTAGTCCTATCATAGGTTGCAAGAGAGAAGAGATAAGCACCTGTTTCACCTCCCTGCCTTGTGAGAAGGCAGTAAACAGCTATGAGATCCCCTCTCAGTCGCCTCTTCTCTAGGCTGAACAGACCAAGGTAATGATATGATGTCCAAAAATGTGCAGTTTTAAACCTTTATAAGGATCACTTATTATGACCTGCTGTCTGGAGAAAAGGATGAACAAAGGAAAGAGCCAGCTGCTCTGCTGTCAGAAGGTCAGAAGCTGAAGTACAAGCTGCCCCTGTGTATGTGGTGGTCACTTACAAAGCAGACCAGCACAGGACAATGCACATGGCCTGTGCAGTTTCATAGCAGCTAGGTATGTTGCTGTGTTACAGCACAGCAGAGTTTTGCACAGTGCACAAGCTAAAACAGCACAAAATCAGCATACAAGGAATTTGGGTCTCTACAGTGCAACGGAAGGGAAGACAGTGAGACCAAGAAAAGATATGTCTATCCCTGAGCAACTAACAAGTACAATTTGGCTTTTTTACTCCTGTAGCCTGTACTCTTTTTTCCTGGGATCACTGGCACCCTGTGAGTCCCGCATAGTAGAACTCCTGCAGACTGTATGGCTTTACACACCTGATATACTACAATCTATTCTATATCAAGAACCAGCTTGTCTTGGTCCTCAGCTCAAAGGCTTGCAAACTTCCTTCCTGCTATAAAGAACCACCCATTTTGAGAATGTCACCTAAGATTTAACTAAGTAAACAGCCTGACTGCCCAGGTGGAGCCATGAGATAAGGTGATTCTCTCGAGAATCTGTTAAGGAAGGGTTTCTATGTCTATTAAGTACTTCGTTACTTATGAAACAGTGGTTGGCACCGTTGCTTGAGGTTTCACATTTCAAATGAAGAGTTAGTAAGCTATTTTTTACTACATACCACATTAGTTTTGCTTGCATGTAGGGTGTATTTTTAAGATACAATATGTTATAGATACAGATTTTGTTTATCCTATCTGATTTACTTTTAATGTGACCTCACATAATAATAGAGTGATTTGCTCCAATTCTACAACAAGGGAATAAGAAGATGTTTTCACTTCCAATCTTAAATAGTTTTGTAATCTGGAATAATTTGCCCTTTGTACCTACCTTCCTTGTATGAGTGAGTCATGTATTAATTGTTACTTCTTATGGCCCTAGTCCCTAATCCTGCATAACTTTACTCAAATAAACTGGCTCTGCAGCTGCTCAAATGAGTGAAGTCAGACAGGAAAACAAATAAATTCCCTTTCTGTGCAGCTGATCTTTGTCCTTGTTAGTCTTACTCCTACTCTCAATGATGCAGGATCAGCAGAGGTGCATCCACATAAGTAAGAAAAGTTATGCCTTTGCTGTGCTAAAAGTGAATATTAAATAAGCCTTCATTATTACAGCTTTTAAAGTTAGTGTAGAAAAATATTTTTAGCTTTAGCTATCAAAAAGCAGCAAGAATGAGCTGCTCTGCAGAGGAAGCTGAGCCAAGAGGATGAGCCAGGATGGCAAGCACATGGGATGCCTTTCCTAAAAAGGGTGTAGTCCCACACTACCTGAGGAAGAAGATCCAGTAGGTCCAGTGACAGTAGCCAGGTTCAGCCAAAAGTGTACTGATGGCTAGACAACTCTGCAGACACCTGGCAGGTCCAAGGTCAAACCAGGGAGAAAAGTCAGGAAGACAACGTCAGGGGTGACAGGGTACAAGGCCAAGTATTGCATACAGACAACATAGTTCAGGCAGGAACCAGCGGCAAGGCCTGAGCTGAAATGCAGCTTTTGAGACAATGGGGTGGAGTGTGCATTGATGGAAATGTGCATCCGAGTTCTGTGTCAGGTTTCTGACAGCTCTTTCTCAGGACACACCTGTTCACAGAGCAATCTGATCCAATGTTACACACTTGCCTGTGAACAGAGGGAACCAAAGCCTGGGAGTTGGAAAAGGGATTCTAGAGGGCTAACACAGAAAGATGATTACAGGTTGGTTGAGGCAACTACAGCCTGTGGGCTCACTGAAAGCCCCAATAGCAGCTTAGTTAACATGTCTTTTAAAAACTTTTTAGTTATTCATTTCCATTTTAAAATGTAGTACTCTTCTCATATTTCTTACTCTCCTTGCTACATTGAATGTTCACCCATACACACTGAGGATCTCATTTTGCTTAAATTGAACCAACGCTTTCTTTCTGATTTTAATACTTCACATTGACTGTTTCACGGTGAATTTATGTTGTTTACTGTTTCACAATATTTATATTGTGAAAACCATGTTCCACGGTTCTCGTCTGAGTTTGTCTTGAATGACAAGAGAGTTCAGTAATTTGTTCCAAAAAATGACAATATGACATATAATCAAATTTGAATGCAACAAAAAAAAATCAATTATGGAAGTGCATACAATTTCACATTGTCTATGTCAAGAAAAGCTATTAAAAAGTAACAAACTGACTTTCACACACACCTTTTGAGAGCATCAGCTAAGCATATAATTGATATAGCAGGACTTGGTGGGCATAAATATTTCTAAAATTCAGTTAATACATCTTTCTACAGTAACTTTATCTGAAGGTTTTCTTCAGACTGCATAAGACTGAATAGCCAATACGTGGAGAGAAATTAAGATATACATATTTAGGCCAACATTCACTATGTTGATGGAACTGCCTTCACTCTCTCAATCCTTATTTTGGGAATCCTAAACTTCACATCTTGTTCTACTAAAAAATCACAGTGAAAGCACTGGGACTGTCTTCCAGAACATTTTCAATCTGGAAGCGTAGATGTCTTCCAGTTAAAATTCATTCTAGATGTAGCAAAAGCCACTGGAGCACAGCAGAGAGAAACTATAAGTGATCTATCCTGATTCCGGATCATCGGACAGTGCACCAGATTCCATTACGGATGAGAGAACTGAGCAGTCACTTAGCTGTATTTACCATCATGTGAATGTCTGTTACATCCATGCACTTCTGATTCCATAATTCTACTGACGAGTTATTTTACATCTTGACCAGCTAGAAATAGTTTTTATTTCAAGTTCAAACACTTCTTTACTATCAGATCTTTTACCCCAACATTGTACTGGGGCCAAGTGCCTCTCCAGGAATGCCCAGTGTCAGCATGATGCTTTGCAAGGAGCACTGTACCTAACAATCCAAGAAACCAATAGTCGTAAACACTAACACTAAGAAAATCCTGAATGTTGATTGTTGAGAGTTTACAAACCCACTCTTATGTTAAAATGTGGAGGCAATGATACCAATGAATGTGTAGCAGATCTGCAGTCATCTGTGTCATCACAGTCATAAAGAATGAGAAACAAACCATTCCACTCAAGTTAAAGCAGAGTTTTCCTAATTGCTTTTACTCGCGGCTGAGAACAGTTATGTCCCATGGACGCTACCAAGCATAGTTTACCTAAAGATTCAGATTTTAATTTCATTGCACCTTTTTCTTTACATTTCAATTCACTCCTCCCAAACTTCAATTTTACTCTAAATGTGCTTGATAATAGCACTGTGTAGCTATAGAAACACAGTTCTGTGGATTAGGGCTGCACAGTAGCAGGAGACTCATTTTAGAGTTTTATAAAAGATCTGGTCGCTGTAGTGTCTGGAAGGTAGAGCAACTATGTAAGCAAGAGGCAGCTGCAAAGCAGAACTCTGTGATGAGAGCAGGACACAAGCAGCAACAAGCACCAGAGTGGAGGCACTAGTTAGTCTCTAGCAGCTGTAAGAGTCACATCAGAGATACTGATCTAGGCTTTGCAAAATGAATGCTTTAACAAACCCGACTGTGAAACTGCAGGAAACTAGGACTACATTCTCATACCATCATCATTCTCCTAACTTCCAAAGATGAAGGTCTTTGTTGTAGTTTGCTCTGGGGTAGAAAGGTTAGGAAAAAAGCGTTCCCTGCATGCCATCAGAATGGTGCAGTGAGTAATGTGAGATGAAGACTAAATGAACTTTAAGAAGATAAGAATGAAAGATAGAAAAGAATGATTTGAGGCCATCTGCACTTCAAAAAAAAGGAAAGAAAGGAAAAAAAATCCACATTTGCAGAGCAAAGGTTGCCTTTATTTTTTCTTTTGTAAGGAATAGCTTTTTTATATGTTTATATATCGGATAGAGCAATGACAAGCAACGCTTCTAAAAGTAGTTTTCCACTGCCTAAAGACTGTAGGCAAGAAGCACTTCCCTGACAGACATCCATATTTCCCGAAATCAGTTTTGTGTATTGTACTCAGCCCTTATAATTCTATCTCCGTTTTATATTTAGACTCTATTCCAGAATACAAATCTAATAGCAGTAAATTGCTTAGACAGACATTTGACTTATTACCCTATGGGCTGAGACAGTTGTTCAAAAAACACTTTAAGATGTTAGAAAACAGACAAACACAACTAATTCTCCTATTTGATTTTCTGCATGGACTGTGCAAATAACAACTTGTGTGTCAACATAGCAAGGAGGAAGGAAGTGCAGAAAGAGGAACGAGCAACTGGGGGAGGATGGTCTTTTTACTGACCCAAAAGGTTTGCTATGCTATGATCTCAAGTAATAATGATGTAACCAAAAGCTTCATGGAATAATTGGTAACAAATTACCATCAGTAATAGCTTACCTGAAAGAAGTACATCACGTTGGGCAGCCAGAGGAAAAAACAGTAGCAGCAGAATCTGGAAGATATACAGAGAGAAAATCTCTATGAAGCTAAAATGAGCCATTTATTTCCCAGATTTCTCCTTATCTATTAAGCTTTATAACTTGGGCTTGACCGAGGTTCCCAGCTAGAATAAAATCGTATTTATCTTGTAAGGCCTGTCAAAATGCAAAACAATCTCCAAGCAAAGCTGCAAACATTCTTTCTTCTTTGAGAATAGAGAGGTGATAGATTTTGAAGAATGAATTATTTTGAAGGTGCCTGTCAACCTTGCATGAGGTGGGTAGTTCTCTGAAAATAAAGTGAGAACATTTGCCTCAGTGTAATAAAAAGTAAAATGGCTTTTAACCCTCAAACACCTTCCTTTTCTCATTAACTTTTTATCCTCAATAATGCAGAATGGTTAGCCAAAGTAAAGCATGACCAGGAAGCCTGAGGTGAGAAAGAGGAACATTTGAATAAAGGAGTAGAGAGCTGACAAAATAAGCACAGATAAGAGGTGGGAAACAGCTTACATGAAGAAAGGATGAGGAGGACTAGGCAGTGGAGTTGAGGAAGAAAAGGAAGTCTGAGTTGGGAGGGAAGGCAGAATGTTTGTGCCTCTTAACATTTCCTAGTCTTCATGTACATTTCTTTTTCAGGGACTTCAAAGCTACCCAGTAGTCACTGGGAATAAAAAGCCCAAAACCTAATGTCCAAGCCTAACTTCTTCCCATTCTGTACATTTTCTTAAAAGTCAAAGACTTCAGGACATGAAGAGCACTTTCTTCATACTGATATTCAGTTAAATTTATGTTTGTTAATTTAGGCAGGGTCCCCGTCCTCATTACCTTCTCTAAGATGCTCTAGAAAATGAGGTGCTTTACGAAAATATTACTAGATCTTAGTCTTCTTCACTTTGAGGTCTTCATGTCAGAGAGTCTGAGCTGTGCTACCTAATCCATGTCCATAGCTAGGCTAAAGAGTTTATGCTACTAAAGAATTCACACAGTTTTGCCTGTTCCACACTCACACAACATCATCTATGTACAATAAATTCCTACAAAATCAGTAGAATTTAGAATGCGTCAAGATGTGTTTCAAGAACTTAACAGGTTCCAGTGCAATAATTACCTAATCATGTATAAATCAGATTCCTATCTTTTGTACAGAACACTAATAATAGAATGAAAGAAAACTGCTACTTAATGTTTATAAATGTACCTTAATAAAACTATTTTTTATAATAACTTATTCAATGAGGAAATTAACATATTAAATGGAAATCTTCCAAGTAGGTAATCAGGATTGTTTTCAGAAATTTGCAATTAAAGTGAATTTTTTTAAACTGTTGTAGCTCTTGTGTATTTTCTAATTGCCAGACATTTCTGTTTTGTACAGGACTCTGCAGCTGTAGATTATCACTGACATATCTTATTACACATGGGCACTGAGTTTTGAAATGAGTTTGTCAGCTTTTGAGAAATGCTTGGATGTCTGACAAATAGAGAACTTCCTAGAAAAAGAGGAACAGGCTTCCTAGCAATATCTAGAACTGTTACAAGAGATTAAAAGATTAAGCTGTAAGTGCAGTAACCCTGCATATAAGTAGTCTAGAACATGCAACAAGAGAATCTCAGAGCTTCATACTGCCTTATACAAGTTGGTTTTGTTCCTCTTAATGGATCCTTAATCCATGTTGTCTTTGTCATCAGCACATGTAAAATCAAATGAAGGACTGAAGAAAAAAATGGATCTATTGATGTTGGACAAACAAATCCCTTAAATACAGAGGAAAACTGGAAGAAAACATTAACATGTATTACTTCCTCCCCCATCTAAAATGTATTTTTATTTTCTTTATCAATCTTCCTTTTGTTTATGTAATGGAATTATAGGTACCAAACCATCCTCTTTCTGATGTGCACTAGATATAAGTTGATATTGACTTAGTCTGTTGGGGTGTTGACAGATCAAATCTCTCAGAGCTTAGTGGTGGTTTAATAAACGCTGATGCCTGCTTCAGCTCATACTGTTGCCATAGGAAAGCTGACATAAGGGAACATGTGCTCCTGCCTCAGCTGCTTCCATGCAAAGCCCAGAGTCTGAGTGCTTTGACATCTATAATTCATGCAAACAGTTGTTTGGCTTGATCTATTACAACCCACAGCTGTCTGTCACTGCCTTTTGACTGGTTGTTTTGTAAGGTTTGGGATGTATATTAAAGTTCCATCTTGCAGGCTGCTGGTAAGACAGTGGCAATTTTGTGTAAAACACAGAATTACACACACAGCCTAAAATGCATTTTATACATTTTCACCATGAACTAAACTGCAGTCTTGTTAAACAGTTCAAGTTTATACAAACTCTGTTAACAGCTAAAATAGTGTGATGCATTAGGGGCAAAGGCAATCTGAAAGGTAATGTCAAAGAACTCAGAACAAACCCCTCTTTTGTAAAAGAGCACATATCTTCACAGTGTAGCCGTGACAGTCCAGGTACAATCAATGAACTGAAGTTACAGATACTCATGTGCATACTCTGTTCTCCCAAATCTTGCACAACAACAAGTCAAAAGGCAGTGACAGACAGCTGTGGGTTCTAGCGGATCAAGACAAGCCAAACAACTGTTTGCCTGAATTATAGATGTTAAGGCACTCAGATTCATAGACTCATTGAATCTGGGCTTTGCATGGAAGCAGCTGAGGCAGGAGCACATGTTCCCTTATGCCAGCTTTCTTATGGGAACAGTATGAGCTGAAGCAGGCATCAGCGTTTATTAAACCACCAAGCTCTGAGAGATTTGATCTGTCAACACCCCAACAGACTAAGTCAATATCAACTTATATCTAGTGCACATCAGAAAGAGGATGGTTTGGTGCCTATAATTCCATTACAGAAAAAAAAGGAAGATTGATAAAGAAAATAAAAATAAATTTTAGATGGAGGAGAAAGTAATACATGATCACTGTTAATGTTTTCCAGTTTTCATAGAATCATAAGGTTGGAAGAGACCTCTGAGATCATCAAGTCCAACTATGCCTGTCTCCCTACTAAACCATATCCCTAAGAAACTCATCAACTCATCTTTTAAACACCTCCAGGGATGGAGACTCCACCACCTCCCTGGGCAATCTGTTCCAGTCCCTGACCTCTCTCTCTGTGAAGAAATTCTTCCTAATGTCCAGTCTAAATTGTCCTCTGCATTTAAGTGGTTTCTTTGTCCAACCCCAACAGAGAGAGACCCATTTTTTTCTTCAGGCCTTCATTTGACTTTACACGTGCTGATGAAAAAGACTGCATGGATTAAGGATCCGTTAGGAGGAACACAACCAATTCACATAAACCCCCTATAGGGCCTGTTGCCCTGAATCTCGCCCTCCACGGCGGGAGCCTTCGACCCCCTCGCAGAGGCGAGGGAAGGCGCGCGCCGCGGACGGGACTACACTTCCCGTCAGCTGCGGGGGCGGAGGGACACGCGGGCGGTGCCCCCTGACGGCGGGCGGCGGGGCGGGCGGTGCGAGGCGGTCCCTGCGCGCGAGGAGCAGCCGGCGGGGCGCCCGAGCCGCTGCCATGGCGGCGCCGCTCAGGGTCTGCATCGTGGGCTCGGGGAACTGGTGAGTGCGAAGGCGGCGGCCCCTGAGAGAGAGGCGAACGGTCCCTCAGCGGCGGCCCCGGCCTGCCCTGCGGCTGTGCCTGACCGGGCCTTGCTGTCGTGTCGCCCCACCCAGCCCCTGCCCTGGTGCCCTCAGGGGTGATGGTGCTGGTGACACCTGGTACTGGTGGTGGTGACACACGATGTCGGTAGCTGCCAGCCGGGCTTGGTGCTGTGGCGAGATTTTGGGAGCGATTTTGCCGTACCAGGTGGGCTTTCTGAGGTTTCAGTACAGGATGAGGGACGATGTGATTGAGAGCAGCCCTGCGGAGAAGGACTTCGAGGTGCTGGTGGGTGAGAAGCTCGATGTGACCCCCCCAATGTGCTCTCGCAGCCCAGAAGGCCAGCCGTGTCCTGGGCCGCTTCAAAAGAAGCGTGGCCAGTGGGGTGAGAGAGGGGATTCTGCTCCTCTACTCCGCTCTAGTGAGACCCCACTTGGAGTGCTGTGTCCAGTTCTGGAATTCTCAACATAAGAAGGATGTGGAACTGTTGGAACAGGTCCAGAAGAGTGCTACAAAGGTGATCAGAGGACTGGAGCACCTCTGCTATAAGGACAGGCTGAGAGAGTTGGAGTTGTTCAGTCTGGAAAAAGAAGGCACTGGAAAGACCCTATAGCAGCCTTCCAGTACCTGAAGGGACTACAGGAAGCTGGGGAGAGAGACTTTTCACAATGTTATAAATTGAGACCACAACGGATCAAAATCCAATTAAAATTTATTAATTATAGCAAGTAGAATATGAGCAAAAGCAGCGCTGGATGGCAGGGGAGTCTGTGCTCCGCCAACTGCCGTAAATAGGCACTTCATACAGTTCCTTTTATACGTTTTTTTTCCTTCGCAATCGTGGTATAGTGGAAGCACTCTGCGCATGCTTCGGTTGTTATCTAGGGGTCTTTTTTTCTGTCTCCTGATAGTCGTCGGGGCTGAAGTAAGACGTCTTCCTCCCCTGTCTTGTGATTGACCATTCATTCTTATGCCCTTATCTGGGGTTGTTTGTCGTGTCTTTATCAGTTCCTGAGTTTGCAGAAGCAGTTTGTGTTTTAACGTTTACATAAAGCTTAACTTTTGTTCTACACCAAGTGATTACATTAGACAATGATAAATCTCAATAAACAATACCATAGTTCAGTCTCCCACAACAAGGGCAAGTAATGATAGGACGAGGGGGAATGGCTTTAAACTGGAAGGGGGAAGATTTAGATTAGACATTAGGAAGAAATTCTTCACGATGAGGGTGGTGAGACACTTGGCACAGGTTGCCCAGGGAAGCTGTGGATGCTCCCTCCCTGAAACTGTTCAAGGCCAGGTTGGATGGGGCTTGCCTTAATCAGCCTGGTCTGGTGAGTGGTGTCCCTGCCTATGGCAGGGGTGTTGGAACTGGATGGTTCTTAAGTTCCACTCCAACCCAAACCATTCTGTGATTCTCCAGCCTGCAGTCTCCCTTGGAGGTGGAGGTGCTACCCTGAGGTAAACAGAGGGAGAAGCAGTGGCAGAATCTTTTGGCTTGCTTGTAGGCACCCATCTGTTCTGTGCACAAGGTATTTTAGGATATTTTTAACCTGGTATTTGTTATGTGGTTTGTACGCTGTCAGGTGACGTAACCGTGAAAGATAGTGAACGTTTATTTTCAGCAAGTCACAGCTAACCAAGTGCTGCCTGTGGGGCTCCTGTAACAAGTCCCCTCCAAAAGTGTTGCTTGGGGTTTCCTATCTTAGCTATTTCCAAGGCAGTTCAAAGAAGAGTTGTGAGATGCTAGATTGTTTGAAAAAACTTTTCTTTTTCAAATTCATCATGCTGAGGCGCACCGAAGGCTTGAGACAATGTTTTGTTGCTGCATCTATCACTAGCTTATAGTTAGACAAATAAACTTACTGTTGTGTCCACTGAAAGTAATAGATGTACTGATCGTTTCTCTAAGAGGAGCATCATGTTGATCATCCTTGCTTCTTTGATACCTCTACCATTCCTGACCACTGCTTTTACCCTGGATCTCTATTTGCAATGAATAATTAAGTACCATGTGTTTATAGACGTTGTATCTTCACAGTTTATGACTTTAATTACTAATGCTAAGTGTACATAATTTCTGATGACTTTCTGGTATTTAACGCTAAATTTAAATTCAGAGAAGTTTAGTGTAGAGCAAAATACCAGAATTTGTTAAACAAACTTAACAACCTTCTGTCAAGGTGATCTTAGACTTGTTCCTCACCCCCTGCTCCCTGCATGCAGTTGGCTTTTGGTGCTCTTTTGCATAGTTAAACATCAGCAACTACAAAGTTGTGTTTTTCATTGTGATGGCTTGTGGAGGGAATGGTTGACATTTCAGTACAGGAACTCTCACTTTCCTAGCTTGAAAGATGAACAGAGAGATAATGTGCATTGCAATATGTTAGGAGGAAATTATGCAGTTAGACCTATCTGTCTTTTACAGGTATTGTTGCCATTCTTCCATTCGTGAAATCTAGCAAAAAAGTTTTAACAGTAAGTTTGACTACATTTTTGTTTGATCCACTGTGAAACACACTTGCAGAAGCAAAAGCATTTGTAGATATTGCCTACTAGCAATAACCTCATGTATATATATGTAATATATTTTGTTTTCACCTCATTGGATCAATTCAATAACAAGAAAAGCTCCTGCCTAAAGGGGTGGATATTTGGGTGGCAAAATGCCCATGTCTGTGATGCTGAGAGAAAGAGAAAATGCTCTTACCTGGCATCAGCTTTTTTATTTCTTTTGGGGATAAATGTATTTAAATATCTGATGGCTTATTTCACATGTGCTAACAGTATGGCAGGAGTCTTTTTGTGTCAGGAAAACAGAAGCCAAAGTAATCAAAATTTTTAAATTGCAAATAATTTGATGTGCAACAGTTCTCCCGTCTTCTCCCCTCCTTCAAAATGTTTCTGAAAACAGTAATTATTTGAGAGGTTGGTGATTTATTCCTCAGAGTTCAAGGGACGACACACCAAACCCTGACTGCAAAGAGCACTGTGATTCAATAGTATATAGAATGGTAGAATTGTTTAGGTTGGAAAAGACCTGTAAGATTGTCAAGTCCAACACTTAGCTGAATGCTGCCAAGTTCATCACTAAACCTTGTCCCTAAGCAACCACTGAATTAAAAAGGACTTAGATTTGAATAGTGTACCTGTGTGCATGTAAGTGACTTTTTGAACTGGGGTCTGTGGTCCGAAAGTGGAAGCATTTAATGCTCAAAACTGGTAAAATAGAAAGAAATCGAAGCATTTAGTGCATCTTATTATTGATATTTTGGGGTTATGTATTTTTGAAACCTGGATTACAGGAGTGTGTGACTAGTGTTGCCTAAATTGTACGCATGTAAGTAGTTGAACTGAGTGAGGAGACTTAGTTCTTAGTTAGCAGTTAGTTCTTAGCAGTTAGACTTAGTGAACTTAGCAGTTCAGAGACTGAGGGATTATGGTGTCTGTGTAAGATGATTCTGTCCTACAAATGCCAGTAACTGTATGGATATCTTTGCCTTCTCACAGCCCTTTAACCTATATCTGGGATGAAAACAAACCCACTAAGGGAGCTTGGCACGACAGTGACCCTTTAGAAGGGTTGAACCAATCACCTTGGGTGATAAACTACTTCGAGTCAGACTTGTTTGGTTGGTTTGCTGGGGGATAGGTCACCTTAACAATGAAGTTGGCAAGGGTCACTGGACATATGATGGAAGATCATGGGACAGGACAGATAACTCACAAGGCATCAAGGAGCAGGAGCTGTGCTTTTTGCTGGCCTTGTGCAATTAGGGTTGCTGAGCTGATGGATACATGATTGTATTATGATCTTTAAGATAGGGGATAAACCAAATTTTTTTGAATGTGAAGAGAATACACCTTGGGAATTTGACTGGCAGCCTCAGGATTCAAAGGCAGTGCCTAGATTCAGTTAAAAGATTGCAAACGCTGACTCGGGCGTATACTGTAGCCTGCTCTTCTGATAACGCTTCCAGGGCCAGTAAATAAGGTGTGCACAGCCAGAATTTATCCCTATCTGTTTTGCTGGAACCAGTTGTTAATATATCTGATTGCTGGACTTGAACAGAAACGGTAGAGTTTGGGAAGAGATGGTAAGTTTCTGGGAAAGAGGGATTCATATGGCTAGGAACTTGCTGTAGAAAAAGGGGATATAAACTTTAGGGCTTACCTGAGGTGATTTTATAGGAAAAAGTTGATAAGGTTAGAGTTAATGATATTGTTTGGACTTGCATATTGTGACCTGCACTGATGCTGGCTGGAATCAGAGCACGTTGAGGAGTTTGAGTTTTGCACTTTGCTTTTAACGTTATGAGGGGAAGAGCAGACCAGCTGTGACACACAGTGCAGGAGACGAAGTGGGTGGTCCTGCTCCATGAGTGCCAGATACAGTTCTTTAGAAGTGTTAAGTAAGTGTATGTGATTGTGTCTGGGTGTACCTTTTATACTCATTGCAAGGAAGAGAACTGCAATTTGGCATCCAACTGCCTTGTGTTACTTGAGTAGCATTAACCATTCCTCAGAACATCTCAGGTTTAAGGTTTATGAGGAATTCTTTCACTATGGTTTTTCTTGTGTAATTGAGCTTCTGCAGGCACCAAGTCTTGCAATGTAGCTCACACTAGAACTGTTCTTGCTAGGAATAAATTGGCAAGAATTCCCATTCCTTTGCCTTGCGATGTGTCAGGAGTATACAAGATGAGCCAGACATTCCAGCAGTAAGGAGTATTAGGGCACAGAAGAGAATATAGACTTGCTTATTTGATTTACAGGTGTGGGGAGCTGGTGTTTCACCTTGCACAGGGCGATCTTGAACTCAGTGTCAGTTGTTTGACCTTGGTCAATTCAGTCCTACAGCAGTTATTGCAACGTAAACAGGAAATGAGAAGCCAGAGAAGCCAGTCAGGAGAATCTTCTTGAATTCAGGAAATAAAGCTAGGCAAATCTACACTTTTTTAATCCTACATTCAAAAGCTGAAAAAAAGACAGCTGAAGCATTTTAAGTGCTAAATAGTAATGCAATTAATGTCTCGCTGAGGTAGTACACACTGCCAAACATTATGCTGGCAAACATTTGAAAATTCCGGTTGAACAGTTGCTGAATCAGTTATTTCTGTCTTTCCCTATCAACACTAAGCACACAGAATATGTACTGAAGTTCAGAACTGAAGATGGTGATTTACCAGGATCCAGACTTTGTTTATAAATCTGCAGTAATAAGTGTGCTTTTGTTCAAAGTACTTTCTGAGCAACACGTACCTGTGTTGAATGCATTTCATATTGTAGGTGTAGATCTGAAATTTGAGGGTTGAGCTGGTGAGTTGTCTACCATTGCAGTGGCAACTACTCCACATACATACAGATCTATAAGATGAGTTTGATAAGAGGTGGCAGACAATTGTGGCTTCTGTGTCACTTCCTGAACCCAGAGAAGTTAGTGTGTGAAGTGCTATTAGAGAAATAAACTCCAGTGTTTTAAGATATACGGTTGTATTGTTTAACTGAAGAGGATCTCCTCAGGCTATTATAATTTTTTCTACCACTACTTACAAAGTGACCTTTGGCCTGTGATTGCACACATCTTTAATATAGCGCAAGTTGAGCGATATTAAAAGCTCTTGGAAGGGCTTTAGTTGTTGTTTTAGTTGCCAGCTATAAGTTTATTACAAGCAATGCCCACAATAAATTTAGGGGAGAGTATAACTAGATTTGTAAAGTGTTCTTAGCTCCTGATAAAATGTGCCATTTCCACATACACAGACACATAAGGCTCAGATTGGTGACTATTTTTTCACATCCTTCTACATTTTTTATGTGCTTAGTAGGTTATCAATAATTATAAAACCACCTTCTTGTCCTAGGAAAGGGAGATTGGTTAACAGGCTTTATAAAATTGCATGGTTTTGTTCCATGTAGCACTTGGACTAGGAATGGCAGGGAAAGTTGTGTATATTCCTCTTCTTGCATTTAGCTTCAGTAATTCTGATTACTTTCATTGTTGCTTAGAGATTTGAGTAGTGAAATTGATCACCATCCTACAGGTTTCACTGTGTGCTGTTGTGCTGTTCTTGGGGAGAAAAAGAGAGTAATGGAATTGTTTGCCTGCAAATTTAGAGGATGTCTTTGCAATACTTAAGTTCTGTGAGGTTAGCAGCATAACCATAAAGCCTACAACTTATGCAAGATACAAATGCTTTTTGGCTTTAAATGCTCATCAGTATTGTACAGCAACTGATAGTTCGACCGTCTCAGCAGAGGATTTCCTCTTTCTTAAAGGTGAAAATAATCCATTTTTTAAATTGAGTATGTCACTTTTACCACTCCTTTGAAGATATAATCCAAACTCTCACTGGATAGCCAATATGCAGACAAAATAAATAAGGATGTTTTCATTCAATGCTTCAGTTCAACATACTTCAGATATATTTGAGAGAAAGCAGCGGATATGAATGACTAGTGTATTTTTTCACTTGTTTTACTAGATCAAAAAATACTACGTATTAACTGGTCCGATAACCATTATTTTCTGTTTATTTTAAAGACAAACCCTTTCTGGAAGAAAGTAACTTGTTTAGAATACTTGTTTTCTTTCCTGCAGGGGTTCAGCAGTTGCCAAAATAATAGGCAATAATGTAAAAAAAATGCAGAAGTTTGCTTCCACAGTGAAGATGTGGGTCTTTGAGGAGAATATTGATGGGAGGAAACTGACAGATATCATAAATAAAGAACATGAAAATGTGAAATATCTCCCTGGACACAAACTGCCAGATAATGTGGTAAGACTCAGAAGTTCAGTTCTGGTTGTGGAGCAGAGGGAATATCTTTCATGCTGTGAATGAATGTAGAAATTTGTTTTGCTTTAGAGTTTGTAATACTTCAGAGCATGCTATTTTACTGATGAGATCAGACACTTGAACAAGTAAAATTATGCAGTCATGCAGGTAGGTAAGTCCAATGCACTGTACCTTATTCTTTTTTTCTTTTTTTCTTGTTTTTTTCTTCAGCAAGTTTGTGTTTTTACCTTCCACTACCTGCTCATTCAAGTTTGTTCTCTTTATCAATAGGTCAAGCTTATTGCTACATTTTAAACCTGAATGTTATTTTAAAATGGTAATCAAGTGTTAGGAAAAGTGGTGTCTGGCAAGTGACTTCAACGTAAGTCACCATTTTAAAGGGTAAACAAAATTGATGAGCACAGAGAAAGAGAATATAAACTAATAGGTGTAAGAGTTCTGGAGAAGAAATCTGTGTGTATAAGGAACTAAGTAAAGAAATTACTTTTCTTCATGCAATAATTCATTAAAAACTTGGGTTATTTTGTCAAGGAGAAGCAGCTTCGTATTTTATATTTTCTTACTCAAACGAGTTGTTTGAATGTTACGGAACCTTTTGTATTTTCATTGCACTAACCATGCTGGTGGCTGTGAAGATGTCCCTTTCAAGACATAATATAGCATGTTTTGAAAGCTTAAATTCATTTGCTTTTCTGGGAAGTCTATGTTACTGCTTATTTTCAATGATGAAGCAATTATTATGTTTGTAAAATTCAGTGTAAGACCAAGATGTGTTTTTACTTGCCAGAAAACACTTGTGTGTAGTGTTAATTTTAA
This sequence comes from Dromococcyx pavoninus, assembly GCA_033558185.1. Lineage (NCBI taxonomy): Eukaryota > Metazoa > Chordata > Aves > Cuculiformes > Neomorphidae > Dromococcyx > Dromococcyx pavoninus. Next base: position 205,974 of record JAUMJL010000213.1, read on the forward strand.
GAAGTTATGTGACCTTTCTCTTCCATAACTATACAGGTTGCTGTCCCAAACCTTAATGAAGCTGTACAGGATGCAGACTTGCTTGTTTTTGTCATTCCTCATCAGTTCATTCATAAAGTCTGCGATGAAATCACAGGACGAGTACCCAAGAAAGCACTTGGTATAACTCTCATAAAGGTATAATAAATACTATGCATTAATACCTGAGAATGTGTCATGGAATCTTCTAAAACATGATGGCTTCATATTTTGATTTGAAAAGTCTCTTTGCACTTGATTGTTCCATTAAACCTTTCTAAATGTGAGATTGGAACTCATCTCAGTCATTAGTGGATTGTTGTGCGGTGTTTTGTTTTAGGTTAGCACTTGCAGGAGGAGGAGAATGAGGCTGTTCACAAGACTTTTAAAAAGGAAGAGGGAGTAAATATGTTTTGCACCATTGCGCTTTCTAATCTCTTATTTGCTGTTTCCAAATACATCATTAGATGAACAGAGCACAAGCATAATGCTTTGATTGTTAATGCACATCCCACATGCTGAGTTGATCATTTTAAGAACTGCTGAGAGAATTCCACATGACTGAGAGGATAGTGCTCTTGTTCATGTCAAATACTACGTTGAGACAAGAAAGTCTGTTCAGCATGGCTAAAAAGACAGTTTGAGCATAGGAAACGTGAGGGACAGAGGTGCCAGAAGTGTTTTACTGAAGTGTTTCTATTTTCTGTGGCAGGAGAATGGGCTTCCCTCCTCCTTGCCCTATGTGTATGTTTAGCTGCAAAGAATAAGCTGTTCTTACAAAGTCTGGAAGATTCTGGTTTGTTGTTGCTTTATATTTAGTTGAGAGTACACAGTTTTCTCAGCACACATTCCCTTGTTTACTGTAGTTGCTGGAATGTCATTTATGGATCTATGCTTAAAAAGAACAAACCCCTCCATCACTACTTACTGCAAGCTTGTCTCTTTAGTTTGGCTCGCTAAGCCCATCAAATCTGTATTGCTTTGTCAGCACTGACCTGATACATTGCTGACATGTATGAAAAAGTAATGCTTCCTAAATGCACTTGTTGCATTTTGTAGAAAAACTTTTTTGTATTGTAGAAGGATAAAATAAGGCAGTGTTAAAAGAGCTGAACACAAAGCATCAAATCCACACAACTGTCCTGGATGCCCTTAGGCTTGTTGCTTTTAAGTTGTTTACACTTCTTTCTTCTGTAAGCTCAAGATAAACTTTGTTCTCCTTTAATTTGCTAAATGTGATTTATTTTCTCATGTCGTTAGTGACAGGAATAACTGTAATGAAATCTAGCGTAAATGAGGATTTATGTCGGCGTATCTGAAGTCAGAGTGTGAGCCTGTATTCCCTTGGGATTACTGCTCTGGATATTGCTTACCAGTGCTTTAATGAAGTGTTGATTAATGACTATGTTTAAAAAAAAAAAGAAAAAGCACTGTGTGTGTGCTCGTCTTAAAAAAAATAATCCAAACCCCCAACAAAACAAAAAGCCCTTACTTAGTGTAATTTAAGTAAAACAGTGACACCTGCCATGAAAAGCAGAGTTCATTACTAGGCAGCTTCCCACTGTCACATTGCGACACTGCTTTGTTATGTGATCTTTTGAAAGAAATGGTGTGAGGCCCCTTTTAATTTTTTTGCAGGAGAATGCAAAGTAAATGCCAGCTTTTATGAAAGGGCATAACTATGAATCACTAAAATTATCATTTAAGATGAAAGGGCAGAGGTGTAACACAACAATGAAACTAAGTAGTAGAGGCAGGAATGCATTCTCTCCTCTGCTTTTGCAGCTTCTTTATGCATGCTGTTCTCATCAAAGTCATATTTTTAGTTGTCTCGTTATGCTGAACACTGATGCTAGTAAAGTGGTTCAAGTTTGGCAGTTAAAGTTCCATTCTGCTCTGAAAAATATCATTAGTGGGACATCTTGGTTTTGTGCTTTGGCAAGTTAGCCACATGTCATCTTTTCAACTCTTTTTTTCTTTTTTTTTTGACAGTCTAATCTTCAAGCAGAGCTTAATATCTGATTAAAAAAAAAGTCTTCAGGAAATACAGGCATTTTTCTGCTGGTTAATCTGTGTTACCATTGCAGCTGTGTTGCTTTACATAAGTTCTGATCACTGGTGTGTATGAAAACAAATCATTGTGTGGGTGTGGGGAGGAACCATATACAACTTGCGATGCAATACGGCAGTAAGCACAGAAGCAGGGTAGGTGGAGGTCACTCAAAATCCTCTTCAGACAGCCTCAACATCATTCTCATTTTCATTTCTCTATATACAGACCTCAGGTACTGCTCTGGCAGGCATGTTAGGCTGCAAACAATAAGACTATAGAACTGCCTGGGGATCATTGCTGCTTAGTGAAGATTCCCATATTGGAGCCTTGTTTTTTAGGGGAGGGACAGATGTTTGGTTTTTCTCCTGTCATCTTGTCATTCCATATTGGACTTAACTCTACAAGAAACAGGTGCAGCTCTCTTTGACTTTGTCAGAAGTTGCATGTGTTTCATAGTGAGATTGAATTTGGCACCTAAGCCTCTGATCTCCTTTCATTTTTATGAATAGTTGTAGTGTACATATTCATATTTTTGGGGTTGTTCCCAATGTGTGCATACTCTTCTGTTTATTAGTTGTCTGCTTTGGAGGAGGGGCCTTACAATTATTTTGTGGAGACTTTTTTGACACTGTGAGGGAAAAATACAACATGTACACGTGTGCTTGCTTTCAGATTCTTTCTATCATCTGGCTTATTAAAGATGAGAAAACAGAGCTGTGCATTAAGTGGTATAGTAGTTTAATTGACTGGTTTTATACAGGCATTTCTGCATATCTCTTGATTGCACCATGTTATTTAAGGAATAGCACCTCTGGTCTGTGGAAATGCAAATTACTGCCTCCGTGAAATGTCACTGTTGGCAACATACAAGAGTCTATGTGTGTATTAGCTGCTCTAGGTGAGCCTAATTTAGCAGAGGGCTTGAACTGGATGATCTCCAGAGGTTCCTTCCCTTCCAATGCTGCCATTCTGTCATTCTGTGATATATGTATCTGGAAGTAGTAGAGGATCACACTGCCTTTTTGCTTTTTAAGTCATAATTCAAAATTGCCAATCCCAAAAAATATGAAGTCCCCAACATAAAAAAAACAGTACTGTATAAAAGGCGGTATACTGTGGGAGAGAAAGGCTATTTCAGTACCTTGTCTGCCATGCCCCTGTCCTAAAAACTCAAAAGGAGCCTGCATTTAGCAGGCTACAAGAAATGCGGTTTGTGAGAAGAAAGTAATCTCATTTGGAGTTCTTGGTTGAGCAATTCAGGGTACCAGGCTCTCTTCTCCATTGCAGCATTAATCTCTGGAGTGGTCTTTTCTTAGGTCCTGTTTCTGCCCGTATTTCCATGATTTATAAACAGTGTATTATAAGTACAGATTAAAAATATCCTTAGAAGTTAAATTATTCTAGGTTGTTCAGCTTTCTACGTATCTATGAATGGCTGTTCCATTTGTAGTAGTATTCAAAATTATTAGACCGGGTTTCTACTGGTAAACTGCTGTTGGTATTATACTCAAGGGAGTCTCACTCTGATGTTTCAGTTCTGATACCTCTTCACAAAACAAGTTATTAGGATGCCATTTTTGTGAGTTTTGGTGCAATTTCAAATCCGAACACAGGCCTGATTCATAAGTGATGGATTGGTGGTGCTTCACTGTTTTTTGGTAAGGATACACTAATAAACAGCTGAGGTTCTGAAGTAAAAAAGCTGAGTATTCAGCACTTGTTAGAATTGGGTCTTTGAGCATGGAATAGAAACTGTTACCACCATCTAGAGTTTAGTCCTATTTCTTAAGGTCCTACCTCCTATGAGAAGAGGACAGCTTGGAGAGGTCACAACGGTAGCAGAAGTTGCACCAGAAGCAAGTCTGTCATCTTTAGTCTCAATCTGAATAGGCCTCGTTGCATTTCTCACCCGTGGACAAGACTATGATGTGCTTTCTTCTCTCTTTCATCTAATGGATGACATTTAGTAATTCCTTTTAATGTTGGCTGCAGGGAATAGATGAAGGCCCAGAGGGACTCAAACTGATCTCTGACATTATTCGAGAGAAGATGGGAATAGACATCAGTGTGCTGATGGGAGCTAACATTGCCAATGAGGTGGCAGCAGAGAAATTCTGTGAAACCACAATAGGTACTGTTCCAAGTCATATGAATGTTTGAAACATGCTCCTGTGTCCTCACAGCTGCACACCAGATAGCTCAAATTTTATTGTTTTCAACATTAGCTGGCTGTTATCAGAAACTGTTAAGTTCTTGTTTTAATGTTGAGTTTCCTAGAATGTTTAGGTTTCCAAAAGTAGTAGGACAATACTGGGAATAAACGAAGGGAAAGAGAGTAGTGCAGTTTTGCCTAATCTCACTAGGGTTGTGACCTTAGCAGGTGAAATACTAAGCATGCTTTTTATTACCCTTCACATAACAAACTGCTGTATTTTATTACTGTGCTTAAGATTTTTCTTGGGTCTGTATGGCTTTATATGTATAAATTGATATTCTGTACTCCCGGTTATAGGTGTTATGGTCACAGATGGTACATTCATGCATGTTTGGGTTGGTTATTTTTTTAAAGTATCATTATCTATTTTAATTTTTCAAAATAATTAGTTCTGCCAAAAGCTAGACATGGTTTTAGATCTGTGTTGATGCCTGCACATCTTTGCAGCACAAAGATGTGCCTAATCTTGGATTTCACAGTGTCTAGACAGGCGTGTGTGTGTGTACGCATGCGGGTAGTCATACATAATAGCACAGAGTTCATGACTTTATTCCAGCTTTAATTTTTAGGTTTGTGCATTTTTAGCTTTATAAACTCTCACTAACATCTTTGCTTTGAACTTATTTTTGAATGGCTGAATTAGAAACATCTGTCGGTAGCAGTATGGTCAATTAATAAAACATCCCTGATATGCCTTTGTCAGTAGATCTTTCTGGAATGGTAGAATAATTGGTAGAATTGCACCTATTGTATTTTTAATTCACCTTTGTTTTATTATTAACTGCACTTTCTAAACATAATGATCAAAAAAGGAAGAGTATAGAGACTTAATGGATTTGTTATATAAACTCAGTTGCTGAGCATGCAGGGAGTTATGAAGAAGTCCAGAGTAACTCAGTGCAGAGCTTTTAAGTGTGATATGGACACATCCTTAGTCACTTAAAACAGGAGTCTATTTAGGATAAGGATAGAACAACCTTATCTCTGACTTGCGCAGGAAAACCTAAATAATACCCAAATAAATTATCCATCGTTTGGCTTTCCTTTCTCTCTCTCAACAGGCAGCAAAATCTTGGAAAATGGCCTTCTCTTCAAAGAGCTCCTGCAGACTCCAAACTTCCGAATAACTGTAGTAGATGATGCAGATACAGTTGAGCTTTGTGGTGCTTTGAAGGTAAGATTAATGGGCTGCGGTTGATACACAGATAAAATGGTGATCCTTGTAGGGAAAAAAAAAAAAAGGTATTTTCATTTAAAGACTTAGGTTTATTGTTCTTTATATAATATATAAAACTACTACATAACATTTCTGGAAAAAACAGATGGGGAATTGGGGAGTAGCATGTTCTGAGAGTTGGCTTTTAGACCCTTGTCTCACCATCTCCCAAGCTCTCTTTCTACATCTTTCAAATAGCTTTCACACAGTCATGAAACAAGTGTTGATTTCATCTGATCAACATATTTCTAAATCCATTTTAGTTCCCTTTTTCTTTTTGCAGCAGAAAAAACGTTGGCGTTGATCCTTTGTGTCCATTGACAAAACTATTTCCCTCTTCATTGTTTTACACAATGTGAGCACTATTATGTTGTATATTTTGTGGACATATGTGGACATAAGGTTCCTGTGGGTCACCACGTACAGAAATGACCTGAATAGGAAAAAAGTTATTTCAGGCACTTATTCATCTGGAATGTTTTTGGTAACAAAATTGGTGCTGACAGGAAACAAAGGCTAGCTTAAACATATGCTTATCGCTATTTTTTTCAGGTTAACTTACAGGCTGTTTGTGAAAGGAAGGCATTAGTCACTAGGTGCCGTGGCCAATAGTACTGTAGTTTACATTATCTCATGTCTGTCATGGAAGCATTTCTGATGGGTGTAGTGGATTAGTAAATAATTCGGCTTACTTTTGGTTTTTATGTTTTGAATAATTATTTTGTATTGCTTTGTTTTTGCTGTTGAAATTATGTGTAAACTACACCATTCGCTTGCAAAGCTACCAAGCCAATGAATGATATCTTTAAGCGAAGGAGTTTTGATTTCCGCACAGTGGGAAGCAGATTGATGTAATAACATAATTTGTGGCGTACTGGTTTTCTTGATAATTTTGTCTTGAGAGCTGTTGTACTGGAAGTCCTGAGGAGGAGGAGGTCATGGATCTGTGCACTGGGATAATGGGATACACTTTGGTATAATGTACTTTGGACTTGCTGTATTTATAGCAATTTCTCAAGACTGCGGAGCTCGTTCTTTGATTCTACAGCTATGGCTTTAAAATACTGTGGTAATATGAGAGTTTAGCAGGAAGGAAATCCCTGTGTATAGACCCATGAAATTAATCAAAAGGCTTTACAGATTTATTTTTCTTTGAAATCTGCTCAGCCTGGTGTTCTTGGTGTAGCTTAAATTCTTTCCTGATAGGAGTTCTGTCCCAGGTAATTTTTATTCCAGACAGGCCTTGTGAAGGGACGCTAGAGGTGAGTGAGCCTGTCAAACTGAGCGGCTAATCAGCAGGCGCTCAGGCTCCACTGTAAAGGTCCAAGTTGGGTAAGATACCAGAATCTCTTTAGAACTGCAGAAGAATTTAAATACATTGATGCTCTTGACCTGAAAATGTACTGAGGTGAAACTTGTATATTTTCTTTGTAGCCTTGTTTTGTTCCTCCTTCTTGCTCCATTATTCATGATGCATCCGGCATATTGAACTCTGTAGTTGCATTTCTAAAAGGCTGGCTGTATTCTGTGCACTCTGGTCATTTGGTTTTATGGCAGTATATTTTGTTAATTGAGTCAAGACTTCCAAAGAAATGCATGCTATGAGCTCTAAACAAAAAGCAACTTAAGTACAGATTAACTTGTTTTGAAATACTATGGATTCTTGCCTGATTAAAAAGCATGAACTGGTATAAAGTGGCATAGATCAGGCATGCTAGTGTAGGTGATAAGTTTTAAACATACAACTTTTGTTAATCTCAAAGGAAATTTTATTAAAATTGTATTTTTAAAAGTAATTTTTCATTTAAAACCCTTTCTAGTTTAATCTTAAATCTTGTGCTGACAGGATTTAAGTAATTCCTGAGCTGTTTTTAACTCAAACATTGCAAAATTTTATTAATGCATTGGGAACATGTAAGCCTCTGAAAGAAAATGAAGAAGCTAAAACTGAACAGATGGGTGTGTTTTTATTGCCTGTGCAAAGCCAAAAGCAAAGCTCAGATGTGAATAATGAAATGTAAACTAGACCTTTTTTCCCTCAGAAGTTTTACATTTTTATTACTAGGAGAATTGTTTGCTAAGGGTAACAACAACCACTTTGCTTTTTTATTAATCTGTTAATTTCTGTATAAAAGTGGGAAAAATAAGCATATTTTCCTGTGGTTGTTTTTTAGGGAAAATCTAAAGTGTAGCTTCTGTCAGCGGATAGTTACTTTATTAAACCTGAAAAGTTACTTGATGAAAAAATAATAAAAATCAGTATGATTTAGCTTGCTGGAAGAAATTTGTATTTCAGAAAATGACAGTGTGTTTTTGTGTGAAGAGACAGGTATAAAAGGAGAGGTTCTACTCTCTTTCTATAGCTGTGCCAATTCAAAATGTCAGCAGCATCACTGCAAATTACAGCTTAGAGGCCATAAGTAAGCAGGCACACCAGCCAGTCCAGACTGTCGTTTTGGATGTGGAAATAGTTGGTATTTAAAGGATGAGAAATAGTACACTAGGAGAAATGGTAGATTCTCCCAAATGCTTCATTTCTCTATAAACACCAGCTTGGGAAATCGAGGCTTTTCTGATATTGCTGGCATAATAGATGAGATCTTGTTAAAAGTCTATACCTACCTTGCTTTTTATTTCTACAAGCCTTCCTAAGCAGGGAGAATTTTCTATGTGGATTGTTGCCTGAAGATTGGGAAAAAATATAGAAGAGTAACTGAGGGTGCTCTGAGTACAGCTTTCCCTTACAATAATGATAATTTTAGGTTTGAAATTCATTTTTTGAAGTGTATTTTAATTCAGTCTGTAATAATAGGTATTGCAACTGGGTAATCATGAAAGAATATGTTCTTGATTGCTATTTATATACATATATATATTGAATATCTACTTCATTTACTGTATTTATTTTTTATGACAATGGGCTGATGGAGATGTACTGACGTGTAGAAATCAGCACCGTGAAACTGTGGTCTGGTGTCGGCTTGGTGGCTGCCTGAATAGGCAATGGCAGTCACTGTGCAAAATGTGATGACACTAAGGAAGAACAGCTGTCTAATGTAACTTGTTGTCTGCAGAAATAAACAGTGCTTGGCATGTTCTTCTCTATCAGAATTTTTTCTTTTGAGAACTGAAGTGGGTTTTACATTTATTTGTTGACCTTTTCTAAGGGTTAAGATCAGAAATTAACAAACTTCAAAACTGGATAGTTAAGTTTCAAGGTGTCCAGTTGGTTTTACAGGCAGCCTGACCCAAGGCCACTTAGATGTTCCTGCTGCCCTTTGCCAGATGATGAAAGAGCCTTCCTAGGAAGTGCTTAAAGGGTAAGACACCACTGTGAGAGTAGTATGTGTAGCTGTGCATACGTACGGATGTGCTCCTGGATGCTGATGGATGTGATACTGCGGAGCAGCGCAGACCCAAGGTTATCACTACTGCGGTGTCCTTAAGAGCCCTTAGTGCCTGTGCCTATGTGTGGCCTTACAGTCAAACAGCACAGACATGAGACAAGACTGAACGCATGTATAAACCCAGCAGCATACTTGAGAGGCAATACAAACACTGGTAGCTGCATTCTTGGGTGTAAACTGTACTGGAATTGCTTACCCAGTGCAGCAGTGACAGGGATGAGTGTGAGAGGAGGAGAATCTAATTGCTGGTTATGGTAAAATGGCCATGCTCCAGTTGCCGGATATATTTGTTCAGGGATCTGGAAAGTTAAACTCCCCCAAGTGGCAGGAGCCAGGGACCAAGACAGGTGACAGTTACTGCAGGAAGGAAAAGGAGCAGCAGCTGTGGTTGCCTTTGAGGTTGCTTCAGGCCCATCTTTAAATCTTCTGGCTCCAACTTAGCCTCAAGCAAAAAAGTAAGGATAATGATGATTTGTTGTTTACTGGGTTATGTAACCCAGCCTGATTATGTACAGAGGTGGTTCTGCAAAGTGCGTTTGTGGCAGTCACTGCTGGATAGTAAACCTAAGTACTGTGGTAATTACTCTTTACTGAGATTGAATGGAAATGAAATCCATTATCTACATTCAAGCTTGCCAGGAGCAAACAAGCAGTTTATGCTTAACTTCTTTCACACTCCTGCTGATACTGGCTTTGATTGTTGAGTCTTCGTTTGACCTCTCTAAGCCATGATACGAAGCAAGGAGCTCTCAAGTTTGTGTGTAAGTAAGAGGGAAAGCAGGCTGTGCTGAGCTGTGATACTGCCTCAAGGAAGGTTGGATGTCCCAGGTGAATTAACATTTCTGCTTAGTTCTCTAACGATACATTTAATTACGAAGAGGTAATTATTACCTCAGAAATGATCTCTGAAGTTGTCTTCATATTAATGCCACAAACTTGCTGTAAACAGAGTAGGACTGTAAATTGGATATTTCTTAGCAGTGACTGAGAACCATCTGTCAGCAAAGTCTGCAGACTTGTTAACCTTGGTTTTTTGGTCATCTGTTGACCTTGCATTTGTGATCTTTGGCATGTTTGCAGCAGGTCATGTGCAAGTAAAGGACACTTTTTCCTCATTTACTCTGACACATACTGTCAGCACTGTTTGGCATCAAAATTTCTTTACTGGAGTGTAGCTTTACTGTGCACGTGATAAAATAACTGAGTCCAGTCTTTGTTCATGCTCAAGAATAACTAGGGCTAATGATAGCTTCTGGAGAGCAGACCAGCTAAAGACTTGCCTGTTAGTACAATGTATTTTAGTAGCTTAGAACCATATGCAATATAGAAACACCCGGTGCATCTTCCTTACAGAGTGCATGTTTTAATGTAAAAAGCTGTTAATGCCAAGATGGAGGAAATGTGTTTGCTCAAGCAAGAAGTGGTTTTGAGAGCTCTGAATCCCTCAGGCCAAGAGGAACACTGTGTTGCAATCATTTTGAGGTTGTTGTGACAATATTTTTGAACCTTTAGAACAACAGGTTTGTCTGTAGGCTTAACTCATCTTTGCTTATTGGGCCTTCAGATTCCCATGTTGTGTTGCACATACAGTCAGTTTTTTAGCTCATGGAAACATGGCTGTTTTCTCTTGCACAAATGTATACTGACTGCATTTGCAGGAACTCTTGTAACTTCAGATGTAGACTTTGGCAGCAGCAATGTTCAGGATCAACCGTATCAGATGTCGGAAGATGTTTTGGCCAGGTAGATACATGATTCCATCCCTGCCCCAGTCTGCTTCTCAGAGGCCATTAGAGTCTTGCGTGTTAGTCTGTGCTTTGCTTATGCATCTTCCTGAAACAGACTTGACTTAGTAACTGCACCCAGAGATTTCAAGTACAAGCTTGCCTGCTTTGGTCTTGTTTTGGACAGAAAGATGACTCGATCTCAAGTTTTGTTAAGGGTTTTTTGTGTTTTATTTATGGAAAGGATTGGGTCATCTTTCAGAAAGGTGTAACTTTCGATGTGTTATGATTCAGTTTTCTACAGTATATTAGGCACAAGGGAGAGAGATTTCTTAAAGGGTTTAAATGAAACCAGATGGTAGACCTTGTAAATTCGTAGTTGTGTCCGGAGGGTTATGTCGACCAGGATACAAGAGTCTCCTAGGTGTAAGTAGGTGTTCTAGAGCATGATAAGTTGTCTTATTTCCTCATTATTTGAAAACCACGTGTAAGAAGTTACAATGGGGATATTGTACAAACAAGGAGCTTAGTGTTTCAGAGTTGACACACAACTTCCCTTCTTCCCTACCCCATTTCCTCAGAAGTAACTAGTCTTGGTATGACTTGCTTAAAACAATATTTCTGTTGCTCCAAAGACAAATATTGCAAAAGGCAGAAGTAGACAACAAAATACCATAGGCCAAATCATACTGCAAATTATGATCAGGTAGTCTGCTTCAAATAGGAAAGGAAAATGAAAGCAGGCAAAGTTGGAGGGAAGGGAAAGCTTTAGTACTGGGGTGTTCAAGAATTACATGGAAAAAGCCCAGAGGTTGTTCAGAAGTGTTTTTTCGTTTTAGCTGACGCTAAACACTTGCAGATTTTGCTGTAAATTCCATTTAAATAGCTTATCCCATCCGAAAACTTAAATACCTGTTTGTCTTCCTCTTGCTTTACCACCAAATGAACAAATATTGGAGGTTGCTCTGAGAGAGGCAGTTGATGAAAACATACTTTGTCTGAATCATCACAGCCAAAATGTAAGTCAAGATAATCTAAAGTAACAGCTTTGAAAGTCTGGTTCTGTTTCAGGTCTACTGTTGATATATCTGTCTGCAATTTTTAAGGTCATCTTTAGAACTCAGCTAGCTACTCAAAAAGCAGTGACTCATTTTCTGACCTCATTTGATTGAGAGTCACTTAGCCGTGACTGGCCACACAGCACTGCAGCTGCCTGCAGTTTTTGGTTCTTAGAGTCCAACAAACAAAACAAAACCAGCTTTCGATCAGCTTGTTGCTTTCATTAGCAGCTTGGGACTGTTACTGTTCCTTGAGCAACAGATGAGTTGGTTTGGTTGGTTGGAGTTTTTTTCCCTGCTACATTAGGTGACATAATGCTGGTTCTCCTGTGGTTTCTGTTGAGGACACAGCTGCTGTTGTTGCATGCAGAAAGGTGTTACTATGTCTATTGCTTCCTTGTTTGCTTCATCAGTTCATCAGAATGCCACCTCTTTTGGAGTGTTTTGGGTTTTGCTAGGGTTTGTTGGGATTTTCTTTAGAAGGGGTAAACTAACTGTGGCTAGTCTCTGAGTCCTGGGCCAGAAAATAGCTTGTTTAGTCTCTTCACTGAAATGTGTGTCAACTAATCTCTATGTTTGTAAACCAAAGAAGGGACTGTATAGCTGATTGTTCACAAAGAAGCAGTGTATTCTTTGTAGAAGGATGTCACCGGGTCTAAGGAAAAAAAACCCAACTTGTTTTACTTAGGAAAGGTCGTATTGTGTTATGAACCTTCTGGGAACCCTTGTATAACTACTACTGTTATAGGAACTCTGTGTACTTGAAAGGGATGAATACGATGGCTTGGCTGAATTTAGTCCCTTGGCGTATCAGCATGGAAGTCAATAAATGTTTCTAAGATTCAGTATTACTTCAACGACAAATAAAGTATGGATAAAAGAGCTGTGGGATCTCAGTCTAGCTTTACCTCTGCCTCAGGGCAGGAACAGCTCTAATCTAGATAAAACTGTGTTTAGGGGTAGTGTAACGTGTTTGTTCTCCGGGACAACTTGTTCCAGAGCTTTAACTATGCTTTTATCCTTGGAAGTACTTAGTAATGTAAGACTTGTCATCTTTCTTTTTTTTTTTAAGGTTATCCTATAAACCCCAAAACCAGAAAAAAACAATTCCCCTCCAACACAACAGCCTAGACTTGCATTAATAAAGTATTTGCAGTTCTTAAGGACACCAGCACTCGGTCTTCTAGGATTCTGTAAGCAATAATTGACTTGTTTCCCTTTTTTTTTTCTCTTCTCACTAGAATATTGTAGCAGTAGGAGCTGGGTTTTGTGATGGCCTTCGCTGTGGTGACAATACCAAAGCTGCTGTCATTCGCCTTGGCCTAATGGAGATGATTGCCTTTGCCAGAATTTTTTGCAAAGGACAGGTGTCTACTGCCACTTTCCTGGAGAGCTGTGGAGTTGCTGATCTCATCACAACATGTTACGGTGGCCGGAATCGACGTGTAGCAGAAGCGTTTGTCAAAACTGGGAAGGTACCTTATTCAATGGGTGAAATTCATTGTTGCAAATAGTAACACTCTTGTTTTGTTGGAGTGATAGTAGAGTTATCTGAGACATGATAGCAGTACTGAGTAAGTACCCTTCTCTTTCCTCTCATTTTTTAGTGTGTTGTAACGTTAGAGTGAGTGTAAAGGTGTTGACAAAAGAAAACGTTGGAAGGATAACATGTTGGGAAATGGAGATTTAAGGAAGAGAATATTTACAAACAAGAATAGAGAAGAATATGCTTATTCAAGTACACTTTTGAGGAAGGAGAAACCCTCAGTAACATTTTTTTTTTCCATCCAGATGATCTTGTCAGCCTTATGAAAACTTTGTCATAGCACTCATTTTCTTCTTTCTGCACCCGCACCCCCAACCCCTCTGTTGTTTTTTAGTCCATTGAGGAATTGGAGAAAGAAATGTTGAATGGCCAGAAACTACAAGGACCGCAGACTTCTGCAGAAGTGTATCGCATCCTCAAGCAGAAAGGAATGCTGGAAAAGTAAGAACAGATAAGCAAGTTCCAAGTACCTTTTTTTTCCTCCATAACTCTTCTTGCATTTTTAGTCTTGATATCTTCATGAAGGTATTAGCCAGAAAGAATATCACTGTAATAAGAGAAGGTTAATCCCCAGTTAAGAATTGCAGAGAGAAGTGAATGAAACCTCAAAATAGTAGTGCCATAGACAGAGGTAATAGTGTGACATGAGATTTGTGAACACCCTTCTGTTTACAGAATGTACTGTTGCCTCCTGCTATCATAGAAAAACATGACAGAGTGTGTTTTTAACTTGTGAAAATAATAAAATACATGAAAATAGAAGCTGAGCTTCCTAAAGAGACTTGTGAAGAGGCTCTACGGCTCATTTCATAGTTGAAAATTCATTGCTTATCTCCAAGGAGGTATTTTCTTGTTATTAAGGATCTATGTAGCTGTACTGCTTCTGTCCATGTGGATTCTAGCTTAGATACCACAGTTCTGTTTCCTAATGTGACTTACAGTTTGCTGTAGGATAAAACCTGCTATCTGCTTGTGTAGGTCAGAGTTTTGGTTTTGATTTTTTTTTTGCTATATGAAATTAAGCAAGTTGTCCTGGCTTGTTCATTTATATTCGAGTCAGAACATGTATGATTCTTAAAGCCACACACACAGTTGTCTCCTTATAAGATTAAGGGATGCATTATCTTTAGCTGTTCCTGTTTGTAGAAGTAGGTAAAATCAGAAAATAAATTACTTACAGTCAGAAGATCAAGTCTTGTTAATTTTCTTTTCAAAAAAGATTTTAAAGTCTAAGTTTAGTGGATTAGCTGCATTAAGTTGCTTATTTTTTAACATTATCTTTGGGAGTAAAGCACTTACATCTGTCTCTGCATGGTACAGCTGACTGCAGAAAAAAAATATAATTAAAACGTTGGCTTCAGTCTTTGCTGTTTATGATTCCGTAAATGAGATAGGATGGTGTGTTTGGGGGTTCTTTTTGGTTGGTTGGGGTTTTATTCCCTATGTTCTGTCTTTACAACGAATCAAGTGCATTATAGAAGACTGTGTTTCTAATGAAAGATGTAAAAACAGAGTTACTAACTTCTGTTGGTGTACCAACATGTATGTGTCAGTTCTTCGTAAAAGGTCTCATTCAACAAGACCTTTGAAAACAATGTGGTGTTTTGAAAACTCTGTTGCTACAGTAAAAAAACCATGGTTTAAAAGTGAAGAGGTAACAGTAAAATTTAATACTCTCATCCTACAAAGAGTCCCAAGGCTACAGAAATAAGCAAAAGTCAAAGTTCAGTAGAAGAGCCTTGGTAGCAGGATAGTAGTTGGTATTTACAGTGCAATCTCTTTTTTAGTTTAAACAGTTGTAGAACTGCCCCTCTTAATGTGTTCAAACATAAGATGCCTTTGGAGTTTGCTGGCCATGAGCCTGCAGTCAGCCTTGATTCTACTTACCCCACGTGAAGTGTGGCAGACCCATGCACAGCAGAGTAATGTTCTCTGTGACAAACAGCAAGATTTATGTATGAAGATGTATCTGAATCTAAAGCTATGTGAAACTTGTTTTTGCTTCAGAAGGTTCACATGTTTTGTGGCTGCCTCTGGTAAAATCTCACATAGTCATGACAAATTTTTAGTGCCTACATTTAAGTTTTTACCATTACAGCAAATTTAGCCCCCCCTCAATATATATACAAAATGAGTTATAAGTGAAGAATGTTACTTTTACATTTGTAAAATTTTATTTCTGCATGGTTCCTAGTAAAGATTTTGCAACCTCAGCACTGTAGCATTGGATTTGGAAGAACAGCCATGTTGCTGTATGCTACTTTTAGTTCCACCAATGAAATTAAAACAAACATCAAGTCAGTTGGATTGACCTGAGTAGTTTTTGCTGTTGCTGCTATTTTTATCTTGTTCTCCACAAAAACAAACTGAAAGAAATGGAGATACATTCATTAAAGTGTTTCAGATAATTCAAAATGTAGCATTTCGGTTTTGAGCATTTGCAACTAAAGCCATACAAACAATGCAATAAATTCACGAGAATGTCCATTGCCCTCCTTTTTCTCCCTCAGTAATGTAAAGTGTTGCATTCAGCCAAGAACAAATCTTGCATCTGCCCCTGAGAGTGTAGTAGTTGCCATGCTATAATGGTACTCCTGAATGGTTCATGGCCATTGGTTCACTTTGAGGAGTTCAGAGCTATGTGGTGATACAAGAGTGACCTCAGTAGAACATGTGCCAGCACAGTGTATGCGCAAGCGTACGTGGTGCTTGGTACTGGTTGGGTTTCTGCTCAAGGCTGAATTTGTGCCTTACAGATAAAGCTTTAGAGTGACAGATGGGACCATTTTCCTGAGCAGAATGTCCTATTCCATATGCATTTTGAATTTCACCATCTCCAGTGCTCCTTGAAGTCAAAATAGAGTAGTGGCTGTGTCAGGATTTATCAATATAAAAGGCCACACTGAAATGGCATATCTGTTCTGGTGAACAGATAATTAATCCCTAAAATTCACCAGGTTCTATGTGAAAATGGGACTTGTCTGGCTGTCACTGTCCAAGATTGAAAGAAAGCATATATAAATTTCTGTAAAGAATCTTGGCTGTAACAGGCCTTCAGATTATCAGAGAAGCCTGGATAATTTGCGGATTGTTGGAAATGTGGCCAATTTAAAAAAGACAAAAAGAACAGTTAGAACTTGATGTTTCAAAATCCACGTTTAATTTTGGACTCTTATTAAAAACGTGACCTTTAATTTCTTCTCGAGTCTCTCTGTGTCATATCCAGCAATTGTATTATCAAATTATTGCTCAGAGATAATGCATAACTGCATGCATAAATGCATGACTGTGCCAGTCATGGTTTTTAACTGTAGGTGTGTACTGCTGTAAGAATGTGGAAGAAAGACACAAATGTTTTTAATTTTTTATTTTTTTAGATCACTTAATGATTGTGCCATACATAATGAATGTTGCAGGCTCCATTATAGCTGGCCAAGCTTCTGAGAGTGACTGATTTTAGAAATGCATACAGAGTCTGTATTTATCTAGTGGTTTTCAGCCTACTGTTAACGCTTGACAAATACTGAAAGAAAGGCAGTTTCAGTCTCTCTCTTCCCCTTCCCTCTCTTCACTCCATTTTATTTCTTTCATTTAAGAAATTGTTACAGAATAAACCTGTGTTGTGTTTGCTTTCCCTACCCTATTTTCTCAGGTTTCCACTGTTCACTGCTGTGTATCAAATCTGCTATGAAGGGAAGCCTGTCAGAGAGATGATATCCTGCCTCCAAAGTCATCCAGAGCACATATAAAATCAGCAAGGCCATCGTACTAATGCAGCTTTCTGCCTTTCAAATTTATGTCTGGGTTCAAGTGATGTATCATTAAGCTTCATTCAAAGCTGCTCACTAGTCAACAGTAACCACATGAATGTCTCTGGGTATTGTATTTTTGTTTTACAGCCTAGTTGGACACAGCATGTAGTGTTGGCTTGGTGATTGTCATTTTACTGGCTGAAATACAACTGTTTTAAGATGTGCAATGCAAAAGTTGCACTACATATCTCGTATATACACAAGTGTACATTGTGTGTGTTCCTGTATCATAAACCACAATGTTCTGTTGTCTCTCAGTAAGGCCTAGTCTAAAATCCATTGGACACCATGGGAAGAATCCCACTGCTTTTGATGGAGACCAAGTCAAGCCTATAACCTTGAAATATCAGCAGTCTTTCTATTAGAACTTGGTTTTATTCTGCACATTCATTGAAATTTTAACATTTTGGATGTTTACGATTGTATTAATTTTATTTAATTAATGCAAAACAAGTTGTAGCAGTTATTCAAGGGGCTACATGGATATTTTAATGAACTTGGGTGAAAAATATTTTAGTTTTTGAAAGTCTTTAAAACTGTCAGACTATTTTGAAACCAGTTTCTAAGTGAATTTAAAGTTTTTAATTACTCTGTTGTAAAGGGAGTCTGCTAGAGGGGATTCATTACCTTCCCTTCTGTTTTTTAATCCTTAGGGGTTTGTATTTCTCCATTTCTCCCTTCCTGCTCCCAGAAGTTAGGCTCTTCTAGAATCCCGTTCCCGCAAAGAAGTGGGAGATGTTACTTGAGGATTCTGAACCCTGGAGCCTAGTGTTCATTTTTAGTGTTATTGTACCTGTGGTTGTTTTTGACTGGTGATGTTTGGTGGGTGGGGAAGGATACTCTTGGGTATCCACTGCTCAAAATGGTCATGCTGTTTCTAGTTTAACTATCAGCTACAAAGTGTTGCACTCCACACAACACTCCGAGGAGTGTTTGAGGAATTCCCTGGTAGATCATACTTGCATTGTCAAAAGGGTTATGAGCCAGTATGCTGACTGCATTTATTTCAGTGCCTGCCAGTCAGTGACTGCCACGTCAACTGGACTGTAGTCCTGAACCAGTCTCTGCAGAGAAATGATGAATTCTGAAGTTGCTCTCTTACTGGGCAAACCAAAGAGGATGCCTGAGAATAATTGTCATACTTACTTAAGTAGCCAGGATTTCTCTGAAGTATGTGAGCATTGGGCAATATTCGTATAAACAGGAAGATGCTTCAGCTCAGGGGTACCATTTCTTGTGCTTCTGGAATGTTTTGCATTAATTTTTGGAAGATCTCATGAATGTCATCAGATATTCAGGGATGTGAAAAGTTTTTTCTGCCTTACTTGTGATTTAGTGCTAAATATAACAGGTGGCCAAAAGGTTAAGTAATATAAGATGTTTATGGCAATTGAGGAAATAGTTGTTAGAGTTGACTTAGAGTAAGCACTCTGCTTAGCCAATTAAAAGGGTGTGTTAAGATTGTAAGCGCTGTTACACTAACGCACACAAGGAGCATACACTCCTCATTACTGCATAACATTCAGCGTGTCTGCTTATGCTTTGTGTTGGTCTTTTTTTTTAGTACCAAGCTGACTGGCTTTGCCTTCGTTTGTGTATATATACATACATAGAAATTTTTTTTTACATGCAGTATGTAGAACAGTAGCATTTTGTAAGATACGTAAAGGGCTATATGAGCTAAATGTGGTAAATTAATATATACTTTAAGATGATTATTATTCCAATACTACTACTACCACTGAAACCACAAAATCTTAATTGTTCTTGTTTTGTACAGCAGCCTATTTATTCTTAGGCAAAACCAGAGAAAAAGTTTTTATGGAATTCTTTCTTCCAGTCTGTAATGATATGCTTGTTTTTTTCAGACAAAAAGTGAGGGTTCAGTAACTAAAATAATTTATTTAAATTTGCTTTTCAGTGCTTAAGAACATTCAGTTTGGCACTAGGTATTTTCCCCCTACTAATATTAACTGCTCTTTAAAGGACTGTGATATGATACTGGAATTGAGTTATTAGAATCCTGTTCTACAAACGCTCTGTTTTGCCTAGTTCTATTGAAAACATAAACCCTTGTGTAAGATTTTTGTATACAAGGCCATAAAATTGTAAGTATTTATTGATTTGTGAGCATTACTTACTAAGGAAAACATTATGTTCTAACGATACCTACTCAGCTGGCCCTAGACATGTGTACTGATTTTGTTTAAAGACTGTGAATGTACACCTGTTTGAAGAGTTAGTACCAATAAACATTTTTGACTTGAGAATCATATTGGGTTTTGTCTCATTTTACATGGTTTGCGATTAATGTTTTATTCACTTGATAGAATGTAGGTTTCTGTGGATGTGGTATGTAAGGATGGCAGATATAAGATTGCTCTGCAAGAACTTAAATTTTAAAAAGAGCTGTTTGACATCCAGGTGTCAGCATTTTGATTTCTGTCCGTTAGTGAAACAGTTGTGGTGCCTTTGACCCCGTAACTGGGTATTGTCTTCAGTTCCTTGAATTGTTGTGTGAGCCACTGGAGGGCACTGGTGGGTAAGTGACCAGTTCTGCCTGCTCCACAGTTCCCCTTAGTTCTGAATCGCCTTAGGTTCCTGTATGGTTGCGGCTGTCTTACAGCGCATTCTTTGTATTTAAAGATAGTTATACTTCAGATGCATGTGTAGTAGATCCACTGGAAGGGAGAGAAGAAGCTTGCTATAAAACACACAAAACCTAATTACCCCTGCCCAAGGTCCTGCCCTGTTTACCCTGTCATCTAAGACCCTCATAGTACAGGGCAACAGCTGCTATCTCTGCTCGTGGACAATATGGTCTGTGAGGACTTTCAGCGTCACACGGGGTCCATGTGCACCCAGCAATACTTGTTTCTGTTGCATCTTGAAGTTACAAGAGCCTGGAAAATTATCATAGCACATCATGCTCACTTTTGTCAGTTTCTACATCAACTAAAGTGGTGGGAGGTATGACAAGTCTTTAACCAAAGAAAGAAAGGTCATATAATTAGTAGTGGGGCAGCATACTGCAAAAGAAACATGTTCTTTGGTGAAAAGTATAATGCACTGTCTACCTGAAAGCCTCAAAGCACTTCATAAAAGAAATGTCCTGACTCTTCAGTTATAGACAGGGATACTGGGACAGGTGAAGGTGGTTGCCCAGTGAACCTGTGATGGGATGCATTTTATTCCTAATTTTAAGCCAGAGTTTCATCCTTTAGGTCATTTCTCATTGTACTTTAAGCTAAAAAATGTATTTATTTTAACGGTGCATGAAATCAACTGTTAGAATAAATATGTAGGTATCTAAAATGTGCCATCCAAAGGGCCTTTAATTCTACTAATTCTGAATCAATTGGAAAATAAAAACCATCACAACAGAATTAGGATGGGATATGTTTCTTTCACAGGGCATTATTTTCTGAAGGAGTGGTGCTTTCTCACTAAATCAGTGCTTACAGGCCGGGTGTCTTTGATTGTCTGACTGTAAATAACACCCAGGCTGGCCCTGAGATACAGGAAACGTGGCAGACAAGAAGTCCGTTTCCAACAGCCTGCCCTGATGCTTCTTCCTAACGTTCCCCCTCTGAACCTCATTGTAAGGCTGGAGTTGTATGAATTAACTATTATACATGGCTATCACAGGGTATACTTGATGCTGAAATGAAACATCCCAGAACACGTAGCACTTCGTATTATTAGAAAGCATAAAACTTTCTCTTCTGCCTGTCTCCTGGCCACACAGAGTTGTCTCCTGTGATTTGCCGTGAGCTGATAGAAATCTGAGCACTAGAAGGTAACACTTCAGTTTTGAATAATGCATGAGAAGAGCATCTGCCTTCAATCCCAGTATGTGCAAAGGAGAGGTATCTGGCATTCAGATTAAATGAAGCCTAGTTCTCTTGTCAGTCTGTTCTAACTTTATTTCAAGATCACTGCCAATATGCTTTAGTTAGGGACTTAATACTCTTGATCCATCAGTCTAGTCCTGCTCTTATTGAAAGCAATTGCAGTTCTGCTTTTTAAGAGGAGAACGTTAGTGGGATGCCCAACGGAATGATATCACTGTCAGAGTTCCCCACGTCTAAATTTGATCTACCTCTTTATTATGTTTACCTGTTATCCCCAATATTTGCTTCAAAGTGATGTTGCAAAGGGCAATTGTAGGAAACACTTGATATTTCAGTCAGTTACTAGAAACAGCATGAATTACTGCTTTTAAATGCTTGTCCTTCTTGTTAACTCATGCTGTAGGAATTAGAGAGTAATAAATTAAAGACAGTTCTGGGCTATGAGCAGGTCTTAATCATTCAGGTGGGGGATAACTGCCAGAGTCTGCTCAGTATAATCCATGTTGCACTCTGTGACGTTAACACTGCTTGTTGTCACTACACTGAGCATTTCATTTTCTGAGCTGGATGGGAGGCACTTAGTGTCTTTCACCTTACAGCTTTTCTTTGTATCTGTTCTGGCTTCCTGCTCATCTTTATGTGGCTGCACCTGTATGTGCTCTTCTGTAGTGAACCTTAAGAAGGGTTCTTCATACCAAAAGGTGGGTGTATGTACCTGCACATGCATATGCTCATCTATACAGGTAAACCCCTACCTACCTTTTATTGAACATTTGTGTGCACAAGCAAGCATTGTAAGGAGCTGGGAATTTTGCACAAGCTTTTAGCAAGGCTGCCAGGAAGATCAGTGTTCAGCTCCCTTTGCACTAGCTGTGTCCTTCCATTCATTTAAAGTTGCTTGGCTGTGAAGCTAATGCATGGATCACCTCCAGACCATCCTACAGCACCTGGGATGGCAAAAAGTCAGCTTGGGTTAATTGAAAACATTGCTACTATTTTAGAGGAATAATATTGCATCTATGCTACCGGTCACTGAAGGTCTGAGATGCCACGAGTGTAAAAAATAGTGCAAATCTCACATTTAGGTGAAAATAATAATGACATTAATTGAACTAGTTTGCCCTTTCTTTCTCCAAATCCTGGTTTGTTATAAACCTCATTTTAAAAATTGCCTACTATCACATCACATTATTGTCATAGAAACATATTCAGCTTTGTGTGATGGATTCTTTCTGAATAGTTTGTTTTGAGGACTTGGTGAATATTTCCCTGTTTGATGATTATTGAGCACAGGCAAGTGGTGGGCTCAGAAAGTACAACCTTGGGGATTTTTACTGTGCTCTTTTTGTATTTTGAAGGCTGGAGAGAACTGGAAAGCAAGCCAAATCTGTTAGCAAGCACTGGCTGTGTTCCTGATCTATGTAAACAGTAATATAGAGACATTTATGAAGCATTAGCTAGTATTTAAAATGCAAACTTCAAACCCAAGTAGTTGCATCACAGCTTCTCAGTAACTGTAGGCCTATTTTTTTATAACATTCTGTTCTTCATTGTGGTACCTACTTCCTATTATTTGCATCGATGAAGCAACGTGTTGTGATACATGATGCTGGAGGCTCAAAATACTCACTTGAAAGCATTTTAGCAAAGTGAGCTTGAAGCAAGCTGCTAAGTATTGTTATGGCTGAGCAGAGCCACTGCTTTGGATTAAAGCCCAGTTTAGGGGTTTTCTAATTTCCACTTACTGTGCAGAGTTGCATTTGAATGTGATAGAGATCCTTTGGTTTGTGGGGCTGGATTTTTTGGGGGGGTGGAGGGAAGAGGAGGTATTTGTGTTGGTTTTTTAATGCAGACTTCATCAGCATCATTTTCTCCAAGCTTCAAGTTAGGTGCTAATTGCAGTAGCTCTTAATCATGCTAGTCTTCCCTTAACTGTGTTTAGTCTTATCCTCTGGATTTCTTCATCTGCATTTTCTTCAGGCTGTAGGCTACTACAGAGAAGGAATGCCTTTTGTCACTCCCAGAGCTTTAGCCAGCACAAAGAAAGATCAGCTTACTGCCATTTTCATTTAGACTTGTCTTATGTTTGTTGCCCAGTAGAGAGGTTAAGTGTGGAATAAGATCCTCCACACTTTCATACTGTTGGGTTAAACTCTTCTTCCACTTACATCTTTCTTCATATACCCATTGTTTTAAAACAGCAGAAGCTCAATTTTCATTCCTTGGTGCTGTTTCTCAGGCTACTTTGCTGCTTTAAGTCTCTAGAATATGTGATCACACCAAAATCTCTGTGGCTGGAAATGTTCTTTTTTTACCCAGGCAGAGTCCTTAAACTTTCTAGCAACTGCTGCTTAATTTGATTCTAATGTATTGCTACTCTAGAGACATAGTGCCCTACACTTAGGTTTAAAGTACCTACTTACCATTCTCATTCAAATAAGCCTTTTTTTTTCCTCTTGGAAATTTTGTCTCCAACTTCTCCATTACTGTATATAAATCATAGGTATATTCTACAACTTGTAACGCAGTTGCTTATAACCATTCAGCAGAGGAATTTCTAGGTGTGGCTTTTCTTCCAAAATGGGGTTATCTTGGCAGAGCTGGGCACTGAAGAGCAGCGGAGGTGTTTTCTAGCAGGGACAGCTGTCTTTCTTAAAGCAATAGGATTAGAAATAAGAGAGTGGAATGGTGTTAGATTGCCTACCCTACAGGTGAATCATAGTAGTGTAACTTCTTATACAAAATTCAGAATACTGCACTTCTTGGAGAACAGGGAATGAGACCCAGTTAGTTTTAACCAGTGCAAGGCCTGGTGATGCAAGTACATGCACTAAAATGCAGGAGGTGTGAAGACAAAGCTGTTGAGAGTTGATTTGAGCCCCTTTTGGCCTGTCATTCTATACCAAGCATGGCTTCACGGTAACAGCTTAGTGCAGCAATGTTCTCTTCAAGAAAACCAAAACCTGGGAAATGTCTCCCTGGAGAACTTAGCAGTTGCTCAAGTGGAAGAGAGGTTTCACAAGCACCCTTGGCATTTATCAAAATGCACTGAGATATAACAATTGCTATTGAAGTTCCCCCCTCTCTTCCATCTATCACTCTCCAAGCAACAGATGGAAAACTCTTGAGATGAGAAAAATATGCTGTTCATGCACTCTAGACAGCTGATATAGAGGAAATATGCACTTTGCAGTGGGATCATGAGAGTTCTTAAAAATGCACCGATAGTCTTGAGAAAGTCTTGTCAAGAAAAATAACTGCAGCCTGCTTGGGGTAAAGAGCCCTATTTTTTTTTTTGCATGTGCGGCAGTTAACAAGTAAGAAGTAATCAGAAGTACTGGCTACCTCTTCATCAGTTTGATTTTTCTCAGAGCTAAACTAAGCAGAATTGGGTCTGACTAAGTAGTCAGTAATGGCAGAAAGATGTGCCAGGTGAGGTTTAGGTTGGATATTAGGAAAAGATTCATCACCCAGAAGGTGGTGGAGCACTGGAACAGATCCCCAGGGAAGCCGTCACAGCACCAAGACTAACAATATTCAAGAAGCATTTGGACAACGTCTTCATGTGAATGTTGTGATGTCCTATACAAGGATAGGAGTTGGGCTTGATGATCCTTCTGGGTCTCTTCCAACTCTGGTCATTTTATGATTCTATGATGCTAGTCAGAGAGAGGCCCTCAAAGCAAAGCTCCTCAAAATGTTCTTCCTGAAATTCTGAGGGAATTTTCTTCCTTCTCCTTTGCAATTGCAGATTCAGAGCAAGAAGAGGGATCCCTAGTAATAGCAAGGTACCCATACCGTGGCCTTGAAGGTTTTTTATGTGATCCTAACAACCAAATAATTATAATGCTATTAGCAGCTGTAGCCTGGTGTTACCAGAGGTTGAGGTTAAATGATAGAACCTGAGCAAGAACACTCCAGGGACACTACTGACTCCTGATCCATTTTTAGCCATCTAAAATAGGTCCTGACCCACAAATCGGCTGGAAGCCTTGCTGGTTCCTTTCACATGAGAACTTGTGTGTTGTGTACAAGCACTCCACTAGCACAAAGCCAGCATCACCAGTTTTCTCATTGCTGCTGTAATCAGTCCTAAAGTGAAAAGTAAGGGACTTGGTTACGTGATATGAGAATTATCAAGTATTATGGTGATGGGAGTATAAGAAGCAGTTCTGTAAATGATCACATTTGGACAGAACCTGCCATGTCAGCGTGTGGGGTGATGTCCAAGCATTGGTAAGCAGATACTGGGAAGTTTAGGCATATCCGCTTTTCTAACGTTGGGACGGTAATTAGGTTGAGACTGGATGGACAGATGTTTTTTATGAAATAGTGTGGAAAGGCCCGATATGGGAAAATTTGAGAAGCACAGCTCCAAGTTCCTTTTTGTAATGATCGAGTTGAACTAGATGGATTTGAAACTCATTGTGTTACAATGACTGGGAACTCCGTGCCTGGCATTCAGGCCTTGGATGAGTCTCTCTTGAATGCATCGCTAAAAATGACGATATGGTTTATTGTCACAGAAGCTGTAGGGTAAAAAAGCAGGGAACTTGAACTATTTAGGACAGCCTGCTTGAGTCAGGATGAAAGCACTTCAGCTAGGTTTTACACGGGTGTTCCTGGGATTGCTGACTGAACATGTCCTAAAGAACAGGTGACTTCATTTCCCAGGACTGTTGTCTCAGTGTGTGTGTTAAATTCACATTTTAAAAAAGGAGATGCGTGTACATGCACAGACAACACTTAAGCAGGGAAAATGCTTAATTTTCAAGTCTGCTTTCAGTGATAACATATCATTTATCTCCACTCAATGTAATTTTCTTGGGCTTACCCAGTCATACATCTTTGCATAGCTAGATGGAGTTTTGGAAATATTATTTTGCTTTCAAAAGCCTTGTCTTTCAAAAGCCTTTGAGCTTTGCCTTGACCTGAGGTATTAGTAAAATATATTGAAATCCAGTAGGCAGATCTCAAGAAATAACCGATCTTCACATGCATTTCAGTACAGATTTGGAGCGTTTGGGGTTGTTGGTGGTTTGGGTTGGCAAATTTTTTATTTCCTGTACTGCCTTTGAGCAAGCACAGCCTAGTGCCTCCGCTTCAGTCCAGTATTGTTGACTGACTATAACACGTTGATGGCTTTTTTTTAGCAAAACTTACGTCAGGGGACTCAACTGCCGCACAGAGAGGATAAGGGCTGCTTCTCTGCTTAGTGCTAATGGAAAGATTGTGCCTCTTGCTGTCACTCATCTTATGGCTCAGGGTTGCTAAAAGTTATTTTCAATCACATTAATGAAATACTGTGTAATAACTGTTTCTTTTTCAAGGCAGGGATACGTACAGAGCAAGTGTGTGGGGGATGTAATTCTTTAAGTCCTGCCTCTTCTTCACCTTCCCAAATCTGGGGATGAACTTGAACTGTATCTCTCGCACTCAGATGAGGCTGACTGTGGGCCTGCTACCCCTTTATTCCTCTCTCTCCTGGAGAAGCAGTTGTCATGTGTCTTCACACTTCCCCTTCTATGACAAGAGGACACAACTGTCTTTGTAGTAGAGGTGCCTTCACCAGCATTTCCACACCCCCTTTTTTGGTAATTTTTTTTCCTTTCTGCTGGTTGCCTTACACACAGTTGTTTTACAGATTGGAGTACTATTGCAGGATGAAGCATGTCACCTATAACTCATCTTCCAATTAGACAGACACTTTGAAATACCCCTTAAAATATCCCTGTGTTGTTCATTGCTGTTTATGAAGGTAACGTATTAAATCCTGCATTTCACCACTGATGAACTTAAATAATCCCCGTATTTGTATTTCTCTTACTTGCGAATTGGAAGGAAATCCTTCACTGGTGATTTCAAACAGCCCATGCAAGTAGCCTTCCAGCACAAGAGGGATGCTTGTATGAAAGAAATAATCACAGATTTCATCAAAGTAACACCTGGTTTATATATATACTTGCTACCTTTGATGTTTTTCCTTGTACTGCCTGCTTGAACAATGAAATCTGAAAATATGACCTCCCTGATTAGTACTTCAGTGAAATATAATCATAACATCACTTAAAAAAAAAGCTCAGCATTTTGATGCATGACCTTCATGTACACACACTGATAGGTCTTGTTTCCTGAGCCTCTGATTGAGTCCTTGTGAGGAAGGGATGTTAAGAAATTATTTGGTATATTCAGAGAACTACACTTCTTTTTTAAGATCATATATTTGATATATTTAGTGACTATTTTTTGTTAAATAGTAGTCTGAGTCTAGGAGACATTCATTTAATTATATAGATACATCTGTGTATCTATGTGTGTATGTGTGTATTTATATATTTATATATGAAACCAGGTTTCTGACGTGTTGAGGAGATGAAGGTTAAGCTGTTGTACTACCTATCCTTATCTTCCTTTGCCGTATTTTAACCTCTTGGTCAATTCCAGCTGAACATGAGAAAGTAGAACAGAAACAAAGATGTCAAATTCTTGAAAATGCCAAGAAAATATGCTGAGGACACCCTCTTAGCAGAAAAAAAGCTTCATGGAGTAGACTGACCTTACAAATACCCCCACCGCAGTGAGTACTTCTAATGGAATTTGAATTTTCTTGAACGTTAAGGGGAAGCCAACTAAAAGTTCACAGTAAACAAAGCTTTTTAATTGTGGGCTTATGGTGACAACTGGGTTATAACAAATCTTATGTCAGAATTGTCTCATAGTTAGCACCAAGCCAGACATGCACAAATATATGATGGGCTTAATTTACCTCAATTTTAGTAATTAAAGCCGCATCCATCTCAGAGCATCTTCTACTTACTCCAAATCTAATACTGCAAACCACAGGGCTTTGCCAATTCATGTAATTTAAATATCTAGGTAATGATGTTGCCCTTAGCAGAAAGGCTGCGTTTTAGCTGCACTACAAGCATTTAGTAAAATCCTTCTTGGTGTGTTTTTTCTCATGGTTCAAAGAGCTTAGATAGCCTAACTCCTATCAGCTCTTCCCCCAATCTCCTAAAATCCCTGGATGAAAACCTTCCTTCTGAAATTCTCTTTTTCCTCACTGATCTAGCAAAGAAGCATTATCCATGCTCAGTAGCTAGTTAGTAGGGGGATAAATGACTTGACAGGATAAGCTTTCTCAAGATGTCATAAATGGGATAAACCTTTGTTCTGAGGAAATCCCAGTCCCTCCCAAAGGCAGCCCATCATCCACCCTCATGACTGCTCTGCAGACTGACAACTACAGACCATTCTCACACTGCTCAAAGCCTGCAATTTTCAAAGCAAAGTGAATGGAGAAATTTAAGAGAACTTGGCTTTCCAATTCCTTTAAGAATCCCAGCAGGTTTTGGTAAGCAGGCAACAGAAAATGCACTCTGTTCTCAATAAATACATGCAGCCATAATGAAAAAAATCTCTCCTATTTATCTCCCATTTCTCTTGCAACAGTTGTTTTCAGAAACCTAGAACGGAGAAATGCACCAAGTGTCTTTCATCTCAGCAGTGCATGAAAAAATAAATGCAATAAGACGTACCAGGTACCAGCAGCTTCGCATGCTTCTTTTGTGCATACCTGTAACAGTAAGGCTATGAAAGCCTCCAATAATTATTTATAGTCATAAGCACTGTTCTGTGTATTCTAAACCACTGGTGCCTGCACCTCTGTGTCCTGCTTTAAATTAACCTGACCATGTTTTGTGCTAGGGAGATTTGTTTCTTTGGTTTTGTTTTGTTTCAGGGCTAAGACTGTTCCATGAATACAAATAATGGGGTCATTGTGTTCTTTTGTGGTCATACAAGTCTTTTGGCACTGGTCTACTAGCAAAGACAAATTGCCAATTTTAAAATACTGATACCATATCGCTCAGTTACCTGGAGATCTCAGACCATTATTTGGTTTAATGTGTTCCTCTGATAACATTTTCCTCTCCTTCTGTTGATGAATAGATGTCAAATGTCTTTCTCCCGTGCTAAGAGAACGGATGTCCAAACCAGTGCGAAGAGCGGTAAAACATCTGCCTGCGATTCTATGCCTTCTCCTTCCACTCCTGTGCTCTTTGAGACTTACGTCAGTGCACTGCCAGGCTTCCAGTTCTCCTTTTCTGCACTTCAGCCCACTACAACAGAGCACATACACTCCAGCAGCTCGCCCCAGCCAGCTGCCGCCTTTCTCAGCAGATCCTGCAGGCAGCTCGCTGGCCCTTTTTCCGGATGAGGATTTTACACCCTTAAACCTTGCAGCCCACCTGCATAAAACTGATTCTCCCTGTAGAGCACTTGCTTTACCCAACTAGTGGCCAGGGATGGCCCAGCCACTGAGATTTGTGAGATCCTTTATTCTCTGACCACTTCAGGTGATGTGTCAGGCATGTATATATAGCATGTATATCGTGCAGCTGGGTGACGAGAATATTAACAAGAGTGTAGCTTTATGGAATTAATCGGAGTTAATTTCTGTGTTTCTCAAATCACTTCAGTCATCTTTTGCCATGTTCTGTATACAGAGACCACAAAATTTAGCAACGTAACCTTGGTAAAATATATATTTTTTAAAAATCCATAGTTTTGAATTAGAGATTTAAAATAGAGAGTATACTGCTTTACTTAATAAATTATTCACATAGCTAATTATGCTGTATTAAAAACATAAATTAAACAGCTCCAAACAACAAAGATGCTTTATTTTCAGTCTGAATTTGTCCAACCATGGTATAGGGTTAGGTTTTTGCCTGCCAGTTACTGGATGTCTTCTCTCTGCATATATGCACACACAGCAAGCTCAAGTCACATCCTAATAATTTAGCTTAATCTAAAGTACACTTTAGGTCTCAGGCATCTTCCAGGGTGTTGTAGCAACAAGAAATAGCTGTCTGTTAACAAAGCCTGCAAGCACAAGCAAGCTGATGGCAGAAGTGAGGTGGTGGCTGTAAACTCTCTCCCTAAACATAGATGATGCTATGGTGAAACTATGGTGGAATTTTTTAGACTTTTATTAAATATCTCAAAACAAATACAGCATTGACAATTGTTAAAGGTGTTCTTTTCCTCCAGCTGTTTTGCATCGGGCTCGGGTGCTGTATAAACATTACCTGCTGTGATTTACATAAACGTTTTAGGCAAGCATCATCCTCGAGGAATAGAAACATACACGTCTTCAGTGGAAATGTTTATATTCTCAGGCACTATACACAAGTATGTGTTTGTACCATAGTAATATTTCAAAGTCTACAGAGGGCTGGTGACCCCCTTGCAAGTATTTATGAGTCTGCCTCAGGGACAGATGGTTCGGACATGCTCAGGGGCAGAATAAGCTCCTTCCTGATGTAACATGACACTGGACACTTGAGTATCCAGGTGACTTGTGATCTGCAGGTGTGAGAAGGGATGGCCACCAGCTGCACCTGGAGCTGTGCTGGCAGGCTCACTGTAGAGAAAGACAGATGAGAAGCAGCCTGTGAAATACCATATGGGCATACCCTTGCATGTGTATTACAGATTTGAGGTCCCTGGCCTCCAAATACAATAACCAAAACTCCCATTCTGAGAAGATTTGTACATAGTTTTCACACTCCTCACTACGAACTCTTAATATGAGTAGATGTGTTCTCTGCCCTGAAGTTAAGTGTATGTGTACAGCATGCAGGGACAGTGTTCTACAAACAAATCTGCTCTGGAGAAAGTAAGCAATTTTTCCTCAGTACAGAATTTAAGACACGTTTGTGTTTCAGGGCTGGGAGGGATTTTTAGATTCCCAGAGCAGATAAAACAGCCGGTGAAAGGCTAATGCACAGAAAATACATGGCTTGTGTACTTTCTGATTTCTTTCCTTAGTGCAGTCTCTATCACCAAACAGTTTACTTAGTGTCATGATAATGGGTTTCAGACATAGAAAAAGAAAAAGAAAAGCAATCTTAACGTCAGTATGTTACTGTTTGTAGCAGGGAGTTAATTCTCTGCATGGCAGTGTATATGTTCTAAGACAGCTTTTTGGCAGGTAAAATGTCTGTGTGTCTACAATCAGGCCTTTGTCCATAGAAATCAAGTAAACTTCATGTAAAAAAAGAAATATTTTGAGAAAACGAGTACACAACACAAACAGCTCAGTTTCACATTTTCCAGTATTAGGGTAGTAACTTATCTCTCTCATGATCACATCCCATGTTCTGTCATTACTCAGACTGTAGTTTCAATTGGCATTGATTTTATGTGCATTAATTTTGGAGTGCCCAAGGTGCAAAACCAAACAAGCGTCATGTTCAGAAACCCCAGGTACAAACACAGATCTACAGATTTGCAAAATAATAGCCATTTTGAAAATATGGGCATCTCCTCTATTCTCTCACTGTTACAGTAACATTAGAAGATCCAAGTACCTCAACCATGAAAACTATCTTTACTTTGCAAAATACAGTCCATACACAGAGTCATTTACCTTGATTGATCATCAGGCATACCTGCAGCACATGTCACTACCAAAGTACAAATCAAGTATTTCTGGTTTGGGTTAGTATAATTCAGCTTTTCTATACTGTTATAAGCTGACAAAAAGCAATATATGTTATTAATTTTTTACTTAAATACATTTGTAGCTCAAAGCCTACACTTTGTTGATTCCAAAAAGCCATTAGGAAATATTCCAAACACTTCTTGATTTAATGCTAACTAAATATATCCGATTCTCAGATCAGCACAGTGAGATGTCAAGGGCGAGAATATTTCTCCTGGGCATCCGACATGAAAACACGTTCCTTGCGTATGAGCTGAGTTCTGCAGGAAGTGCCCTTTTCAGAATAAGTTCTTTTACCTTTCTTGGATCACTCCTAGGAGATGCAAAACCAGTAAGTTTTTGTTGACAATAATCTGCTGATGGCCAGTGAAAAATCTCAATCACCTTTCCTTTCATATGTTTACTTGTTTTACTTACCTAAAAAAAAGTCTGAATAACTTTGACATTTAAAAATTCTAGGATTTGGGAGGGGAAAAAGGAAGCTATATTTCAAGAAGAGAAAACCAGTTCAGGAAATTGCAGTCAGCCAGTGAGCCTACTTTAATTAGTACTTCCAGTTGGCCAGATAGTTGCCAAGAAGGTAGTTCTAGAAAGCTCCATCAGTAACCTCAGATATGTTGATACTTCAGTATCTGAGGACGTAGCCAGCTTAAGTGGAAGAATCTGTTAATTAAATATTGAAACATTGAGGAATAAGTCCTTTACTTAGAAACTTGGTAATACTTGTGTCACCTATTTTGCTTTCACTAAAACATTTACATTGAAAGGCTTCACCAAATTACATATTTTTTTCTAATCACAGTTTACTTCATGACAGCAGTTTACAGACAGAGGTAACAGTCTTGACTGCAGTGTAAAAACCTCAGCAATCCTTCCCTTGAAAGGTTAATTTAAAATACAGAAAATGGGCCACCTTCTTCTCTCTTGGTAGTTCTGTAGTAAAAGCTTGATTGTTCAAGCAGCAGCATTCAATTATTTTGCTTCTGATGCTATCTACATGTAAAAAAGTCTAGCTAAGCTCAGCTGGTCCCTGCAGGCTTTGCTGTTCTAGTCTTCTGTGCAAGGATTCAAAACAAAAAAATCAGAGCCTCAGTTAACATTCAAATGTTTAATATAGTATGCTGTCAGGTTAAAGAATGAAATTTCTTCCTGGAATGTCAGTGATACAGAAAAGCTTTTGGAGTGTTTTTCCGTCTTTTTTTTTTTTTTTTAGTGAAACTCCTTCCTCAGATGTATTTGCCGGAATAAAATATGCTAATGAAGGGAGTCAGAGTGGCAGCCAGTGTTCAGAGAAGTTGCCCAGAAAGGCAGCCGTCCAGTTCTTGATGAATTAGTCATGACACTAGACCTCTTCAACAGATATTGAAAACTTACACTGTATTTTAATCCATTTAATATAGTTGAAACAGAAAACAACTGTTTCCCTATCTGTGTTTTAGTTTTACTTTGTTTTCCCCCGTGGAACCTGGGGTGCTCAAATGATAGATGGGCTGATCAAAGGCAATGAAATTTATTGCTCAGATTGTGATGGTTGAAAGAGAAACCACTCTGATCTCCAGAAGATTAGGGAGCAAAATAAATACAGAGCTTTACCATTATGCATCAAAGTTGAGACCACTGAATAACATCCTGGTAAACACAGTGAGAATATACATCCAGTGTAAAATAAATCAGCTCTCAAAGGGAAAGTGATGTGAATGACTCAAACCATTTTGAATTGTGTGTTATCTTTGCCCTTGACATGAATTTTAGCCCCACATTTACTCACTTTTACTTATTGATCTTGTGGGTGGGAAACTTTGAAAAGGCAAGAGACTTTCAGAGAAAATCGATGCTGTAACAATGGATCCTCGCTAACAGCAACAGGGGCACCTCAAAGCAGCTCTGGCATTGGAAGGAAACTTGGCAGTGCTGCACAATCAGATAAAGCAGTTTTTATTCACAAGCCAGTTGAAGCAGGTCTCTGAACAGACCAGGGCACAGATGTGTTCTTTTCCTTTAATATCTCAACTCTTATTTAAGGGAAAGGGATAAAACAGGAACATAACCAACACAGAAATGCTGATAACTCCACAAGAAATTATGGGTTTGCCAGAAGGTGTAAAATTCATTGTTTGCAATCGAGATGTTGCATTAAATGGTTTGAGTGTGCGGTTTGCTAATGGTCTCTTTTTCCTTTTCCTCACAAAGAAGGATATCTGCAAATCATATCATGCCCAGTGACTGGCACTTCATTCTGATGACCTGCAGCTCAAGTTTGCAAAACAATGCCACATTTCTTCTGCCATCTTAAACAAAAGTCACCCATGTCTACAAGAAGGCCTCACAGAGCCTGAGCCAAGATACATGTTCCAAGAAGCCCATGGAGCCTGTGCCGTGACTCACCTGCACTGTGGTCAAAGGCAAAATCATGCAAGATAACCAGTTCCTTTGAGTAATTTCCCATATGTCTTGGATAAACTCTCCCACCTTCTTCCTCCCTCCCCAGCTGATTCAATACTGTGCTGAAAGGTAATACCACAAAATCCATCCTTTGTTAGCCAGCAGGAGAGCAGCAGTAAACAATTCAAGGACAATAGCCACCAGACATATGGAAAACACTTCATTTTTACTGAGCTGCCACATGCAAATACTTTGCTAATGAGAATTCCTGAACGTTAAAAAAAAAAAACAACATAATCTTCTTGCTTGTTGTTTAAACACTGTACATTTTGTGGAATGGAAGATCACTTTAGAAGCTCTTGAGTGACCTGGAAATTATTGTTTTTAAAAGGTGTGACACTTTACGCTGGAAAAGTGCTAAAAAATACAGGTTAGGGAACATTTCAACACTTTCAGGTAGTAGGCCAAAAATGACCTCACACTTTCCACTTCCAGTAACTTTCACAGAACCACAGAATCATTTAGGTTGGAAAATACCTTTAAGATTGAGTCCAACCATTAACCTAATACTGCCAAGCCCACCACTAAAACATGTCCCCAAGCACCACATCTACTAGTCTTTTAAATAGTATTTCACATCATGGAAACTCTTGGTTATTTGGCAGATCCTAACTGAACCCTCATTTCCAGCTCTGAGTGGGCTCTAGCACCTGCCAGCCTCTTCCTCCCTGCCCACAGCACTCCTCTTCAAACAGCCTGCCACTGATGAGCAATGGCAGCTAGTGGGGATGATGACCAAATGTCTCCTCTCAACAACCACTGCCTATGGAGTCAGGGGCAACAGCCTAGATGGACAACAATGGCAGACACCTGGAGCTAGACTCCCCAAATCATGCTCACCCATGAGGCTATGGCACGGTATCAGAAGTAGTGTGGCCAGCAGGCCCAGGGAAATCATCCTTCCCCTGAACTCAGCATTGGTGAGATCACACCCCAAATACTGTGTTCAGTTTTAGGCCCTTCGTTACAAAAAGGACATTGAGGTACTGGAGTATGTCCAGAGAAGGATAACCAAGCCGGCAAAGGGTCTGGAGAACAAGCATTATGAGGAGTGGCTGAGGGGAGACTTTATCAGTCTACAGCTGCCTGAAAGGAGGTTGTAGCAAAGTGGGTTGTTGGTCTCTTCTCCCAAGTGACAGGCAATAGGATGAGAAGAAATGGCCTCAAGCTGTGCCAGAGGATGTTCAAATTGGATATTAGGAAAAATTTCTTCACTGCAAGGGTTATCAGGCACTGGCACAGCTGCCCAGGGAGGTGGTGGAATCCACCATCCCTGGAGGTATTTAAAAGATGGGTAGATGAGTTTTTTTAGGGATATGGTTTGGTAGTGGACAGTTATAGTTGACATTGATGATCTCAAAGGTCTTTTCCAACTAAATGGTTCCAGGATTCAATGGTTTCCTGTGGGTTTTTTTCCAGGGAACAGCCAGCTCAGTTTGGCTCATGAGCCACACTGCAAGTGGACATGGTCACAGGCCTGTGTGTGTATAAAAGTCCAGGAGATTAGGAGATGGTTTCAGAAGGGTCCTGCGTTGCCCACTCAGAAGGGCCCTTCCTTAGTGCTGGAGATCCCCCTGCACGACCCATCCAGGGCCGGGATCCCCCACACCAGCCTTGCCACCCCTCAGCGTTCTGCTGGCTGCCCCGTGAGATGCCTGCCCCCTCCTGGGGCAGCTGCAGGAGGGCTGGATGTCCGGTTCCCAGTGTGGAAATCCTGGATGCCTCGTTCCTGCCTCGGAGGCAGCTGTGGGGGGGGCTGCGTGCCTTGCTCCCACCTGGGGGCATCTGCGGGAGGGCTGAGTGCTCTACTCCCAGGGTAGTTGTGGGAGGGCTGGGTGCCCCGCTTCTCATCCCAGGGGCACCTGTGGGAGGGCTGGATGCCCCACTAATGATCCCGCAGCTGCGGGAGGGCGGGGCACCCCGGGGAAGCTGCGGGAGGGCCGAGTGCCCCGCTCCCGAGGCAGATCCAGGAGGGCTATGCGCCCCAATCCCACCCCAGGGCAGCTACGGGAGGGGTGAGTGTCCCACTTCTGATCCCGGGGGCAACTGCAGAAGAGCTGGGTGCTCCGGTTCTGATCCCGGGGCAGCTGCGGGAGGGCTGAATACTCCACTCTCGCCCGGGGGCAGCTGCGGGAGGGCAGGGCGGCTCCGCACCGGACCCGCCTCTCTGCCCGGGGCCGGTCGCCCAGCACCCTCCTCCCCCTCCTCCTCCGCCGCGCAGAGAACACACAAAGCAGTGCCTTTCCCACCGCCCCTTTCGCTGCCCCCGCCCCGGCGCCGGGCTCGGGGCTGGCCGGGTGGCGCGGGGCAGCCCCGGGGGCGCCCGCGATGGAGCAGCCGGTGTCGCCGCCGCCGGAGCAGCAGCCGCCGCGCCCGCGCTCCCACACGGTCACCACCACTAGCAGCTCCTTTACCGCCAACCTATCGGGCAGCTCCAGCACCCTCGCCTACGACAAGGAGTTCCTGAGGACCCTGCCGGGGCTCCTCATGGTCACCGAGATCGTGAGTGGCGGGCGTGGGGGTGCAAGGAGGGGCGGAGGAACTGGGGTCCTGAGGAGCTCGGGCTGTTCCCAGAAATCTTATGCGTATTCTGTTACTTTCCAGGGACTAATTTTAATATTATTATGAACTTCACAGCAGCTAAATCTCTTGCTAATTGGAGCTTTGGAGCCAACTCTCTGTCTGACCTTACGTTTTAGATAGGGAAAGAGTACAAACAGAGGTGATTACAGAGGATGACACATCTGTTCAGCACATACCATACTTAACAAAAGATGTTATCATTTCTGTCTGAACAGTGTCTGGAAAAAAATGCTTGAAAACATATAGAAAACATACTTTCAGAGGGACATTCTATCTAACTTTCAAAAAAAATAGTTACTTAGATGAAACTTAACTACTTCAGCTTAAATCAAAATATTCCACTTTCGTCAAGTAACTACTTGTTGTATCAGTGCAGCTTTCATGCGGCCGCACCAGCAGGTGAAGTGGCTGGAAAGGATGGCTTGGAAACAAGGGTGTGGCTGTACGGGACAGGGCACACAACGCTTCCACCTGGAAACTATCGACACATCCCAAAGTGATACAGGGCACAAGCGTTCCTCTTAGTTCTCTCACAGGGTTTGTGGTATTGTCACCTCTTGTAGAAGAAGAATAAGTTTGGGCATAACAGGAACTGACTTTTGAAGGATTTTCTTGGTTGTATAGGCTTCATACTCACAGATATCCCTGAGGTGAGAGTTAATTAGGCAGTTTATCTTCATTTTGTAGGTCAATAAAATAGTTTCCTTATGTTCTTAGCGAGTAGCTAGATCTGTGCAGAGCAGGGTATGAGCTAAAGCCTCTTAGGTTTGGTAGTGATTTTTTTTTTGCAGGTGCTTGATAAGGTGTAAACAAAGGTGCAGACGCCTGAGCAGTCTGGGGTTCAGGCCCTCGTCTCAGTGCAGGCAGTAAACGTGCAACACTGGGATTCCTCTGCGGGTGTTCCTGCTCTTGGTATGTTGAGCAATAGATACTAAGTATCTCCGCTTCAAAATAGTGTGTTTAAGTCTGCTCAATCTACACTGTAGTTAAGATGGGGCAACCAGCTCTTTAAGTTCCTTTTTTTTAACTTTGAGTTTTCTGTATGATATTTTTGCTTTGATGATGCTGTGAGGATTAACTTATCTGACCAGATTCATTTTCAAAGCTTGAAAAGATTGTGCTTCACCAGAGCAGTGGAATGACTGTTGATTTTGCTGACTTCAAAGTGAAAATAACCAAGCAAATCTTGAGGCTTACATGAGTTGGCAATGTGTGCTTGTAGCCCAGAAGGCCAACCGTATCTTGGGCTGCATCAAAACGAAGTGTGACCAGCAGGGCGACGGAGGTGATTCTGTCCCTCTGCTCCACTCTTGTGAGACCTCACGCAGAGCCCTGCATTCAGTTCTGGAGCCCTCTGCACAGGAAGGACATGGATCTGCTGGAGCAAGTCTAGAGGAGGGCCACAAAGACGATCAGGGAACTGGAGGACCTCCCACATGAAGACAGGCTAAGAGAGTTGGGGTTATTCAGCCTAGGGAAGAGAAGGCTCCAGGAAGATGTTAGAGCAGCCTTCCAGTACTTAAACGGGGCTACAGGAAAGCTGAGGAGGGGCTCTTTACCAGGGACTGCGGGAATAGGATGAGGGGTAACGGTTTTAAGCTGAAAGAGGGGAGATTTAGATTAGATATTAGGAGGAAATTTTTTCCTGTGAGAGTAGTGAGGCAGTGGAGCAGATTGCCCAGAGAAGTCATGGGTGCCACATCCCTAGAGGTGTTCAAGGCTAGGTGGGATGAGGCTTTGAGCAATTTGATCCAGTAGAAGGTGTCATTGCTTATGGTAGAGGAGTTGGAACTGGGTGGTCTTTAAGATCCCTTCCAACCCAAACTGTTCTATGATTATGCGACCTCTAGCAGGAACAGTGCAGTCAGTTTTGAGAGAGATGCACATTGAGATGCCAGCTGATATTGTGGGCAAGTAGTGGTGAGGATGTGAAGTCAGAGCCCACTGCCAGGCAGTACCTCAAATGTCAGCATGTTTGGTAGTTCTGGTGATAGTAAGTAGGTGGTTGTAGGCTTGATTCAGTTGTTAAATACTGATGGTTCACTGTCAGAGTTGTAGTAGATCTGTGAATAAACAAGTCAGTTTTTGAAAGAAAAGCTTTTTCAGTTACTAATTACAAGACACTTATGAACCCTTCTTGTACTTTATTTGAAGAATGATTCCCCTGTAGATTTGTTAGAGAGCATTTCCCAAGCCCTGCTGGAATGTTATATATTCAACCTGCCTTTCAATACTGCATCAGCTGCACTTAGATTGAGCTACAGGGCACGGACAGGCTCTTGCTGACTCTTTGTTGGAAATGTTTTTTCTAGTTTGTGTTGACAGGTGATGATAGACAAGTCTGACAGAAGTTGAGTATTGACAGATACTGCATTTGAGGAGGTACTTCTGGTTCTTAACTTCACTTATTTTAAAGCAGGTAGAGTAGCTGTTCTTTATGTGTATGTTTGTTTATATATATGTTTGGCATCAGGTTTTGGTCAAGCCTTTCCTACCAGTTCCATATTTTCTTTTTTTTTTCTGAGAGAAAAATGTATTTTACGAGAGCATGACTAGTTTTACAAAAGATCTTTGTTTCAAAATTGACTGTGCATATTCAGCAGAAATGGAGTTGTGTGCCCTAAATCATTCATCCTGCTGGTTCTGATCATCCTATAGGTATATAAGTTGTGGCTTGCCTGTACAGATTGGCTCTTCAGGATATTTCTGACCCTCAGTACTGATCTCCCAGCTCACAGAGCACAATTCTTTTCCTAAGGGTTTGCAAACTTGTGAGTGGTGTCTGTATGTATCTGTACTTCAGTCTCAGGGGTTTGCAGCCTGACAGACCACTTTCAGTGTAAGCACCAGGCTCGGAAGTGCAACACCTGTGGTAAGAGCTTAGCTATGCTTCTGTTCCCACTGCTCTGGAGACACCTGCAAGATGGACAGGGAAGAGGACGGGTTTTAGTAATATCTGTTATCACTGCAGCTACTCATCTGCCAGACTCTGTTCATTAGGATACAGTGTTAAAGCTAAGCTGGAGTCGTTAGACAACAGTGCTCAATGTTCTGAGAGTTTGCACTGTGGGGCTGCCTAAATATTTGATAATTCCCACTGTCAGTCAGCGATGTGCATGTGACCAAGGGGAGTGTCACCTGTGACTCCTGGCTTTGAACTAGCTCTCCTGTCTGTATAGGCAAAGGGCAAATCTGTGTTATTCTTCAACCAAAGAGAATGGAAAAGCACAAAGTTACCACATAAATTAAACCTTTCAGTCCCTTACATCGAGGATCTTTATCAACTTTTGCTTTTATCTCCCTAATTTGGGTGCTCTGAAGATTAATTAACTGCTGTGTGGATTTCCATGTGCACTGGTAACCGCCTGCTTTTATGCTGAGGCTGTGGTTTAGTTGGCACAGTAAAATCAGCATAACATCTCCTCCTAAAA
The DNA here is from genome assembly GCA_033558185.1 of Dromococcyx pavoninus. Lineage (NCBI taxonomy): Eukaryota > Metazoa > Chordata > Aves > Cuculiformes > Neomorphidae > Dromococcyx > Dromococcyx pavoninus. Next base: position 245,843 of record JAUMJL010000213.1, read on the forward strand.
GATTCTTTCCAATGCTGCAAAACACTGGTCTGCTATTAACACAGCCTGCTGTTTCCAATTTGTTCAAAATTAGTTAGCTTTATAAAGACAGGTTTTATGATGGATTGGGCATTATCTGTCCTTTATGTAGCTTCTTTAAAGCCAGGATAAATCTGTGATGAGGTTAACTGTGCTTATTCAGCAGTAATGGAGTCACGTACCCAAACCTGGGTCAGCCTAATTTTGTAATGCCATTTGGTCTAGTGCTGCACACGTCTAGTATGAATGAACACAGAACTGCAGCCTGAAATGCAGGCGAAATTACCTGGTGCTGACAGATTCCCATTACCTTCTACATCTGCCTCCATGACCAGAGAGCATGCAAGGTTTCCTGCTGCTTACTGGGAAACAACTGGGGTCAGTTTATTTCAGTTCAAAGAGCAAAATACAAAATGCCACTGGATTTCTGAGAAAAGCCTTTGGGAAATGGCATATAAAACACTTTGGTGTGTGGAAGCTTATCTAAGTTACTTATATAGAGAAGGAATGATGCTTGCAGAACAGCACAAGGGCTTCTGCCTTGGGAGATGTGGATTTACTGGCCTTAGTTGGCCGATCACTATTGACAACTGATTAATCTGCATGTCTCTATCTTCTTTGAATGAATTCTCTGTTCATAGAACATGGATACAAATCTTTGTAAGGCACACTCAGGTCTGTTGTTGAAAAGTAGTATGTGAGACATAAACAGTGTTATATGAAGTCTTTAATTCAGATGTTGATCACCTAAGTTCACAATGCCGTAAAAATATATCTTATAGAAGATAATTGATACTTATTCCTATAGTGTACACATACACACACACCCCCCCTGGAGGATTTATATTTTCAAAAGAAGCAAGTGTAGCAATTTCCGGAGTGTCCTTTGAGTGTTTCTTTTCTGTACAATTATGGCCCAGAAAGACTATATATTTGTCTTTCTGGGAATTTTATGGTCAAGATAAATGGTGGCTAGTGACACCTTCTCAGAGTTTTAAATCAGCTTCTGAAGTCAAGCATTATGGATCACTTTGCAGAAGTGGAGAGTTTTGTGGTTGCTATGGAGGTAGTTGTAAAAATACTTACTTTTAGTGGAATGGCATTGATTACTTCAGATTGTTGCCTCACACCAGTATGTTGCTAGATACAGTCTCCCATAAAACTTGCCCTACTAATTGTGATAGCTATTTATCTTGTGATAGCTATTTATCTTTAACAAAAATGCATACTACATAGCTTGGAAAGGTTTGGAAGCTTATGCTGCTGCTGCAAGTAAAAGCTCATGATGGTATGAATATCAATAAATTGTAATTACAGTTACATTTCCTCGTGCATGCTGATTATTCTTTGAGTGAAGTGCTCAGGATAAGATATGTACTTGAAACAGAAGCCTGATAGGAGATTATTATTGGCACCACATAAAATTAGGGTTTGAAATTAAATTTCTGGACAATAAAAATCATTTTGATCACTATATCATTATTCTTCAAATATGAGGCCTTTGAAGGCTTACTTGAGAGAAGTAGTATCATTGAATTTGTTTAGTCTAGTAGAGTGGCGAGCCTCAAAATATTCAATAGATGTTGAAAGTTACCACAGTCCTAAGATTGAGGTTACCCAAACCATAAAACTGAACATGTCCAAATGTTTGTTCAGTAGGCTTTCCCCCACCTTTTTTCTACAAGGTGCATCAAAATCTACCGATATTCAGGTTTGTTTAAATAATTAATTTAACAATTAATCTAAATGTTAAGAAAAACGGAAGAAATACAGTGGGACCATCTACTGTGACAAAGCTAAAAGACAAAAATCGCATTTATTTTTCTAAAGCTCTCCTTGCATTTAGCTTTTTATTTTAGTCTTATGCACTCTCTGACTGCAGGTGAGAGTTTTATGTATAGATCCCATGCTCCTCCTGAGCCCACAGTTTTGGATAACCCTCAAACTCAGAGGGAGTTTCATAAAGCCCCATTCCTCACCTGAGTAGCAGCAAAACTTTCTCTTTTATCAGGAATTATAGAAATTTTTTTTCCTGTTTTTATTTTCTTCTTATAATGTGATTTTTGCTCCAGTCATCGCACGTCTACTTGCTACTATATCGCACGTCTACAGTTGACAACACTGGGCACCTTTTGATGTGTTGAATGAGTGATTTGCCTAGAGGAGGTGTATGTAAGCATAATCTTAAAACAATTCACTTTGAATTACTGACTGAAAAGAAGTATTCTGTGCTAGTCACTCCCTTCATCCAGTAGCTTCATGAATAAGAAAACACACAATATAAAGTGTAAACTCTCTCTCTCCTTTGCTCTTGATCAGACAAAACTCTCACTGAAGTCAGGTTTCTCTTCTCCCTTTTTTAGGTGCTGTACTCAGTGTAACTGTCCTTTGTGTAGTGGATACGTACATCTACATGGTTTCCATTCTTCTCCGGAATGATATTGTTATTTAAAGTTCTGTTTCCTTAAAGGTCTTTGGTTTCCTGGACAAGATCAAGGAGTTTCCTTGGGAAGAGAGAACAGAGTTCAGGGGATACAAGAAAACAGAAGCTTTGGGAAGTGTTGGCTGAAATATGCTCCAAGTACAGATAGAAAAAGTATTGTGACTGACATAGCAAGAGTGAAAATGCCTCTCAAACTGAATGCAAATATTTTACAAAAGGCCAAAAACGCAAAATATTCTCAATACCTCAAGGTTAAGCTGGAATATATATGAAATGTCATGAGAAGAATACTTTAAAGACATACTTAAACATCAACTTTGTTCTTGGGTGGATAGTGAATATAATTCCTTCTGCTTCAACTCTCCCAAACTCTAGAAAACAATTTATTTCTTTCCTACCTACAGAAATTCTTATGTAACCCATAACTAGTTTTAAATAATGTTTTTATCCTCCGGTAGCCTGTGTCTCTGTGTTAGTGAAATGTGCAGTCCTCCCATTATTCTTAATGGAATAGGTACAAATTCCTAGGTGCTAAGCTTCAGCATGCTGCTGTGGCTGTGTGTGTAACTCATGAGGATGAGTGCTGAGGCTAAAATCATCGTAGTCTGAGGACAAAAGTTGAAGATGTAGTTGGAAAGAGATAGGAGTGCATCCCTGAAAACTTCCTATTCTCAACTATGGCAGCTGGTTCAACATAAATCATTATGGAAGGTATAGAAGATATTTGATTTTTGGTTTGTTCTTTTTTTAACCCCCAGAAGTCCCAGATCCCAGTAATTGTACTATGGGAACTTAATTGCTTGTGAAGACAGTCATATTGTCAGATACAACAACTGATGGGTATACTTAATTCTGTGTTTTGTCCTAATATGAATACAAATCCTGGACTTGTCTGTGACCTTTTTCTCTGTGATTGTTTGTTTGTTAATTTTTTTCTTTCCCCTCATGTGACATTCTTTTTTTTCCTCCTCCTGCACTGGCTTTCCTGCCTTTTGCTTGTAATGATTTATTACAAACCGTTAAGACCTCAAATTATAAGATCTTTAAGTTGTGTATGCCTATTTAAAAAAAAAAAACAAACCAAACTTTTTCCATGCCATGTGTGATGAAGAGATGTATTTGCTGGCAGTGTAGTGAGAATTGTGAGCAGGGGAAGGATGAAGACAGAAAGGTTAATTGACTGGGACTGACACAGAACTCTTACAAAATCAGAAATGGCCCCCAAGTTTCTGACTCCTAGACTTAACCCTTAATGAAGTGCTTCTTGTACAGCAAGAGTAGTTGCCTTTTGCTCCCTGCCCTAGGATGCTGGGAGTGCTCCTGCATACCTGGAGAGCCTGCGGGATGTGTCCACTCTGTCCTATGTTCTGCACTGACTGTGTAGCAGCAACAGGCGAGGTTAGAGCAGTGGTGGCCCAAGGATTCTTCTTAAAAATGGAGTTCTCAGACCAACAGAAAAAATTTTTTAGGGACTTTGAGCCCCTCTGAATGGAAAGCATAGCAGGAATTACGATGTACTGCCCTTGTTTGGTGAGTGCCTTGTAGTTCATCGTGCTGCTCTTTCCTGTTGCCTCCTGGGAACAAGAGTAGTGCCATACTGTTTCTGATGTTCTTGCTTTTATGTATGTATGTATTTTTTAGATTGGTTTTATTTTGGATAAAATACATACTGTAACAATGTGATATTTCTGCACTTGTTCTTGTTTCAATTCCAGAAAAGTAGTGGAAAGTGTGTCCTTGCAGAGAGGAGCAAGCCATCTTTTCTAGGGTCCATCAGACCTTTGACAAGGTAATTCTGTTTATGTGATCTGAGCCTGTTTTTTTGGAAGCTGCTGGCAACGATTCACCTGAAAAGAGCAACTCAGGTATAAGACTGGTAAAACTCCAGTGAAGCAGGAACTAAGTAAGAAAACAATCAGGTCACTGCTTTCTGTGGGAGCTAGGTCTGTTCCAGACAACACTTGTCGTTAAGCTTATGTTAGTGTACTGAAAGAGGCTGGGATCTCAGTTCCATGTTCGTTAATACTGAATCCAGGCTTTGCCAGATTACTTCCTTAAACAGACTCAGATCACTCATGGATGTGACTACATTTTTCCCAAGTTAGAGCGAAATATTGAGTGTTTATGCTGTTTTTGCAAGGTACGGGTGTGCAAACCCAAGTTTGCTGAGATAAAAACCTTCTAAGAAAAATAAAAACAATTTTAAAAAATTGGTATCATTAAAGGGTTGCTGTCCCAGCAGTTTGTTTTGGGCAGCCGTAAGGTTTCTGGTCCAATATGAGATGCGTTAAAATTTTGTAGAACTGAGGTGGACTAAGTAAGCAAGGTAATAATCAGCAAGGTGCTGTCAGTCTTTGGATATATCATAATCTAGTTACAAAGAATAAATATATTGAAAAATGCTAGGTAGGACTGGGAAGAGACCATGTGGGGAAAGCAGATCATGCTTGGGTAATAATTGGTTGTGTTTGGCTGATGACCTGATGTGCATAACTTGAAAGGAAACCTGTCAAGAAGTTGTTTCATATCTGAAAGCAAGACTGGTTTCTGTCATCAGCTTTGAATGTGACTGCTATGTCCAGGCCTGGATTTAAACATATTGAAGGTGACACCGTTTTACACAGACTCCCATATATTTAGCCTGGAGGCTCTACAGCCACTAACAGGGTTCCCTTTTTTTTTCTTTGTGTATGTGTGTAGTGATAACATGAAAGAGTCCCTTTAATATGTATTTTAGCATCTGTTCTCTTCATTCAACAACAGTGCTATTCCCAAGGCTGCAGCTCCTGCAGCAGGTAATAGCTGAACGTGACAGCACAGTTTTGAGAGGAGTGTGAGAAACCAGATGAGAGATTTAAAAATGGAGACACAGAGAGTGTTGTAGGCAGGAATTAAGGGGAACAGGGGAAAAAAGCCTACAACAAAAGGAAATCCTCTGCAATATATCTTTAAAATTACCCTTGAACAGATAAAATCAGCTTTGGTTGTTTCCAACTGGAGGCCGCTGCTGTAAGGCAGACTCTTGACAAGGATCAGGTGAGGGGAGTGTGAATCTGTGGTTGGATGCCTGCTACTACTGCTGAAGATTGGAAAGCATAAACAAATACATAATTGTCCTCTACAGGGTAGAAGCACAACTGTGATGCATGCTGGGGAGGGTGGTGCTTTTATTCAGTCCTTGGAAAAGAAAAAAATAACCACCCAAAAATGACAGCATCTGCATTGATTTGGTTTTAGTTTTAATTTCTAACCATGATATACCTTGCTTCCGGTAACATCATATGCTGTTTCAAAGAGCTTGCGTGTGTATAGACACACACCAAACCATGAAGAAATAGTTATAGCTGAAGGCCTTGGAAATTCAGAAGCACCAGAGCTGACATTCACCCTGGCAGTGTTGGTTCTGTATTGGATTGTGTACAGGCACTGGAATCCAGTCAAAACCTGCGCGATCATGTTATTTTTATCGAGAAGCTTCAGTCACGGTCGTTGCACAGGAGAGTTTTTCTCGGAGTTACTGGGCTATTGTGCATACAGCCATGAATAAGGAAAGGAATATTCAAAGAGAAAGGAAGGTCTCCTGGCTAATTGTTTCCTTGGAAAATCTGATTTTTGTCTTCTGCTTGCACTGCAGTGTTCTTGTGGGATGCTGGGTAAGGCAAGTAAGCGTGCTCGCTTTTCTCCTTGCTTTCTGGATCTGCAAATTTGGGTCTGAGATACAAAAAGAATGATCATTCGTAGTTTTCGCTGAAGTCGGTAGGAGCTGTGTTCTGAAGAGGCAAAATGCAGTGCCATGTTAAATGGTGCGGGGGAAAATAAAGTGAAATTTGACAAGAAGTACTTTTGACCTTATTTTTAGTGCATTGTCTGTACAATGGGGAGATGTTTTAATAGTTTACTGATGACCTGTGAGAGAATTCGGATGGATAACTAAGTATTTTTAAACAGCTCATGTGGATACAAAGCACAAAGCTCTGAGTTGCATGCTGGGAACAAGTCTACAGGCTACAAAGGTAAACAAGGAGAAAGCAAAATAATGGCAGGTGTTAGTTTTGAAGAAGGCTTTCTGTTCTCTTGCTGCATGCAGGTGATGATGGGGGGGGGAGTGTGTGGTCATGTAATTACAGACTATACCATACCATAATGAATACTTGACTAATGATAGAAATAAGGTGTGTGAGAAACTTTATTACCAGCATGGTTGCATATTTAAAGTGTTTCAACATATATTTGTGGCTCTTTCTCTCTCTTGCACTCTTCTGCCTCTTTGTCACAAGACCTATCTTTCCAACTCTTTCATTTATGGAGGTTTATTTCATTCCTTCAAGCGTTTCTTACCGAGCAGCTCAGGGCAACTTGCTGAAGGCCTGTTTTGCACAATCTTCATCCAGACTACTCTTCAGGCATGACACAAATAATCAAAATAGAAGTATAAGAACTTGACAAAATGGGGTCTTATGAGAAGAAGGTGTGAGACAACTGAAAGAACAGGCTCTGCTCAGTATGAGACATCCATCTTCAATGGCTTCATAAAGATGTAGGAGGACAATACTATGAAAAATACCGTAGTGTTTCAGAACAATATTGGAAATACGTATACTGATAAAGCGATTTGGGAGGTTATTGGTGAATACTGTGACACATCTGGTTCTTGCATCACAGCAGATATTTTTTGTAAAATAAACAAATGCTTTTGGCTGAGTCATAGACAGAGAACAGGTTGAATGGACTTGCTTTTTTGTCACACCTACCATGGTCTTGTCAGGACTTCAATGAAGGATTTTGGAAAAAGGCCGAAAAGTTCTTTAATATGAGAAATTCGAGACACTTGGAAAAGTAGGATCTGTGGGATTTCTGATTTATATTTTGAAACCTCACCATTTGTGTATTGCGTGTTCATTGGATTGTGCAATGCAGTTATAACAGTTATTTTTCTTATGGCTTGCCAGTTGACCTCCCAAGATGAAAATATTTCTTCTTCCCTGTGGTATTCCTAAGTTATAGCACAGTACAAATAAATGCGGTATTTGTGTTCTTTTTTACGTCTCCAGTTACACAAGAGTTTGGATAATATCAGAGACTGGATGCCATATAAGATTCCTACTGGACAGAAGGATAGTTGTCATCGAGAAATTACTATATTTAATTTCAGAAAACCAAAATCCTTATTTTAATGTTTTGAATAGATTCTTGCGTGAATGACTTTTGACTTTAAAAGGCAGTGTGCAAGAGGAAAGTAATGATCTACTTGAAGACATGGCTTCTCTTGTGGCATGTTTTCTGTTTGAATTATGACCTCCATCTAAAGATGTATAAAATCAGTTTAGAACATAATACACAAGCCTATAGAAGTGTAATTGGATGATGTGACTTACCAGGAGTGGAGTAATGATACACAGGGAAAATCCTTTAAATATACCAAATGGAACGATGAAGATGCAATTAGTAACATAAGTTATCTATCTTCTCAGCAAAAAGGGTAGGAACCTTAGCCAGGAGAACAAGGTTTCCAAACATTTTGTTCAAACTTGCAATTTCTTTCTAGACTTCAGCAATCATGAGACATCACCAGACACTTGTGCAAAGAATTTGACATTCTCTTTATGCAGTAACAGAGGACTCTCTAGCAAATGTTTGCCTGAAGTAAGCAAATCAAGATAATGTGTTAAAGGTGAGATGGGGTCTCTTAGAAAGTGTTTTACCAAGTCAAGTTAAAATCAAACAGAGTACACAACAATAAATGAAATGGAATGGAATTCTCTAAACTTGGTTACAACTAATTTTCACTTTCTTATTAAGCTAAACAGCAGAATGCTAGCTTCAAAAAAACCCCAAAACCCAAACCAACCCACATCTGAATTTTCACTTTAAAACCTGAGCTTTACTGCAAAATGCTGCTTCAATTTAGGTCCCAATTTGAAAAAATCACATGGCAGAGAAGTGCATTTTAAAAGTATGCTTACTTTTGACTGATGGTTAAAATTTACTTAGACAACGTACACAAACAAGAAGATATCCCTGAGAAGAGGTGTAAATAGAGCCCAGATGAGTTGATGAGAATGAAATAACTAAGATCTCATGTGCACAAATGGTATTGTTACGAAGAGAAGGTTATAATGAATCGAGTTTTGATGCTATTAAAACCTGTTGCGAATTTCCAGTTGACTTCGGTCATCCCAATATATCCGCACATGAAATAAAAAGAACATGAAAGCCTACCTACTGGGAAGGCTCTGCACTCTAATTGGCGCTTATATTGTTTGTCGGGCTCTTAAAGATCAGCAGCTCCTTTCGGATAGTTGTTTCCTGTCCACTTATGAGCATTTGGTAACAGGGTGGCTCTGCTGTTCCTTCCCTTCAATGAACAAACGTGGGTATGCCCAGAGCTTTCCCCATTTGTTTAATTTACCAGCTCTACGGATTAGTCTGATAAAAGAGATCACCTCCCTTAAGACCTTTCATCTCCAATACCCCTGTGTGGATGGAGTCCTTGCTGTCAAATTAGACTGAGATTAGGAGGAGCCTAATTAACTCTTTTTGACCCCCCCCTCCCTTTTTTTTTTGTGCTGACTTACTGTGCCAAAACTGATTTGGGGAAAATTAAAGGCAGAGTGAACCTGCTTGTTACCAAGATTCCCCTCAATCTGCTACCAGCTTGTTTACCCATTTCATAGGTGTGGTTTCTTTGGCTTGAACAAAGTAGGTGATAGATGATAAAAGGGGAAACTGTGCAGATCCATTCCTCAGACATGCCCTTTTATAAACCAATATCCAATTCACATGTTTTTTTAAAGCTCCGTGTAGTTATGTATCCCACAGTACAGTAGGTATCATATTTTGTGATGATGCATTAGTCATTTTGTTACAACCACATCGCTGTAACTTCATGATACTGTTAAATGCTAGATGTTAAAGCAGCTCAACATCACAAAAGTCAATCTAAACATGTTTCTTCAGTCCAACAAATGAGTGTGTCCTGTGGCTTTCCTGCCTCATCATTGGGTTATCAACTGACATATGCGTTCTCCTGCTTAAAGGCAAATTGCAATGCATGCTGTGTTCTTCCTTTTCCCTTTGTGTGAACTAGTAAAGCTCCCACCTAGTGATGTCTTTCAGTGGCCTGATTCCTTTCTTCTTTTCTGGTTTTACTTGCTAAGACCTGTCATATTGTTGGCAGTAGGAGGTTACATTTCATGCCTCCGTGTCTGAGCGTGGTTTGTGATAGCTTGAATTTTCAGTGTGTGTTGATTTGAGCGTTTTGATATAGGAATAGTTGGTAGCTTGAATAAAAGGGTTCCTGCAAAATATTACTTTTGTAGTCCAGTTGTTTGAGTTCTCTAAAGAATTTTCCCTCTTTGATTTTAATTTTCCCTCTTTGATTTTAATTTTCCCTCTTTGATTTTAATTTTCCCTCTTTGATTTTAATTTTCCCTCTTTGATTTTAATTTTCCCTCTTTGATTTTAATTTTCCCTCTTTGATTTTAATTTTCCCTCTTTGATTTTAATTTTCCCTCTTTGATTTTAATTTTCCCTCTTTGATTTTAATTTTCCCTCTTTGATTTTAATTTTCCCTCTTTGATTTTAATTTTCCCTCTTTGATTTTAATTTTCCCTCTTTGATTTTAATTTTCCCTCTTTGATTTTAATTTTCCCTCTTTGATTTTAATTTTCCCTCTTTGATTTGAAACTAGTAATATCATGCTTTGGAGAGAAGAATGTACTAAACATCTCGACTGCACAGACTTTTTAAATAAAAATCTGCCAAAGATGGCCTTCCCTTCCCCCCTCAGTGGGAAAACAGGAACTTTTGAGCGGGAGGTAAATAGCTGAAATACTGAACAAAGACTATTGAACAAAGACTGGTAACACCTCTTAATTCTAGCTGCCCTATTGTCATTCTAGGGAAGAAAATACTGGGCAGAAACAAGTTGTGATACAAATCTGAGGAAAGAGGAAGGGAAGAGGTGTGGAAGTTAGCTAAGTAAATATAATTTAGTTGATTGTGTATATCGGGGATGGTGTAAACAGAACTGCAGGAAAAAGCTTGCGTTTTTCAGAAGCACCACTTGGGTGGGAAGGGAACCTGCTGCCAGAGCAGAGCATGCTGTCAGCTCCTGGGCTTTTGTTGCCTTACCTAGAGCTCTCCTTCTTGTAACTTTTGCATGTATGTTGCATTGCTGCTAATGAATTGCAGGTCTGGTGCAGATAGCCTTCAACAAAGTCAGTCACTGTGTTTTGGATGTTGGTACAGCCAGCTGCCTGCTGGGTCAGGTCGTGGCTGCCTTTGCTGAACCAGTAACTGCCCTGGTCACGGTTCCCATCACCTTAAACCTTAATGAACAATGACCTGAGCGCTGCACAGGCGGTTGACTGGTAAGCAGTTGTAGGTTTGGTGGTGAAGGCTGACTGCTCTCTAGTTATCTGCCTTACTCGTTTGCCAGTGGTTGACGATGTAGTAGCCTTGTCCTCTTGTTTCACAGATTAGTCCATGCTTTATGCATAAGACCATGCACTGAGACAGAGCTGGTGTCCTGGGAGAAGGATGAATAGGATGGAAAGCAAGCAGTGCTTACATTTTTAGACCAATATTTTGATCTCATACTAAGGATATTTGCCTGAATCTTAGGACAAAATTGTAGCCTGTGCTAGGACCGTGGGCACATTTTGCTAGGTGGTGGCCCAGTTGCAGTAGGACAAGGAATAATGGTTTTAAGGTAAAAGAGTAGATTCAACCTAGATATGAGGAAGAATTTTTTTACAGTGAGCGTGGTAAAACACTGGAACGGGTTGCCCAGAGAGGTGGTAGATGCCCCATGGAGACCTTCAATGTTAGATTGGACAGGGCTCTGAACAACCTGTTTGAGTTGAAGATGTCCCTACTCACTGCAGGGGAGTTTGGACTAGATGACCTTTAAGTGTCACTTCCAACCCACTGATGATTCACTAACCTGTAATAATCCCTGCAGTGTGCAACAGTTCTGACATCTGTGAACTGTATTGGAAAATCAGCTTTAGAGAGAGAAATGGAATTGAGAATGCTTGAAAACCCGAAATCTATTCGCTGTATCGTGGGGACAGTGAAGCATAAGTGCATGCGGCAAGAGCCGCAGCAAAGAAGGGCTTGTCCCTGCTTGTTTCTTGATTTTTCTGTGTTTATGTATTACAGGAGGCAAACACAGAAGTTTTGATTTCAGGCTAGTAGCTCTTAAACAGAGACAGCTGAAAAGGTCTCCATGCCTTGCTGTTCAGTGCATTCACAGCTCAGTATATGGTGACAACCCAGGCCAGTGATTTGTTTACCTTTGATACACTGGGCAGTGGAGTGCAATAATTCAGGAGCAGCTTTGTATGCAGTCACCCTTGCAGGGCAGAAAAACAGAGCAGACATCTGCGGGACAATAAATAGCTTCTGCTCGCTTATTTAAAACTGAATAAACCAACGTCTTCAGGCCCTGAAATATCTTTTCTTGAATAGAGACTTTTTTTTTCCCCTTGCACTAGAAAGCTGTCAGTTGAAGCCAGTTGTTCTGTTCTTTGTTTACACAAGACCCATTGAAGCAGTTGGAGAACTTTTTAAGCCTCTGTGTGAGGCAGGGTATATACTTAATTTATAACTTTGGTAGTCTGAATTTCAAGTGTTGGGTATCCCACGGAGCTTTTTACTTTGTTCTCTTATGCTGCATGCACTGCTTGAGTATTTATTATGGAGAGCAGACAGCTGTGGGAAGTCCTTCAGGCTTGTGGACTTTTTTTCTTCAGAACCTTAAAGTTATGAAGCACTGTAACAAGGACTTCTATAAAAGCATGATTCAGCTGCAGTGTCTTTTTACATGTTTATCCCATTAATTTTATTCCTTTAGCATTAGTATTTTCACTTGCATAGAATTATTCATCTTAAAGTTGCTTTTGTACACTTGACTTTTCTGCAAACATTAATTATGGGACAGCGGTAACAACATTTAAATAACTATATTCTGTTTTTTCTTTGTTCCTGTTTTCTTCAAGATAAACTCTTTCTACTACTGCAGTGGAAAGAAAAAAGAGAAAGATAAAAAGGAGAGGAAAAGAAAGCATTGCTTATTGTTAGAAGCAATATTAGTATTTGTATATCTCTAGTTCAGTTGTGTCTTGTCAATAATTTAAAACACCCTCTTGGTACAAAGTTATCTTTGATATATCAGTGACAGAGTTTTCACAAAACGACATGATTGAAAACTGTCCTCAGACAAATTCAGAATGAGAAGTGCGGCTGAGGTTTTTTAACAGTGAGAGCAATAGGCATTATGGCAGCTTATTTAGAGACAACAGGAATCTTACTGTTGCAATGTCTATGCTAAGATGTCATCTATTTCCACAAAGCGTGTTGTGTGTTGAAATCTTTGTTCTATTGCCCACTTGGCCAAAAAAGTCCTTTCTGACACAAATGCCTACAGAAAAGCATATGCAAATGTTAAATATTTATAGGCATGCTGTTCTTTCTTGATAATGCAAAAATGTGTTCAGGAAGGAAAACAATTTTGCCGGAGAAGGAAAAAGATTTTTCAATGAGATATTTCTACAACATGAGGATCAATCTGTGTAAAATCCTTAATCTTCACCTAAAAACATGGATAATGGTTCAGGGGTTGGACTTTTATATCTGGGACTCAATGTGGAAATAGTCCAGAGGTACAATAAGCTTCTAAATAGGCAGACAGCAACAGATCTGGATGCAGACTCATTTTCTCTTTTTTGTTTGTTTGTCAGGCAAGGTCAATGGTTACAACTTTCAGCAAGTAGAAGATTTCATCTCGCAGCAAACAAAAATTCTGTGTTGTACAACACCAATTTCAGTTCAACCAGAAATGAAAAGATACTTTCATTCTAAAAAAAATTTTTTTGAATGAGCAGTTAATGTTTAAATGGATGTAAAATGCAGCAGTGGCCTTTCTTAGCAAATACTGTCTTTAATTTTTCCATTGCATCATTTCTGGCTTTATGACTGTGTATTCTAACTATAGGGCAAAATAAACGTTATTCCCAAAGAAGTAATAAGCTTTCTATTTTCATGTAACAGCTAAGATTTGTGAAACAATGCTGTGCGTCCGCTAATTATAGGCATCTGTATTTACATGGCCTAACAGGAAGATGGAAGATTAAAAATAGCAACAAAGAGCCGGTGACATTAATAATACAGCAGCTGTATACAGCATTGTTCTCTTCAAGAATGTAGACACCAGTTAAACAAAGTGGGCTACATAAATAATCAGTCATAATTCATAAGTAACCATTGTTAGGAATTCTCTTTTTAAAATAGTTCACCTTATTAACGTACAAACGATGGCAGAATGACTTCCTTTGTGGGTGTGTGCGTTTTATGTGTACACGTGCACCAAATGTTAAAAGTAACTTAGAGAAGTCATTGCCATTTATTGAGAAGTTGGTATTTTTCTACCCTTCAGAACTGTATCCTTTCAGGGAAGATGGGAGAAAGGAAGATAAAGTGCTGCAAAACTTCTTCCAAAGGAAAAGTTTTTGTGTGTAGATAAACGAGGCAAGATCAAGGTAGAAGAACACATAGACAACTCAAACATCTTTTCACTTACATGAATTTATTTGACCAAAAAGCAAACCCTTCCTACTATCATCTTGCATTAAGAAACAAAGGTAGTTTTCTTAATAGAAACAATAATAAATAGCCACATTGAGGAAGACACGTGCAACCAGACACATATTACCCTGTACCTTTTGAGCTCAGAATCCACTTCTGAGATTTTCCACTTGAAATAATTTTTAAAAAGTAAAAAATTACTGAAGCTGACAGTCTATTTTTCTGAACTGTTCTGTGCAAGGGGAATAATTTTCTCACAGTGCATTTCCAAAAGTATCAGACTACCATGCATTCAGTGTATGCAGTGAGTTAAACCTGTGCACTCACAGTTTGTATGTGTGCTTTAGAAAGGAGAAATCTTTTTCAGAGCAGAAGTACTATACCACACTCCTATACCATGATCTTTACCTCCAGAAATAAGTCTCTGCTATTTGACTGGAAGGCCTGTGGGCAGTCGCAGAAAAATTCCTGTATATCTGTGAACCAGTCACTACACTTGCACAAAAAAATAGGTAGCATGCTAACCTTGTCATCTGCCCCCCAAGAAATGCCCCCCAAAATTCCTACATTGGGAGGGAGCGGACCCTATCCCACGGTTACACTGCAGCTGCACTCCTAAAACACTTTCTGTCTGGAGAACAGATGCAAAATTCATCATCTGTAGAAATTCTTGTTAAATGTAAGGAGAGGAAATTTCTTCCTTTGTCCAAATCTCAGTGTTAGATCTCAAAGTAAGAGTTCAAAAAGCCTCTTAAGTATACTTTTTCTTTTTTTTCCCTTAAATTTAAATTGCAGCAAAGAAGCACTGCAAGCCCTTTTAAGTCTTTCCAAGGAGATGATGTTCCTTACTAATATGAGCTCTCAAATCTGCACATAATTTTGTAGTACGAAGATCTTTTAAAATTGAAATCAATGAAATCATACAACACTGCATGAATTTGATAATAGGACTAATCAGAAATCAACTCAATGAATTACCATTGCATCTTGTGTGGGTCATGCGAGATATACTTTTGCTTCTCTACTGCGTGTTCAGAGACGGGACTGTTTAAAGGACCAACTTGTGAATGTTACTTTTCAAAGAAATCAACTACAACTTTTACTCGGAGCTCCGAAATGCGTTAATATTTTTAAACATTAAGTAAAAAAGCATTTAGCCTTGTAGTTTCACCTGTCTTGATGATTTATAACCAAAGTTTTAGAAAGAAGAAATGATCAAAGTATGGAATTTATGTGCTGTTTTTAAAACTGAAGGTGTTTGTACCGAATCTTCAGGTTTTTCCCAAAAAACCCTACCTCTAGAGTCTGCACAAAAGCAACCAGTAGGAAACAGAGAAATATGTATTCTGTGCCATGTGTGTCTGTGTGACTATTTTGCTTTGTGATTGCTTTAATATTCATACCCAAAAGCAACATTAAGTTACAGTTTCCTCAGAAGGTAACTGAAAAGGAAGATTGTGTTAGGTCCAAACACAAAATAATCTTAGTTTGCATTTTCCTTTCTCTGCTGCTGAAGAGCAAAGTATAGCAGGAATTCTAGTAATTCCCACTTCTGGGATACTGTGGTGTTTGCCATAGCAGTGCCACTTTTTCCGTTTCTGTCAGAAGACTGTCGAGACAGTGACTTTGAAATGAGCAGCATTGCTGCACAACAGCAAAGTGTTTCTTATTTGGGAAACGCTAGGTGGTGGGAGTAATCCCAGCTGCAACCAGGCCTTGCTGAAGTGGAAGGAAAAGAGAGCAACAGTGTGTCTTTTTTTTGCATCCCTCATAATTGCCAGATAAGAGGCAAGGTGATCTCCTTGTGTGTAGGTCATGTTTAGAGACTAAGTGCTGTGGAGGTCATTGCCTTCCAACCGTTTCACCGACCGCGCTTCCAGTGAGGTGAACAAGTGCTTTTTAGGACAGGCTGTTAGTCTTTGTTAGTGTTTTGCACCAGCCCTCTTTATTTTTACATTAAACTATGGCCACTGATGGAGCTACTGATAGCAGTAACCAGTGCGTTCTCAGTTAGCTTCAGCAGCTCTGAGGCTGATTGCAGGTCTTTATCCTGACTGACCTGGGATGGGCCCATGGCACTGTACTTTTGTCAGGTGATAGAACACTATGGATGAAGATGAGGCTGTTCTCTCTGTTGTGGCTATGTAAATGAAGTGATGGCTAGCACTGTGTTAGCATGAGTGTGTAAGTTAATATATGTGTAGTGCATAGCAATGTATATAAATGCCTCTGTGTGTGCAGAACCTCAGGCAAAACACAAGCATAAAGTTAGAATTTACAGGCATCAGTAAACAACAGTGTGCTTCTTAATGCAGCCCTCAAAAACCTTAAAGCATTTAATGTGGAAAGTGCCCTGGAACAAGGACCAATCTTGATGCTTTGTACACATTTTAATGACCTGTTAATGATCAACCACTGCTCTGTGGAGAAGATAGATTTTTGTGATGATGTAATTCAAGTCGGTTTCTTCACCATTGCTTGAGATTATTCCTCATAATCTACTTTAGAAACAAATGATATGTTGATGTGGCTTGTAGTCATCCCACCCTGTTCCATTAACACTTCTGCAGCTTTCAGCACTTGGTTGCCAGGGTCTCCTGCAGGAAAGTAAAGCAATTAAACCCAGAAGTTAATAACATGATTGTAATGGATCTGGTTAGCGGTCTGTTTAGTCCAGTATTCAGTCTCTGATAACTTAGGGAAGAGTGTAAGAGGGAGCACATATAGCAAGGTTCTTCTCTGCTATAGTTTTCTAGCTTCTAGAAAACTGCATGTTTCGGAATTTCGAGAGCTGAAAGTTGTGTCTTGACTATCATGTGTATAGGTATTACATATGGACAGGGCTACTCTGTCTTTCAGGAGCACGTATGATGTTTCCTTCAGCAAATAATTCTGTCATTTGGTTATATATTGCTTTTTTTCTTCCTCTGTTTTTCAACTTTCTGCCTGATAATTTAGCTGAATGCTTCTTGTCTTGGAAATCCTAATCCAGTCCTTGTTCCTTTCTTTATGCAACGTGCCATTCTGCAGACTCCTATTATATCCTCCTTCATTTGTCAATAGAAAATTTGACTCATGTTTTTTCCAACTGTAACATTATTTTCTGGCAGGAGCCATTCTCTGTATAACCCAACTGAATCATTTCAGAAATGGGAGAGAGGAATGAACAGAACATACTCAATGCATGGGTACACCATTGATTTATAAAGCACTGTGTTGTCTTCTGTTTGGTGGAATTTTTTATTGTTTCATTCCTTTCCTAACAGTTTTTAGTCTTCGTTTGTGATGTTTTTGATCACATGAAACAAAATTGACAAGCCAAGCACAGCTTTATTTTTTGTTTACCTTCTGAATATCCACTACCCCTACCTCTAGGGTATTTTTCAGTCAAAACTTCCTGAGAAACTATAAGAAATGAACTCTTTTATAGTGACTTCACAATTTTGATGTGAGGTGGGATGGTCTGTGTGTTCCAGAAAATCTCTCAATCTTTTAATTTAAGCTACCTCTTTTTAGTCTGTGTTACTGGTGTTAGCTCTGGTCTCACACATTCCATGCATATTTCTCAGGTGAAGCAACATTTCAGCATTGTAATACATGTCTGGAATGGACAGCACAGTTTCCTCACTCTCTCCCACCCCGAGTTGTTTTTCTTAGCTGTCAGCTGCAGTGAGTCGGAGCACCGCATCATGAGTTGCAGTACAGTCAGTGGAGGCTAGAGAAGGAGAATCTTTGTGACTTATTCTTTTTAGTAGGCAGTAAACTCATTAAGGTAGCATGAAACTGGGGGTGCTACTGCATTTTGCTGGGATACTGTTGTCTTTATGCCTAGACAGTACTGAAGTACTACAATATCCATTCTGATCCAAAAAAATAGGTTTCCCACTTGCATGCCAGCCTGTAACTGCCTCCTCCTCTCTGTTCTTCCCATGAGACTTTATAGCTTCTTCGGCACTCCTGCAAGTTTGCTCTGCCTCTCAGTGTGAATCCTTTTGTAAGTGCAAGTGATACTCTTATTTACACATGCCGTGCCCAGTACAGTACATCTTTGTTGCATGACTGATCTGGATAATTAGTGTCATGGTATGAACACCAGGATGAGCCCTTCTTTACTGGCTCAGGCATAGGTAGGTCCGGTCCCCATTTTTTTAGGTGAAGGTGCTCTTGGACTCTTTCCTTGGAAACTGGAGTAGGTGTAGGAGGACTTCCCTGCTCCATGGAGCTGTGGGAAAGGCACTGGAGGTCCATCAGTTGTTGAAGGGCTTGCTCTGAATTCTCACTCCAGAAGAGGCATGTTCCCTATTGAATGAGGTGTCTGCCAGCAGGCCATGACCCATTTCAAGCCTGGGTCAGGAGGTTTTGCTGTGTGGCTGGTAATAGGTTTTAGGCTAAACTCTAGAGTAAGAGATGTGCAGATGTTCTTCTGGAGCATACTTTGGCACATGCTGCTTCCAGGAGTTTTCTTTCTCAGGAAATTGATCATGAAAAACAACTCTGTGGAGGAGTTCTCTCAAGTGATGCTTAGTGTTGCCAGTAATTTGAGCCCTTGCATTTGGTCTGAAGGGTGAGGGGTGTTTGTTGGTGCTGACATGGAGCCAAGAGCATGACAGAAAGCTTGAAGACTTATGGGAGGTTTCAATGCTGAAACTGGTTGCAGTATTCAGACTTTTTTTTAGAAATTCTGTGAAAGTAGAAGAGACTGAAATTTGCAGTTTTATTACAAACAAAAATGGTTTCAAAGGCAAGAGAAGCAAAATCTGTAGCTGCTACTTGTTTTGACACTCAGAGTTGTACTGTGTAATAATTAATTACTTAATTGGTAAGTGCATTATGACCACTGATGTGTTTCTGTGACTACTGTGGGTTTTTTAATTCTGCTAGGAAGGCAAAGCCCTGAAAAATTTCAGCAAATACAATAGCCTTTTCTTTTATTTGGTGTTCCACCTGCAAAAACATGCAGAATTCAAAGAATTTTTTTCCTGTGTCCATGTAGAGCCTGAGTTCTCTTCCATGAGACTGTTGCCAGAGGACAGTCTGGGAGAATCACAGAGCTTCCTTCCACCCAAGGAGCTCTTAGCAAAATAAACACTTCCAACTGCTGATGGCACCAAGTGCTTATGGAGGAGAAGTGGTATACAGTGTTGTTGGTGATGAGGAGCAGGACAGTAGTGGCTGGTTGATGTCAATTCATAATGCTTTTGGGTTAAAAAAAGTGTTTGAGACTGGGAAAGAGAGGCAGGAGGCTAAGGCAATGTATTGATTAAATTGTTACAGAATATGTTACAAGGACATTTAAGCAAGGATCTTATATCTCAGAAAAAGGTAACTGAAAGATATTTTTTTATTTCATCATATTTGCATCTTTGTTAATAGAAATCTTATTTGCGTTTGAATCCTTCTAGTCTTAAAAGCTAAGTTTTAAAACATGTTTATCAGCTCTTCCCTGACTGCAGCACAAACAAGATTTTTCTATTTTTCTGTTTTAATCTGGATTGATACTTGTAGGCTTTCACCTTATTTTTTTATTGTTATTGTTACTATTATTTTGGGTTTGTTTGTGTTTGGTTTGTTTTCCAAGTAAAACAAATAAATGATCCTTTCTTTTGAGTAGTTAGGTAAACCTATGTTTGGTGTTGCTGTTGTACCCAGTGTGGAAGTGAACCTATCTATATTGCTTTGTGCAGACGTTTTAACTCGGCATGACCCTTCTGAAAGATTTAGATATCTGAATCCTGCTGCCAGCGACCCCTTCCACAGCGTTTTCCTGAACAAAAGCAACGGCTGTGCTCCCCTCAGTGGCAGGAGACAAAATTGCCGTGGGTCACTTCATGCGTGAGAGCAAAAGGACTTCGACTTAAAGACGTTATTTAAAGGCAGCGCAAACATTTGCTTCCATCAGCTGTAGCTGGAAGGGAAATAAAAAAATAATAATAATTCTGTATCTGTCAAATATAAGACAATTAAATCTGTGTGTTCTTATGACTGACTGTCCTGGGCGTGTCTTAGAGGAACAATAGAGGAGGAACGTTCTTTTTTCCCCCCTATTTTGTCCCCTCTTTTTTTTTTTCCTTCGGTAAATAAATCCCCACACATCCAGATATTTTGATTCGCAATATAAAATCCTACGTTTTGGTGTGTGATCCATGTCATGAGAGGTGTGAAAGAAAAATCTTACCAAATGCTGACAGATGCCCGAGGGTCGGTTGACTACTCAACACCAAATAAGGGGAGTCCCGATAGTACTGGTTTGGCTGCCCCTAGGGATCCTTGCTTACCCTCTTAGTGCCTGATGAAAAGCATCTCCAAGCTTGTCTTCCCAAGGGCCATGAAAGGTGAGATAAGAAATGAGGGAACAGGCATGAGAAATGTTCATGCGCTCCCTGCCAACAGGAGGCTTCCTGGGTATTTTTTATTTGCCTGCAGAGAGTAGCTAAGGGGAGAAAAAGGTGGAAGTTGAGACATTCATTGGCTGCTTGTGCTGCTGATGAGGTAGCTCCTAACTTGTGATTTAGTAGTGAAATAATGATGTGCAATAATTTAGAGTGGTCTCTCTTTCTTCTCGTCGTAAATCTTTTTCAGGAAGGAGAGGCGAGATGTCTTGCTTTCTGCTTGCTGGATTCTGTCCATATTTAGGTGGCTTGAATACAGCCGACACCTGTTGCTGCAAATGCACAGCTCTTCTAGCTGCCTCCTCCAGTCATTTTCATTTGTGCCATAGAAACTCTGTATAAATCCTACAGCACTTATGTGTACAGAGAACTGAAATGGTCCTAGGAAGCATCTCTAGGATAAAGAATGGGAAAAGCTTCAGGCAAACCTGCTAAATAGATTATTGGTTGGGGTTTTTTTTCCCATGAAACTAGATGAGGTTTTTCTCCCTGTCAGTTCTGCCACAATGAAGCTTCTTTTTCTTTTGAAAGGGACGCATACACATTTTTTAACTGTGTTGCAGGGTTAATCAGTCAAGATGAATGCTGCAGAATTTATAATGCTAACATCAACTACAGAAGAATCTCTACATCATAGGCTTTTAAAGTACAGTTTGCATGTACAAATTCAATTCTGCAGTTTTTAAGCTGCTTCAAAAAGCAAAACTGGAAACATGGATTCAAGCTCACACCTGCTTTCGTACCTGCTGACTTGTACCAGCAACATGAAAAAAGATGTCTGTCACCCACTAGGCAACAAAACCTTTATTTTTTTTGAAGTGACTAAATACTCTGATACTTTTGAAGTTCTTGGCACTGCAGAAAAATTATGGCACTTATTTAAGGGTTTGAATATGCAATTAAGCATCTAATTATAAACCTACACACTCAATAATATTGGACTTTGCTACAAAGTTATTTCCTTTTTATGGTATCTGCCAACTGCTGAAGTATGCATTAGTACATTTGACATATTAATGCATTCTAGTAATGGAGGTACCTGGTCAAGCGGCAGCCAAATGATCACAAAATAGATGTCCGCGGTAAAATCAGAGACTGCAACAAACAAGGGGAAACTGTTTGCCTTTATTATGTACTGATGAGTGGAATCCTGAAACCCTATCTCCCACCTGACTTGAAAAACTGGACCCAGTTGGTGGAGCCTTTATAGTCTTAGGACCCACCATCCCCTCTCATCGACTGCCACATGCGCTATTTTCTTCAGTCGTCTTAATGCCTTTCCTCCCTTTGTCAGAGTACTTTTTGACAGGATTGTGATATGTTTCAGTAATTCTAAATAAGCATGTTCTGGTTTGCTCATAAATTAAAATCAAATGCTTAGCTATTCCTAATACACCAACATATCTAGTTATAACAAGATTACAGACCTTTCCCAGTTACCAAGTGAAGCTTTCTCCCTTGTCTTTCAGCTAATTCAGCTAACCCTAACCCTAACACAGCTAATAGGGTACCTGTGTAGAGTCTGTGCATGCAGAATTACCGTGGACACTCCTCAGGTATTGCAGTTGCTGGTCTTTACAGTATCACGTACATATCACTCACTTGCCAGTTTCTGTACAGTAGATGCTCATTGAGATGGCATTTGAATACAGTCCAGTTATTCCCAGTGGGGAGGTTTGTTATCATAACAGCAGGAAAAGCATCGTTCTCGGCTCGAGTAGATACACAAGTGTCATCCAGTTTGTACTGATCTGTTGAACAGCAAACATGTAATGTAAGGGACAGTCAGAATATTACGAGACAGGCTTTTAACACCGCAGAAGCTGTCTCAGTATTTAACATGCTGAGAAGACAAGGTAATCACAGAAGACTTGTCTAGATGTCTATGTTCCTTTGACTCCTTAGGTATTTTGCAGATGCTGACAGCCAGTGTGAACTTTAAATCAATTTATTGCCTATGTTTACATAGGCAATAAAACCATTTGCCATATCATTTAACTCTACACAGAGTGAATTGTTGACCATGAGCTGTGATCTGACCTTTTCAGGTCTAATCAAGAAACCTGAAATATTATTTCAGCCTGTCAGCTACAGTAATATGCAGTAAGAGTATCTGGATCTAACTGAAAATGTCAGATGAGCTCTAATATGCAACCCATCAAAGTTACGACGCACATGAGCTAAGCTGAAGAAATATAAATCTGGAACATCGATGGTGAATATCAATTGTTTAGATAAGTTGTTGTGCCATTGATACAGGCTATCTAAAAACGTGCACTAAAAGTAATTCTTTGTAATACATGTGATATGTACAGCTGCTTAAATATTAAAATGATCTTGAACCAGGGGTGGTAACACCTCTGTTACTGGAAAATACCTGAGAATATCAGTGCTCTAGTTAATGCGTTGCTAGCTTTGTTGAGTGATGTAAGATTAGTGGTCTGATGTAAGGTCAAAAATTTTCCTTTTGAATTTTAATAATTTGCTGCTTCCAACGTTTTTACTCTTTCCAGAAATAATCCATTATATAAGATGAAGTGTCTTTATCAATCGTATTTGTGTTGAATTTAGTATTAAGGTTTTTTGTACTCTTGGGTTTTTTTGTGACAAAGCCTACTTCTACTTTTAAAAGCGTTCTAAAAAATGACACTGCTGTCAGGTTATGATGTTTAATTTATGTGTTTTCTTTGCCTCATCTTTGAACTTTTTGTTTATGGTACTTTATTAGATATTCAGATGTAGAATAGATCTGTCTTTAATAATTAGTTATCAAGCATGAGAACAATTATTCATTGGTATAATTTCTGGATGATCAATTTAAAATTTTAATTAAAGTGGATGGATGTAATGAAAATCAGATTTGTATTCTAAGAAAATGGTATTTTGTTAGCTAAACAGTCTATCAAGATTGTTTAATCTTAAAGTAGTTGCTACACCAAAATTGAGTTGATTTTAATCTAATCGTGAATAGCTCGTGCAATTTGAGGCATTATTAACTGAATTGCTACTATCAGTAAAACGTTGTTGTAACTAGAATTAATATGAACTACGGGGAGCATTGCTGAAGTGATAACTGCATTAAAGAATAGTGTATATTTTAAACCATCCAGATAATGCTGTTTGACCAGTTCTTATGAGGCAATGCTGCCCTCCCCTGGTATGCTGCGGAAAGTAGGAATCTTTATCCCTGTCTGAGGAAGTTCTAGGGCTTCCATTTAGAGAGACATTGGTGAAGACGGTCTGTTAAAAAGATCATTATGTACCTTCTCTATTACAAGGCCAAAAAAAACCTGGAGCAGACGTGTGTGGTGTTTGTATGTATTCATGGTGCGGATGTGGGTGAGTGTAGAAATAATATGCAGGAATGTACCATGAACACACAAGACCACAGACTGAGGGCCAGATTAAGTTTGGGTAGCAATTTGAAGGATGACTTGAAGACAAAATAAGTAGATACCAGGTATCTGCTGAAAGCTGGGGGGGTGGGGTGGGGGGGCAGTTACAATGATGCTTTTATCAGTATTGTTTTGTCTTGTATGTAATGTTTAGAGATCTTATCATTAGTGATTAAATATTCAATTGTGCGATGCAAAAGTAAGCAGGATCGTGGCCAACAACTTGCATGGGAACAGGATTAGCTTTTGTGCAAATTAAGCTGTAACAAAACCATCATCTCCTGTCAGGGGCCATTGATTACAAATATACCACAGTAGGCTCAGGAAATCCCTCCACTCCACATTCCTGAGAACTGAGGAAAATAGTCCAAGGAAATACTACTACTACATGATCTATTCTTAATATATTTCTTCAGACATCTGTTTTTCACGACTACTGGAGACAGAATATTGGAGTAGAAGGTTCTTTAGATTGTCCAGCTATGGCTGTTGTCTCTTAAATAAGTGTGTTATTTGTTTTAATTCTGTCTGCCTTCCATTTCTCACTGCTATGCAGTTTCACCGTAATCCAGGTAGCAGAAAGGGATGAGCCTTGCTTTAAATATAGGAATTTTAGTTCCCACATCTGACTTGGTAAAGTGTGCGCAGTGGGGTTTGGGTGGTTTTTGTTTGTTTTTAAGGTATAAAATATCCCTTTCTTTTCATAATTAAGATTTTTCTAGTTGCTGGACAACTTGCAAAACACACAACTTTCCTTCCTATGGCATAAGATTTGACTTCTGTTTTGTTTGCTGCTCGTCCTCTTTGATGAGCTGGACATCATATAACACTATAGAAAACTGGAGACTATGTTAAAATCTCTGGTTCACATATTTCTTAATGTCTTGGAAGTGAACAGATTGCCAGATTTGGGATCAGAAGGGAGAGTTTTCCCGAGACAGGTTTGCTTGAGGATTTTGCTTGAATGTG
This sequence comes from Dromococcyx pavoninus, assembly GCA_033558185.1. Classification (NCBI taxonomy): domain Eukaryota; kingdom Metazoa; phylum Chordata; class Aves; order Cuculiformes; family Neomorphidae; genus Dromococcyx; species Dromococcyx pavoninus. The sequence continues at coordinate 270,646 of JAUMJL010000213.1, forward strand.
AGTTCTTGTTTACTGCTTAGGGTCAGGTCACTTGGAAAATGTTTTAAAGAACTGTGAAATATAATGACATTCATAATCTGACCTGCCCTGCACCAGCAGCCTATTGCAGCAGTGGTGGCTGTTGATACTTTGCTGCTACTTTTTATGGTAAGGTCCTAGGAGCTGCTTTGTGTCTGTAGTGTCTGCCAGTCTACAGCGCAGGTGTGGACCATTTTGAACCAGACTGCAGCTACTCAGTTACCTGTAACTGTGGCAGATGGGACCTGAAGATCCCAGTGGTCCTTAACAGGCTTCTGTTTCTAAAGTGACTTCCCTGACTGCAAAACAGTAGTGTTTACCTTCATGCATGTATGCTACTAGGCTATAAGTAATCCTTTTGAAAGCTAGTATGAGAGTATGACTCCATTTAAAGGTGAATGAAATCAATGCCAAGAAACCTCATTCTGCTTTTCTGTTTGTGACAACCTGCCACAGCAAAACCAGTTCTATATGTTCTTTTTTGTTACATTAGTTCTGTCAGTGTAGCACCCCCAAATCACCTCATCAAATGGTTATGTGAATGGCAGTGGTGTCGTTCCTTGACCTAGAAAAAATATGTGAAGTCTAAGACTGTTTAACAGTTCTCTTTTTTCTCTATAACTTTTGCAGGTGTTGGGGCTTCTGGTATGGACCCTGATTGCTGGAACAGAATACTTTTTATATCCAGCCTTTGGCTGGGTAATGTTTGTAGCTGTGTTCTACTGGGTTCTCACCGTCTTCTTTCTGATCATCTACATGACAATGACCTACACCAGGATCCCCCAGGTGCCATGGACCACAGTGGTAAACATGCCCGTTCTTTGTTGTTTCATGTTTGCTGGGTTATGGAGAGAATAAAATATTGATGCATTCCATGGGTGTAATTAACTGACTGTACTTGTGCTTTTCGCAGATTTTTCCCTAATTACTGTGGTTGCGTACCTGCAGCGTTTAACCTTCATACTACCCAGACACTGTTCAAATGCTTTTCCTATGATGTTTCACCATTTTGTTCAGTGGTTGACATAGTGACTTGATTTTTATAATGTGCATGTGACTGATAGTTATGCACAGTGGCCTGTCTTTCTCACTGTAGTGATTATGTCCCACGAAGAATAAGTCTGCTGCTGCCTCTGTTCTAACAGAACTGGCCATATGGCCTAAACAGCAGAAATCCTTAGTTGAATCAACACCATGAATTGGGAATGGGACCCTAGCTCTTAAAACACAAGTCTTCCTCTGCTGATGTAAAAGGAAACATGGTTCAGTGGTAACAACAGTGTGACAATCTGTATATGGCCTGCTGTGAATGTGGTGCTGAAAATTAGAGTTATATATATGTAAAATACATGCGATGTATTCCTTTGCTTTAAGCCCAAGACTTAATGCAAATCAGATAAACAACCAAAGTAATTACAGAAAAATTTCACAAGTACTTGAAATTCAGATCCAGTTTTTGTGGTTTGAACAAACCTGGCTAGCTGTACCTCTCAACAGTATATTTTTACATGATTTTCATAGTAGGCCAGTGTTCAGGTTAATAGATCATAAAAAAATCATTGTCATCTGAGCCAACTGGCTATTTGTGACCCATCAAGCATTATTAAAAATTTTAGTTTTGCATTTGTCTGATACAGTGAGATATTGTTCTCTTTTTTTACTAGCTAAAGGTTATTGACTAGAATTCAGTTATTTTTATGATCTAATATATTTGACTTCCATGTTGCAAACAGCTTGTTATCAGCTATACTGTGTACATGACTAAAATTGAATACTCTTTTCTTCTCATCTTCCCATTTGCTACTGTAATAAATAGCCAGCTACAGCAATTGCTAATAAGAACAACCAGGATTATGTTCAGATAGCTTCTCTGTTTTCAAGTTTCATGGCCAGCAATTACCATTAAGGCTATAACACTGCTGTAGAAATGTTGGATTATTTCAATTACAGCAGTAATGTGTCTGGGTGCATTTAAAGGTGTGGTGTTTTTTTTTTCCCCCCCTGATGCATTAGATGTAAGTAAAGTACATTCAAAGGGAAAGCATCTTTGTATCCATTTAGATACAGCTTTAGTCATTACCCTTCTTTCATCCGTTTGACACTGTTATCAGGCAACAGCTACACAGAAATGAGTTGCCCCTGATCTATGCGGTAGACAAGCTGGAGTATTTTGTTCGATTGAGTGTTTCTTGCTCTGAGTTCCAAACACTTTGTAGACAAGATCACATAAATGTAGATAGAAAGGTAGTCTCCTTTTATTATAAAGTGTAATATGAGGAGACAATAAATGCAAAATAAATATAAGATCATAGAATCATAGAATGACCTGAGCTGGAAGGGGACCTACAAGGATCATCAACTCCAACTCCTGTCCCTGCATAGGACAACCCCAACATTCACACCATGTGTCTGAGGCATTGTCCAAATGCTTCTTGAATATTGTCAGGCTTAGTGCCACGATTGCTTCTCTGTGGAGCTGTTTTAGTGCTCCACCACCCTCTGAGTAAAGAACCTTTTCCTAAGGTCTAACCAAAACCTCCCCTGACACATCTTCCTGCCATTTCCTTGTGTCCTATCATTGGTCACCAATGCTCGCATTCCAGCTCGTTTTGATCTAAGGTATTAAAAGAGCTGTTGGGAACAGCCTATAAATTGGACATCTGCCACTCCTGGTTGGCCACCATTGGGTCTCTTTTCAGAGAGATGTTGTTAGTGTCTTCATTCAAGACAGCATGACACACACCTTTCCGAGTGAGTGAATTTACACCCACCTTCCACCATTCTCTGAAATGTCCTCAATTTCAGCCTTTGCTAGTTATTGCTCTGCCTCCTCAGGCGACAACTCCAACTGTGTCTATTGTGTGCAGCATGCAAAATTACATCTGGACTTCTCTGTCATAAATTCACTTTTTGCAGGTTAAGCACATTACCAAATTGCTTAAGATGCAGTTGCTTTTACTGCAAATTAACCCAAAGGACATGCTTCAAAACTGACTCTCCTTAATAGTGGAAATTCTTTGCTAAAACAATCAATAGACGCTTTTAAAATCTGGTAAATCTGAATTTAAGAAGCAGATGGTAATTTAGCATGAACCATTTGGTTTGAGTAATATATTGGTGGTAAAGGCCCAATCAGCTTGCATTGCATTCCATCTTCCCCAACAGTGTTATTTCCCAGAGCAGCACTTCTTGAAAATTATGTGCTTTTTTCTTTTCTACATGACAAGATATTGCAGGGATTTGTAGCTTTCCAGGGTAATGGAGTCTTTTTGGAACGGGAAGTCTAAAAATAACAACAACAAGTTCTCTAGGCAATCAAATTTGGAGTTTGAAAATCAGTGCTTTACAGAAGTTCACCTGAACCTGCCAATTGTTGGCACTTTATCCTAAAATTGACTGTTTGACATTTTATTACTGTAATGTCCAGATAAAATGAGAGAGATGAGATCTGTGGGTAGCAATAATACCTTTTATTGGATCAACTGATATAGATGGGATAAACCCCACTCATTTATAAGTGTACGAATCAAACCTGAAGAGTTCTGAGACGCTTCCCATGGTTCCCTGTGGAAAAGTGGGTAAGCAACTCTTTTCCAAATGCCCTGATGCTGCACAGACTTAGAAACCACAGGAGGATGTGTGTGCCCTTCAGCCTGCTCTGATACTGTAAGAAGGCTTTTTGCCTGGGAAGCCTCATATAGGCAGCGGTGACCCGAAGACTGGCACATTGACAGGTGACAGCACAACACGCTGCTCTCTGGAGGGGCTTGCAGTTGAGAAAGCACATGTCTGAGGGATGGATTTCCCCTCAGGAAGTTTTGGACCCTGTGTATCATGGGTATGTGCAGCAGTGGGCCAGACTGCACTGAGTCTGAGCTAAACTCCGCCAGAACCAAATGTCCTGGAGATGAATGTGCAAAGCTTCCGTACCAACCACTTCAAGCTGTTGATTTGTGCTTTACTGCACTGAGGGAATTGCTGATGTGGATACAGCTGCTGTCACTGCCTTCTGAACTTCTCTTCCTGGGCTGCAGCTCTTTTTTTCCAATTCTGACAGCCAGTGACTAGTGAATTCAGTAGAGAATAATTGGTGTGTGTTCCCTAGCATCCACTGGATCATCCCATGGAAATTAATAAGTTGGAGCTGCAGCAGTATGGCAACGTTTAGAGACAACCAGTGCAACAGAGTTAAAGGATTATGATATGGGAGTGCAAATATGGGTCTGGAAGATGAAGGAAGCAGATCACATACAACATTAGGACCTGTTCTAAATTGATTTACTACTTACTGCAGTTGTAACTAGGCACACAGCATGTCATGTTTATTCACCTTAAACATGGCACCAGTGAACTAAAAGAGAATATTTTATGGCCAAATTCAGATGCTTTAGACAAGTAGCAGAATGGAGTCTTGGAATTTTAAAAAAAATAAGATTGAACTTCCTATAGCCATGACCAAGTGGTGAATAACTAAAGGACAAAGTATTATAAGTACTTTGGGAAAAAAAAAACATGTACCTTTTTTTCTATCTTTCATCTTCTCACACTTCCATTCTCCCATTTCCTGTTCTTTCTCACATGCAAAACCCAAACTGTTCTTGTTTTTCTGTAGTGCTATGTGAGATCAATGTTACCTGCTTTGCTTTTTTCTTAGTAATGAAACAAGTGTAGGTACCCTGAGACATTTTTTGCTCCTCAGAAGAGAAAATGCAGCATCTGCCATAGCTGGGTCTTGGTGACTCGTGTAGTCCATTCAGACTGTTCTCCTCCTTGGTTTTATCAGTTTATTTGCAAAAAATTGCAGCACATCATCTTTAAGACTCTTCTAGATTTAGTGTGATGGAGAGAACAGTTTGTCCAAACTGTGCTTTACTGTTTATATATCTTCAAAATAAGCAGTTAAATTTTAATCTTACAGATGGAAGCTTGGAAGAGGGTAAAAATAGTTAAGAATCACATTTCTTCTATACATTGCATGTGTACATTATATTTCAGAAGACAGTTTTGTAATGTTGTAAAAGAAAAGATGTAACAAATTCATGTGCATATTAATTACTTACGTTGTTTGGATTTTCAACAGGGTCTGTGTTTTAATGGAAGTGCCTTCATTTTGTACCTCATTGCTGCCATTGTAGATGCATCTTCAGTTACCAAAGAACTGGACAGTCACAATTACAACAGCTGGGCAGCTTCTTCAGTGAGTTGTTTTTTCATTTAAATCAGTTCTATGTCTAATCCAGTTCCACCAGGTGATGACGGTCGCATCAGAAAAGGCTGTAATGTTTTTGAGATCATACTACTTTTCCCCTCCCCTGCCCCTGTTTATTACAAGCTCTCTGGCAGAGATTACAGCCTCCACATCAAAGTAGACAAAACAGATTGGGTGAGCACCTAGTTACCTCAGCATTTGGACAACTTCAAAAGCACTTTAAACTAACTCAGGTAACTTTGCACGCATGTGGATTAGGTGCATTCAGCTTTTTGTGGTCTGAGCCATATACACAGCATATATAAATATTTGCTGTTTTTACAGTGAACTTGCTGTTACAGCCTCAGCTTCTGATAATCTTTCTTCTGAATTGGTTGGGCAATGCCTGAAAAATCATGTAACTCCTAATGCTTTAATGATTTGCATCTGCTTTAACTAGTCTGACCTTGCTGTCTTACTACCTAGATTTGGAAAGTTAAAGCAATCAGTCAATGTAGGGGAAAAACAGCTTTTTTTTTTTTTCAAAGAGTCTTTTCACTTTCTGAGTAGCGGAATGCATTCTATAAGCTAAGGTGAGGGAGTTCTAAAAGAACTTTTTGCCTGTAGTGGCAACAGTAGTCAAATTCAATTGTATAGAGTTAACACTGGATTACAGCTACTTTGCTGACTGTGCTTCTGCAGTTATCCTCTCTGGACTATTCACAAATCCTGTCTTCTATCTGAAGCTTATTGTATATGGCCTTGAAGACAGGAATTTGAACACCTTCTCTGTTTTGATCTTGGGGAAGTGGATAACTACATCCCTGTCATTTCAGTGGTGTTCAGGGTCTTCTCCTCTTGACAGTTTCTAACTATTGATCTGTTACTCTTGTCACTGCTGTTGACAGGAACTTGCTTGCTGCTAGATAAGGTTCCATGCTGATTCAGGTTTTATGCAAAGTGCATGTGTCTCATGCAAAAGCTTAATGTCTCATGGGGTGTTTGGAATCTCTTCTAATGCCTCCTAATAGTGTTTATATAATGCACTGTATAAATAAGCTACTAAATGTAAATTCTTGCTTTCTGAAACCATTAAGTGTTTCATGGATGGAAGTTTGAGAATTTAGCAAATTATCTGTCTCCAACAGTAGATGGAGCTTTTATTTTATAAGAAACAAAAATATTAGAAAAGAATGCTACAGTGTCTATCGTCATAATACTTTACATGATTATCTACAGTTTTTGGTGCCACAGATTAAATTTACATTAGACCAGACTCACCAAGTGCCCTCTGTGAGAGGGTGTAGATTTACTGCCTGTAGGCATGTTTAATAGTGCTCTGCTCTCAGAGCTCTCGTTGCCCACGGAGGCCAACGAGGGCAAGAAACGTTGGTAGAATCATAATGTATTTTTAGACTGGATGGGACCTCTGGAGTTCATCTAGTCCAACTCTCTCCCCCCTTAAAGCAAGATTAACGTGTATCAGGGCCTTGTCCACTTGAGTATTTCCAAACATGGCTATTCCGCAGTACTTCTGAGCTTTTGTTGCTATGTTTGATTACTCTTATGGTGATTTTATTTTCCTAATATTTAAATGAAATTTCCCTTCTTGTAACTTGTGATAGTTCCCTCTTGTCCTGTCACTGCTGACGTCCAGGAAAAGTAGTGTTAATCCTATTTACAGTGTCAGCTTTATTTGGTTCAGTTACCAGTGCAAAACATTCTGGTCTTATCATAAGACCATTTTGAACATTGTCTATTTTGAACACCATGCAGTGATTAGGAGGAACCTAGCCACTGGTGCTGAATTGGACTTTACCAGTACAACTGAAATAGTTCACAGCTGTTCTTTGGTTTCTGTGTGCATGTGCTGCAAGGACTGCAGAAGCAACACTGATGATACTGTGTGTTTTTAATCTTTAAACATAAAATAAATGTAGCCTGCTACAGAAGGTTTATTCTGTAATCACTTTCTGACAAAGTAGTGATATCTCAGCATGGCTGTTGTCACTGTTGTTTGTGCTGAGGAATACTGTAGAGAACCTCTGGAACTTATAACCTAATCAACTTATAACCTAACTGCTGTTTGAGAATATGTCTGGGCCTGCATTTGAATCCAAGTTTTCTCTGTAAACAAGTTATTCTGATGCACAGCATGCTGAACTGAGGTACAGATGGGCTGTAGGCAATTCCTGGAACACAGCGGTGGCACAGGAGTGTTGGCTTGAGCTCACACTGTCCCATGGACTGCCCCTCAGTCTTTACCAGCAATTGATGTTACAACCAGCAAGAATAAGATTGGTGGGAGTCCAGCCTGTAAGATCTGTACTGAGAAAGTATAATGTGGAGATGTGAGTGGAAATATGCCATGTTTTGCCTGCTTCCAGGCCCCTACTTCTACACATATAATATAAGCTTACTTACACAGCATTGGCTGCGATGGCCACACAAGTACAAGGAGGTGTAAGAGTGCCATTCTACTCAGCCTGCTATTTCTCATTTTTCCAAATCCCATAACTATTTTTGATAGACATTACAGTGCTCTCAAATATATATTGTTTTCTAATATATTTCTCCCCCTTCTCTCTACAGTTCTTTGCCTTCATGGTTACCTCCTGCTATGCTGGAAATACGTATTTTAGCTTTATATCTTGGCGATCACGAACTTTGCAGTAAATATCTTGTTGAAATGAATTCTGTAGTATAAAATATCTTCGGGATTATACTCTTGAGAAAAGCTTGGAAGAAGGACAGGTCTTTTTGAACATCTCTGTTAGAATTGACACAACATACTTTAAGATGAAATTAAAATGATTATTTATAATACAATATCACCTTTAGAGACATCTAATACTGACTTTGTACTGTATAATAAAATTTCATACTACTTTTAAAATTAACATATTTTTCTAGACATTATATAGATGTTATTGCTAAAGCTTTAATAAATCTTACTCAATGTGCCAATTCTGTAAATGTCACTTCTTAAGTGTTACAGGTATACTTTTGATACTGAATGCTGCAAATCAAAACTAAGATTGATCCTGTTTCGTTATGTATAAAAAGTGACTCTGTGCAGAAGAAAAAACACACAAAGCTTTAAAAATAAATAAATAATTGACCCAACTGTGCATGTTTTGTAAACTGAGAGCAGAAGGTTGCTTTATAAATTTCTTTTTCAGGGTAAAATATATACTACTAAGAATTGATGATCCTGTCTGCTTGCATATTCTAACAGCCTCTCATAGTCATGAGATTGCTTTTGGAACATGTTACTGTAGGTCTGAAGCTTGTAGAAGGAATGTTGCTCCTGAAACACATTATCTTAACAGGTTTCTCAAATCCAGCAGGCTCTGAGGCATAAGTCTAGACAACAGTCCCTTAGTGCTCAGTGTTTAAGCTACTGAGAATATCACTTAGGTAATACATTTTGTTTCTTAGGGGACTGTGTTTCTCTCTCTTCTCCTCAGATTAGTTGATTAATCTGTCCTAATTAAAATCTGGGCTTCTAAATCCTATTAAATTATATAAAGATTAAATCCATAGAAGAATTGTCAAGATGCCAGTGATAGAAACAAGGAATTTCATCCCTCCATTCCTGTCTGCTGGCATCATCTGTGTCAGTTTAACAACTGAACTTTTTAATTTGACACTCATATTTAAATAGCTTTGAGTCAACCAAAAGTATGACAGAAGATTATGACTTTTAAAACAGATACTTTTGAAAATGACTTTCAAATACAAATTACTTAAGGATTTTTTTTTTCCAGGAATTATGTGGACAGTATAAGATCATGATTATATTGTGATATTATTTGAAGTTTTCCTCATTTAAAATGACCCTGGATTAAGAAGATTTGGACTCTTCTAGTCTTTAAACACTTTTTTGGATTATTATACATGGTAACAGAGAAATCTTACTGCTTAAAAAAACTTCCTTATTTCTCCCTGTAGCTAAATGGTGTGTGCTTCCTTACATGCATGCCCTGCAGCAAAGAAGATTTATCAGCAGCCAGCTAATTCTGTTCTTGATCACATTGTCTTGTTCTTGATTATCTGTCAAGAGTCACAGGATTTCAGCATAAGGGAAGCCAAGATATTATTTGAAAACCTATATTTGTCTGCAAATTGCATCTGGCCTGCACAACAAAGGTCAGGCTGTCTGCTGCTTACTAAAATTATCCAGTCGTGAGAAGGAAGAAGAGCTACCAACTATGCATTTTATCTACACAGATAAAATGTGTCACTAAAATCCCATGTGCACTTTTCCATTGCTGGAAAAAAAAATAAAAGGCATAAAAATGATCCAAATGTCAACTGATAAAATGTGACTAGAAATATATCCAGAATTAAAATCTCATAAATAAAAATGCTTCAGTAGTAATAGAAATTCAAAAGAATGTGGCTATGTTTGCACAAATGTTTTGTGATTTTGTGGTAACTGCGATGATCTGGTCTAAAGTCAGAATCCAGGCAACATTTCTGGACAGAGGTCGTAAGAGGGAGTAACGTATTTCATCCAGTTCACCAAAAACTATCACAGAAGTTGTGTGTTACAAAACAGCCACTACACGTCAGGATAGACCTGATGATGAAGGACAAAACCACGCTATTAGCAGCTAGGGCATGATTCTGGCAAAATACCTATCATCTCTCCAAGTATTCAGCCCTGATCCTCAGGGGGAGAGGTGTGGGATGTCTTCCAAAGGCAAATCTGCAAATTGAATCATTAATTCTGAATTTTAAAAAACAAGTACTAAGCAGAAATTTACTTTGTGCTTGGTCTTGCTTTTCTCACAAACCATAACTTGCCTGCCTTGCTCTTTCCTTTTAGAATGATAATTATCTTGCCTCCCATGCTCTTTCTTATCTGTCGCATTTCTCATCTGTTCCCCAGGAACCGAACCAACTGTCTGTTTTCCAAGTGTTCTGAATATTTAGTTAAATATTAGACGAATCAGTACAGGCTGAGAATTACTTCTCAAGTTTGCTTCTCCTATTTCAGGCCTGAAGAAAAGCATAAGCACACAAAAGGTTATCTGTTTCTTTCAGTGCATTGGTCTTAAATACTGATTTGCAAACTATGACTTATGCCTTTGTATATTCTAATATTGATAAAGAAGATAAGCTAGCTGTGTTCCATTATTCAGCAATTGAAACAAGATTTGTGGCTGCAGGCATTGCTTAGTGTTGCTAAAATTGAAAGAAGCCTTATTTAAAAGAGCAATGGGTAATCAATCAAATCAACAGTGAAATTCTTAATACAGATATTTAGAATAATAAATGAAATGCTAATCAACTTGCAAAATGAAGGTATTTGACACTATAAATTACTTGTCTCAGATAAACAGTCTGAAAAATCTAAGTCACCTGCATTTAGAAGGAACCTGGATGTCAACTTATGGTCACCCAATTTCATTTATTAAGGAGTTGCAGTACCTTTTTATCATCATCATACATAATGTACTAATATGCAAGTAAATAGCATGAGAACTGTAATCAAAACTTCAAATTCAGCAGTGTGTTAGGCTGAGTTTGTACCACCGGTTTACAGAAGATGCCTGCATTTCTGCTTTGAAAATATGATTTGTTCTACCTGTAGTAATTTAAAGGCATTTGTTTCACTGAGCTGACCTGAGATCAGTAGGGTCCCACTCATATACACGCTTCCAAAAGAAGTTAAGAACTAAAGAAGCTGACTCAGTGGGTAAGAAAAATGTATTAATAGGAAGTATAGAAATTACTAGAGCTTTCCTCCACAGGGCTTGCAAGAAACCTGTAAATGTGCATGCCTCTGGACTTGAATTGTAAGAAGAAAAAAAAGTAGCTGGTTGTTAAAAAAACCCCCACACTTTCTTAGCCATAAGCATTTTCCTCTTATGTAGATTGACAGTGTAGCTTTGATATCTAATGACATGATATAAAATTTGATGGGACAGGTAATACCTTTTATTGCAGCTACTAGCTCATTTAATAGCAGCCCCAAACTATATACTGCTTAGGCCGTTACAGACCACTGCCTGCACCAGCAAACCTTGTCTTGCTCATGTGAATTACTACCAGTAGCCCCTGATTTGTGTTGGAGATCATCTGGTCTTACCTGTTGTCCTTCCTAAGACAATTTTAGCTGCTGAAGGAGTTATAGCATACTACATATGATCAGAATGTGCATCCTAACTGCAGAACAGAGCAGCAGAAGATGGGATTGCTCCTCCAATCAGTATAAAAAAGGCACCTGCTCAGCTCTGAGGCCTGCTATTACCTTGCTGTCAGAAAGCAAAACAAGTTATTTTTAAGCTTGAGGAAACATACAGCTTCCTTTGCTGAGTTCTGTTAGTATCTCTGCACATTTAAATCAAACAATGGGGTTGAGACATTCGGACAGTACAATTTTGCCTGTAGCTGCCTGTTGAGTGCATTTTATCTTATAGAAGTTCATGCATCAGAAAGTTTAGGCTTTTATTTTTAGTGAGTATAAACATGTGGGAAAATGCTGTTTGCAGCTGTCCCTCTACTACAAAGCACTGGATCAGCTCCCCTCCAGGAACTTGCTCCCCTCCAGGAACTTGTCTGGTGAACTCTAACACAGAGAGATGTGCTGTTTCATAGAATCATGGAATGATTTGGTTTGGAAGGGACCTTAAAGATCACCCAGTTCCAACTCCCCTTGCCATGGGCAGGGATGCCTCCCACCAGACCAGGCTGATCAAGGCCCCATCCAACCTGGCTTTGAACACTTCTAGGGAGGGGGCATCCACAACTCTCCTGGGCAACCTGTTCCAGTGCCTCACCACCCTCATTGTGAAGAATTTCTTCCTAATATCTAATCTAAATCTTCCCCCTTCCAATTTAAAGACATTCCCCCTCATCCTATCACTACATGCTCTGGTAAAAGGTCCCTCCCCAGCTTTGTTGTAGGCCCCCTTCAGGTACTGGAAGGCCCCCTATAAGGTCTCCGTGGAGCCTTCTCTCTAGGCTGAACGACCCACACTCTCTCAGCATGTCCTCATACCAGAGTTGCTCCCTATTTTGTAACAGAGGGCGAAGCAAATAATTCCAAGGATGGAGAGGGACACCTGGTCCATTGTGGGGTCCCATGAAGGGAGCTGAGTGCTGAAGTGGCCTCCACAGTGTTTTGCACCTGTGCTTTTTAATAATTTCATTGTTGGCATAGACAGCAAGATCAAGTGCACCCTCAGCAAATTTCCAGATGACACCAAGCTGAGTGGAGCAGTTGTCACACCAGAAGGGTGGGATGAAATCCAGAGAGACCTGGGCAAGCTGGAGAAGTGGGCCTGTGGAACCTTGTGAGGTTCAAGAAGGCCAAGTGCAAACTACTACACCTGGGTTGGGGCAATCCACAATTTCAGTACTGGGTAGGGGAACAACATGATTGAGAGCAGTCCTGCAGAGAAGGACTTGGGAGCTCAACAGGAGCTGGCAATGTGGGCTTCCAGCCCAGAAGGCCGACGGGTGTCCTGGGCTGCATCAAAAGAAGCGTAGCCAGCAGGGCGAGGGCGGGGATTCTTCCCCTCTACTCCGCTCTTGTGAGACCCCACCTGGAGTGTTATGTTCTGGAATCCCCAACATAAGAAGGATATAGAATTGGTGGAATGAGTCCAGAGGAGGGCTACAAAGATGATCAGAGGGCAGGAGCACCTCTGCTGTGAGGACAGGCTGAGAGACGTAGAGCTGTCAGCCTGGAGAAGCGAAGGGTCCGGGGAGACGTTATAGCGGCCTTCCAGTACCAGAAGGGGCTACAGGAAAGCTGGGGAGGAGCTTTTTACAAGGGCAAATAGTGACAGGAGGAGGGGGGACGGCTCTAAACTGGAAGGGGAAAGATGTAGATTAGACATTAGGAAGTAATTCTTCACGCTGAGAGTGGTGAGACACTGGCACAGGTTGCCCAGGGAAGCTGTGGATGCCCCATCCCTGGAGGTGTGGGAGGCCGAGCTGGATGAGCTTTGATCAGCCTTAAATTGCAAGCGAGAAGATCCCTCTCCGCGGCCCCCCCCCCGCCTCCCCCGCAGCCGGGGAGTCAGGACGGGCGGGGAGGGAGCGCGCTCCGCCCGGGCAGCCCCGGGGCGCCGCCGCCCGCCCCGCCCCGCCCCGTCCCGTCCCGTCCCGTCCTGTGCTGTATCCCGGGCGAGGGGAGCGCAGGAGGGAGCCATGTCTCACGGAGCACGGGTGATCCGCACCGGGGTGAGCAGCGCGGGACCCGCGGCACCGCCGGGTGCCAGCGCCGCCGCCTCCTCCTCCTCGAACGGGGAGCTGATGGACGGCGCCTATTTCCGCTCCTGCGCCGGGATGCTGAAGGTGGCACAGATGGTAAGGGGCAAGCGGGTCCCTCCTGCTGAGGGGGTTCTTTTGGTTCAGGTCGCGGGGAGCTCGGGGTGGGGCTTGGTGCCGTCCTGGCCGCAGCGATGTTGCTGCTGAGCTCTCGCAACTCGCGGGAAGAAGGAAAGTCCCGGTTCCTCTGGCCAAGCGAAGTGTTGAGGTCTGTCAGGCAGGAATGCGCGCTCGGTTTCCGAGGGACTTGTGAGAGCCCGGAGTAACGCCTTCACCGTGAGGGCGGTGAGGCACTGGCACAGGTTACCCAGGGAAGCTGTGGGTGCCCCCTCCCTGGAGGTGTTCTGTGCCAGATTGGATGGGGCTTTGATCAGCCTGGTCTGTTTGGGAGGTGGCCCTGCCTATGGCAGGGGGTTTGGAACTGAATGGGCTTTAAGATCCCTTCCAACCCAAACCATTCCATGATTCTAAGAACTGTACGGTGCTATTTTGATAATGGTAGTGATGGTAATTTTTAGTATTTACAGCTTCTTCAAATCAGTAATAATGATCATAGAGTCATAGAATGGTTTGGGTTGGAAGAGACTTTCCCATCTCAGAGTTGCCCAAGAGAGTTGGGGTGTTCAGCCTAGAGGAGGGAAAGCTCCCAAGAGACCTTAGAGTGGCCTTCCCGTACTTAAAAGGGGCCTACAGGAAAGCTGGGGAGGGGCTTTTTATCAGGGATAGTGCAGGGATAGGATGAGGGGGGAACAGTTTTAAGGTGAAAAGGGGGATGTTTAGATTAAATATTGGGAAGACATTTTTTATTGTGAGGGTGGTGAGGCAGTGGAACAGGTTGCCTAGGAAAGTTGTGGATGGCCCATCCCTGGAGGTGTTCAAGGCCAGGTTGGAAGAGGCTTTGAGCAACCTGGTCTGGTGGGAGGTGTCCCTGCCAATGCCAGGGGTCTTGGAACTGGATTATCTTTAAGGTTCCTTCCAACCCAAACCATTCTATGATTCTATTACACCACAGTGCAAAGGCATATCATGTTCCAGCTGAACACCTTTTTCTTTAGCATGGGAGTTTTAAGGAGAAAGCCAGGGTCAACTGCCAGTGCCAACAATGGGTAAGGGTAGGCACCATGTCCGAGACTGTTCATCCAGCTGGCTCCATGCCCTGTCTGTGGGAGACCTCCAGGCAGTGCCCCAGTTACCTGGGGAGGGATTTGAGAGATTTATGGTTGGAAAGCAGAAATTCAAAAGAAATCAATAGTGGAGCACTGCCAGGATTTGAGCTGATTCTTTAACTTGACTGAATGCAGGGAATTTTGCTCCATCTAGATGTGGAGAGGATTAACAGATGGATAAACTCTCATTTCTGTGGCATGTAGTTATGCATGGAGTGATTTGTCAGCTTAATTCCCGTAATGGCAGTGAATAATGAGGGGTGGCTAGGAAAAGCATGGAAGACAACATATAGGTAATTCTTCCTCACATGCAGTCTCATCCTGCAAAACCTTGTAGCTTGACAACAGTTTATGGTGGAGTTTTGCCTTCATTTTTTGATAGCCCACAATGCCTTCCCCTTCCCCCCCATTTAATTGTCTAGTCATTTTTTTAAACCTGTGTAAGTTATTAGCATCCACAAAGTCCTCAATTGACATTAGAAGTTAGGAACCATTTTATCCTAGGTTACAGTGGAGTAATATCAGATCCTGAAGTTTCTATTTAATAGGCACCCAATTTATTCCAGTTTATTAACAGACATGTAGCCTCATCCAATAGTTACCTTTAGAAATGAGCCTTGGTAGCAAGAATGTGACAGCATGGCTACCTGCACCTGCTGAGCATTTGCACTGCATTTGTGAAGCCTCAGAGTTGTCCCTCACTATGAATTCAGTTCGGAAGGATTGCAAAGAGTTATCTGCTGCCCTTTCTTGTCTTGGGTTGTTCCCAAACCATCACGTGGATCTGGAGTACTTTTTCAGAGGACAAATCACATTCTTTTGAGCATGAGTCTACATTACAAATGAATCTGTAGTCCTCAAATGTTAGACTTGCCCTTTGACGATTAACTGAAAGTTTTATCATTTTGATTTCACCACTGTGGAAAAAAGTTCCTTTTATGGACTAGAAATACCTAGTCCTCTCTGCTCTCTGTCCTGCTGTGGCGTCACTACTGCTATGATGTGTGACTTACAGCTAGCACAGGTGTGCTGATTTGTGCTGAAATTTCAGTTTTGGAGCACATGTAATGTATGTAAATCTATGTAATTGTTTGTAATACTTCACATACTTTCTATAAAGTAATATTTTATCAATGCTGATGAATATCAAATTCATCAGAATTTAAGCTACTTGTTTTCGGTGGTGACTTTAACAGAAATTAAAGTAATGTAAATGAAACTCATCCAGCTTCACCTTCTTACGTTTTTCTGTTTTCCAACTTGCCTGTAAATAACATTAGTAAAAGTTACCTCTGGTATCCAAAGAACTTTGGGCAAATGAACGTCTTTTAGTTATGGTATCATACGATTGTGTCATTTTCTCAAATAATTTCCTCAGAAAATGAATCATTTGTGCTGCAGTGTGTAGAAACAAACAGGACAGGTTGCTTCTGGATTGACTTCTGCATCCGATCAAATACAGAAAGCTAAATATTTTTGCAGCTCTTCTTTATGGTTTCTCAGACTGCATTTTCACTATATCCATGGATCTGGTTGTGTTAGCATTCAGTTCTTTTGAGTAAGAAGTAAGTGTTTACTGTATCCTTCTTTGAAGAGAATTCTTTATGCTAAATCTGTAAACATTCCTGCATTAGTGTTAATGTAACTGGTGGGACAGTGGTCTTACTAAGAGATTATGCTGGCAGAGGACAAAGATAAGGTCTTTTGGGTTAGACATGCATCACACTAAGTTGCATACTGGGCCTCTGTATGGTTGTGGTTATAAAGAGGGAACATGACTGGTTCTGTTCTCTCTTTCTTCCTCAATCCCTTTTACCAAGAAATAAACAATATGAGGGAGAACAAGAAAGAAACATTTCATCTTATAGTTTAACGTTAAGGGCTGTGTTTGCAGTGCTCACAAGCTAAAAGAAAAAATTGATTGTGTGCATTATGTGCATGAAATAATTCTAATAGATGACATCAATGAGCTATCAAAATTATATGAAGGAAATGGAAGATAATTCTCTTACAAGTGTTCTTCTGTAAGAAAGATCATAACACGAAGACTAAAACCCAGCAGTCTTGGACAGGATGAAGGGATGGTGCAGCAATCTGACCATTACTGAATTGTTGCTACTGTCTGCATGTTACCATTGCTGAGTGTTGTGGTGTCTAGCACAGAATGAATTTAGGAAATGAAGAATGTGTTTCTTGCCTGTAAGCCTACAGAAATTCCTTTACTTTTTTTGCTAGAGAATTTCTTTAACCTTGCAAAACGATTATAGCTTTGAAATGATAATGGTTTTTATGCATTGATTTCCTGGCGTTCTAATACTTAAGGAATGATCTGTAAATATTTTGAAATTGAAATGGAGAAGAAAACGTAGTTCTGTGACTTGTGTATTTTACATGGCAGTAAGACATCTTGAAAACTGTTTTTCACGCATGAGTATTAGTTAAGGTTAGTAGGGGCTTCATTTTAAAAATCCAGTCTGAGTTGACGTTCTTGTTTTAACAGGAAGTTATGAAATATCTTCAACTTCTAACCCACTTCAACTGGTTTAACTTGATGGTGATTAATATAGCTTTGTGCTTTTTCTTTTCTTTTTGTTATTTGCAGTTTTTCGAAGATTATTTTTATTCACAGTGGTACACACAGGATCCTGTTGTGGCCATCTTGGTTCTATAGCAGCAGTGTACTAAGTAAGCGTGCGAGTGGGTGTGTTTCAGTGTGCATGATGCACTTACACCAGAGAAACTAAACCGCTGAATTTTAACCAGCTTGGCAAAATGGAGCCGCGTTGGCAATCTCCAGTCTGCCACAGTAACTGTGCTGATTTCTTTGAAGCATATTTGCTCTGTGCCCATGCTACCTCTGGCTTGTTTTATTGCAAGACTTTCTAGGAACCAATGTTACTTAACTTGGTGAGTTCTCAGCAGACAGGTTCTTGCAAGCCTTTTGAGGCATCCTGTGCCATTACTGGCGGCAGTATGAATTTGCATCCGTATTTTTGCCAAGGTGGCTCAAGTGGCAGTGTTCATAGATTGAAACAAGTCTGATTCAGCTGAATTTCTTGTGGACCCCTTATGTGCCTTTTGTATTTTAACAGCTGACATCTGGAGGATGCCACAGGCTCTGTACTGGGCTGGGTCCTGCTTTCAGCACAGCCCGTGTTTGACAGTGGCGTCTGTACGGGTATCCCACCGTCTTAGGCAGTTGGCTGGTAGGAATGGCTGTGATTGTATCACCTGCCCATGGCCTATTTTGCTTCTGTTTCCCCTCCTTCAAGTTGGGCCAAGTTTACTTTGAGCACAGTTCAGACCGTAGGCAATTGTTCCCACAATAATGCTGCTGTTACTTGAGTGGACAATCATTCTGGCACAGTAAGCACAGCTTCAGTATACACAGTGTTTTAACCTAAAGACAGTACTGATTGTTTCAGCTCAACCTGAAGCAGGAAAAAGCTGTTTTCATCAGATAGAAAAGGAGAAAATCCGGATTATCTTCTCAAGGCTGAGCAACAAATTTGCTAACAATTGCAAGGTAAAGAAAGATAAATTCAATAAAAGTTGTCTTAACAACATCATTTTAACTTGTTAAAAATGCTAAGTCAATAGTTAAAGCTTTTCTGCTGAGTATCTGTATAATTTCCAAAGTATGTCTCAACAAAAACAATTACATATTTGATATGTGCTTTCAGCACACTTACCTTGCTGGAGCCAAGATAAATTTCTGAATGTGTTGGATGGTATCAGACAAATTTGCTGGACAGATAAATTTAGAAGAAGTTAAAATATGAAAAGAAAACAATATCGGTTAATGGAAGAAAACCATTCCTAATCAAAGCCATTGATACGGGCAAAGGAAATTCACAAAAGCAAATGATGTTTGGAATGGTTTGAGAGTTACCCAATCTTCTGACTTGCTCTTGAGCTTGAAATGTCTTTCTGCTCATGGAGGCTGTTGAAGTAGAGCATCTAATTCTTTGCAGCAGCATGTCAATTATGTATGATTTTGCTTGTATGGTAATGATGCTGCTCAGTCAGAAGAGAGGGATTCTGGTGATATGCAGAGATGCTGAAATTGTAAGCCTGTCTCTGGGTCCTGTGTAGACTGCACTTTCAACTTGCTCCTGCTATCACTCTGTCTATACTTCTTCCAAAGGAAAAGCTTGTTCAAAGTTGCTGAATGCTAACCTGCAAAGCTTAGGTTCAAACAGTTCCGTGTTCTGCTTGACTCTTCATCTGGCTGATAACAGAAAACATGAAAAATAGTGGTGTAGTAGCTATCAGTGATGTCTTAACATAGACAAAAAGACTTATTTTGAGGCGTGCAGGAAGCGTTTTATGTTTGCAAAGAAAAAAATAATTGAGGAAAAACACCCCAAGAATGTGCAGGTGTCTTCATTCTGCAGCTATGTGATGAACTACTGGCTAAACAATAATAAATGGGACATGTTTTTTAGCAGCAAAGTTTTTCTTTTCTGAGCTGTGTGTTGTAGCTGCTAATTATTTTTGTTGTTTTGCTAGAAGCTGCAGTAAAAGGACCTTGCTTGGCCTGCTGGGTAAAGAGGGAAAAAAATTATTTAAATCTTAGATGGCTGCAAAGTAAGCAGGAGCACTTGAGTGAGGAATGTCCATGCCTTGTAATTAAAACCAATACGTCTGGGAAGTCCTGTTATTTCCATTCTGAGGTCACTGAAACAGACTGGCTTGGCCAGTTGTGTTTTTTCCATGCCTCTGCTCTGGGTGGCAGTTTTAGAATTTCTGCCCAGGTATTTGCGTAAGAGCTGGGAGCAAACAGTGTGTTCGCTGTGTGCTAACCAAGGAGCTCTTAGTTGTAAACTGACACAGTTTTCTTTGTTGTGAGAAAGATTCACAGGCAAAAAATTCACACCAGTTTAAGGAATTTTCTCTTTCTGTCTCACCTCCATGCAGCCATTGTCAGCTGCAGCGGTGCAACCAGGGAACTGATGTAGCTGCACTTCAGTTCTCCTTAATTTTTCTTTTCTCTATAAGAATTTTAGAGAACAGTGCAGCCCTAGAGACTCCTGTGAACAAGAGCAAGTGTCTGGCTTATAAGGGCAGGAGCTGCATAAGCCTGAAGTGGTTCCATGTGCTTCAGACCACAAGCTGAGAATTTAGACCTTTTTCTCTTGGGCAGGGGAAGCTTTTGTACCATCTGTTTTAATTTCTATCTCAGCAAAAAAAAAAAAGTAGTAATTTTTCTGATGTAGAAACTGCTCTAAAAGGAGAAGAATTCAACTCCAGTACATTTTATAAAAAGACAATGATAGTCATTGTTAAGCACTAGGGAATCTCTCTTTTGAATGCGTCTGGAACGTTTTGTTGATATCTTAGAAGAGGCTTCCTAAAGGCACAAAGTTGGAGCTACCTTTCATTGCTCATTTGACCCATCCATTCGGGCTTGTTGCATGTTCATTAGCAGCCTTAGTGCGTATAGTGCTCTTTGTGTAGAGGTGGTTGAATAAAAGTCGGCAAATGCATTTTCTGAAACAACAAAAAAAAAAACCAAACAAAAAAACAGGAAATGAAGCCTAGAAATTTACCACATCACCTGAGACGCGTTTAGTATGCTTGAAAGAGCAGAGTGAAGTATTGACACTGGTTTCCTGGCACATTTGTTTTACAGGAAGTTAGATTTGCAAATGCATTTAAAAATCTTTGTCAGGTGTACATGGTGCCCAAGGATAATAAGATGTGGTGAAAAGCATGGATTTTTACTGCTCTGTGACTTTCCTTCAAGAGATGCAAGTGCAGTGTATTCTCTCTCTTCACTCTCTTTGGAGATGGTATTCCTTTGAACATCCTCCTTTCCTGCCACAGAGAAACAGAAACCTGGGATGGATTCTTTCCAGGTGCAGTCTCCATCAACTCAGAGACTATAAGTGATCTATAATGACTATAAAATGACTATAAAACACATCTTGCGAAGCATCCCTTGCTGGGTTCCAGGGCTCCAGACGCTGGAACAATTTGTTGTGTCTCATCGTGATGCCGTAAATCTGTGGCCGTACCTCAGTGAAGACAGTACATCTGAGTTCTCCCAGGTACCTGCTCTGCATTACTGGCGTAATGGAGTATTGTCCCCCAAAGCCAGACAGTGCTTACAAGCTATGAGGAAGGTTTCCTCTGCTCCCCTCCCTGGGGAGTCCTCGTGAGGTATTCACTTGGTACTGTGGCTGAGTTGTCTCCTTTGCGCTGTTGTCACATCAAGCACGCTGTGGCCTTGTCCTCATATTTTGTGGTGAGATGTAAAGTGTACAGCAGCCAGAAATTGCTACTTTCTGTACACAGAGATCAAACTCTAAAATTGCTGTGATTTCCTTTTACCCACCTGTGGGCTTCCTCTTCTTTTTTGCGTAACTCAGATTCCTAAGGGATCATCACAGCTGAAACAACTCCCTGCGCTGCAATGCTGGTAATTTGATGAATGTAATGGTGAGGACAGAAATGTCTGACTGGTCAAAGCTAGGTGGCTGTAGCTTTTAAACCCAAAGCAAATTTGGCTGCTGTTCTTGTAACAATAACAGCAGCTGCAACTCTTGTGGCTTCCTCTCCTGCTCATAGCTTCCCTCAAGGAAAATGGAAATGCGGTGGTGACAAGACTGAGAAACTGCTTAAAGGGGAAATTTTCTTAAAATGTTTTTGGTAGTTTGTTGGATTTTTTTTTTTTAAATGCCATTAGTGAGTTAAAGAAACAAGTACTGACTGCTGAGAGAGAAGTGTGCTGTTAACCTGAGATGACCAGCAGCAGCTGCATAACTACAGAAAGACTTCTCATACTTTCCTACAAGTCTGTAATCATGCTCTGGGAAGACCACTCAAGAGCTCTTTCATCTGTTTGGGAGAAACACAGTCCCCACTTGCTGCTTGTCACCTGCTTCCTAATTGAGCCTTTTGTAAAAGGCTTGAGCGAGGTTTCTGAGTAGACACATAAGTGCTGCCCCAACGTGTTTAGGAGGCCTGCCAGTCTCCAGGCAGTCACTGAAAACTATCAGCTGTGATAGTGCCACTGGGGAATCTCATCTCTTCTCATTTTTCCCCCCTCAATCATTGCCCTTCACTTCCACGGCACTTTGCCAAGCGTCGAGTGTTTGCATGTAGAGAAGATTGGTCTTTTGTGTTCTAAGGGCCAGTCTGGTCCAACAGCTACGTTGTGATGATGCCAGCTGGTCTGGAAATTGTCATGATGTTAGCATTTTTGGAACACTCACCTATTTCTTTTCCTGATAAAAATTATGAAGTGCCAGCACAGCTAACAACACAGACTTCATGGATGTAAACAAGTCCTCCACTTATTTGAGGAGACCTTGCTCAAGGCTCTGTTGCCATAGCTAACAAATCCTTTGCTGGAGGTGACAGATATGAACTTTTAAACTGTTGTCTGTGCAACTGCCAGATGCCAGTGTGCTGTTCTCTGGGGCAAGGAGAGATACGGCAGGTGTTAACTGAAGATTTGAATCAGTCAAGCAATAAATGCCTCAGACAATGAGAATGGTTTGTGTGGTGAGCAGTATCTGTAAGGGCAAGTGATGAACAGATTGCTTGCTGAGGCTTAGCAGGCATAGGCACTGAGACTTCACTGAGTGGTTCTCAGGTATTCCTTATCTCGATAACTGCTTCCAGGAAGATGAGATTGTATATGCTTTTTATTTTTTGTGCATCTAGATTGATAGGTTACTAGAATGAATATTGCCATGGGGTACTGGTTTTCTGTTATGTCATAGATTCATAGAATGGTTTGGGTTGGAAGGGATCTTGAAGATCATCCAGTTCCACCCCCCCTGTCATGGGCAGGGACACCTTCCACTAGATCACATTGCTTAAAGCCTTATCCAATCTGACCTTGACTCCTCCATGAATTTTCTGGGCAACCTGTTCCAGTGCCTCACCACTCTCACAGTAACAAATTTCTTCCTAATATCTCATCTAAATCACCCCTCTTTCATCTTACAAGTGTTCCTCTCATCCTGTCACTGCACTCCCTGATGAAGAGCCCCTCCTCAGCTTTCCTGTAGGCCCATTTATGTTCCTATTTGTATTTTAAGGGGTTGTGTGCTATTAGGTATGTATTTGATATCCAGGTCAAGGGGAAACTTTGGAGCTTGCTGCGCAGAGTTTGTGGGTGTTTGTTAATAATAAACGCTGTGTACCCTGGGCTTCGAGCAGTCAGCCAGTCTGAGCCAGGCATGGCTGGTCAGCAGACATGGGCTTCTTCTCTGTAGGTGGTATTGCCATGCATGGTCGGTAAATCCATTTTTAGACAGCCATGAACATTAAGTGCAAGAGCTCTACAGCTCACAAGTGAGGATTAAGCTCTTTCTATATTGTGTATTACTGATAATATGGGACTTTATTGACTATTTATTTATTGACCACTTTTCTACCATTCCTTAGGACAGCACAAACCTGTTAATATTTAGCTTCTACCAAACCCACTTTTGCTGGCCTACAGTTCTCCTCTCCTCCCAGTCGTTTTTTTCTGCCTCAGAAGAACCTTATGTGCTCCGTTTCCACAAACCTACCCAAATTGTGGACTGTCTTCTCCTGTCATTCTGTCTGACTCTTGGGTTTACCAGGCTGAGAGAACACTTAATGTGGCTCTTCCAGGAGGATCTAGATGTTGAAAGTGCTTGCCTTGCAGAGAAGAGAAGTAACAGTCACAGCTTGCTGTACAATTTTTGAATTTGCAGAGATTTAGTTATATTAATCCCTACATTTTTTGTTGCTGTCACCAAATCCTCCACTTTTTACTAGAGGAGTCTGGAGATTCAATTTTGTTGCAATGTTTTTTGCTTCCTATGATCTTTGCAGTTGTGATACAGGGATTCTCCCTACCGTGCAAGATAGATGGTCTTCTACAGGAGAGTGAATTACAGCAGAATCCATGTGATTGCATGCTATTTGCAGCAATCAGCAGTTGGCATAGTGCTGTGGGACACAGGTTTCTAACAAGCACTACAGCCAGTACCTTACCTGGAAGGAGAGCGGAGAACATAGGGTGAGCCAGTCATTTTGTCTGTGCATCTACAGAGAAAAACAATTATAGAGAATGTGTCCCTACTCTTGCCTGAAACAGCAGATTCATATATGATTTGGGCATCACAGAATCATAGAATCACTTGGCTGTAAATGACCTTTGAGATCATCAAGCCCAATCATACCTGTCCACTACTAAACCATATACCTAAGTGCTTCATCTACCCATCTTTTGAATACCTTCAGGGATGGTGACTCCACCACCTCCCTGGGCAGCTGTACCAGTGCCTGACAACCCTTTCAGTAGAGAAGTTTTTCCTGATGTCTAATCTGAACCTCCCCTGGCACAACTTGAGGCCTTTTCCTCTCATCCTATTACCTGTCACTTAGGAGAAGAGATGAGGCTTGATTTGAGATGGGTGAGACCACTGGAGAGGTTAGCAAGCTGGCTGCTATCTGGTGGCCAGTGCCTGCACAGAGGAGTGATTCCTCGTGGATAAACTACCTGCTCACAAGTATAGGGGTGTCCTGACTTTATCCAGAGTAATGCCTTTAGTCATTGCAGTTGTCTAGAAAGACATGAGCACCTCTTTGAGAGTTAGCGGGAAAGCAGGTGTGTTTCCCAGAGTTCAAACCCTGCCAGGACATTTGCTGTATTTAAAATCCCGTTCTTTTCATTTGCAGCATGCTAAAAATCAGCTGTGTCATTAATACTGTTTTGCTATGAGTTTTATATGTCTTTGTAATTGTGACTTGAATTGTGACTTGTGCAGGGTTACTCAATTATCACTTACATTGCTGCAATATTGAGTGTTGTGTGTGCATCTTTTATGTAGACTGGAAAAACTAGTGCTTTTAAAGTTGAAATGTTTTAAATTTAAGTTGATTTTGAAAACAAATCTGTTAATATTGTATTGGAGAGAAAAAAATTGAAATTAGGAAGTTGGTGGTGGTAGCAAACATATCGTGGTTGAGGATCTTTAGTTTGTTCATTGCCTGATGGGAATATAGCATATTCTTTGCCATATAACTGTAAAGTCCGCAGCTTTCAGTTAATAACACACAGATTTTATGGTGTCTTTCAGTGTGGTCCAGTGGTGGTGGAGGAAGCTGCAGGAATTGAGGCAGGGAGCTAGCTGAGCTAGCAGTGGTGGGACTGAAGTATTGCATATGCTGTGCACAGTGGTAGGCAGGACTTAATTGTAGCTGGTCATTACAAAGAATTGCCTTTTTAATAGTCGTGGCTAACACCCTGTAACAAGGGCTCTTTAATAACGTTATTCATATGCTTGTTCTGTGCTTACCCCACATCCTTTTCTACCACTGAGGCCTGTGCCTGAGCAGATAGATAACTTCTTATTAATAGATAAAGAATACCACTTGCTTGTAGTTAGGATTGTCCTCTTATCTGAATCGTAGAGGGTCTGAAGAAGATTATTTCGCCTTTTCTCATCCTCCCACTGTTTTTATCTTCAATAAATGTCCTGTGGATGGTGGTGCATGAGAGAAGTCACTTATCAGAGGCCAGGCAACCTCTTTATTTTAGCGAAGCAACCAGACAAGAAGGAAATCTGCCCAGACACAGGGACTGAGAGATTGTTGTGCAAACAAAGACTGACTGCTTCACAGAACCATGCATTTGAAGGCTGCTGATTTCATCTGACATTAGTAAAGTTTTAAATGGACTGAGGTTTTTTATGTTCTTTTTCTAGTGGGGTTTGGCTGTTACAGCTCACATTTCCAACACCACCCTGGAAGAAGGAAATTACAGCAGCAATCGATGTTGGTGCTTAAATTGGCTGAATCGGTCTTGCATGAACTACAATTGTAACCTCAGCCTATGCTTCACTCATCTTTCTGTTTTGTGAAACTGTTCAAAAAAATGTTTTAATCTGTCCAGATATATGTACCTAATAATATATGGGGTGTTGCTTCACTGTGTTGAGATGTAACATTAAGAAATGTGCAACTGCAGTTAGTGATATTTCTGCAGGGCATGGTTATCCTGATTGGCTCACTTAGGGATGGAAAATTCCACTTACTAACTTGGCTGGTGTCACAAACTGGAAACTTCAACTTTTTTTAGTTCAAATACAAAAAATATTTAGTTCATATTATTATTTTTTTTAAAAAAAGGCTGTAGTAAAATTGGATATGAGTCAGTGCTGTCCCTTGCTCTAGATCTGCAGACGGAGAGTTTCTGTAATATTGCTTGCATTAGAACTTGGGTAAGTTTTAGGAGGCTGGAAATCAAACCATTTTTAACAATTTAACGGATAGTTCTCAGGGTCCCACTCTTTTCAGATTTGGGAGGAGAGACCTTAAAGCAGTATAAAGGTTCATAGTGCTCCAGCAAGTGCAGTGGAGAAACTCTCTTCTCAATGATGTTTTGCAGCAAACAAGGGAAAAAAGAAACGTGTTTATATCTTCTAGACCAGGGGTGTCAAACTCATGGCTCCCACTGCTCTCCTGCTCCTGCTGCGTAACACATGTCACACACTGCACACGTGACCAGCGCTGGCAGGAACACAGGGACAAGGAGCTGAGTGCTGTCACCAGGTAAAACAAAGTGAAGAGCTGGATTCAGCCTGCGAGCCGTGAGTTTGACACGCCTGCTCTAGAGGATTAAATTGTCAGAGAAGGGTGGAAAGGAAAAGCACTTTCAAGTATTGTGAACTAGTAATTGGAAACTGATAAACCTGAG
The DNA here is from genome assembly GCA_033558185.1 of Dromococcyx pavoninus. Taxonomy (NCBI): domain Eukaryota; kingdom Metazoa; phylum Chordata; class Aves; order Cuculiformes; family Neomorphidae; genus Dromococcyx; species Dromococcyx pavoninus. Next base: position 296,996 of record JAUMJL010000213.1, read on the forward strand.
CTGCTGCCTAGAGTCTTTGTACAAATGTAGTACTATGCTGAATCCTGTCCCCTGATCTTTTCCCCCCTGAACTGTGCTAATTTGTAATTAGTTAGTTGCAATGCATCTCCTAATGCAAGAGATTGGGGAAGATGATAGCTAGGAAACATTAAAAGAGGGAATTATTGTGCGTTTGCACCACATGGAAGGAAATTTGGGTGGGACAAAATGAGGCATATAAAGGAGAAGAAATATGTAGTGTAATGTAGGGAAAGAAGAGGAGAGAGGAATAAAGAACAGGAAAAAAAACCCAAAAGAAATACTGGAGACAAAAAGTAATAATACAGCTTCCTATGGGAGAGTGCAGCAGAGGGGGGTGCCATGAAGAAAGATAAGAAAAATTCTGAGAAAAGCAAGAACGTGGTTATATATTGCATGGAAAATAATTCAGTGAAGAGATAATGCAGTGCTGGGTGGATTATACATGACAATGTATGTGTCACAGTATTATGGTAAATCTTTGAGATAAGAGTTACAGTGTTTCTCTACAATAGGGCATCTTGAGGCATTTTTGCTTCTTATCAACACTCTCTTTCCTCCCCGCGGTTTAGTTGGCATTTCACATCTTAGTTCTATATAGAAAAGGAAAATTGTTTTCCACAGTTAAAAGTTACACAGTAAGACAGCAGTTTCAGCCTGTCAGTTCAAGATATGAACTTGGGATTTGCAAAACCCACGTTCAGTTCCTTTCTGCAACGAAGATTTTGTATATTGTTCTTGGTACTACTGCAACAGCTAGAAGTCCCAGGCAAGGAGTAAGCCACCCACAGTGGGTTAACTCCAGTCAGCAGCCAAGCACCCTCCCAGCCTCTCACTCCCATCTCCTGCAGGGTGGCGAGAAAATAGAAGGAAAGCAAAAAGACCCGTGGATTAAGATAATTACAGTTTTATAAGGAAAGCATAAGCTGCAAGTGCCAGCAAAGCAAAAGGAGGAATTTACTCACTACTCCCCATCCGCTGGCAGGTGTTTAGCCACTTCCTGGAATGCAGGACCTCAGCATTTGTGGTGGTTGCTTGGGTAGACAAACACCATAGCCTTGAACATTTTCTCTTACACCTCATTTTCTTGAGCTTTTAACACTGAACATGACATTGTATGGTCTGGAACAACCCTTTGGTCAGTTGGAGACAGCTATCCTGACTGTCCCTTCCCACTGTCTTGCCCACTTGCAAGTCTACTTGCTTTGGGGTGAGGAGAGGGAAAAGAGAGACAGAAAGCCTGCTTCTGTGCAAGCACTGTTTAGCAGCAGCCAAAAGATGTGTTATCAACACTGTTTTAACCACAAATGGAGAGCACAGAGCCAGATGAGCTGCTGTGATGGCAGTTAGGTCTATCCCAACTACTGCCACAACTGTACAGGGTGTTGTGCAGGCACAGTGGGAAAGGGGATCTCTTACTTTGCAGTCCTTAATGGAATTGTGAAAGAACAGCTGGATACAGGCAAGTGATAATATGTGTGGTACAGAGCAGTCAGGAATAGTCAAAAGGATAAATAGTAAAGTAGTCTTAGCATTGAAGATGGTGGTTCCAGTTAGAAAACAGTTTATTTGCAATGTCTTGTGTGTGGCAGATTTTTTTTGCAACACATGATAACAAATTCTACTGTAAGTAAATGAGTGGCAGATAGGAAATAAATGCCAATTCCCATTTTACAAGTGAGCTAGGACTCTCATTTTTTTAATCATCTGGTGTAATGGCAACAAATCAACCAAAAAGCATAAAACTCAACTCCTAGAAGACCAACTGTTTCCTACTATTTTACTTGTTCTGTGGCGTCCTCCTTGGGTGTGTTAGGGTCATTCCCACACGTTCTTACCCATGCTTGTCTCTTGCATCTGCAATCTGTTGATTGTTGATTTGGGCTTTTTTGGTGGGGAGGGTTTGTTGTTTGCTTTTGGTTTTTCGTTTTTTTTTTTTTTAATGGGCATCTATTCTCATTCACACTATAAAGGAAAGCAGTCATCTTGATCTAGAGGTTTATTTGTGGTGCTCAAGCTGTGCTCAACATTTTTGCTTTATTTTACATGTTTAAAGTGTTTTGAAGGTGAAAAAGTTCAGCACAATACATGTGAAGTCTTTATTAGTCCTCATTGGGGAATGGGGGAGCTGAAGCAGTAAATACAGGATTTACCAAAGTTCAGACAGTAAGATGGTTACTAAACTGGAGTCAGAGTTCAAGAGCCAGTGACATTCAGTTCCTCCCTCGTTGTGTCAATGTTTGTGGAAATGTGTCTTTAATGCTCATAACATTGGGTTTTCCTTTACAGTAGCTTCTTGGAGATCATGCTGGATTTATATTTGTGCAGGTAGCTGTGCCTGAAGAGAATTTAGTTCTCTCCAAATGTTACAAGAGAATTAAGAATTGGTAATAAAGCCAGAGCTTTATTTATTACATCCATTAAAACAGGACAGTAGGAAAAAAGGTAATACAGAGCACTTGCACAGATTGATTCCTGGGTTATAAAATTGTTCTGTGGTCAAATATACTGCAGTTTTCTACCACATGATCAGAAAATGCTTAGTGGGTACCTAGAGAGCAAAACAAGTTCTTTCTTATGTTGTGGTTCCTTCATTATCCTCAGGACACTACTGAGGAAAATCGTGTCTGTAATCTCTTGAGTGGTGGGCAATGCCCTTCTGCCTGCCCCTCCCTTGAAGCAGGTGGTTCTCTGTTGATATGCTTTGAACTTGCCAGCATATTCCAGGTTCTTCCATCTTTGCTGGTACACTCCTGAACAACTATGGTAGTGGAGTCCAGCCTATTGGTCCTGAGATACAGGCAGCTCTTGGGCAGGTTCACGGTGGCCCATGTGAGTGATGATAGGACTGGAAACTGCAGGAAGATCTATCCACCAGAGGGGCTGAGGATTGTGTTGCTGGTTTGCTCTCGGTCTCAGCATCATGGCAATTCCACTCCTGAGAAGCTAGGATGTTTGGAGTCGAGCTCTGTAACCTAGCTGCATCTGCAGGACTACAGCCAGCCAAGAGTAAGGGCAGGGAATTAGGTGGAATTCAAACCATCTGAAATCAGTACAATGGCATCTGGGCATAATGCCATAGGCCTTTTCTCCAGTGTGCATTTGCCTTAGGAGTAAGTGGAAGGTGGCACTTCCTTCTGTATATAATCTCTCCTTTCCTTAAGAAGGTGTTGAATTTTCCTGCAGTGGAAGATTGACTTCCTTGAAGTCTTGTTACACATTTTCCTTGTTTTTTACTGGGTGTAATCAATGACCAATGGACTTCAGACGCTCATTCTTTGACAGAGTCAAGAAACAGAGAGGAAAACCACTGATTTGTTAGGGTCCATGGGTTAGCTTTTGAATGAAAAATGTATCAGGAAAGAGCAAATTATGTTCCATTTTTGGTAGAGCTGTGCTCGGTTCAAATCAGAATGGAATTTAGACTTGGGAGCTTATGTCAGTGCTATTCAAGAGCCAACATTTTCCACAGACACGATTGCAGAGGATGTGGTTGCCTTGTCTCCAGCTCAAAATAGAGAAGAGAACGCAACCTCTTACCATCTTTTGTTTTTTATGTCTGTTTTCTCTGGTAAGGTGCTGAGTGCCTACTGGCAACTGCTGAGTGCCTTTAGCTTGCATTGGCTTCACTGTGAGATAGTTCCTGATACACACCGGTGTTCCTAAACACACTTCATCACTCCCTTCAAATAGCAGGTTCGATGAAAAGTCACATTTAAGTCAGTGATCTTCTGTGAAACAGAGCAAATACAGAACTTCATTTAAATCCAAAAATCCCTCCTTGGAATCAATTGATGCATGTGTTCCTTGTTTTCCTTTTCAGAAACCAGAAAGCACTTAAATAGTAGTGTCCTGCAGGGTGTCCCTCATCCCTTTTATAATGCAGGTTCGAAGCCTGGTTATATTTTGTGAAGCACAGTGAAATCTTCTAATGAGACCAACCATCATTTAGCCTGTACTTCTGGTCTGACTGGCTTGCTGGTTATGGGTTACATGTCTGCTGCTCTCCTAATCTGTGAAATACTGTATCGAAATGATCTGGCAGTGACCTAATTTTTTTGTGCCTCTAGTTTTTATTTTCAAGATGTATTAACCTGCTCCTGTGAGCACAGAGGCATAAAGAAGACTCATGACATTTGATCATTTTAATGCTTTGCCATTCATTTCTCTTTCTCTCTGTGCCACAAGCTGACTTCTAAGATATATGTTGAACTCTATCCCAGACAGTTATATATTAATCATTTCGTCGCTCAATTTCAAGTTCTTTGGAAACATTAATTCCAGGGGGGAAAAAATACAGTCATCACCCAGTATATCATGACAAACCAATATCTGGTGAAGGAGCTTTGATGTTCATCGCTTTTAAAGGACAAATAATGTTATGCAGTTCTGTTTCCTACATTTGTTAGCATTCTTGTTCAACAGGTGAGTTTTAAACTCTGGCTGTACCTGCTAGCTGTGCAGGCAAGGTAGTGTGGCAGACCTGGTATAGCTTTGTATAAAGTTGTGGATATAGTCCCCTTTGCATTTGCCCTGTGAAACAGCATTATGTGTGATCAGAGAGCCCTCGTTAGCAATTGTCTGTAAATCCAACATTGTGAAATTCGTGCTAAGAAAGGAAATCTTTGAAAGAAATACCTCTTGCCATGCAGTGATTTCTTCCTCCCTGTGTGCTGAGGCAGATCTCAAATTAAAGAAGGGAGAATCTTTACTAATTGTTTTTGGAGTTGTTTTAATTTTGAGGTTCACTTGGAATGAAAAGCATGTTTATTCTATACATGTTTCTATCCTGTTCTTAGGAGCTGAACAGATTCTTCGCTGACTGGTTGGTACCTTGTATCCTCTTATTTCTGAGGAATGTAACACCTCAGATGAATTTTCTGACCTTGTCTTTGGTTGGCTCACATTCTTCTTTACACTTCTCAGTTTATTATACCTTTAAGTGAAAAAAAAACCCTAACGTTTATGTGTTCATGAAGATGAAAGAACTTCGTCTGGTTTAAACTAAGGGGTATTTTTACCAGTGCTTCTTATTATTTGAATGGTGGTTGTACTTCAAGGATCCATTCCTTCTTATCCTTTGTACACAGTAAAAAAGTAGGTAAAGTTAATGATTCAAGCATGAAATGAGCCAACAGGCAGATTTAATATTTCTGTGAATTAGCGCTTCCTTCTTGATTTGTACAGTATAATTGAAACTGAGAACTGGTTATTGTGAAGACACCTGAATATGGGAGACCTCTTTTAGCCCTTGGTGATTAGAGAAGTGCTTTCCACATCCCGCCTTTATTCAAGAGCAAGACTGAACACTTGCTGTTACTTCTTGTTGAGTCTTCCTGTAGAATGACTTTTCATTAAATTTAGTTTTCATCTTCTCCAGAAAATAATACCTGTGTGTCTTGCATCACTTCAAGTGTTCTCCTAGATTATAGGGTAAATGACTTGCTGATCTTCTGATTGTTCAAGTTATTCAACACCTAAGTCAGATGACTCTTTGCTTAACTCTCATTAAGATTCAAGGAACTGTGATGGATGGTCTGCGGCAGCCTGAGCCAGCGTGGTTACTGGCTGCTGCCATCCTGCTCAGTCCTTCCTATGCTTTCCCTTGTAGTCCTAGCTTCTCCATCACATGTCCTTGCTCACCTGACCCTGCCTTGTGTAGAAGCAGAGTCAGTACAGCCTTTTTTAATAGTTCACTTTTCTTCTGGCTTAGTACACTGAGGTGGCTCAGCATAGATGAGTGGAGAAGTCAGTACATGACAGGGAGTGAAATCAGGGTGGGAAGGAGAAAGTGACAAAGGCTATGGCCCCTCATGAAACCAGAGCTTAATGTAGACCTGATGTATGTAGACACAGGTTGGAGAAAACTTAATTAGGTAATTAATAAAGGTAATTTTAACCTTGGAATTAAAGAACTGGGCCAGAAGTCTTTACATGCTGAATTGCAGAGAACATTGCTTTGTTGTTTTCTAAGAAATGTACCATAACAGAAAGCTCTGCCATGTACAAGTTGCAAGACTTTGTGCATTTAGGACTGCCCAAGTGGCTCAACTGTGAGACCCAGAGAACACACATGGTACAGACAGAAACACTAAACATGCAGGAAGCTGCTGTGATGTTACACACCCAAACCAGAGGGCAGAAACATATTTGGAGAGTCAGAGACGCAACAATATTGTGCATTTGCAAAGGCACGTGTAACCTCCATTTTTAAGAAGCATTGAGCATGATCTAGTCTTGCAAAGTTCTATTTTCCCTACTCTGTATCTGTTTCAAAGACGTAGGCTTACTCTAGTGCAGAAGCTTGTCACTGGCTTGGACTGAGCATTGCTTACAATGCTAATATCGATTACTTGGAGTATCACGGTAAAATTAGTGGAACTGGGCCTGATATAACAACAGCTTGGCCACTTGTGTGGGAAAAGATCCCACAGCATTGACTTTTCTCTTTGGAGCCACCTTTTTGAGGTGGTTCACTGCCGCAACATTGACATGACTGTGGATACAGTTTGGCCAAAGTGGCAGGTTCTTATGTGTGTGTAGAGCATTTGGTTGCCCTGGAGGATGCAAATATTTAGACTGTCCACTTAGAAACAAGCAGGTGAAACTCAGTTAAAATTACGTTGGGAAGAATCTAAGCTATGTTGTTTGGCTATTGGGTCTTTTTTTCCCTTTTGATCTTAAGGAAATTATTCTAATAATGAATACTGTTGGTTAGTGGTTTGAAAGATGAGTGTGTAGGAAAGGATGGTGCAGTCTTGAAGTGCTGGCTTCCTCAGATCATTTTTTAATGTCTTGGAGAAACACTTTAAATGTGAATCATTACTGCTCCAAGCTGACTTTGATTCAACTAGAATTACAGTGACTGAAAGCATGCATTGAAAAAGTCTGTAATAAGAAAATATTTGTGTATATCCTAGGTAGATTTATTTTTATCACCCAGACTAGCCAGGCTCATAGAAGCAGCAAGATTACTAAAATAAAGAAATAGCTTTAGATTAAAAACTAAAATAGCTTCTGTCCTTTGCAAGCCTACAACTGAAAGAAGTTGTACAAAAATGGTTTAAAGTTTTATGTGACAATGTTAACGTATTAAAGCTTTATAACTATTGTATTGGAGTGAGGTGACTCAATTAGTTCCTCCAAATGTTTATACTATTTGCTGATACTACTTTATAGTCTGCTAATACTCCTGCTCTGCAGGTTGTAGGAAAGGAAGGGTAAAACTGTTAGTTCGGTTGCAGCCAGGTCCTCCAATTTTGCATGTGAGAAATCTCACTAAATGGGAGTAAAGGTACATTCATTCTTGGGCACCTTATTTTTACAGCTCTCAGTGCTTTCCTTTGGAAAATCTGTGGGGTTTATAGGCTTCGGTCACTGGTGCAGCTCCAGGCATTCAGTGCCTCTTCTCTATTGGAGTTGTTCAGCCTGGAGAAGAAGAGGCTCCAGGGAGACCTCATAGTTGCTTTCCAGTGCCTGAAGGGGCCTACATGAAAGCTGGGGAGGGACTTTTTACAAGGGCTTGTAGTAATAGGATGAGGGGAATGGCTTTAAATTGGAAGGGGGAATATGAGGGTGATGAAACACTGGCACAGGTTGCCCAGGGGAGCTGTGGATGCCCCCTCCCTGGAAGTGTTCAAGGCCAGGTTGGATGGTTCTTGATCAGCCTGGTCTGGTGGGAGGTGTCCCTGACCATGGCAGGGGGGGTTGGAACCAGATGGTCTTTACGGTCCCTTCCAACCCAAACCGTTCTATGATTCTACGATTCTATTTGAGACCTCTTGTATTGTAGACAGAGACTTCTTCAGGTTGAATTCGTTAGGCTGAAACTCCTAACAGTTGGCTCTTTCCCCACTCCTAGTGGTTGCTTTAGCTCATTTAACAGCAAAAAAACCCCATTATTATCATGCTCATTACTTTGTCCTCCATTTTGTTGGCCCAATCCAATTTACACAAGATAGTTGCCTTCTGTTTCTAAGTGCCATTTGGTTGTGTTTAAAATCATCTCTTCGTCTGCCTGAGCACTGTTGTAAAAATCTTTATTGTTCCTTTTGTCTTTCAGATCGCACTGCTGGTTGGATTCATCAGTGTAAATAATTCTCAGTGGACGGATTACAGTGCATACAGCTACTTTCAGATTGTCACCATGTGTGACTTGGTTATGATTTTGTTCTTCTACATTATCCACATTTTCAGAATCTACAGGAAGCTCACTTGCGTTAGCTGGCCACTTGCGGTAAGCTTTTTAATGGTCTGGGTTCCCTGCCTCTCTCTTCGGGTTGTGTTTCGATTCCTTAGGCCAGTTTCTTGTGCTGTCACACAACAATAGGTTGTCTTTCTGATAATTCTTTTTGCTCTGTATACAAATCCTTTTTTTTTTTAAGTTCAGCAGATGCTGTCAATTTTTTTAGCTGATTTGGATCTGATCCTACCCTCCTTTACTCAGGTATAAATCCAGTTTTAATCCAAGGAAGACAATATTGTTATTCTGAGACAATTGAAAAAAAGCTGCTGATTATCAAGCCATGAACAGCTGAGTCCTAGCTCAGGTCATTTATAGCAGCTAAGGGGTTGCTGGAGTACCAAATCATAGCATTAGAATTCATGTACTACATCCTGTCCCAAAATAAAGTTTATGAGTACTATTTAAGTCAAATGTGTCTCATTTTGGTATGGTTTCAGGTACCTTAAACAATAGCAAGAAATAGGAGCCTCAGCCAGATTGCCATAGCCTGGCCATTTCTGGGATATCCTGCAGGATGTCCTCACATTTCCCCTGCACATCCATCTCTCATGTCCTAGCAGAGAATTAACAAGCAGCACAGAAAATGTGAGACCTGAACTTCCTCAGTAGCCTTGCGTCAGGTCAGCTAACAGTGGTGTCCTAGTGTGGGATAGTGGATTTTAATAACCTCTTAGAACATGTCTCCTTTATGCATAGTCACATGTTAGTTCCACAGAGGAAGGACCAAAGCAATGGGGAAAGCCAAGCGGAGAAGATATAAAGGTATTTTGAAATCCAAGAGTGGTTGGATGGAATTTAATGGAAGCTATGTAAGTAGTTTACAGATCTAAGATAACGGTTTGTCCATCCACCCATTTCGAACCAGAAAGAAAAATTTAGTTTTCTTTCTCTTTTTAGCTAAAGGATATGGATAGACTTGCTCCTCTTTTAATATCTTTAAAAGTGTAGCACCACTGTGTGTCTCTAGAAAGTCCTTCTTTATATAGAGCAGGGGTGTCAAACTCACAGCTCCCGCTGCTCTCCTCCTGGGGCGTAATGCGCGTCACACGCTGCACACATGACCAGCGCTGGCAGGAGCACAGGGGCAAGGAGCTCGGCACTGCCGCTGGGGACAAACAAGGTGCTAGGCCAGATAAAACAAGGTGGAGGGCTGGATTCGGCCTGTGGGCCATGAGTTTGACACCCCTGATCTAGAGATAATACAGAGGCAGGGGCTGAAATAAGAGATTGAAATAAGTTAATAAATGACAATTTGCAAAGCAGTATTTAACATGGGCATTCCTGTAGCAGGATTCTGCCATTTTGACCTCTGCATTGGCTAATTTTGGTCTTTGTTGTACAGTTAATCAATCCTAAAGGTTCCAGAGTCACTAATTTAAGGCACTGCAGTTTATTGCTGCACAGCTTTGGATAGCTTTATGGGATGGGATGCTTGAACATTGGCCACTCTTTTACAACCAGCCTCCTTCTTAGTTACGCATTTAAATATCTTTAGAATAGTATAGGAAGATCTGTAAGGGACTTCGAGCAACTATAGCTGGTGTTTGGCTGAGCCTCCTGGCAGGATCTTTGCATTGCAGTCAGAGGTGTGATTTGTAGTCGGGAAAGCTGCCATGATTCAAGAGGTTGTTCAGCACTGGAACCTTTTAAAGCTGGGAAGTATTTATCTAGAGAGGCACGCGCCCAGCCCTGCCAGGGGTTGGTTCTCCATGTAATTTAGCCTTTGATGATTCTTTTGTACCTTTTCCGATCCTTGGGATTCCTCTAAAGTCGTGGCCTGTGTACACTGCTTTATTTGGTGTCTCTGAGGAGGCAGTGGCATACCTTATTTGCGTGCTGCATCATGGACTAACCAGAGAAGCCTCCTCATGGAAATAATTCATTCTAGCAAAAGTAAGGGTCCATCACTTGGTTACCTGAAACAAGGTTACAAATGAGGAAAGTAAGTCTCAGACTCAGAGCCTACTTTATGACAAAAATCTTCCTCAGCTGTTTATAAAGATGTGAGCAGAGGTAACCTGTGGTGTGATATGATAGACTATTTCTCTTCTGGGATGTCATAGAACAGTTTCCTTTTGGGACTACATTGTCTCTTCTTCAGTTTGAGACAGAATCTCTCCTTTCCCTTAGACACAGCATTTGCTTGGTTCATGCTGGCAGTGCAACACAGATAAAGTAAGCAAATACCCTCCTGCCCACCCCACCATGCAAAAGAAACAACCCGTGACAGGAGAGTGGAACTGGATGATCTTTAAGGTCCCTTCCAACCCAAACCATTCTATGATTCTGTGTTCAGTTTGCAAACACCCATACTGGCTAACATAAGCTTCATGAAGTTTCAATCTAAATCCACAGATAACCCCTGCCAAGGTAAAATTGACACCTGGATGGATACTCATCACACTGGAGAAGGGCTTAAGTACAGTGCCTCATTGCTCTCCCAGAAAAAACACGGCATCATGTTTTACCACAGGACAGCTGTAGCCACAGTTACCAACTGAGGAGCCTGGCTGTTGGTTAGGAGTGACTGCGTAGTTGTGCTTTTTCATGGCTTCTCTCCTGTTGCCAGTCTTGGTTGATGTAGGCTGTCAGTAAATCCAGCAGTAGATCCACTGCTTACTTTCTAAGATGATCAGAAGTAGGACCATTTCGTTTTCCACTTACACTATTTGCTGCCATTCATTGCCATTTCATATAGGCTAAACAAATATGTCCTTGAGGCTTCTTTCTTCCTCCAGAACTGTCTCTTTGAATGAGGTGCATTCTTGATGCAATAAAGATCCATGTTTCACCCTCACTAATGTACCATGTTGAATTGAAAAGATTGTGTCCACACCCAGTGAGTAGACCTTATTCCAGTGACTCTAGTAGGCCTGAAGATCGGATCTCTCTCCCTTTTTGAACAGAAAATCAGGTGTCGTACAAAACCCACTCACAAGGTGGGGTCTGGGGTCTTTTTTTTTAGCCTTTTAAACTATTTCTAAATTTTTTTCTTTTGACTGGTGTTTTGTCCTCCAGCTTGGAGCAACCTGTCAACTTCTCTTCATTCTGAGGCATATCCAAGTGCTTTCTTGATAAGTTTCCCTTCTGATGTGAGCTGTCCTTGTATTTACAGGAGTTTCTTCATTATTTAATCGGTACAATTCTGCTTCTCATTGCATCAATTGTTGCAGCATCCAAGAGTTACAATTTGACTGGACTTGTGGCTGGAGCGGTAAGACTGTGTTTATTGGTCTTGATACCTTTTAATTGCAATATATATTAAGTAGGGCGTTGGAAATCTATTACTTGTAATTTTATTTTCTTACAGACTTGACTTGCTTGTGTCTTGTTTGGGTGAATTACCTTCTAGCTCCTGTCAGGGAATGTTCTGTTGCACAATGCCAACAAAAATATTTTGTTATGAGACTCCAGACTTCCTAACGCTACTAAAATGGGTGTTTGTCCTGTCAGAGAGTTGAAACCAAAGTCTCCTGCTTTAACTCACAGGAAATAATATCTTTAGGGGGAGAATTACGACAATTAAGTTTTGATAAATGGCTGTTGTAGCAGCTAGAAGTTACCTAAAGGATTTCACTCCAGGCTTCAGCTTTTGATGCCTCCTGTTCCTGAATAGAGCCCTGTTCAAGCTAATATCTCCTGAGCTAAAACCCATTGGGGTCCTGGACTAGAAGATGCTCTCTGCCTCTGTTGGCTGGAGACCTTTACAGAGAAAGGCATGACTTCTGAGTGTGGTTAACAGTATTTTCACAGCAGCAGGACATGAAATACAACTCCTCCAGAATAAAGAATTGCTTTCAGAAACTTAGTTAATGATGCAAATGGACGAGAAGACTTACCTGACTTGTTTATTTGGCAGATGGTAGGGAAAGGCTTGTTTGAATGGGCAATAAAAGAGCAGCAAGCAGAGGTGTTAGAAAAAGTTTTATTTGTTGCAGACTCCTACTGACAGCTCTGGAGGCTGGAACTCTATGCTGCTGTCCAGCTTTTTCTCCCTCCTTGCATATGACTCTCAATCTATCTTTCAGCCACTGTTTTGACAAGACATAAGCTGCTATGATAGTGTGGAAACTTTTTATTTTTAGTATGTTGGCAGAATTTAGTAGAAAAATCACTTATTTGGGTCTGTTCATGTCATAAAATATGTTGCTGAATATACAAGAGCGTCCATACGTTCATGGAATATGTGTCATCTTGTGTTCCATAAGTACTTGTGGTTTGTTTGTTTTCTCACCTAGACTTTCGGGTTTCTGGCAACAGTCCTTTGTGTTTTAAGCATGTGGTCATCTTACAAGGTTTCGTGCATCACGCAGTCCACAAGTAAGTATCATGCTTAGTAACTGCCGGAATGCTTCCCAAAATGAATATTTATATTTTCTACCACAGGGCAGTGTTTACCTGGGCTTATTAACCTCCTGTTCCTTGTAACTCAAAATTACTCATAAAGCAATAATTCCATATTTTCTGTCAACACAGACCTATCGCAGCTACTCACAGCTGTTAACAACTAACTACAAGAGCAGAATAACTTGCTTGTAGCAAGCAGTGAATGTGTCAGTGCTTTCTTTTCTCCCTCCCCTACCTCCTACCTCCTGTGTGTTCCTTAATCAAGTAGATGGATTTGTTTGTGGCAACGCAAGTGACACTCTCTTCCTTTTCAAAGATGCATCTGTATGACTCCTTCATCTCTGCAAGACGTCTGCCTTACAAACTAGGATACCAAAGAGGAGCATCCACTACTGGGGAGAGAGCATGGGTATTTTGTTACTAGCCTGGACAGCCAGTAGCTTCTGAAGAACTACTTGAACACCTGTGCAAAGCAATGTTGTGAACCAAAGTTTTTTTGCTCCCCCCACTCCGCCCCCCCACCCAAAGAAGTTTATAATGGAGAACTTGCGTTTTTGAGCTTTACAGAAAAAGATGACTTCTGTCTCACAAGCTGGGTTGTGGTCATTTCCAGCTATTTGCAATAAGTGCATTTAAAACTCATTTGGAGAGTCCTTTGGTTTTCCTTTCAGAGGGTTGGAAAATTTGCTTCTGATTTCCTCCCACTGTTTACAGAAGGGAAATCCTTCAAATTCCTACCTGATCATTAACTTCCAAGGATGATTTGTTTAACGAAGGAACTGTTAAAAACTGATTTATGCCTGGATGAGCTGAACCAAGCTCTTTCTGTCAGAACCGTGGACTTTTTCTACCATCAGCTCAGCCAGCATCAACAATTATGAACTGCAACTTGAATACATCACTGCAAGCACTCCTTGCTAGCCCCAACAGGGCACGATGAATCAGATTTTTCTCCATGAATTTTTAAAGGTTATTAACAATCAAAGATTGTTCTTAAAATTTCCCTCTGCCAAATACAACAAAATACATACCCAAGAATATTTGTTTATTGTTTTGTGGGATCTTATTTGTTCCTTTTCACAAATACTCATTTGTAAAATGGGTATTTGTAAAACCTATTCTGTAGAAAATTTCTGTGCATTCCCTATAAATTATTCTCTTTGACAGTCTAACAGTGTTTATGAGAGGCCCATTGTGAATGGAGCAATGTGCTTCTTTCTCTCTATTACATGTGGTTTGTCCCTTCCTCTGCCTCTGCTGGGATCAGTGCTTTAGAAGACCCTGGACAGGGACAGCAGTTCAATTTGTCCAACCTGGTCTTGTGACGTTCTGTGTAACTGTGAGGCTGACTCAAGGCCTTCTTGGCATCTTGTCTTTCTCTCTTTTGCAGTCCATCTCTGGCAAGCCAGAAATTCTTTGCAGGAAAGAAGGGAAACACAGACCACTCCTCCTTAGTGCTTCCCCTTCCATGTCTAGCTGTGAAGTAGAACTTGTGCTTGTAAGTTGGGCTTTCCTGGCCTGCTCTGCATTTTTCTATTTGTCTGAAACTCTGTGTCAATACTGCTAAGTAATTTAATGGTCCTCTCAGAAAATTCTCTGTTCTTCATAGCAGGTCATTTGTTGCCACCTTATTTTTTTCTCTCATCCTAATATGGGTGTCTTTACTTTGATGTTTTCCTCACTCTTTTACAAGAAAAATTGCTCAACTGCTCCAAGTGTCAAAAATTTTGAGTGAGTAAATGAAAACAACGAAGCAGATAATCTGGAAAAGTAGAAATCCCCCTCATCATGGTGCACATCTTCTGTGATTCTTCTTGCTGTTTCTTTTCATAAGTAAGTGTCCTACTTACAGCAAGATAGAGCAGGAGGCAATTTGAAAGCACAAAAGTCTGCTGTTTGTGGGCGAAGATACATATATTCACTCCAAGATAAACTGCTTTGACGTTCATGTTAAGGATTATTCAAATAAAACTATATAACAGGCAGGTATAATGTTATTTATTTAATATTGACTATATTTTATTACTTTAAAATGTCCAACTTTGGCCTGCTTTTCTGCCACAGACCTTCAGATTTTGTTTGGTTAGAAATGGGCCACTTTTTTCTTCGTAACAACCTGAACTGAGTGTGCCTCAAAGGTTCTCTGGCTTAAGAGAACAGACATCCTTCTCAGCTAGAAATCCACTGTGAAGCAGAGTCAGTGATGGTTCAAGCTTCCTTGCCCTGCCAGCACAGGACCAGTCCAAAGGATGTACACACACACACGCACACACACATACACAGCAGGGTGCTTGATCACTAGTTCTCCTGCCAAGACTGACAGTTTTTGGAAAACAGCACTCGGACTTTAATTGGGACTGACATAGATATTTAAGAGTACAACTTCTTCTGTTCCCACCCAAGGAAAGAGAAGTGCTCTACTTCACCTCCTGAGATATTACCTCAGATAAATAGTAGACACTTTCCTACAAGCTTTAACCCCTCTTGCCAATCCTGTGGGAAAACAATGTTCTGCTGCACAGAGTGTGAATGTAACTGAGCCCTCAGCGCTGCGGTGGCAGTGGGGAGAAGCACCTGCTAAGGACTGGGACTGGAGCCCAAGCTTACTTTAAAGAAAAGTCCCTTTCCACTCTTTGCCGCAATAATGCCACCTTTCCTGGCACAACACTAGCATCATTTTTGCAGCCTCCCATGCCACTTGTTACTATGTGGGGGAAAAAAAAAAACCTTAAGGGGAATTTCATGCAGTCTGATAACCAAAGAATTATGTTATGACAGTGCTGGGTCCACAGACCCACCAGATGCTCTTAATGTGGGATGCGTTCAGGCTGAAAAACTGACACCTCTGCTGCCTAAGCTTCCTCACTTTCCTCAAATCCTCCTTGTGAAACATGTCTACCAAGAACAGCATAGGTTTTTCTGGTACAACCAACCCTACCAGAGGTCTCTGAATGACAGCTCTGTCTGCAGGGACTTTGGCACCTCACTACTGTAGCTTTGCCAGCAAAAGTGTTGTAAGTTTCCTTCAGTGTCAGCCTGGTTCTGAAAGCTCCATCTGTCTGCAACTTTGCCAAATATGGGATTCCAGCTGTTCTAAAAAAAAATTAAACTATGTTGACCCTTTGGATGATGTGACAGCTTTGAGAATCAGATTCTTGTCTTGCCTGGTTTTTTCCTTCCTCTACAAGAGCAGTGACTTTCTCTCTGGGGAGTGCCAGAATACAACCTGTAACTAGAGGACAAGAGGTAGGAGCCACAGAAAAGAACTTTTTCCCTGCCCTTGTTTGTCGGTGTGCTGGTCTCTGATTATCCCACCCAAAAGCTGTCCATCCTTTTCAGCACCAAGATGTGTGTAATATATCTCTTGAGCCAACATAGATAGAATTTGGGGTTCAACTTTACTGAAAACTAAAATATAAATGTTAGGAGAGGAAAATAGGTAGTGCAAACTGTTTCATACTGAAAAAACCCCCCTGATGTTTGAGCTCTGGGCCTTGAAATAAGTTAGAGAGTGAAGAGTGCTTGTGTCGGGTAGAAACTGGGAAGATGAGAGACGGAAATGAAACTTCTAAAAAAAGAGGAAGTGTAGTTTTGAAAAGCTCAAGGATCGCAGTGCTGGATGAAGACACTGCAGGCTGTGTGACAGCTTGCACATTTTTTCTTGTTGCTCTGAAATTGGTGTGTTTTACAATGTGTGAACTGTGAAGGAATGGGTTCCTTGCTCCTAGAAGGCTTTGGGAACAAATCACTGGGTGGAGTATGGAGAAGATGCCAGGACACTCGGATAATGATCACTTACTTTTACGGTTTTAATGACGTGGTGGGGGGAAGGTATTGAGTGATGCTCCAGGGAAGAGGACTAGGAGCTTATTAGGACAAAAAAAAGGAGCAGGGCACAAGGACAAGCAAACATGGGTAGAAAACTTATAAGGGAAGGAACTAATATGAGCACACTATGCACTAATAGAAATGCAGGCAGGTATCAACAGTTTCTGGCGGTACTGGTCAGTACTTAAAGGGAAAGCGTGCCTGGAGTGATAGAAAAGTCTCTCTTCTTGCCTGCTGTGTGTACTTCACACCCTGCATCTGGGATTTTCATGTTCTACTAAAGCTGCAGGAGGATGCACTAAACCTGGCCCAGAAGCTGCGGAACATGGCATCAAGGTGCCAAGTGTTCTTGCCCCATTTAACTTAAAATTGCTGAGGGTTCCACTGTTCTTAGAGACAGCATGGAGCAAAAGTGCTGCAAGCAGGAGAGGCTGTGTGCTGGCCCATGACCTTGTCCAGCCCTCTGGCTAGGAGCAAAAATACAGACCTGCTGAAAGCCAAAAGAATCTGGACCTATAATATCGCTGGGTCCTGCTGATGAGCTTGACACTGGGCTGGCATCAAGGAGATGCTGCTGGTTGTATGAGATGGGGAGAAGCAGTTACCAGTGAAAGGATCTGTAGGAGGCCCACGACCTGTTCTTTTTGCCTGCAAAGATTTACACCCAGGTGACAGGAGAGAGCCCTCAGCACAAAGCTCAGAGGTATTGTTAAACACCCCTCTTGTTCAGGCCGTTTCAGTTTTCAGGCTGGAGCGCAGCTGTGGGTGCCGTGCCCTTGGCTTGCCTCGTGCTCCTCTGCAGTTGCACAGGGCTGCACACTTGCGAGGCCATTCCATTGCGAATAGGCAGCTCTTTGTTTCAGTCCCTGGTCCTACAGCAGGGGCATCCAACTTCTGGCCCGTGGGCTGAATCCATCCCTCCACCTTGTTTTATCCGGCCGAGCACCTTGTTTTTACGTAGTGGCAGTGCCAAGCTCCTTGTCCCTGCGCTCCTGGCAGCGCTGGACACGTGCAGTGTGTGACGCGTGTTAACACTGCAGGAGCAGGAGAATGGTGGGAGCCATGAGTTTGACACCCCTGTCCTAGAGCTTGTTTAACCCTGCTGTGTGGAAGCAGGTCAAAAAGTCACACTGGTCATCTTTCTTTCCTGGAGAAGGATCAAGTTTTTTTCCAGCACCACAGCAGCTGGAAAACAGGAAAAGCAGTAAGTGCTGTTGGCTGCTCCTTCCTATGCTTGTCCCTTCCCCACAGCTGGCTACTCCAGAGTTTGTTTCGATACTGCCTGTCCCATCAGCCTCAGCCACTCCCTGGGTCAGCACTCTGGTTTCTCATGGCCAGTATGGGAAGTATGTGCTGTTGTTTATTATTAGGGAGCTTGCGTCAAAACTAAAAAACAAACCCCGTACTTATAAACAACTAATGAAGTAGCTTTATCCTTTTATTGTCTCGTATCTGCCCTGGTTTACTGGGTTAAAGACTTGCCAATTTGTTAAGTATCAAACAAGCTCTCATCACCTGCCTGGACCAGCCCCTCTGCCTTGGGGCAGTTGGCAAAAAAAATCTGTCTGGTTTATGCCCTCTGCTAAACTTCTGTCTGAGCTGCACTGTCAGTGAAATGGAAGCTGTCTGGTCGTGCCCAGAAGCAGCACTTCACGCAGGTAGGAAGCTTGAAAGTTAGAAGAAGAAAAGAAGAAAACAGTTACAGCCCCACAGGAGTTTCCTGCTTCAAGGGCAAGGTGGCTGCTAAGACAAGTGTTCAGTTTTACTTGGAAGCAGAATTCAGATACTGAATTCTTCGGCATTGTTCTGTCCTACTGCTGTGAAAGCCTGGCTTTAAAGAAGCCAATGTTGAGTAGTCGAAGGCAGGATACTATGGATGCTTGTTATGTGCTGAAGGGGGACAGAAGCGTGATAGGGAGGGTTCATAACAAGGAGGCTGGAAGGAACATTGCCTTTTGGGTTGGAGGTGGTGGGCAATAAGGAGGGCAGAGGTAGAAAAGGAAGTGCAGATGAAGAAGCTAAAATCAAGGAATACAGGAGTAGCAGCGCCACCTGACATTTCCTGAGCGAGAACAGTGCTGTTCTGTGGGTTCGTGATTTCGTATCTCATCCTGAATATGATACGACCTCCAGCAGCATCTGGTTTTTGCAAATTGCTGAAGTACAGTGGTACAAAAAGGGGCATAAAGGAGGAGTGTCAAACTCACGGCTCCCGCTGCTCTCCTACTCCTGCAGTGTAACGCATGTCACACGCTGCACATGTGACTAGCGCTGGCAGGAGCACAGGGGCAAGGAGCTTGGGGCTGCTGCCAGGGAGAAACAAGGTGCTGGGCTGGATAAAACAAGGTGGAGGGCTGGATTCAGCCCACAGGCTGTGAATTTGACACCTCTGGCATAAGGTAAGTATTTGCAAAGGCAGCTTTCTCACTGAGTAAGTGCCCAGTACATCCTTCAGAGCACTGAACAGCCACAAAGCCCAGGTTTTGAAGCAGAAAAAAGGATTAGGACACAGATAAAATGCCTTCAATAAAAACATTTTTTTTTGGATCCTGGCTTGAACTGAGTTAAATTCCAAATGCCCAGGATGTTAGAGATTTTACATATTGCTCTTCAGATATTTACAGACCTAGAATAACAGCAAGACACAAAGCAACCATTTGAAAGGAATGAACTGCAACCTCTAGATCAGGGGTGTCAAACTCAGGGCCCACAGGCTGTATCCGGCCCTCCACCTTGTTTATCCAGCCCAGCACCTTGTTTCTCTCCAACGGCAGTGCCGAGCTCCTTGCCCCTGCGCTCCTACCAGCACTGGTCACATGTGGAGTGTGTGACGCGCGTTACGCTGCAGGAGCAGGAGAACAGCGAGAGCTGTGAGTTTGATACCCCTGCTCTAAAGCCTTAGCAAAACAGGAGCAGCCCTGCCCTTCTCACTGTGACAGGAAATTCAGCCAGCAGTGTGAAGTAACACAGGATGGCACGGGGTGTCAACACTCTATGCTACAAACTCCCCAAGGTTACTCTGACTGGCCCTACAATGATTTCAGCCCTGTTTGGTACACAGAGGCACTGCCACATACATCATCTTCCAAGTCCCTCTTGCTTGTGATTCCAGAGAGGTCCATAGGCTGGCACCGCGCAAAGGTAGACAGGCAGCTGTATGGCAAACCAAGCACCTGGGGAAAAGAGGGAATAGCAGAGGAGAAGAGGAACAGACTGAGTGCTCTGTGCTTTCCCTGTGTGGGTATGTGTAGAAAAAAGTAATGTGTGGTGGTGAAGGAAACACCTGCATGTTTCTGTGGCTGCTGAAGGGGCTGCCAAAAAGACAACAAGACTTTGCCAGCTTTTGAAGTGGAGCTGGTGTGGGTTGGGGATGATGCAGAATGGTGGGGCATTTCTTCCCAAGGGGTGAATATCTCCAAGCCACTAATGTAAAGTCATTGCTAAATTAAATATATATGAACCACTTATTCATTTCTTACATGCTTGCGCATGTGCAGGAAGAGCAACAGCAGACAAGTGGCATAAGAGGAATTGTAGTAAGGATCTAGAAACCCTGGGGAAAAAAACTCACAAGTGTAGACATAGAGGCACCAAACCCTTAGGCATACAAGGACAGACTATGAAATTAGAGACAGTACCCATCCTGCACTTATTTTTACAGGCCAAAGAGAGTAAATACCATTCTCCCAGGGAAAAGCACAGCGTGTCTAGGGGACTATTTGCATGGGAGCAGCCCTAATCCCCAGCCATTCTCCCTGGTGTATTCAATGAAGAAAGAGAAGTGCAAGAGTGACTCACAGCAGCAGTGACTCAGAATGCAGAAGTTACCCTTTCCCTCCGATTCACCCCTAGATGTGCCTCTTCCTCCATCAGCTGCTGAGGGGAGCTTGGCCTCCCAGCTGGAACGGCTTAGTGTAGGGGTAAGGAGATCCCCCTTTCGCTTTCCCATGTGGAGCTGGGGCACACCTAACTCTTAATTCCACCACTTGCATCTCAGCACTTAACAGAGCCAAAGCAATAGCTGGGTGGATAGGAAGTGACCAGGCTAGGGGTTGTGTATCCCCTCAAAGCCTCTAGCTAGCCAAAGGCATCCATTTGCAGCTTCCTTCTATTACATCTGCTAGCCAGCTGTAACAGTAGGTACAATTTCCCCTCCTTCTCCAGTACAGCCCTGCCAACTCACACAATTACACTAAAACAACTTTCTTTTATTGAAACTACTGGGGGCTGTATGAGGTGGACCGGTGCTGGTGGCTTTGTACCATCACGAGTATGACTTGCAGCTCTGCTGGTATAATGGCTCCTTTTAAATCAGAAGTGCTTCATCCATCTAGCAGAGTCTACTGTTATTTATACATCTCTAAATCACTCTTAACATAAAACTTAATGATCTGCATCCCTCTTTTTCATGAACCCCAGCCAAACAAGAGCACAATGCTGCAGCTGTAGCTATTAAGCTATGGTGGCATCAAAGCACTCCATTAATACCTCATGCTCAGCAGTTTGTGATGCACAAGAGCTGAATAATTATGCCCTTGTTACCCTCAAATGAGAGGCACAATTGCCAGAAACAAGAATTTACAATTAAAAAAAAAATTGTATCAAGTCAAGGACAACATTTGTTCATTCATAAATGGAGCCTTTCGGAGCAAAAGGACTATGAGGCAGAAAACAGACAGGCTTATGTTAATGAGATGGTTGTTTCTAGAGCAGTACTGTATCCCCTCAGATAGACCTCCATAGCCACTTTATCCCAGCTGTTTTGAGAAACCAGCAGGCAGAGCTTTAGGCAAAGCTCTTGTTGCTATGAATTGCACTGATAGGGAGGTTTAATTTAGATTTGAGGGACAAGAATGAGAAGCAGGGCTTTAATAATGTGAATAGCAATAACCAGCAATCTGCAGCCTTTTGAAAGAGAGCAGACAGGCACAGGAAAATGAAAATAGATGTTGGGTTAATAACAAAAATGGAAGTGGTGAGAGTCTGCTCTCTCTTCTAAGGATGGCTTTTTGCTCCCACCAGGGCAGCAGCTCCACATCTTTGGTTGGTGCCGTGCAGAGACCACGAAACAATTAACTGTTCCTTCCTCACCTACAGCTCAACATGAACAGGGATTTCAGAATCATGTTTGCACTGACATTTCTGGAAGAGGAACAGCTGATACAAAGGAAGGAGTTCAAAGGAGGGCTGTAGTGCAGACAGACTTGCATTATTTTGAGCAACATTCCACCATTCTCTAAGCAAGGGTAAAGCATACGGTAATCGAAAACCTGTCATGCTTACAATATTATACTTTCATATATAAGTCCAAGAGAGGCCTAGAAGGAGAGTTCTGTAGTGCACCCCAAACTTGGCACTGCAGAATAACACATCCCTTCATGCAGCACATCTAGCAACAGACCCCTGACTGGATATTTGCTGTCCTCATCTGGCTGCACGAGTCACGCCACAGAAGAATGTGCTTATGCTGTCACCTGCTTGCAAAGCCTTGACTCTCACCTCAGGACTTGCCAACATCAAACCAGCCAAGTCTGTTTTATTGTCCCAGTCCTGATCTAATATTCAGCCAAGAGATAATAGGTCATAAGAAACAAACTGAATGAGTGATCAAGACACGTGGGCTGGTCAAAGCGAGTTTCCCTGAGGTGCCTGGAGAGGACCGGAATTGCAAGAAGCCGTGTCTGTCATGCTTTACAGCTACATTTGGCAACATTTCTCTTTGTGGACCCTGAAATTTTTCCAGCAGGCATAATTTGCATTTTTTTTTATCATAAGCTTCTCTCATTTAACTTCCTCAGTGTCCAGGAAATGCTGAAGTACTCCCCATTCCTTTCTTCTCCCACCCATGATCCACAAACCTTTAATTTAAAACCATAGCGTAGTACTGACCACAAAAATCTTCCAAGCTGCAGTGCAGTGTTGTTGGTGCAGACGTAGCCACACAGCTGAAGCTTGACTTTGTAATAAAAAAGGAGTTTTATAAACATCTCTTGACAGGTTACAAACCAAAAGGAATATAAGCAAAAGCCTTTCAAATTTGGGTAAAGTATCTCCTTGAGAGAAAACTCGTCTGATTATATTATAAAGATCCTTCAGGCTACATTTTGAGAAATAAGCAAATTATTGGAAACAGAATCACTAAAATATACAGTTCAATTTTTAGCCACAATGGAAAAAGAAGAGGGTAAGGGGGCTTTAACTCCAGTGAAAATACACATGGGAAGAGGGCGCCAGACTAAGCAATTTCAATCACAGGATCATCTTTGCCCTCTTGTGGGCAAACTTCTCTTCTGCAGCTTCTCAGCAGATGCCTGTGCAGACAAGTGCACTGTGCAGACCGCATGAACAAAATGCAAAAGTCATTGCTGGCCTTCTTGTGCTTCCTTTAGCAGGAAAAGAACAGCTATTCTGAATCTAAAACCCAGCCAAGTGGTTAACCTTGCTTGGTTCCTGCACGACAGCACAAAGGAGGCTGTGCGATAAAGCAGGTGGCTGGTCCTTGCTGTAAGGAGAAAGCCCATCCAAACGCAAGGAAACATGTACATGCCTTGAACAATGGATGCACAGACGGCAGCAACCAGGCAGTGCCTGCGCACTCGGGCAAGAAAGTCACAGACTACCTGCAGACAGTCTACCCTGCTTTACTATTCTGAGAATTCACAGTCAACTCACTTGGATTTCACTCCTGAGAAAGGAGTTGTCTCGATTCTAGTGATACTGAGTTTTAAATTCCAAATTATTAAATCTTTATTGATGTTTCTTAGGATTTCTGAGTTATTTTCTCATGCTGTGTAAGTCCACCACTGATGTACTTTTTTAATATAACATTTTGCATCAATTGTTTTCTGCATCTAGTTTTCAAATTTAACTAAAAGCATTAGAAAACTTTTTCCCTTAAGAATCCTTAAGGTTACACTCATCTCCAGCAACTTCATCAAACAGACAACTTTACTTTTAATGTTATAATATAAAGAAAAATTTCAGTGCTGACAATGAAGAAAGAGCCATTCTCCTCCTGTTTACATCACCACCACCAGGTAATAAGCCAGGGGTGTCAAACTCACAGCCTGCGGGCTGAATCCTGCCCTCCACCTTGTTTTATCCGGCCCAGCACCTTGTTTCTCCCTGGTGGCAGCGCTGAGCTCCTTGTCCCTGCGCTCCTGCCAGTGCTGGTCGCGTGTGACGCGCGTTACACTGCAGGAGCAGGAGAACGGCAGGAGCCGAGTTTGACACCCCTGTATTAAGGAATCTGTAGGATTATGAAACAAAAAAGCTACCCTGCCAGAAAAGAGGGTATATATGCAGATTTATTTCCTTTTCCCTGCCCTGACAATCACACAAACATTTTAAAGGATCCAGCTGCTCCCCCTCAACTAAGTACCTCAGTCACCTGCATTTTTCTACACCAGAAATTATTTGCTCTTAACACCTTTTGCTAATTTGTGCTCCTTCCTTTTACAAGTCTGTCACTTTATTTTTTCAGCTCCAACTAATGAAGATGATAAGAAAGCAGCACTTGAATTACGCTCTGCACAGTAACCTACAGACCATGGTGTGTGTAAAGGCTTTTTCAAACTAGTTTGGTGGGACCCTGCGGAAGGAGGCAATACTAACCTTATCAGACCTTTACTCCTGGGAACTTGCAGTGAGAATATCCAGCTTTGCAAGTTGGACCCTCTTTCCCAGTAACAGGCAAACACAATGCAAGCTTCTTCCTCCAAACCAGGAAAAAACGAATGATGTTATTTCCTGTGGGGTGCTCTGAAAAAACTACATAGAGACACAAAACCACACTTAAGTTATTTACTAATATTTTATTTAAAAAATTATTACAAAATATTTTAGAAAGTTCTTACGACAAAAAAGATAATACATTAAAAAAATCCCACAGGTTTAGAATGGAAAAAATATTTAAGCGTGTCAAATTATTTAAATGGAAATTCAAGGCAACACTGCCAATAAAACTGTGTAAAATTTTTATTTTATATATATAAAACTCCTTTATTATCATTTTGATTTAATAATCATTAAAAGTCACTTAAATTCTCAAGGGTATTAAAAGGGTGATAGTTCTGAACAGCATAAAATTTAATATCTAGAGAACTGGTTATGTTTACAGGAAGTCTAAAACAATTTCCATCTAAAAGGCAATACCAGCATCTTGATTCATTACAATCTCATGTATCTTTCAAAAATTTTACCAAGTATTGCCCTTCAGTGTAGAAAGCCTGGTATTTTTATTGCACCTATTTGAATGAGGATCACCATGATGGCCATTATGCAAAAACATCTCGTGCAGAGCTCCGAGAACTGTGTGAGATTGCTCACTGCTTTTTCAAGTTGGAGGGTGCAAAGGTAAAACTTCATTGTAACAGACCACAACTCTTCCCTGCTACTTTTAAGCACAGAGTACAAGTAAGGCATAATTCCTTCGCATATTTAGAGCCCAAAGGTCACTGGTAGCATTGTGATTTTAATGCGGACTAAATACCAAACACAAAAATTAACATTCACAATCTTCACAATGCCTATGCAGAGCAGAAATCCACAGTCCAGGCACTTAACAACAACTCCTCACATACCCTGGAGAATCCTCTCCACTGATTCTCAAGGCACTGTAAACGAAGCCTGAAAGTGGGTGCAGAGCCCTTCAATATTTTTTGAAGAGCTCAACTGAAAAAGATGAAAGCTTTTAATGTGTCTGAGCAGGCTCACAACACATGCCAAGCGCTATGGTGAAAAAGGGAGAAAACAATCCCCAGAGAGATGTTCTGGGCCAGCTGCTTCCTTCCACAGGTTTTACTACCAGTTAAGACAGTACAGAGATGGTTACTTTGCAGACATAAGAAATTTGAGACAGTTCATTTTAACAGCACTTTTTTCCAGAGCTCCCACCACTCCCCTGAACAATCCCTAATCCACTTCAGTCAGAATCAGCCACCTTAATGTAAGCAATTTAAATAACTGGTTTAAATAAAGGAGGCCGATGTTCTTCATCAGAAGCAGGCTGGGAAACAAGCAAATGGCTTTGCTGACAGAGCATGGGAGGGGTAACAGACATCCAACCGCATGTGCAGAGGTCCTGCAAAACCAGACCTTTAATCCAGCTCCAACACCATTCTCTGGATCAGCCTAATTAAAAGACAGACACTCAAAGCCTGGATCTGACACTAAAGAGGGGATCTGGCATCAAAGAGGGCATTTCAAGACTGCAGGAGCTTTCCTGCGCAGCCCAAAGAAGCCTTTTCCCCCACCTAGCCTGGGAGAGCAGAGGATCTAGGAGGGACACACGCCTGCCCCTTTATCTTAGGAAGATAATACAGCAGTGAAGGAGACAACATTGTAGAAGCAGAGAATAGCATACATACCAGCAAACCTGCTTCTCAACAAAAAGAACACCTCATACTTACAAGCCTATAATTAATAGTACCACCATGCAGGAACTGCTTTGTTAGCCAATAACTGGATTGGAAGCTACAGTTTAGCAACTGCCTTGAACTTCTGACCAATACGTTACTTGCTTGTAGCACTGAACTGCTATGTGACAGATTAATGCCAGCTAAACAGTATCTGGAGTGCAGCAACATGTGGTGTTGTAAAGAATAGCAGGACTCTCCTATTAGTCAGCTCCTGTGACATACAGGGAAACAACTTAAAGAGTTTCCCAAAAGTTAATGTTTGTTGTTTTCATTAGTTGACGGAAAAGGTTGCATCCCTTTCAGTCAGAGATGGAATCTGATCCTCAAATCTATACATGGATGGGTCAACTGGTGAGAGAATGGAAATGAACTACTTGGAACAGCTAAAATGAAAAACACGTCAAAACTACCTCACTAACAAACCCAAACATGGCTCCTTGTGGCATCTCTTCATAAAAAGAACTTGTATTTAAGTTTCTCTGCGCATTTATCAGCAGTAGGTATCATAGAGAGGAAGGTAAAGGCAGAGAGATGACTTTACAGATCCTTTTCAGTACCAGTATCTCCAATTCGAGAATGGACACAAAGCACTAAAGTGGGCAAAAGTCTACAGAAAAAACAACCAAAACCCAGAACTCTCTTGATATATTTTCAACCTGAGAAAAATTACAAGAAAAATTACCTCAAGATAAAAGTCCCATCATGGTGCTGCATTGCTTAATATATATCAGCAACTCATTCTTACTCCTACATTATATTTACAGCTTTAAATTCTAGATCGAGATTTAGAGACTACAGACATTCTGATGTAAAAACAAATTCAGTAGAATATTGGGCAGCAAAAAAAAAAACCAAAAAACTTCTTTTGAATGTTAATCATAGATTTGGACAAAATCCCTGAAGTAAGACAGTGCAAATCACAGCAGAGATATGTCAAGTTTCAATCATCAGTAACATTGCTTGTAAACCAAATATCTCTAATCCACCCAGCTTTCAGAGACAGCTACAGCAAGCTCTGTTCACCTAGACTGAGATCAGGTTTTAGTGCAAATGGACACTAATAAAAAAAAAAAAAAGGCCAGTCCAAAGAGCATTTCTTCTTCACAAAGCAGGAAATTCTATGAAGGAAAGCATGGCTTTTATTATATATGGCTCTGAAATCAATCTACAGCTTAAACTTGATGCTTCACAACACCTGTCAAAAATTTACATCCTCCAAGTGAAGTGTAGTGTTAGGCTTAAGTCTCGGAGCTTAGACAGAGAGCATCAAAAACTCCTGTTCATCAGAAAGTGGCAACACTGGAAAAAAAACTCTGACCTTCTTTTACAGCCCTTTGTCTTACAACAGCTTCCCCACTCTTTTCCAAACACAGCTTGCCCAGCCAATTTACGGAGGGCTTAGTCTCAATGCTCCCACAACAGGTTATAGGACTATAAATTTGTCAGACTAGGGTATGGATGAAATTGAGTTAATGCCTGGAAGATACAGCACATGTCACAAATACTCAAACAAGAACTGGTTTTGCACAATCAGCTTTTTCTCATTTGCTTTGGTATTTTTGGACATCTCCTGGCTTACAGCAATTTGCTCTACTTTTGAAGGCTTTGATCTTAAGTGAGGTCTAGCAGTCTGCCTTCTACGTCAGAAATCTCAGAAACGCCTTTTCACCATTTCATTTCTTTTACAGCCACCAACATCTGGTCTGATACAGCCATCACTTGTCTGATATGTATTGCATCATTTTTTTTCTTGCAGTCCTACAGCCTGTTGCTTTTAAGACACATCAAGGGCACAAGTTTTTATTTACCTATTTACCAACTCACCTAGCCAGTAGCAAGAAATCACAGTATCAAGCTAGTCCCATATTTCCAAACTAAGAAAATGGTGGGGTCCATAACCATTCTAGCAAAACTTAGCATTAACTATGCAGAAACAAGCTGCATATGGTATTGACTTTGCAAATAACATTCACCAGGACAGTACCAATGTGCTGTAACGTTTTTCCCATTGATGTTCAAATTGCTGCTTTTGGGGTTATTTCGTGAAAATATTTATTCTTCATCTTTTTCCCCTCACAGCTGGCTTTTCAGGTTTCTTCCTGCAATTTTTACAGCTTTCAAAACAATCTGAAAGAAGATTCTGACATACAAGTCCAAACTTTGACAATCACAGAGTACAGAAATCTATCCTTACTATAACATTACATTACTCTTCTCATAAAACCCTTGCACTCAGTATTCCATTAAACTGATCTCCACAGACGGGACTGAGACATATTAATAGTCAAAGCAAAACCCCTTTCGTAGGGATAAGCATTTCTGTAAGGCTCCAATTAGGTAACATTTTTACATCCAGTTTGACCAATATATACAAAAATGAGATCTGCTGTACTAATTCATAACTCGTTACAGAAATATCTAGTCCATTTATATAGAAAATATCTTTAGGGTATGGTTAAAAATTCATGCATCACACAGTAACCTTTATTAGTCACCTCTGTCAAAATCAAACTGGCACACTTAAGTATTGTATTTAGGCACAAGTTTTTTTAGTGTATGTCACCTGGACACAGGGCTGGACCAGTTATTAAGCAGGACTAATAACCTCAGAACATGATGCTCAAGATGCTGTTACTTGACCTAATGACGTATAAAAAACTGTGATGAGCAATGCATACAAAACTGGTAAGAATGAAGAGACAGAAGTTGTTACCTACAGTGCATTAAAAGTTCATTTTAGTTTGCTCCATTAAAAAAAAGAAGTAATTCCAGAAAGTTAGCTTTGCTCATTCAATGGCTCATTTTCTGTGCCACTCTGAGTGTTGGCAGGATTTTCTGGGTGTCCATCAACATTTTGTTTCCGACGGTGAAAATACTCCATAATAAATTCAGCTAAAAATGCACCACTTGCAAGAAATCCAAATGCCTGTGAAAATGAAAGGTATGTATGACTTTAAAATGTACAAACATTAGTAGTATTCTAACACTGTTTGGAGAGATCTGCTGGACTATTTACATGTTAATAAACCTCATATATTAAGATCACAGTCCTCCCTAAATTGGTAGTTCCATTTAAATTACAAACAGATCAGAAATCATAGTTCTAGCACCTTTTATGCAAAAGTTTTTACAGTTCTCATTCTCTTAATCAAGCGTGAACCTTAAAATATGTTCTAAACAGCCCCTAATAGTTTTATGGCAAAAATTACTTATTAAAGAAGCGTGACATTGGTGTTACAGCAGAATATTTAGCTAAGAGACAGCTGCTAGTTAAAGGGAGTAAGTGAAAAGCACTAACACATGGAGCAGATCTGCAGAGCCTAAGCAAGTTCTTATTGGGTCAGCAAGGGGGAATGAAATGACATTTTGTTAATGACATTTCATTATTAGTCAATGCAAGATAGTGGTGAGGAGATGGTTGGTTTTAGCAGCCTTCTATCAAACAAGGGAAGAAACACGTGCATCATTCGAAATTCTACCTAAATTTTACACAACTGTTTTGCCTCAAACCAATTTGACACTAGTTAAGTCTTAAATCACAATAATTTTTGTTTTTCCAGCTTCAGAAAAAAAGAAATGAAAGACAATTCTCAAACCATTAGGTTTGAATATATCAATATCATGGAAGATGATTTACAAACGTGTGTAACTAATAGCTAATGCTGCACGTGGAACTGGTTTGCTTTCTTTTCTAACTCCTTTTTTCTTATTTAAGAATAAAATCAAAATCTTTTAAACTCACATGTTCACAGTTCCAAGGTTTTTCAAAAGAATATGAATAGTGAGCCAAACAAGTGAGGAATTATGACATTCACACCATCCCAATGCCTCTTCAGTGCCTTGCCCCGAGTCTCTTCACTGTTCCCCAGGAGATGCATGTCCTGTTCTTCTATTTCTGTTACTGAGAAAACTGCTGCTCTTTTTGCAGCCTTTGCAAGTCAGCATTCTCCCCATATGCTTTATAACGCCCAGCAAAAGACATGGTTTCTTGCTGACTTTGTGAGGGGGTGGCATTAGTAAAGGACAATTGAGGAAAAAATAGGCATTTCGGAGATAGGGTGAGAGCTGGGAAAGCTGTGAGAGATGTCAGTGTCGGAACAGTGACAGATGACAGGGAGTAATACAAAGCTAAGGCAATGAAGTCTTAGGGACCCAGAAGCAAGCCACAAAAGCAGGGGAGCCGCAAGTGCATGCAAAGCTTTCCATCAGTCCTGAGGAATACCTACTCTTAGGATTTCCTACGGTAGTTTCCAGAAGTTCTGAAAATAGCTAATTCCTCATAACATTGCAATGCACTGAGTTCTGGTCCCTGCCCAGTTTCTACCCTGCAAATCAAGCAGAGTTTAGAGGACAGACAAATTAACGTACAAGATAAATACAAAGTAAATCATGCAATTTTAAGACTTACACATGCAGCATTTTCAACAGCAGTTCCAGAGCTGGTCACAGCAAACACTACTGACGCTATCAGAAAACAGGTACCTATGGCTAGCATGGCCCCAAAATTCTGTAAATATTAAAAAAAAAGAAACATTATAGAACTGTAGCTACACTAACTGAAAAAGAACATGCATCATAACAGCAACTGACTTAACCTGCCAGTGAATTCATACTTTGAAACTTCAATGCCAGTGGAAGCTTCAGAAAACATGTTTTATAACTACTTTCCAAACAACATTCAACATTATCTACTATTTAAAAGTGTTTGCAGTATATACTCATTGTTTTTTGTCTTCAAGTATTTCATTAATTTCATCTAAATTTTTTCACAATCAAATTCAAGCTCAAATCAACTGTGCTAGTATTATTCCCTATGTAAAACATTTGGCAAATGAGAAAACTGTAAGTAAACGTGCTCATTCCAATCTCTTGCTACACTCCCTTATCTGTACCGTCACATAAAGAACCCACTGTTCGCTCTGAAGACAAATAGAAAAGGACACTCATAAGACAGTATAACATTCTTATTGACTTTACAGAGCAACTTTGTGCCACTGCTGGATCTTCTGAGATATAAAAGCATAAACTGTGAAGAGATTATTACCAAAAAGGAGATTGGCCAGTAAGAAAATAGATAGGGTAAACAGGCAAATTACAAGTACCGTGCTGGCAGTAAACTGTGCTCTGTATACATACGTATATGCAGTGACTACACAGTAGCATGAGTCTGCATGAAAGACTTTCACACAATCCTAAAATCCTGCAAGTAATGAACATGACAATTTTGGAAAAGTTGTCAATACAAAAAGAGCTCTCAAAGTAGACTAATTTTTTAGCTATAACCTACTTTAATCTATGCTCTAACAGAGAAGAAAAGGAGATGTGTTCCACATAACCTTTTTACTCCACAGCAGTCTTTAAGCATTTACAAGAAATGGTTTGTTTTAAAAAAAAAACAAATTCTTACCACTCTCTCTACTTTGTCTTCCCCCAATGCTTCATATACATCAGTGAAATACACACAAAGGATCAGGAGGCTCAAAAGAAAGGCACTGCAGCTTGTGAATTCGAAGAAGTAAAGTCCTTCACACTTGATACAACTCTCCACAATTTCTTCACAGATAACAGCAAGAAGAGAGAGAATCTGCAAACAAATAACATGCTTAAGTTGGATCAAGTCTGTAGTAGCTTCAGCAAATAGACATCTCCAATATGAAAATTAATAAAGGCAGCTGTAAGGGCAATCCTCAATCTACAAAGAACCCAGTAAAATCTTCACTATATTCTTACAGGCAGAAATAATCATACGGCGACACAGCTTACACCTGCTGTTAAAGTTGGTCAATAAACTACACTCGGGTAAGCTGAGCACACACTGCCAAACGCAGGCTTCTTGATTGGACAGTCAAGATTCCTGATTTGTGGTTTTGTGCAGATGCCAGTTGGAAGCAGATGAAGCAGGCAGCATGGAGAGCACACATCCACGCAGGGCAAGCAAAAATGTTACTTACAACTGCACTTAATTTTAAAAGCTTTTGGGTTCAGGGCAGCAGGGGAAACTGGACAGCACTAACACAGTCAGCTACGTCCCTGAAAGTCTACAGCTGATGTGCCCTCTCTTGATAAACTTCAGAGAAAGTGCATGTACCTTATAGCTCACGTGCTTATGACCACGCAGTAACAACAGAAGCTCAGCTCTACTTGTAGGAACCAAAACCTTAAACTATGTTTAAGCCATGTTGGACAGTGTTTAATCTATACAGACTTATGTTCACCTTCCTGCCACAGTTTTTTGGAGGAAAGAACACAATTTAATTCCTGTACAGTCACCATCCATCTGCTGCTGGATTTTCTACTATTTTATTGTACAAGAAATAATATTGCTTTATTTAAATGCTCTCTCATTTTTCTTGCTAGTTTCCTTCATCTCATAAAGTTGATATAGGATTATAGATCCTTGTAGTAATTTGTTCATCAAATTAAAACAAAAGCATTAGTAGGAATCAGACTCAGTCACAAAATTGAGACTAACACAAGGATGATGACCCTATTTTTAATAAGAATATATGGGCAGTCGTGAGGTTAACAGTTCTTCTTAAAAAAATAAACCCCAAATTCTCAGAATCAGAATTGGGTTTTTTCCCCAGTAATTAGCAACTGCAGATGTTTCATCTGCACCCTATTCTGGGAAAAAAAAACACCAGCCTTTGGTTTCAGTTTTCTGACAGTAAAAATAAAAACAGCAATTTAGCACCTAAGAACTGTAAATTCTACCCACTATACTAGACCTCAGAATGGTGTTTCAAAGCATCATGTTTTTAATATCCTGCAATTAC
The DNA here is from genome assembly GCA_033558185.1 of Dromococcyx pavoninus. Classification (NCBI taxonomy): domain Eukaryota; kingdom Metazoa; phylum Chordata; class Aves; order Cuculiformes; family Neomorphidae; genus Dromococcyx; species Dromococcyx pavoninus. The sequence continues at coordinate 329,629 of JAUMJL010000213.1, forward strand.
TAAAAAAGTAAACAGGATCTCAGAAAGGGAAAGAACCTGAGTTTGGAAACTGAAGTATTACTATCAGGACTCCACATACTTCCCTTCTCTCCACAGCAGCTGGCAAGGCAAACTTCTCAGCCCTCACACCTAAAGCACTGAATAAGGCTGTCTAAGGAATCTTTTGAACTCTGACTTTCAAAATTTTAAGTATTTTTTTTTGCATTTCAAAAGACTTGGTTACAGCTGCATCCAACAACTTTCAATTTCACATTTTTCACAAGTGTGAGCTACATTTTCATGTATTGTTCTAGCACTTCTTATCAGCACTGAAAACTGAATGCCATCACTCTCACCCGGGTTGAAACGGAACAGAAAGGACATAAATCTGCCCTTACAAGAATTTATAAGCCCAGATAACCATAATATGATCTAAATAAATGAAAAAAACCCTCTCTGCTGAGTGTATAAACAAGCAGAAAAAAAACCCACTCAAGAGTAGCTATAAAGGGTTCAGTGTAAAATAAGTAAGATTTACCAAGTGGAGTCCTGTGTGGGACTTCTCCAAGTCAATATTCAATATTTTATTAATAAGCTGAACAACAAAATAAAGTACATAATACAAAAAGCTTTGGCTTGAAGAATTATGATTAAAGTAGTGTATCAGCAGCACATTTATAAGCTGCCAGAGAGTCTTGCTTGGGTTTCTTAACTTGTTTCTTGATATCACTCTGAGAAACAGAAGAGATTACTCTGTTGTCCTACTACTATGAAACCAGGATAATTTTAAATACTACTAAAAGAGTGTTCCTAAATTCAGTTTATTTAGTTACAGCTATATAACATAGCATTCGGTTTTTTCTACTATTAACTAGAAGACTATAGTCTCTATCATTCATCTGCATTTTAGTACCATCCCACTCTTAGATGCAGTATAAATACACGAGCGGCTTTAAACAAGTCAGGGGATTTTGCATTTCATTCAATTTCCTGAAGATCCACCTTCATCAGTCAGCACTAGTCCCAGGATGAGTGCACACCTCTACAGGCTTATACGAAGCAGCCAAAGCTCCATCTGTTTTGTTTTTATATCTGCCTTCTCCACACTGATCCCATGGAGAATTCCTAGCAGTCGATGCCCAGAATATCACTACTGCTTTTGTCTGAGCCATCAATAACAAGTGAAGAAGGCCAACTCACACGTTTCTCATTTTCTGGAGAGCAAAACCTTCCAGGTAGATTTTCTTTTCACCCTGAAGCCCAGTGTAACACCTGCAGACTAAAGCAGGCAGCTGCAGTCACCTTCCTTCCCTCTCATTCAGAGCCCTGCAGATGCAGTGCCGGTGCTGGTGGGGAGGCAGAGGTTACCAGGTAGGTAGATCAGGACAGGGTTCAGAGCACGTATGGGCTGCAGAGGTGCACGAGAACACAGACAGGCTGGCACCAAGCTCGCTGGTTCCTGCAGGAAAAGCCACACCTCACCATATGCATGCACTACTTGCTTTCCTGTGTGCTGTAAAGCAAAAAGCATCATTGGAGATGCAGTTTTTAACTTTTGCTTTCTTTTTAATTATTACTCCTACCTATCCATGAGTACCTCAGAAATTAAACATCTTCATCCATCTCTTACCAGCAAGAATTTACAGAATTATGGATACTGACATTACTGCTGGAAGTTGCTACACAAGTGTCAAGTTTCTAGATTTAGTAAGTGAAAGGCTACAGAAGGATGCTATTAAAATATAGCAGAACAATGAACTTTCCAACAGGCCTGTGAAAATGCTCAGCAGTGGTACTCCCAGTACAAAATCTTCTGGTTCAGATGGGTAAATATATGAAGTCTGTAAGTCTCGAAAATGAGTGTTGCTATAGGAAGCGAACAGCTCAGAAAAAAAGAGCAGATGTTTAACACCAAATTACAATTTTCCTTTCCAGCTAGGGCATTTTTGTTAAAGTCAAACAATAGCTGATGACAAGTATTTCTGTTTTAGATAAGAATTTGTTCCTACCTCAAGCTTGGCACAATATGTGCTGTGCGATTTACCTTTGTACAAAATTTGAACCAGTCATGGACTAACAAACATTCCACTTACCAAAAAAAAAAAAAACAAACCCTAGAAACCCCTGCAATAACTATGCCCCCAGCATCCTTTTGGCAACCACATTTTCATAATTTCATTTGCCCAAAAAGCTTTAATAAGGCAGGCTAAAGTTACAATGTATGCCATTATTAATCAGAAGAAAAGCATTTCTAAGGTCTAGAAACAAGTTTTCTGCAGGTGATTTCACAGTATGTTATAAAATAGTTGATTGCTTCTATAATAAAGACAGCTGATTTCCTGAGTGCAATAAACACCCTGTTCAGCAGTCCACACAAGCGATTATCAGTGCGTAATCCCAATAGCTGTTGTAACACAAGGCTAATAGATGTTACTGTCCATCACCATCACTGGCATTTCCAAAAATCAACACCTTCCCAAAACAGGAACATTTCTTTTGCTGGAGATGCTGACACTCCTAACCTTCAGTAATTTCGGGGGTTGTGTTTTCACCAGAAACTCCAAGATCTGTATATTTTGGCAAAGGTAAACAAAAAGGGGAAAAAAACTGTTGGAAATTCTGAGAGTTCTCTTATTGAAGGACAGGTACAGGACGTAAACAGCTCAATCTTTAGTGGTGTATCAAGCAGCTATCCTTCCCATTTAGGATAATCAAAATTTTCCTTTTTTCCTACCAAAAAAGCTTTTTAGATAATGCCCTGCCCAAGTAAACAGTTTAAGACTTCAGTACACCAGTAAATTTGCATATGAAATACTTTAGTTTAGTTGGTGAACATATTTGTATAAATGATCTGCTTGTCTGGGAGCTTGAGCCAGCAAATCTTACTTTATTAATCTCCAGTAGGTACAGTAAAAGTTTATGTCCTATTACATTAATTTATTTAAAGCATTCTTGGGTGTGATTTTTTTAAACACACTGAGAAAACATAATTTTAGGCAGCGTTCCCATTACCTTTACCAGCACTCAAGAATCTTATGTTTCTGGTTGAGGGGTTTCACTGTGTGCAAGACAAAGTTTAAATACCAAACATCCTCTTTTCTGCCATGGTGAAGTAATGAGAAAGAGCTGGAAATCACCTATAATTCCTGTGAGTATGAGACATCTGACTAAAAAGCTACTTTGCTGGCTAGAAAATGTGTCCTGACACACATTTACAGTCAGCTGCCCTTTCCCACTGTCGGTTTCACTACCTCCCTGTCAGTACTTAAGAATGATGCTCCTGGTGTCCTTATCAGTACAATTCCATTGGCAAATTTTGGAAGAGCCGACGGCCAAGCACAAAACAAACAGGAGTCTGAATCAGGTACCCAAATCCTGAAAGTGTTCAGGTATAACATTACACATAACAAAAAACATGCAGAATATAAGCCTTTTATTTCCTGGTGGACGCAGGACTGCCCAACACAAAGTGATGCTCTGCAACATCTCATACAAGAGGGAGGTCTGGATCTGATGACCTAGAAAGCCCTTGTCGGTTCTCACTGCCCTACCCTGAGGTTCACCCAAAGTCTTCTACCTCCTGTTTCCATGCAAAGCTGCCCTCAGAATATGAAGTTTCCTGTGAGGTTTCCCTCTGGTTTTAAACCATAACAACAGCAGGCAGCTGAACCATATCAGCTGCAGCACCAAACTGTGGGTGCATGACGCACGCAACCATCACATGTCAGCACCTACTCCTGGAGCTAGACCATAAAGAAGAAATAATCATTTTACTTCCCCACCATAAAATAATCTGAATCTGTAGCAACAACGGTGTTGTAAGACATCATGTCTGCTTTCCAGCCAAGTTAAAAGTCTGCACAGATTTAGCAACCAACAGTAAAGGCAGACATCTGAAGTCAGGCTTTCTGGCAGAGAGCCCTTTCCTGACCGACAGAAGTCATTCCCCTGAAACCTGTGTATGGGTCATCTCCTCCAGCCTGCCCTTTGCCAGTGAAGAGCTTAATTTTTAAATGGCAGGGGCTGTTGCCCTGAAACATAGAATCATTAAGGTTGGAAAAGACCTCTAAGATCATCCAGTCCCACTGTCTGCCCAGCACCACTGTGCCTACTGGACCATGTCCTGAAGTGCCATATCTGCAAGCGTTTTCAATGCCCCCAGGGATGATGACTCAGCCACTTCCCTGTGCAGCCTGATCCAGTGCTTCACCACTCTTTCAGTAAATAAATTTTTCCTAATATACAATCTAAACCTCCCCCAGCACAACTTGAGGCTATTTCCTCTCAGCCTATCGTTTGTTACTTGAGAAAAGAGACTGAGCTCCACCTCACTAAAATCTTTCTCTCAAGACAGCTGTAGAGAGCAATAACGTCTCCCCTGAAGCCAGAGGTCATCACCACATGCTCATTCCCATAGCAAAGTTGCATTTTTGGCAAACAGGAACAGCCAGCGGGGCTCATCTCTGAGCTGGCCTCAGCCTCGCTCTCCTGGTGAGGCTTTTGACCTCTCCTGCCCCTTCTCGCTCCAGGCACCCATTCTGCCATGAGGTGCTCACTCCACACAAGACTCGGGACAGCCTTGAGCCGCAGGGATGCGAGAACATGGATGCTGCCTTTGGAGGGAGAGGGAGAGGAAGAGGGAGAAGGGAGAGGAAGAGGGAGAAGGGAGAGGAAGAGGGAGAAGGGAGAGAGGGAGGGAGAAGGGAGAGAGGGAGGGAGAAGGGAGAGAGGGAGGGAGAAGGGAGAGAGGGAGGGAGAAGGGAGAGAGGGAGGGAGAAGGGAGAGAGGGAGGGAGAAGGGAGAGAGGGAGGGAGAAGGGAGAGAGGGAGGGAGAAGGGAGAGAGGGAGGGAGAAGGGAGAGAGGGAGGGAGAAGGGAGAGAGGGAGGGAGAAGGGAGAGAGGGAGGGAGAAGGGAGAGAGAGAGGGAGAAGGGAGAGAGGGAGGGAGAAGGGAGAGAGAGAGGGAGAAGGGAGAGAGGGAGGGAGAAGGGAGAGAGAAAGGGAGAGAGAGAGGGAAAGAGAGAGGGAGGGAGAGTAAGAAGGAAGACAGAGAGGGAGAGAGGAAAAGGAGAAGGAGGGAGAGAAAGGGGAGAGAAGGGAGAAGGGGAAGAGGGGTAGGGATAGGAAGAGGGAGTGAGAGGGAGAAGGAAAGGAAGAGGAGGAGGGGGAACGAGAGGGGGAAGAAGAGGGGGGCAGGGAGAAAGAGAGGAGGGATAGGGCGAAGGGAGGGAGAGAATGAGAAAGAGGGTAAAGAAGAGGGAGGGGGAAAGGGAGAGGCAAAGAGGAAAAGGGAGAGGAGGAAAAGGAGGAAGGAGGGAGAGAAAATGGGGGGGAGAGAGGGAGAGGACAAATGAGAGGGAGAGGGGAGGAGAAAGAGGAGGGAGAGCAGGCAGAGGCCAGGCTTACCGCCTGCAGCGCCTTGGCCAGCCGCCGCCCGCCCCGCAGGCGCCTCGCGGAGCAGCCGCAGGGCCGCCGGGGCGCCTTCCTCCGCGGCTCCGTGGTCTCGTTGTAGACGGCGCCGCTCTCCACGGCCGCGCAGCCCTCCATGACCGCGCTAAGCGCCGGCTGCAGAAAGCGAAAGCAAAAGGGCGGTAGCAGGGGCGGGGAGGGAGTAGGGGAAGGCTGCTGCACGGCTGGTCCCGCGGGAGAGAGGCGGCTCCTGAAGGGAGCGGGCGTGGCTGCCCGGGATGGTGGGGCGGCCCTTAGGGACACTCCTGCTGTCAGGATGCTCACTGGGGAGAGGTTACAAGATTACTTGCTTTCCTCTTGTCACACGAGATTACAGCATTGGAATGGGTTTTTTTTAAAGCAAAAGCTCTCGCTTCTTGCATTCCTCATAGAATTGAACGAGAGAATCGTTACAGTTGGAAAAGACCTGTAAGATCATCCAGTCCAACCGTCAGCCCAGCACCACCGTGCATATTAAACCATGACCCGAGGTGCCACATCTACACGATTTTTGAACATCTCCAGGGATGGAGACTCCACCACCTCCCAGGGCAGCCCATTCCAGTGCTTCACCACTCTTTCAGTAAAGATATTTTTCCTAATATCCATCTTAAGCCTCCCCTGGCACAGCTTGAGGCCATTTCCTCTCATCCTATCACTTGTTACTTGGGAGAAGAGGCCAACACGTGCCTCACTACAACCCCCTTTCAAATAGTTTTAGAGAGCAATAAGATCCCCCTTCAGCCTCCTCTTCTCCAGGCTAAACTCACTGATCTCATGATTGAGAGTGGGGAAACACTGGTATGCCCGGATCTCTGCTGATACACGGCCACACCTTTGCCCAGATCAATCTTTAGAATCATGGAATGGTTTGGGTTGGAAGGGACCTTAAAGGTCATCCAGTTCCAACTCCCCTGCCATGGGCAGGGACACCTCCACTACACCAGGTCACTCAAAGCCTCATTCAGCCTGGCCTTAAACACCTCAAGGGAAGGGGCTTCTCTGGGCAACCTGTGCCAGTGCCTCACCACTACAAAAGCTACAGCTTTTGATGCTGGCACAGGAGTAGATTGAGTCCTTTGTATGTGAGCAAAGATGTGTTACATTCACTTTTGTATTATTAGTGTATTATCCACAGAACTACTGTGGCTCTTCATAGTGAAGTTCAGAGGTACTTTGCTTATTTAAGTTCAGTCAAATACTATCTACTGGTAGAAAAGATGGCCATTTACTTTCTTACCCTTAGCTTAGGGAACAGAGCAGTTTGTTCAGACACTGTCTCTCAGAATTACACAGTGTAGTGGAAGGATGTATGTTGTAGTGGCCCAAGAGGTAGGTGCTATTCTTACCTTGGCCAAGGGTCACCATTAAATGGACAGATGCAGTAGAATGGGCCAGATAAAAGCATTTGGGTCATACTGTGCTAAATGCCTCTTGGCAGGCCATACGCACGACCTCTGCCAGTAAGAAAACACAAGCTAGGAAACATTGTGGCATCCCCAGGCAGGATAGTACAGGCTTGTCTATGCCATAAATAATATTTGACAGCAGGAACTGCCTTGAGAGGCAAATGAGTAAGGCAAGTCCCATAATTCCCAAGGCATGGGAGGTTCCACCAAAATAAGTGATGTGTTGCCATGGGTGTGCCCTAGCTTCTGCCTCGGTTTGGAATGAGCCTGGCCCAGCTCTGTTGGCAGTGTCTCAGACTGCAGGACTGAGAAGGTAGATGGAGTCCGTAACATTTACAGTTACCACTTATCAGTTCCCAGTGCCTTTATTACCATTTTTTTACATCAGTACATTATAAATAAGATTACATTACAGAGGGTGGCAACTCTCTGCTGAAGGTTATTTCTTTTTCAGTTTGTTTTCTGGCTGAACAACTCCAAAGCCACAAAGTGCATGACAAGGCTACACTGTGTTCTGAGGGAGACAGCACTAAATGAAGACAGAAGGAACTGTTAATTCTCCTGTTAAGGTGTTTGGTAGCATCTAAGGCTATTTTGTAGTTGTTCTCTTTTAAATCTTAATGTCTTAATACAGCACTGCTAGATTCTGAACACAGATGTTAGTATTGAAAACAACTGCCTTGAGGACAGACTGCTGCTTTTCAATGAGTCACAGGAACACGAGACAGGCCTACAAAAAATAAAATCTATGGAAACTTTTTGCTAGTTCCTGCTGTATTTAAGTGTGTTTTTTCCCGTTCAGGCCTTCTCCAGGAAATGCGTATCAATGATGCATGAATTATAAAGGCGAGCTTGCCATTTAAAGCCTAACTTATTTGAGCTTATTTAGTTATTAAAAATAAGGTGCATGAAAAAAAAAACAATAACAAAGCTACCGGAACTGAATGATTACCTGACAGAGAAGGAATGAAAACTAGATGAGAGCATAGGGCATGATAGCTTAAAAATACTTCAAGCATCACTTTAAGACATACAAATGCTGCTATTCATGCAAACTGCAGGTGTTCTTCACCCTTTTTATCAGAACTGTCTTTCAAGTACAGTATCTTTCCTTTAAAGAGGGAATGCAAATCAAACTGACAGTTAGGATAAATAACAAGCCTGTTTAATGCAAATAACTGTAATTAACTGGCTGTTATGTAATGGAAATCCCATTCCAGATGTACATATATTAATCTCCTTCTATATACGTGCTACACCTGATATAGTTTTAAAAAACAAGAAGTCCTTCTTACCCAACCACGGCCTCTGATGGAATGGCAGAACCAGAGCTAAAAGCAGGACATGGCAGCCAGAGAAACAGCCCTGGAGTTACATCCTGTGCTACGGTAACATCTCCAGTCAGCCAGGCAGAGAGTGGGAGATGGGTGAAGCAGATTAGTGATGAATGACCTAGTTTTCTCCCTCATGTCTTCTTCAAAGATACCCACCATAGTGACCAAAAAGCGATAGTAATTAAGTTGAGAAAGCCACCTCATTAGGGGAAATTACAGTGTACACTGTGTAGCTGTATGACAGTTATCACCCCTTGCCACTGATGTTGAACTAATTTACAAAAAAGTGTGACTGGAGCTCCTTGAATCAGTTGAGTAAATGCCATCACATGGAATAAGGTGGATAGAGGCCAGGGCTGCATCATTGTTTTCATAAAGTGATGCCTCAGTGACTCTTTGGCACTAGCTTTGTGCTGTGTTACAGTATGACGCTAAAGCTGAAGTCCTTCACACTCAGAATTAGCAGCAGGGCTTCACTTATCTGGCTTGTGCCTAATGAATATCCTCCTTTGCCTTTTCCCATGATCATAAATGCCGTTGTGGGGCTTTTGCTTTTCTTCTCAAGGGTGTGAGGGAGGAGGAAGTAGGGGAATGGGAAAGCAACTTAAAATCCCAAGCCACTGAAAGATCTGGACTCAATTTCATTTGAAAGGTGGTGAGGTTTATTGCTACTTCACAATTTGGGGAGCTCCAATGAAGTCAGCCACTCAGAGGCAGGACATCACAATGGTTTTTGTTCATGAGACTAACCCTGCATATTAAATGAAATAAATACAGGATGACTAGCTAGCAAATGGAACACACCAAGTACTGCAATAAAGAGCCCAGAAAAGACTTGAATGTGTTGAATCTTCAGCTCTTGAAGCTCTATTTTGGGGCTCTGTATTGCAACTGAACTTCACAAACCCCAATTATCATACTAACGTGATAGAAAGTGTGATTTTTAAACAGCCAAAGATGAAGAATTAACATTTTTAACAGCTATTTCTGAGTATCCCTTATGGCACAAGAGAAAAAAATCCCTTCTACTCTCCGCATTTCCCAAATGCAGGGTTAGGCCAGCTCTTGTCAGTGGTTTTCTGCATGCGTCTGCATGGCAGAGAAGCATAAAGCTGTAAGGTATTCCATAGGCAACAGTTCTGCAGCTGTAAGTGTCCTACAATGTTAGTGTAATAATATAACTAGGCCATATAACATAGTCCCATGCACATTTCAGAGACTGATATTTTCAGCTGAAAAATATGAATTGTTTGAAAAGAAAGTCATCATTTACTCAAGATTCTCCAGTTTAAAAATCTGCAGAAGATCTTTATTACAACCAGTGTACTCAAAGAACTGATGTTAGAACATGGTAGAGAGAAGGAGGAAGAAGAGATTTGTAAAAATCCCCCAGTTTAGTTTGAAGCTAATCAGCTCCTTGTCTACACAGAACAAGACCTGAAAGTCTAGAGCAGAGGTGTCAAACTGACAGCCCGCAGGCCGAATCCAGCCCTCCACCTTGTTTTATCCAGCCCAGCACCTTGTTTCTCCCCGGCGGCAGCGCCGAGCTCCTTGTCCCTGTGTTCCTGCCAGCGCTGGACACGTGTGCAGCGTGTGACATGCGTTACGCTGCAGGAACAGGAGAACGGTGCGAGCTGTGAATTTGACACCCCTGGTCTAGAGGAATGCATTTGGTTTATTTATTTTGTAGTGATTTTGCAGTATTTATACTGCAAAGTACTTAAAAAATATTGTTCTTTACCAAAATCCTCTGCTGTACTTCTTGTATTACCTCTTTGCTTTCTGCATCCTGTGTGCTAGACTGAAACTTGGTACCAAATGGCACAAAAGTATTGAAGGCACACAGGAGTGATTAGAAGCAAAACTAAAGTTATTCATGCTGTTATTCTTTTCAGAATTGGAGTCATCACAAAGCTAACTCATCTGCAGCTTAGGACATGAAAGCAGAACAAAGGATTACGCAGAATTATTGTTGCCAAATTAGCTTCATTATTTTACCCAATTTATTTTTTATTTAGTTTTGGTGCCTGACTTGATGATGAAGGAAGGAGAACAGTGAGAAGAATTCACTGACACTACATTTTGTGACAAGGGCCTTCTGTCACAGGGACTCATTTTGCATTAGAAAAGCAACTGACATCATCTACCTGGATTTGTGCAAAGCATTCGACACTGTCCCACACGACATCCTTGTCTCTAAACTGGAGACATGCCCTTGATGGATGGACCACTCAGTAGATAAGGATTTGACTGGATGGTCATACTCAAAAGAGTTGTGCTCAATAGCTTAATGTCCAAGTGGAGACCAGTGATGAGTAGAATTTCTCAGCATTTGGTATTGGAACTGGTGTTGTTTAATATCTTTGTCAGTGGCATGGACAGTGGGATCAAACGCACCTTTAGCAAATTTGCCAACGACACCAAGCTGTGTGGTGTGGCCAGCATGCTGGAGGGGAGGGATGCCATCCAGAGGGACCTTGACAGGCTGGAGAAGTGGGCCTGTGCAAACCTCCTGAAGTTCACCAAGGCCAAGTGCAAGGTCCTGCACCTGGGTCGGGGCAATCCCAAGCACAATTACAGGCTGGGCAGAGAATGGATTGAGAGCAGCCCTGAGGAGAAAGACTTGGGGTATTGGCTGGTGAGAAGCTCAACATGAGCTGGCAATGTGTGCTTGCAGTCCAGAAAGCCAAGAGTATCCTAGGCTGCTTCAAAAGAAGTGTGACCAGCAGGTCAAGGGAGGTGATTCTGTACCTCTGCTCTGCTCTTATGAGGCCCCACCTGGAATACTGCATTCAGTTCTGCAGCCTCCAACATAAGCAGGATATAGATCTGTGGAAGTGAGTCCAGAGGGTGAAGAAGATGATCTGAGGGCCAAAGCACCTCCCATGAGTACAGGCTGAGAGAACTCGGGGTTGTTTGCCCTGGAGAACAGAAAGCTCCGGGGATACCTTATAGCAGCACTCCAATACCTAAAGAGGGCCTACAGGAAAGATGGGGAGGGACTCTTTATCGGGGGGTGCAGCGGGAGGACAAGGGGTAATGGTTTTAAGCTGAAAGAGGAAAGATTTAGATGAGACATTAGGAAGAAAGGGTGGTGAGGCACTGGCACAAGTTGCCTAGAGAAGCTGTGGTTGCCCCATCCGTAGAGATGTTCAAGACCAGGCTGGATGAGGTGATGAGAACCTAATCATTATAAAGGTTTTCCCTGTCCTGGTCTCCACAAAAAAAACAGCACCTAGTGAGACAGCTGTTCATTCATTACACACCTAGTTTTCCAGCTTCAGAAAGGGTGTTGTGCTTTGACAGATGCTCAAGTGAACTACATTAAAGATTGCATGATCTGAAGTTTTCTTTCAAAAACCTAGACAGTACCAACGAATTTGAGATTTTGCCCTAATATCCAAGGTTTCACTCTACCAGCACTTACGACTGCGGTTGTACGAGGAAGAGCACTGGTGATGACAGGAGCAGGACACATTCTCTCAAGCACATTTCAAACTCTGTTTCAAGAAGTCTGCATACAGTATCTAGAAAACTGTTCTGATACTGATGCATGCCACGCATCCTTGATTGGAAGCTTTTTTTCTTCAAGACATACTTTATTCTGTACAGTTGTTCATCAGCAGGTCATGCATTTCTCCATGTGCCATCTTTATTGAATCATTGTCATAAGCAAAATTGTAAGGACTCCAGTTTGAACAATTGAACCATGGTTAAGAATCTCTACTGAAACTTGTCAGTCCACAGTTCAAGACTGAGTCAATTTTAACAAGTACACTTAACTTTAGGGAGTTCTATGTGCAACAAGATGTAGTTGTTCTTAAGTAAATTTAGGTATTTTGAAAATATGGAGGTAATTCACCAGAACCACTACAGAATACAGGAATTGGAGAACAGTACCATCATGTTCAGAATAAACAGGATGTACCTCCTCCTCTTCAGTGTTTCAAAATTAAAAAAGCTAGAAAACCTGAATTCATTAAAGAAGTCTCTTGGCAATCATTTGATCAGGATATACTTTTGTGGCTGTTGGCAAAAAGTGACCATAAACTTTACATGGAACAGTAAAGCAATGCTCAACATTGGGCAACTGCTTCATCAGACAATACACCAGAGTCAGCAGCAGGATCCTCAATGCCACCAGTGTGCTTTTAAATCACACTACAGCAGAAAGCATCCAAAGTTGGATACGCTAGAATAGTTTTACTCCTAGGAATAGACACTGCAGACTTACCCATTTCCTTCCAGAAACAATGTTTTGAGGAAGTTTAAATATCCAACAGCGGTAATATTCGCTGAGGGGTAAAACATAAAAGGTTTTAAGACCTTTTACACCACATCCTTAGATTTAAGTGTAAACAAACAAGAATACCATGGCTTCAATGAAAGTTATTTAAATTTGAATGCAGAGAATACTTTATTAACTGATTACAGTTTTGATGACCAATTTTAAACCATAACTAATGTGGGAAACATAGTGGGGGGACATTAAGGCTGAGCCATATATATATAGACAAATCTGGATACTGATAATCTGTACATTTAACCTCTGATTTTTCTTTACATATCTTTTACTCAGTGTCTGAAATTAACCAAAGAGAAACACCAAAACACTGGCCGCTAATTTAGTCTTATATCTGGAAAGAATTTTTGCATGGGTTTTTGAATGCAGTGTAAATCTCAGTGGAGATCAAGCAGATTTATTTTTTAACCGTACTCCAAATGAAGTGTCCGAGTATAACTGGAGTTTGTTGTTGTTGTTACAGCTTTGTGCAATTCATTTTCTCCTCCAAAAACTGGTACTTGTTCTTTCTTGTAGAGGTTAATCTATTGAAGACAGTATTAAACTTGCTTAACAGGTTGGGAAATCAATATAAATTAAGTGCCTGTGGTGTGTATCAGTTTTCCTGCTGTAAGCAACCCCTACCACTTAAGTGAACATACTTTCAATTTTACAGGATTAAACCGACTTTTCAACAAAACCCAGAAAAAATTTATTTGCTATTTTTGCACTGTGAACAGTACTCCTACATGATGTGATAACTGTTTTCCATCTGTACAGCTCCCTTTTGTAAAGTTGGGCAACACATATGAAAGAAAGACAGACATCGACTCTTTGTGTTCTGAAAGATAGTTCAGTTCTTTAGTTCCAGTCACTGAAGGAAGAGGCAGAGGCAAGTTTGAATTATGCCAGAAGAGTGAACAACTGGTTTTTATTTGGTGTCTTCAAGATGCTTCACCTTCTGTGGGAGATGTAGGTGTTGTAGGGGAGACCATTTCAGGTTTTCGTGAAATTCTGTCCAATTCTGCCTGAACATCTGTTAAAACTGGCTTCTGACCTACAAAATAAATGCATATCACTGTCATTTTTATGAAATGGTTTTGGGAAAACCTATAGTATCTTTAACTGTCAAATCAGATAAGTTCTAAAAATTTTTAGTGTGTGCTTTGGGTGCAGAGTAAAGACATAAAGGCCAAATCCCAAAACAAATAGAAAGGAAACAGTAGAGAAACTCATATCCTTCTATATTTCTGATTTCTCAAAGAAACTTCCATAATTAAATATTAATTGTCATCATACGAAGAGTTAGTGTAAAATATAAGATACAGAGAAACCTATTAAGGGTAGGAGTCATGAATTTGTCTATACAATTTTCTCCATCATATGTATTTTAAATAATTCTGAAAGTGAATCAAAGGTTTCACCACCGACCGGTGAAGTCATTTCTACATACTTGGCTAGCATAAACCTGACATTGCTGCTCATGGGCACACACAGACCTGCAGATGGCAAATCCCTTTCTCTCCTCACCTGTTGGCCTCCTCCCTAACTGGAACAGCACAAACATTTGTGCAGTCATGCTTAGACCTGATCCAAGCTTAACACACACCATTTTTCCCTACCATTTTACTCTTAATTCTTACTCCTCACTCTGTGTTTCTATCCTGCCATGTTCTATCACAAGAATGGAGAAGACAATACGGGAAAAGGCAGTGCAGAATAATAGAGTCTAACACCATGACAAGTCTGCTGTGTCTCAGGCTGTAAAGGAAATATTAATTGCTAATATTGCAACTAATAAGCAGAGGAATTTCCCATAGCTGCCATAGGGAAAAGTAATTCTCAAATCCCAAATTATCATCTTAGCCGATTTTCAGATTTGAAAAGTAAGTTTTACAGATAACACTAAACAGAAGACAAGAAATACTGAGGAAGGTGAGGAGTCCACACCTAAGCCATTTTTATTTATGGAATTCCTTGAAAACCTAGTCCTTTGCCATGTTAAATTAGCTATGCGCTAATCCTTCACTTGTTGCAAAGTAGGACATTTCAGAGATCTTTTTTTTCTCCTTAGTAGTTTAATTCTGTTTCTGCCACAGCCTTGGACACACCACTTCTCTGGAGCTCTGCCTCCATATGGCATCACCCATATCCACTGACAGCCACTCCCCATAGGATTTTTAAGTGGGTGCTCCCTGCATCTCATATTGCGTCAGCTGCATTTGTTTGAACAATCTCCATATGCTGTTCAAAAGAGCACTGCTGACTTTGCCTGCAGCAGATTAGGAAGCACTCAAACTTTGCTCCAAAACAGAGCTTTGCATTTAAAAAAGGGAAGTACAAACACTTAAAAACATTTCAGGGTCAGTCCACATCAAATGTTAGTGGGAAGGGAGGTGTTTTTTCCTAAACAGTAACATCAAGTACCAGTGAAACACCAGCATTCACACCTTAGCACAGGTTTGCTAACCTCTGGGGTAGAGGTCTGTACAGGTATGCTCTTAAGTAACACAGAAACATTTTAATCTAAATAGCAAGATGCACCAGAGTAATCTTACATCTAGATTTAGAACAGTCACTACTAGACATTTTTAGATTAACACTAATTAATAACATCATGTAAAAAAATGGCTATCAACAGAAAATACATAAGTAGTTTTATATGCCATCACCAAACTCAGTCAACAAAAACCTTCATCGCATCAGAGCTACATCACTAGCAGAAGAAAATGTTAAATTATTTTAACACTGCCAGTATTATTTAAAAAAATTCAACCTGAAATCAAGTCCCAATATACCTGAATAATACTAAAATAGCTTACAGCAGGGGTGTCAAACTCACGGCTCCCGCTGTTCTCTTGCAGAGTAACACGCGTCACATGCTGCACACATGACCAGCGCTGGCAGGAGCGCAGGGGCAAGGAGCTCGGCGCTGCCACCAGGGAGAAACAAGGTGGAGGGCCAAATTTGGCCCACAGGCCGTGAGTTTGACACCCCTGGCTTATAGCATAAACTAACTACTGGGATGGTGGGGAACAAAGGAAAAATGAGAGAGTCATGTGGACACAATTCACACTTAAACAGATGAAAAATTCTTCTTTGATCCTCTCAGACCTATAAAAAGGTAATATTAAACCACTGTGAAAATGTCACACCCAATAAATTAATATAAATACAGTAGTGCTCATACTTTTAATGAACTATACTAGTAGTAATGCTAACCCACTCCCAATTGATTGATCTTTTATCATTAATCATACCTGACTTTTTTGCTGAGGGTGGTAAGTTGCTGGCACCTCCAGTGCCACCTCCTCCTGGACTGCCACCAACACCACCAGGGCCACCAGGGGAACCAGTTTTCTTGCTCAGGAGGCTATTGAAGAAGTTAGCCAGGACTCCTTCACTAGTAGCTCCAGCTACAATGGGAGGGAGGGGAAAAAAACACAGTGAAATCCAAACGAAACAGATTTTCTAAGTGTGTCAATCGATCTAAATAAGCATATTTTAAAAAAGCAGGCAAAGCAGCTATTTTACTTCCCTAACTGTATTTCTGCCCTCAGAAGAAAAGGTACCTTTCATATTGGGATCAATTTTTTTTGATCCAGTAGGGATGGGTGTAACACTGGCAACGTTTGATGTTACGGATCGATTTGGTGTCCTTGGAGAACCCCCAGGAACTCTTGGAGAAGCATCCTAAGCAACAAAAAAAAAACATAAAACAAAAAATCCAAAGTTGAACTACTCAATCTTCTACAGAATTAAATCACAGCATGCAAGAGCATGGAAAATTAAGCATTTTTTTCTCGCAGCTCCTAATCCTTTTTTTTTCCTAACAATGTAGGATCTCATGCAACTGAAATGACACAGGATTAGATTCTGATGAATGTATATATAAGTTTCTTTTACACTTGTACAACATTCTTACAAATTGTAACTTTTTTGCAACTAAAGCAGTAGTGAAGCTTTTCATTTATATCAATGAGAAGCCTGAAAAATGCACTCAGAAGTGCCTTTGGACACAATGAAAACTACATTGATTAGATCATAGAGAAACTCCACCAGGTTTCTTGGAAAGACACCACATACTACCAGTACTGTGGAAAGGACTAAATGCAGCCCAGGAGAAAAAGCATTATTCATTACATCAAGGATAACAAGTCATAATTCTGCATAATTGCAGTTAATCTAAAAAGATAAAACTACATTTATAAGATCACATGCTCCCCATAAAACTTGTGTTACCTTGTAGTTATTTTATTTGTATTTTAAATGCAGACAATGTCATAGTTTTCATTTGATCTTAATTTCATGCCAGAATCTTAATATTCCTAGAGAGACAGTATGAAATTTAAGATACAGAACTCACCAAGGCAATTCAGCCAGCATAATTTGCTCCCTGGGATGGAAAGGCGAGCGAACTAACAGCTTAAATGCATTCTAACATAAGAAAAGTCATGATATTTAGCCCTCGCTGTCAATACAAACTGTCATGACTAGCTGAGAAGAAGTGTCATAATTTTAGAACAGTATACGATGTTGACTTTAAATTCTGTGCCATTTTTAAAAAAATAGATTGAAAAATATTTGATAGTGTATTTAAACCAAGCGACCCTCTAAATATATGAAAGTGAATAACTGTCATGTGATGATACTTAGAATTTTCACTACTAACCACTGGCCTTCCCGCAGCAGTAGGTGGTTGCTTCGCCAACTGTGACTGCAAAAAGCAAACAAACCCAAGTTGTGTTAGATATTACAGAAACTAAGAATACAACCCCAAATTTTTATTGA
The DNA here is from genome assembly GCA_033558185.1 of Dromococcyx pavoninus. Taxonomy (NCBI): domain Eukaryota; kingdom Metazoa; phylum Chordata; class Aves; order Cuculiformes; family Neomorphidae; genus Dromococcyx; species Dromococcyx pavoninus. The sequence continues at coordinate 346,871 of JAUMJL010000213.1, forward strand.
GAATATTGTTAAATGAAACACTGGCTGCTCCTTTTATAATCAGAAAATTACCTGCTGCTTCATAAGAAATACTTGGTCATCTTCTGCTACAATTTCTTTTTCGTGAACAAACTGCAATAAGAAAACATTAACGTGATTTTAACTAAAAGAAAGAAATGCACTTCCTTTTACACTTCCCTGAATGGGCCCATCCTGGTTTCAGCTGGGATAGAGTTAACTTTCTCCCTAGCTGGTATAGTGCAATGTTTTGGGTTTAGTACCAGAATAACGTTGATAACAGACTGATGGTTTTACTTATTGCTGAGGAGTGTTTACACTAAGCCAAGGACTTTTCAACTTGCCATGCTCTTCCAGCAAGGAGGTGCATAAGAAGCTGGGAGGGAGCGCAGCCAGGACAGCTGATCCAGGCTGGACAAAGGGATATTTCATACCATATAACATCACGCTCAGTGTACAAACTTGGGGAATTGGCCATAGTGGGAGGGGGATTGCTGCTCGAGGATGGGCTGGGCATCAGTCATTGGGTAGTGAGCAACTGTATTATCTTTCCCTTGTTTTGTGTATTCTATTATGATCCTCTCTCCCTTTTGTTGTTCTATTAATCTGTCTTTATCTCAGCCCATGAGTTTTACCTTTTTCCCTGTTCTCCTCCCCATCCCACTGTGGGGGGAGAGGGAGATCAGCAAGTGGCTGTGTGGTGCTTAGTTGCCAGCTGGGCACTCAACAATGAAGTAAATGTGTGAAATACTACATTGACTGCAGACCACATTCTCTATATTTAAGACCTCTACATCACAATTCCATTTCAGCTAAATTAATTACAATTGAAATAGATCTCAGGATCTGTAAGTAATGTTCACAGATGTACACGCTCTGCAACATGCTCATATCTCAACTTATCAAAGCCCAATCACGGTATTATTTTATAGATAACTACGGCAAAAGTGACTCTGCATGTGTGTTGCATCAGACTTGTATGTGAACTGGACAGACACCTTAGATCCCAAGTCTATGCACCAAATCACAAGCACTCTCCCTCCAAGTAAGCTCACCACAAAATCTTTGTGAAAACAAGCATGGCAAATATCAGTAACAGAGTTCATAACTCAGGCCTGAAATGTATAACCATGAAAAAAATTGTCAGTTATATTTTCCTTGGACACTTTCAATATAACATACTACTACTACATGCATCTGGGCTTTTTCCCCCTAAAGATTACAGAAAGGACATTGTATTAGTTTTCTCAGCGAAAGTAATTCCCACTTGGAAATACAATCAGTCTAAATTCTTAGCTTTGTTAGAAAAAGCTATATAACTATGTGCCTTCAATAACTTCTGTACACATGAGGCCTGCTATTGCTGCCATTTTGCTTGACAGTCCCACATGTGTACGTTTTCAGGTAGCTCTGTCAAAACCTTTGGCTAAATAGGACAAGAAGGAAAAATATATTGAATATATGTAGAACCCATTTTCACGTGTTTACTTTTGATTTTACTCTGCCCCAAACTTTCTTATTTTAACTAATCCAACGGAAACAGAAAGCATTAGGAAGTTACAAGCAATTTGGAGCAAAATGGAGCGTTCTTAAAAAGTAATATTCAAATTAGAATCATACAATGGTTTGGAAGGACCATAAAGACCATCCAGTTCCAAGCCCCCTACCATGGGCAGAGACAGACCAGACCAGGCAGCTCAAGGCCCCATCCAACCTGGCCTTGAATATTTCCAGGGAGGGAACATCCACAGCTTCCCTGGGCAGCCTGTGCCAGTGTCTCATCGTCCTTATTGCGAAGAATTTCTTCCTAATGTCTAATCTAAACCTCTCCTCTTCCAGTTTAAAGCTGTTTAACCTACCAACAGTTAAACAACACTTAGACCTTTCAATACAAATATGCATTGAAAGCAAAACAAGTATATTCGTAGTCTTGAACAATGTAACAGCAGCAGAAAAAAAAAAGAGTAAGCTGGAGAAGAGCTATATAGAACAGAATTACATAATGATTTTTTGATAATTAAAGAAATTTAAGAACAAAATAAAAAGACAAAATAAGAAAAACACATGCAGTTTATCACATTCATGATAAACTGGAAGCAAATTCAAAGAAAGAGCAACAGTCAAGAAACTGACAAGTAAATAAATAGATAGGAAGTTGAATGCCAAAAGAGCTCAATTTACCTTTCTGACTGGTGGTTTTGTTATGATATCTTCAAAACCGTCTTCTGCTTTTAGTGTCTGAAAGTTCTCGTGCAATATACCTATCTTCTTGTCATTATCCCAACCTGCAGGACTACATAAAATATTATTTTGGCTTTAAATTGTTACTTCACATTATTCTTGTATGCAATCCTGAACTGCACAGAACTGAAAACCAGGAAAGTCGTCATAGGTCCCATTCTGCTGTGCCAGCTAGTAATTGGTTAGTACGACTAGTTAGAGAGTGATTCACCATAACAGAGAAGAGCAAATCTCAGAGCTTAATATTTCTCTTTGGGGCAGTATTTGTAATCTCAATCCACTGGCACTCACCAAACTCCAACTCATTAGAATGCTAAATGGAACTTCAAGAAGCATAAACAAAAAAAGGATCTAAATGCTGTTTTACAGTCTTGCACAGATATATTTGGTAGTCATATACAGTTAATAATACAAATAACTTACATAAATACAGCATCTTTTTCCACAACAACAGCTGGAACATTGAAAGGAAATCCATACAACTTCTGGACTATATATTTATACACTAAATCAATGTTTTTGTTCTCCTTTACTGAAGTGTAAATAAGCGCTGCCCCATCTGAACAAACTTTAGTTAAAGAAAACTCAGTTTAGCAGTTAGTAAGAGACACTAAAATAACTATTTTATTAGTTTAAATGTGATCTACTTTGTAGAATTTAGAGGGGGAATACAAAATTACATAAGTCAAAAACTACTGAAAATTTTTGAAAGAGCTATTTAGGCAATTTAAATCTTTCTGCATTTTAGGCCAACTCAGTTATTGCTTTTACAGTGAAGTTCAGGCTCTTCTCATTTTTAAATCACACAATACCAATGGTTTCACCATGATGCCTTCAAAACTATCTTCAGCTTGTAATGAACAAAAATTTTCATGCCATATCCTTGTTATCTTGTCATTATTACACATAGCAACACAGACACTACAGCATCTAATGCTAGAACCTTCAAAAATGACAAAGATCTTTCAGTTTCCTATCTCAGTTTTCAAATTAGGGGAGGAAGCTCTTACATTTTATAGCGATCTGCTTTGACACAAAATGAATGCAAACGAGTTGTGCTGTACATCAATTACTAAAAGACCAAGAGAGTGCTCAGTATTCCAGCATGGTTCAGCATCAAATTAACAGAGCTTACGCACAGGATCAATAAAAGCAGCCAGGGAAATTTTGAGTAATTTTTACTTTGGGATTATAAAAATGCCAAACCCCTTGATTTATTTTTACATGTATGCAATTCAAATTCTAGAAGAAAGTTTTTAATATTTAATGGGATTCGATTCCCATTCAGTGGAGTTTGTAATACAATTTCAAATTGTACGTGGCATATACAATCAGAGACTAATTCCTACTAACCTTTCATATTCTTCCTCCACCCACAAGATTTATTACAATTACCCATAATTACATTTTTAAAAACTAGGTCTTGGAAGCTTTTTTAAAGAAGTGCCATCTTAGTACTCAACTGAGGTCTCAGATTCTTGAACTCATTTTTCCATCTGCTAACTGTTGTTTCTCCAATAGCATTTAAACTTCCTACTACTGCAGTGTAAATGATGATGACTCAGTGTAGCATATTACTGGCATCTGAAACCTAGACCTCACCACGTCTAGGTGACTAAATGTCACTAAACAGTATTTTATGCACTTCTTTTAAAAAAATGTTTAAAAATAATAGCACAGTGACAGCTTATGCACATTGTCTCTGTACTGACATAAGAGAATCCAGTGGATCTTCCCTACAGCAATTCCCTCATCGCCTCATCCTATGAAATTGCTAAACACTGAAGTGACTGCATATTTGGTCAAAAAGAATAACACGTCTTATGTGCATTTGAGGCAAGATCATACTTAAAGAAATTATCTTGTGGTTATTATTTTAGGGATCGTGTCTCCTAAGAAGTGCTGATTTCAAACTGACGCCTAAATGTGGAAATAAAGGCAAGTAAAGAAATTCATGGTAAGGGGAGATGCTATACTCTTCCTGCAGCTCTGTAAAAATAAAAAAGAAATCAGAAAAGTTTAACTCAACCTTGTCTTGGGGGTAGCTGAAGCAGACAGGCAGCTACAGCAAAAGAGTTACACACTACTTTGGTAAAAATGCAAATATTCTTTTAAGCAAGTTCTAACTAATGCAAAGATTTAATCGAGTCATTATTATCTTTATGATGCGTTAAAGGATACATTGTAAGCAAAACCGTCTGATATGTGACTGAATGAAGTCAAAGTGTTCATCTCTGTAGTCATGCTCTTTTTCCAGAACACTGATGGCATCGCACTGTCAAGATAAACACAAAATTAATACGCTACTTTCCTTTATCTGTTGAAATAGCAGTGCTGCTACACGTCCAGTTCACAACTGGGCAAGGGGGATGGAGTGGGGTGGGTGGTGCAGAGAAAAATAAAAACCTGCTGAGACAGTTTAGAAGCATAACTGAACACATTTGTTTTGTTTTTTTTAAATAATGTATAACCTGATGTGCATGCGCTGTGGTCAGCATTAACTTGGGAGTTAAACTGATGGCAATTTTTCATTCGCTTCCCTTCCCCACCTCCAATGCAATAACTCAAACTCTCTTCTGAAGACTGACCCCACTGAACAACACCACCATTTCCTGCACAACTATCTGGAGTTTGTTGTTTGGTTTTTTTTTTTTAAACACTGTGATATTACAGGACATGGAGTTTTTAATCTAATTACTCACTAGCCCTTTGCACAGAGAGGTAAAAGCAAGAAATGTGGAAGCAGAAATGAAAAGGGAGAGGGAGAAGAATAACAGAGAGCTAGCAGGTGAGAATAAAGGTGCTTTTCAAATGAGAGGATTAGCCTTCCAGTGAAGGAACAGCATATGCACCAAAAGGTTAATTGTTTCACTACGGGCCAGCAGAGGCTGTGGATGCAGTATCCTTAATGCCAATGAGAACTGAAGAGTCACAGGTGGGAAAAAAAAAACCGACCCAAACTGGCCACAGGAGAACTGCACCATTTTTTCTTTAGACTAAGAATTTGTTACATATCTAACAGAAATCAAAACAGATCACAGAAACACCCTAAGAACTGCAGAAAGTTAAGAGCAGCACTTCACTAACTGGAACCCTCAAATAAATTCATCTTCATAAAAACATCAAAAATATTAAAAAACCCCAACATACCTACCAATACACTATTTATTGAATAAGGAGCACTATGGAGATCAAGGGGAATTCTAGATGTTTACTAGCTTACTTCTGCAAACAAAACCAGGTCAGATGTACTCCTCAATTCCTTGAAAACTGATATAACCAAAGAAAAAAAATACTCCCAAATTACATGCAATCAGGGCTTCCTGAAGCTTACCAACTTGCAACAGTAAACATTTGTAAAGGATTCTTATCCGAGGTATTCAGAATGACTTAAGAACCATGTACTTCCCACCCCAAATCCACAATTGACAGAGTTGCTTAAATAAAACAGACAAAAAACCTAAAATATGAAACAAACCTTTGTACAAACTACTACTACTGGAATGCCTAAGTTACATGTTAGTGTATCTGCACCCAGGGGTAAAATCACACTGTCATCTTTGTCTTCCTGCAATGAAGTATTTCTTCTCTGTGGAGAAGCTGGAAAATCCTCGCCTGGTTCTACATATTCCTGGAAGTCTCTTACCACTGAAAGTAAAAAAAGTTACATTAAAAGATCAGCTACTTTATTATTTCAACAATGATTTCCACTGCCATTGATCCCTAGCACTGTTGACTGTATAGTAGTAGTGCTTCTTTATGCTGAAAAACCTAAGCACACACCAAGTGCTGACTATTTGCTCTGAGAGAATTAAGTTTGAGATCTGCTTTATCAGCAGCCAGAACATGATCAGATGAAACTGCCCACAGGGACAGCATTAACCCATTTTTATTTTATCTTTGTGGAACCACTAGACAGTTACTATTAACTATTATTGCTCCATACGTTTCCCAAAAGGATGTTTCCTGTTATTCTTCTTGACAAAATTAAAGAACAGTTTATTAGAATAAATAGAATTAAGCCTTACATATATTGCTTAGCTTCTACTGTATACCAGGTTTTACCTAAAACCCCTTTGTCCACATTTCTCTCTGCATACAATGAATGTACAGTAGTAATAAGCAAAAAGAATACACAAATATTAGTTATTAACTAGTTTTATAATTAGTTAATAGCATATTAAATATTTGGTATTTTTTACAATACATCAGATACTACTTTAAAATTTAGCAAGGAGGGTAAGTCAGAATTAGAAAAAGAGATAGTTACAAGTGTAACTCTCCTGTCAGGTTCCAATGCATACACCCACGCCTCCAATTACACAGTCATTTCCTATTCCTACAGTCCGGGATGCAATATTAGGCATAAAACGCCTATAACTTTCACATCACAGGTCCTGTTCCACACAGCCAAAACAGGATTCCACCAGACCCCACCACTGATTAGTTTTCCATGTGCAGCACATCCTGATTCAGCCAAAAATCAATAGGCAGCAAGATAATTCATCTGCATCATGTACACGAGCAGCTAATTACTCCGGTACATCCTTTTGCTTTGTCTTGATCTACATTAATTGACCACTAACCTCACTGAACTGACCAGAGCCCTCTGAGTGTCTACCTAGAAAAGCATTAGTTGAACTAACAGAGCAAGACTTATTTCACCACCCTACTAAAAAAAAGGTGCATTAGGTCAAGATTATTCAACTTTGCAACAGATATTGGAGTTCAGAATAACAAAAAGCACATGCAGAGATTTCTCTGCTTGAACAGTCAACTCAGGCTTTTATTCACTGAATGCTGCTACTTCAACCTGGTCTGAGAGCTTCTGAGAGCCTCCCAAATTGACCATGTTTTAAATCTAGAGTTCTCACCAAGTTATGCCAGCCACTCAAGAGAATCTTTCACAGCATACTGTCTGTTCTGGGAAAACTACATGATAAAATAAAAATCACACCACCCCAGTGCTAGAACTCCTGCAGTGTATGACCATGACATACTAATCCTTGTACAAGTGCAAAAAACAGTAAAAGGGAGGACTGATATCAGAGCTAAATGACTGCGGAATACAATCTCAGGTCTTCCTTAGATACACAATAAAAATGACCAGGTCACAAGGCTTCACTAGACACAGCTGAACTCAGTAATAGGAATGGCTACTCTAAGGTTTCACACACACCTGCTGTATATTCCCTAGTGCCTTCCCATACCAGCCACAGTCATCGGTGAATCTGTTTCTGAGTGGAGTTACATTGCTAGAACTAGAAGACAAACACAGCAGCATATCTCCAGAAAACTACACACACAAACCCTTCAGTCCTTTTAGCAACTTAAATCAGCTCACAGGAGCCTCTCAGAAGCACAGATCCTGACACAAGAATAAAGTAGGACCATGTAGCCACAAGTCAGGCAGGCAAGATTCCTTCCTCTTCCTTCTGGCAGTGTCAAGCTGCTGCCCACCTAGCAATGCATAAAGCCACATCACAGAAGGTTCACATCAAAACCAGATTCCATTCATAGCTGGATTGTGTCCAGGGATTCTATTATACCCAAAATGCAGTCCATCAATATCTATAAGAATCAGACCAGATGATAAAAGAACAAGAGAGCAGGCGAAACAGCTGCTTTTCTTTTTCTCTTGATCTTGTAGAGTTTCACTATTCTGTTCACTCAGTAAAAAAGCAAGACTATTAGCTCACACATTTTTGATAACAACAATATTGTATCCTTAGGATTTTACTGGATGAAAGTTTGAGGGGTGTTTAACACACACACCCCACCCCCCCCATCCTCTCAAAAACAAAGCTAAAACAAAAACTATGCCACATCCAAAAGAGCTCAGCCTCTTCTTCCTAAAAAAGCTCTTGTTATTGAAGATATTCTCAAGGACGATACTTCCTTTAGAAGAATCTCTCTCGAAAGAATAAACCAACACTGCTCCCCCATTCCAGACTATCTACAACTGTCACCTTATGGGCTACTTCACCACAGCACGGCTATAACCTGCCTCTCTGAAAAAGCCACGCAGTGGTCTGGCAGGCAGTCACATTGCAACATACCAGTTCCAAAGCAACTTCAGACATATAAACAGAGTTTAATTGTGCCATTTCATCTTAACACACAGCTTTCTCAAGTGCCCTTTCTTGTAGCAATTCACTGAGACATGAATGGGAAAGACTCACGTTTTAGTACCCCAAGGGAAATACAAAGGCTACTCGGAAGTAATATAGAGCTATGATGTTAACGAGTTTAGCCAGACTGTTTAAAGGAATCTTGCACAATTTTTGTGTTCTGCATGTTTAAAACTAAAAAGACAAGACACTGATAGAGCCGTATCATATCCATTCCAAAACAAACATATAGCTGCATTAGTGTCAATAAGAATGACAAAACTCTTCAAGTGGACATTACCATGTTGTCATGACTCCTTTCAACATTTACACTTCTGGCAAGGCAGGGAATAAGTCCCAAATTCTCTAAACTGACTAATTACAGGAACAGTTAGGAAGCTAATGTAGTGATTGGCCTTTAAAATAAAAAAAAAAAAAAAATGAAAACTGAAAGCCAAGATGTTTTTTCACTTGGATGCGTAAGCAGCAAGATTGTAAATTCAACCCAGTTGTGTTCATTCTGAAAGCTTTTTTTTCTCCCCCCTAAACTAAGGTAATTCTGTTAGAAAGAAACATTGGTATTGTTCATATAGCTACTTGAGACTTATTAGTTTGACTTGCTTGATAACTCCTAATTAGAAGTAACATTTCCAAAGAATGAAAAAGACTGTTATGGAGAGACTAAATGGTGCAGAATGCATTAAGCATTTGATTTAAATGGATTCCTATTTATTTGCAGAATACTCACACTTTTGTTCCATTTCTTTCATTTCTTCCGGAGGAATTTTTAACTTGTCAATATGTTCTCTTACAACACTTGCCCATTTCTGTAAAGAATCCAGTGCAGTCCAAGGCCTAGACATGTCTACTGCCAACATAATTAGAGTGTCCTTTAGACAGCTTGCATCCAATGCAAATTTCAGAAGACCTTTGTGATACAGGTCACCATCCAAAATCCATACATTGCATCTTGTTTGGTCTACAAAAGAATGGAAAAACATTTTGAGACTCAGATGAAACAGTCCACTATGTAATGGCTATTAAATCTTCTTTAGACATGTAAAACACAAGGAAGAAAGCAGATGATGTGTTTCATCAACCAACTGAACACACACAACAACCCATCAAACTGCAGTTTGTGGAAGCCATCCTCCTCTTCCAAACCCTGGCTGATAACTGAAGATCTTAAATACATTATCTGAAACTGAGAATCCAGAGATAGCATTTAATATTTCCAAAATTAGTGTTCACCATTCTAGAGATGGAAAATGTTTTCCTCAAGCTGCAACTCAAAAGGGGGAAACTGGCTGAATTTAGCCATCCCTTCTCAGCACTCGGCCTGCTCGGCTCTCAAGGACTGCCATCTCCCCTTCAAAACTCCAATGTGATATGCCCCCATAACTCTTAAAGTACAGAATATACTTTGGCCTTCAGAGAACTGGAGCAGAAGTGCAAGTTTGTAAATTACTTACATGGACTTAGCAGGCAAGAAAGTTATTCTTCAGATTTGCAAATGAACAATCACCATATAAACAGATCAGGGGTGTCAAACTCAGCCTGTACACCGAACTTGGCCCTCCACCTTGTTTTATCCGGCAGGCACCTTGTTTCTCCCTGGCGGCAGCGCTGAGCTCCTTGTCCCTGTGCTCCTGCCAGCGCTGGTCACGTGTGCAGCATGTGCTGCACCTTCCATTGCAGGAGCAGGGGAATGGTGGGAGCTGTGAGTTTGACAGCCCTGAAGTAGACCATCCCACTGATCTTTTTTCCCCCAAAAAAAACCCACCATACTCCAATACTTAGAAACACTTCTGCAGTAAATGAAGAGTTGGTGATTTACAATTAGATAGCTTAATACATTTACATTTTGCCTTCAGTAAGTTTTTATTACTTCTTACAGAAGTTCTGAGGAAGACATCCTCTTGAGCCTAGTCAAGTCATCTTTGAGACCAATAGCTAGATACGGAAGTCAGGAAAGCAAACTATTTCAGAAACAGGAGCCAACTTCTTCTGCTTCTCTTTCTATCTATATTTGTTCTTACAGCATGCACAAGTGTTTTTCCCCACAGCTTCCAGTATGTCCTTATTTGCACCCCACTCCTACAAGTAATGCCTCCAGATAATTCATCCCATCTTTACTACAGGACCTGGTCTTAATCCTTTCCTTGTTCCCCCCATATATAAGCATTAATTACCCGTTCCATAACTGTAGGTATTTGAGGTCTGGATCTTAGTTTTTTAATTTCTAGCCATAAGTCAGCTCAAACCACTTGACACACACCTGCTACTTTACTTTCTCTTTCCTCCACATTTTTGGGTTGGTGGTTTGGTTGGGGTTTTGTTTATTTGTTTTAAAAATCTCCTTTAGCACTATGCACAGTTTCCTACCCGTAAATACATGACATGCAGTCTTGCAGATTCTGACTGCACCAAGACAACAGTTTCTCCATATGTCCAAAACCAAATACTTGCTACAATAATTGAGAAGCAAGATAAGAGCCTAGACACCTTTTCCTTTAGGCCTGGGGAATGTTGCAGCTAAGTCTGCTTCCCTGGTCGTTTTAGCCTTTTCTTTTCACTGGTTCCTCTCCTCCTCTACCACATAAGTGGTCATTCATGGCATCTACTAGAGGAATTACATTAAAACTTTCTCATGATGCAAATCACTCATGGCCTAAGCTGTACTCCTGCAAATTATCAAGAAAGAAAAAGATTCCACTATCATTTCAAATATCACACTACTGAACTACTGCTTTCAAAGTGGTTTAAGATGTAATTAGAAACACCAACTTACCATCTCGATCTTCATCATGTACATTTAAATACAAATACTCCAGTCCTCTTCCTTTTTTGTATTCCTCAATTCCTTGAATTTTTCCTATTAAGCTAGTTTTACCTGCTCCATCTTCACCTGTAGAGACAGAAGTTAGACACCACTCAATCTTTAGTCGCAGTTAAACACTGAAAACAACCTGGGGCAAGAAGGAAATCATATTAACAGGGTGAATGAGCTCATTAAAGTTCTGAAATAGAGCAGGCTTTGCCCAACTCATCCATCTGTTCAAAGTACATGATACCTCAGCTGCCATTCTTATTTCTAACTATTGATAAATGCAATTACGTTATCAACTATCCTATCTGAAATAGGCTCTTACATGTATCTTTAAAAAGATACCTGATGAAACAGTTAAGCACTTCAAACAACTTCAGTCTTGCAACTGCAACCAACATGGTAACAAAGTCTTTCTAAAGTAGAGTTCAGGTCACGGTAAGCTCATCTTACAATCAGAAGAGTATGATTTAGAACTCCCTCACCACCAAGCTCAGTAAGACAGATCTATTTCCTTAGCTTTTACGGTTTGGTTTCCTCGAATCTTTTCTCTGTTACAGGTATAAAGAAATGTTAAAAAGAGGCAAACAGTAAGCTTATCAACTTACCAACACATGCATATCTAGGTACACACACATCAAGCAGCCTGCAATCCAGATCGATTCATTCCCATTTTCTCCCCTCCAAGCGGAATTCGGGATAACCAGACACTTACAGCACAACCACAGTGTAAACATCTCAACTATTGCCAGAGATTCCTCTTGGAAAACCTTCCGTTTCTAACCATATTTCTCAGAGCTGGAAAACTTCATATGCAGTTTTTCCAGTTTGAGAGAGTAACCAAGCTGAATTGTGACATGAAGCAGAGTTTTGCCGCTCTAATTTGGCAGTATGATGGGCACATAACAGTTAAACATCGGGAAAATTATTGGATCTCACTCACAACTTATAAAATTAAATCCAGGTTCCAAAGAAGAGTACCTTACCAGTTTTATGCCAAACAGAACACTTTTTTTCCCAAGACTCCCCTATACAGAAAGAGTATAAACACTCACTTTTAACTACATAACAAACAAAAGAGTTCAAGAACATTATTTTTCACTGCTAAACTCAATGGTGAAGTTCTTCCTTTAAAGGGAATTGACCATGACCTTACAGACAACATTATAGCCACATCAAAAAGACTAAAGATACAACCACAGAAACGAGCAGAAAAGTCATACTTTAACACTGATTTTGAATTTACTCAACATATCTTTGCCAAGATTACTGCATGAAGTCTTCAATTTGAAGTTCAGCTTCAGGTTCAGATTTCATTAATAGTCTGGAAGTTACCAGAAAGCATAAAACTGTTCACTCTAAGTACCCCAGAGGATTTTACTCAATGGAATGAGAAGACATTAAAAAAAAAAAAAAAGAGAGAGAAAAAAAGACTACCTGAAATTTAAGATCTCGCCAAGTGTAGAAAAGCTAAGTGAAAAATGAAGTTGTATCCATTTAACTCCTACAACATTTAAGCATTTAAGATGCTCCTAAGAAAACAATTATAGCTAATTTTAAATCAACATTGGAAAGCACAGCTATTTTCTATTCACACACCAAGTTCTCCCTCTACTTGTAGGAATATTCTTGGGCAGAACCTTTATTTAAAAGAAGTTAAGAGTTCAAACTTCTCTATAAGAGATGAATTACAATTCCTCCTCTTTCCTCACCCAGGTACCTATCCAAGCTTCTTAAATGTCATTTGCAAATAATTGGGGAGATTTTATTATGAGCTGCTGCACTGACATGTTACGCTGCTGAAGCTGCTATTACTTTTGCCAACAGTTTCTGTATGATTCATTCTGTTATTTTACCTTTTTGAACAGGCAGTTTTTCAATTCATGTATTCCAGCAGAAGGCTCAAAAGTTAAAACAAAACAAGACTTGTTATTGCTTTTAAAGAGGGGTTGCCCTTACCAGCTTTCCTAGTTTCTTAGAACAGCTGACCTCTTAAGTTCTCTTGCATACTAGTTTGTTTCACATAGGTAGCAATAAAGATTACAACTTGTTTGCATTGGGAAAGTTTAGCATCTTCTGTGAAAGTACATCTGCCAATTCTAAACAAAAGTGGCTGCAATTTAAGGCTAAGAAACTTCTGTGGTTATAGAAAATTCTGCACGACAAAATATACACTTAAGCAATCTAAACTAAAACATACTTACACAAATGCTAATCTCTACACAACTTTATTGTTTGAAAGTGCCCATACTAAACAATATAGGCAGACTTGAAATATATGTCCCACAAGGCCCTTACCATGACTTTGTGTGATTTCCTCCCCTCTACCGCATTTCCAAATGCCTGAAGAAAACTGAAGTTCAGTACTGTTATGGTAATGTCTTATGGCAAAATAAGAGCTGGAATTTTATTTTCCCTCTTCAAGTTCCCAGTAATTATCTTCAGAGATGCATAGAAAGAAATTTTATCAGTACAGCATGACAAGTTAATTTGATGTAAAATTAGTACCCTTGAACACGTAAGTACACAGTCATCATTTCAGCCTTCCATTATGGAATTGGTTCATTTTAATCTGTTCTGTGAAGAAGATGCTCTATTCCCTTCTCCTTCGCAAATATCCACCCATTTCAAAACATCACCATCAGGTAGGCAGATCACTGACATATGTAACTGTATCGTACAAGTTACTGTATGCAGAGAGTAGCGCTCATCATTCACTAGAAATCCAGAATGACGCACCAGTGAAGTCTGAAGGGTTTGGTACTAATTTCATTAATTACTCAGATAAATGAAGAGAACAGTACAGTTTCCAGATAACAGAAAAGAAACTAAAAGATCTGCAGAGAAAACGATTCGAAGTAATACTGACAATTAAGTTTCCAATGCATAAACCAAGCAGTCTACTTGCAAGGGTGCAATATAGTTGCCAAGCCTAATATGCCCAGTTTCACAGGAGATCCAGAGTTCTCAACAGATTTAAGCCAAATTAGAGCCAATAGCATGGTAAAAGCTGTCAGAAAGTAAAACCAGGATCATCATATATGACGTTAAGACTTCCTGCATTTTGCCCACACAATCAATCATAAAATGTTAAGAAAAGATGGCAGCCTTGGCCAAGAGTGCATGCTAAGACTTGAGGCTTCATCTACCTCTACTTTCTATTTTCAGAATGTTGCATATACCTTCTTAAATTAGGACAACTGCAAATGTATTTGTATCCTTGTTATTTATTGTTTTGCTAACCCAAAGTCTTAACTATAAAACACCTGCAAACTGAACACATTTGGAATATATCAAGTCATGCTGGGAAAGAGCAGCAGTATAATTTTGCTTTGTAGTTACTCTTCAGCGAGAATATCAAAATACAAATCAATCTTAAACCAGTGCTTATCTAGAACTCTTGAACAGCTATTACAAACCTCATTAACAAATTGATTCTAAGTGCATGCAATGCTAGCTTTTAAGACGTCTCAAAACTCAAACATTTTATCATAAGACCTTCAGTACATATAGAACCTTCTCTCCACCAGAGAAGGGGGGAAAATATTTGGAAAGAAATTGAAGTCTATTAGTGATTTTAGGTTTTATGGTAATGTACAGCGTAGTAATGTAATTAGTATTAAGAAGTAACTGGGACATATATGAAAGTATGTATGCTTTTTTAAAAAAACATTTTCTCAATTACAATACATATACACAGAGTATACGGCATATGAAATTACAAACTCTTAAAGCACTTAAGTATATTAATCTTTTTAGTTAGAATTACATAATTGTTTAGGTTAGAAAAGACCTTTAAGATCATCAAGTCAAACTATAAACCTAAGCTTGTCAAGTCCACCACTAAACCATGTCCCTAAGCACCACTCACATCTATAAGTCTTTTCAGTACCTTTAGCGATGATGACTCAACCACTTCCCCGGGCAGCCTACTCCAGCACTTGACAACCCTTTTGGTGAAGAAATTTTTCCTAATATCTATTCTGAGCCCCTCTTGCCACAACTTGAGGCTCATTTCCTCTTGTCCTATCACTCGCTACTTGGGAGAAGAGACCAACACCCATCTCACTATAATCTCCTAGCTGTAGAAAGTGATGAGGTCTCCCCTCAACCTTTTTTGCGCCAGGCTAAACAGCCTCAGTTCCTTCTGCTGCTCCTCATAAGGACTGCGCTCCAGACCCTTCACCAGCTTCGTTGCCCTTTTCTGGATGCGCTCCAGCACTTCAATGTCTTTCTTGCAGTCAGAGGCCCAAAAGTGAATGCAGTATTCAAGGTGTGGCCTCACTAGTGCTGAGTACAGGGGGGACAATCATTTCCCTGCTGGCCACACTATTTCTCATACAAGCCAGGATGCTATTGCCCTTCTTATCCACCTAGGCCAAATGCTGGCTCATATTCACCTGGCTATTGACCAAAACTGTGGACCATAATGTTGACTCTGGCTACAAACCAAAGCCGAAAACAAATAAAAGAGGGACAACAGATTTAATTTTGAAAAAATGTCCGGCTAGGAAGCAGCTGAAACAAAGCCAAACCGATCTGCATACATGCAGTATTTCAACATCTTGTTAACAAAATTTGAAGTCTTGCATTCAATTAAACAGAAGCCGTTTCATGTTTATCCCCAAACTGCTACACTTCACTCTGATGAACCCAAGTTTGGGGCCGTGCTTGTCAAAGCTTCCCTGTCCAAGGTGCTACTCTGCCTACAAACACAAGTCTGACAGCATTCCTCTTGTTGCTGCCCTCAAAGATATAGGGAGCCATAACACAAACCCCTGCCCAGCCTCCTCCCCTTCTCAGTGCTGCAGGAAAAAAAGCACGTTTTCAGAGCAGAAAACAAAGTATCACTAAGTGTTCTGCTACAATGCAGAATTTAGCAGAACGGTCACCCATACAGAGGAAGGATGGGCAATGAGGTGAATGAATCGCCTACTGTGAATGCAGGCAAGTAGGCACTCATCTACGAGCCACTACTTAAATCACCCAACCATAAACTATCACATTAGAGAGAACTTGGGCTCTCTATTACAGATCACCTCTAAACTTTCAACTAAACATTTTAAAATTAAGAATATTAACTACTCACACTTCCACATTTCTTTCTGTTTAGAAAATGAAAACAGAAGCAGATTTTCATTTGTCTTTCTTTTCACAGAAGTCCGTACATGTATGAGCAAGCAATGTGTTATTTCCAGAAAAGACATCAGTTTTGCCTTTTTACTTAAATTGTTTCTCCGCTGTAAAGTGTAGTGTTTAAAACATGTCAAGGCAAAGAAGCAAGAGATAAATGTTTCTTTTGTGTCATCAATACTGTTGTTCTGTCCCACTTACACGATTTTTTTCAACAGCTCTTTGAATGAATAGTCCTGGATGCCCTTGATTGTGTGTGATCTACAATCCTACTGTTCTTTGATGGAGTTTTTTTGTTTGCTTTCTAAAACCATTGATTTTATTTCAGCTTGATAACTCATCTCTATAAAATATGTTCAAGCAAGGTCAAGCAAAACTGGAGATAATGGTTCTAATTAATCTCTTCCGCCCCCAAGAAAAGACATATTTTGGGGAAGTAGTTTATACTTTCTACAAAAAAAAGACAGCTTCTGTAGAACAATTCACATTATATAATATTTCTAAAATAAAATAGTGAATATTTTTATTAATAGAAAAAAAAACCTCACTTAAATACCATAGGAGAAAGCTTTCAAACCCAAGCCCAAGTTATAAAATGGAGCAAAGACGCCTTCTCAGAATCAGAAAGTGATCTCTATTCCACACTATGTGGAATGTCTGAATCCTAAAATAGTGGAGTAGAGACATAACAGTCATCTTCCGACTAAATCCGAACGCATATGTACTACAGCTATTTTCAAGATAAAACACTTATCACATGCTAATAACTGTCTTTTCCACAGCTGCATATTAGTGAAAGAGACTTGTTTACACACACTATAGTAATTGAAGAATGCCTTTTCCAGAACAAGACCAAAATAATCACACTAAGCCAAATTTAGTTTGCTTTAAGAGAACTGAAGAACAAAATTAATCACGCTGATGACATCCTTCTCTAGAATGCCTCAAAACAACATGGAAGTTCACTGTAAGTAGGTCATATCAAGGCTTTAAGTAACTTGCCACTAAATTACAATTTGCTCAATGGACAAAAAAAAATACCCCTCTCAGTTTGTTTTTAGTTAAGTCTTTCCTCTAACACAGGATTCATTAGGTGTCTTTGGGGCACTGAAAAATTAAATAACTTTTCTGAGGAGCACCTAAATTGCATTTCTGCATTACAACATGGGAGAAACCATCCAGCATGCCTTTTGTCATGTCCTGCACGGCAAGAATACATGGCCTGACTGCAAACAGGTGCAGCAGTAACAGTGTGCTTGAAGAAACCCACAGCCAGAGAAAGCCAAATATCACAGAGAATTCTATAGTGAATATGAACAGCACACATCTGTAATGTAAGCCTTCTCCTTTAACACAGCAGTAAGTTATCTCGTGTAGCTTACTCAGGTTCACTACCAAAACAGAATAATCCCATATTACTATCAAAAGTATTCCTGCCACTAACCTCCCTGGAGAACACAAGAAGCACAATTCCTTTCCCCATTTCTTGCCTTCAGAGCTATTTCAGAGACAGATCCAATAACCAGCAGCACCTCTGGCAAAGCAGAGATAAATTAATATGAATGCAACTAAAGAATTTCAGAACTTCCCATGCTGTTCTAAGTAAGTTTTACTACATAGCATCTGTGTAATTCTGGCTTTTTGGAAATGTGTAATAGCAGGAAGGACACTACAAAAAAGTACTACTTCATTCTAAAAAAAAAAAAACGTAGCTGCAAACCAAGCAATTAGAATTTTACCTAAATTGACACTTTACAAGTATAACTCTGCTGACTGAAAACAAACTTGGCTACGTTTGGAAGTCCTTTGTTGCCTGTAGAAAGTGAAGAAGCTACAGGACTAGGAGGAAAAGAAATGTTTAGGAAACTTCGCTTTTTTTATTATTCACAGAAAAATGCTTTTATACTACATGTGGTGCCAATCAAAGTTTAAAGTCTTCACAGAAAAACATTTATTGAAAAAATGTCTGTGAAATATTTCTGAAAAAGTAAAACTAAGTTAATCTATCTTTTTGCCAATTTTGAGCAGAGAATTACAAGTATTATATGTCAACCTTCACTCCACAAAACCACGTGCTGTATCTAGAGATTAACATTTGGCATCCCAGTTTCCTTTTGATATTTCTGTGATGCCTTGAACTGCTTTCCACTTTCTTAAAAATGAGATGTTAACATAGCTAAAAATGAAATAGCAGAATTAGCATGCCAGACATAGTCAGGTTCCCAGAACAACTAGGCATACAAGTACACACAGCGTTTGAAAAACATAAAAGCTGCAGGCAAATTAAAAGACTAGTCCTAGCAAACAAAAGAACACTAAGTGGTGAGCTTTTCTGGTGGGTATTTTTGTGTGTTTTTTTTTCAGGGGCAGTGGGGGTGGGTTGGAAGCTAAGTTTGGGGTTTTTTTTAATGCAGTCTATATGGAAATCAAGCATTCATTTGCCATTATTTATCATGGTTAAGCTAGAAAGTTTTGACCAATATACTGTTTGTACTGCAAATACTTGCCTACCACAAAATGAGTAAAAACCAGCAAGACCCTGGTCAGCTTTACAACTCCTGCTTAAAAATATTCAGACACTGCTGAAACTAAAACAGTCATGGCAAGAAATGATCTGTATTAACAACAAAAGCTAGTACAAAACGATCTAAAGGAACAAAGCTTAAAAATAGAGGAAATATGAGATAACAGAGAAACTGCAAACACGGAGCTCGAGAACCCGAAGAGACAAAACTTCACATACTGAATCCACCTAATATAGAATACAAAAGACCTGTTCTTCTCCATGCCAGTGTTCTCCAGGAGCAGCATCATGACTCACAAGTAAACACCAAAGCACAACATATGGGTTAGGTATTCTCACGAAAAACATGGCCATGGTCCTCACTGGCCAGTCCTCATATCTGATGCTCTTTTTTCCTAAATACACGCCAAACTTCTTTTGCCTTGGACCATGGCCTTCTAGAAAACACAATTCCTAAGAAAGAACTAGAATGTCTTCTGCAAATCTGCACATATTTAAAAAAAATTCAGCCAAAACCAAAAAGTAGTGTTAGATTAAGTCATTCTATAAGCTCTATGTAAACTGGTAAAATGAAAATTTCTATACAACATATTAAACATCACAAACTACATGAGCATTTGAAACATTCTACAGTGTCCTCTCTAGTTCTGAAGAAAGTACAGTCTCCAGTTACTGAGTACTAAGGAAAGCGAGGGAAAAACAAGGGTGTAATCGCCTTGGTAAGGATCACAGCTTGAAGAAGAATCTTCCAACTTCAACAAGAACAGTCATTCAATTTAGTTTCAAAGTATCACATAAAAAGCTGTCAATCATTATGAAATCTGTCCTTTCTTTAAAATCAATAGAACTTCCAATCTCAATATCCTACTTAATTACATAACCTGAAATGGAACAAATCAAAGAGCAGTAAGTCCTGTAACAGGTTCACTAGGCTACCCATCATCCTTGCACAATTTATTCCTTTGTAGTCAGTTTTAAGCCACCACTCAGCTTATTAAAACAGGAAGAAAAGGGTCACAGTGATTGCTTTTATGATTATGAAAAAAAACCTAACTTGAAAAACCTCAAGAGTCTACAAACCACAAGACTGCATAGAATCATAGGATGCATAGAGTCCATGTGACTCTTTCCTGGG
Organism: Dromococcyx pavoninus; assembly: GCA_033558185.1. NCBI lineage: Eukaryota > Metazoa > Chordata > Aves > Cuculiformes > Neomorphidae > Dromococcyx > Dromococcyx pavoninus. The sequence continues at coordinate 366,838 of JAUMJL010000213.1, forward strand.
TTTTAACTATGTTTCTAATTGCTAACACACAGTTCTTTCTGGGGACAGGAAGTTTGGCATAGGAGAGAAACAGCGAGTTAACAAATCCATGCACTCGTATTCATTAAATTATTTCCTGGTAATAGTATTTAATAGCCTTTCAGACAAAAAAAACCCCAACCAACCCATTAATAATAGCAATAGCACAGACACACACATTTGAGAGCACCCATTTCTCCCAAAAGGTTTTTAATTCTGCTTGATATATCATTCTTCTTCTTTCCTGCAACATTAAATAATAGCTGAGTCTCTCATTATCACCCTATCAAAGTCCCATTCCGTAACTCCTAATCCTTGCCAACGCAAGGTTGGACTAATGCACTGGGTGGAGATAACAGAACACAATGAAAGCCAAGCTGCTACCGCACAACTTGCTGATGATATTGCTGCTGACAAGCTCAGTGCATGCGGGCAGGACACAACCAACACGCCCATACAGCCTACCCCGCCCTCCAGCCAACAGGGAGCAGCCGTCATTGATACCATACAGGCCAGGGAAGCAATTCCTGCATTTGTACGACACACCATAAGGACCAGCAAGCACGAACAAGGGAGGTTTCAGAAAAGGCTGAAGGATCTGCAGACACCCTGAAGTCAACACTAATCGGGGGAGAAAGACAATAAAAAACACCTTTCCAAGCCATCTCTACCTAAGGAATCAGGCGGGGGAAGGACAGTAAAGGTATTATGGAATATCCAAAGCATCTCTGGATGTTGGATATGCACAATGATGGAAAAACATTTAAGGGAAAAAGTGAGAGGGTACGCCTCCTCTTTGCCACCATCAACCCCCCCCATTCCCTTCGAGCACTAAGCAAGAGAAGCTCCAGATGCCCAAGACAGGGCTGAGAGGGGATGGGAGAGGGGATGGGAGAGGGGATGGGAGAGGGGATGGGAGAGGGGATGGGAGAGGGGATGGGAGAGGGGATGGGAGAGGGGATGGGAGAGGGGATGGGAGAGGGGATGGGAGAGGGGATGGGAGAGGGGATGGGAGAGGGGATGGGAGAGGGGATGGGATGCCTTTCTCACCCAGAAGGAGGACGTTCTTCCCCGAAGGCAGCTTAGACCGGGAGCGAGTGGACACCTCACTGAGGATGCAGGACCTGGTGCGGAGATATGACAACGCTTAGGAGAGGGAGGTCCCGTTTCCTCCCACCCCCCATCCTCACCACCTCCAGGGCCGGGTGGGGAGGCGGGATGGAACCCACGGAGATCGGGGGCAGCGCAGGAGCTGCCACCGCCGAGGGGGGGAGCGCCCCCCCGTCACTGACCGAGAGGGACTGAACGCTAGAAGGGGGGATTAGCCAGCCCACCCGCCTCCCCGTGAGGGCAGGGAATCGCCGAGTAGGCGGCAGCGGCCGGGGCTATCGGGCCGCGGGGCGGGGCGGGCGCCTTACCAGAGGTTCTGCCCATCGTCCTCATCCCGCAGCTCCGCGCTGTTGTTGGTGCCGGTCGTGGCCGCAGCGGCGGACGAAGGAGAAGAAGAAGAAGAAAAAGCGGCCGCCGAGCCGAGCGTAGACGAGGAGGAGCCGAAGGAACCGGCTCTCCCCACCGTCGCCGCCATCTTCGCTGCTGCTGCTGCCACCGCCTCCTCCCTGGCCGCCGCCTCCCCGGGGCGCGGAGCGGGCGGCGGCGCCGCGGCGGCTGCCGGGGACCCGGATGAGGGGGGGGGGGGCGCGCGGCGCGGCGGGGCGGGGCGGGGCGTGCGGAGCGGTCCAGTGCGCGAGCGCCTCACCATCAGCCGCGCCTCGAGAGGGAGGGCGGGTGTGCATCGTGGAATCGCGGGATCACGGAGTCGTGGAGTGATGTACTCGCAGAATCATAGAATCTCAGAGAATCGTAGGATCACAGACTCTTCGAATCACAGACTCACGGACTCACAGACTCATAGAATCTTAGAATCATAGAATAGTTTCAGTTGGAAAAGACCTTTAAGATCATGGAGTCCAACCATCGATGCAGCCCTGCTAAGTCCACCAATAGAATAATAGAATCATAAAATCCTAGACTCCCAGACACATAGAATGACAGAATCATAGAAGTCATAGAATCATAGAATCACAGAATACTAGAGTCTATAACAGAGATATAGAATGGTTTTGATCTGATAAAACCTTTAATATCATCGAGTTTAGCCATGGATCCAGCCCTGCTAAGACCACCATTAGACCGTGTTATAGCTTAAAGTCCATTCAGTTCCATCCCCCCGACCATGGGCAGGGCCACCTCCCACTAGACCAGGCTGCTCAAGACCCCATACAACCCGACTTTGAACACTTTCAGGGAGGAGGCATTCACAGCTTCCCTGGGCAACCTGTGCCAGTGTCTCACCACCTGTTCTCACTAATGTGAAATCTAAATCTTCCCCCTTCCAATTCAAAGCCATTCCCTTTCATCCTATCACTACTTGTCCTTGTGAAAAGTTCCTCCCCAGCTTTCCTGTAGCCCCTCCAGGTACTGGAAGGCCATTATAAGGTCTCTCTGAAGCCTTCTCTTCTCCAGGCTGAACAAGCCCAACTCTCTCAGCCTGTCCTCATAGCAGAGGTGCTCTGGCTCTTTGATCATCTTCTCGACCCTCCTCTGCACTCGCTAACAGACCCATGTCCTTCCTGTGCTTTTCTAGAACTGAACACAATACTCCAGCTGAGGTCTCAAAAGAGCAGAGTAGAGGGGTAGAAAATGATGCGCATTCCCAGACTCTCTGGATATACAGAAAGGTATTGGCAGTATTAGTGACTTATGTATGCTAGCCGTTTGTACTTAAGTTTTTTCTTGCTCCTGTATTTTTTATTTTTTGCCAGAAGAGACTGCTTTTTCAGTAATATTTTAAAACAGGAAAAATTGATCCATTTTTTAACCTCTGTGTTTCTCTCAATGGCTTTCTGTTGCTTTGCAACTCAAATTGTGGACATTCCTTTAATACATTGGTTTCGTAGAGATCAGGAGAAATCTTGTTGGAACTTGTAGGTCACTGTTCATGAAAGTAAATTTCAATAAGGTCCTTTAGGTATAAAATAGCTGAAACAGTGGTAGCCATACACTGAATTACAGGTACTTGTCTTAACAGGTGCACAATTATTGGTCAGAAGTATTTTGTTGTGGACAGAATGCAGATGCAGGAAACGGGCAAAGTTTGGTGTCATCAGTTAACAGTTACCACTAAATAGAGGAATGCTGCTGAAAAGCCATCAAGAAAAAACTCTTGCTGTATGACCCTAAGTTTACCAAAGACAGAAGAGCAAGTTGAAAGAGGGAGATTCTGTTCCCACCTCTTCCCCTCTGTCCTTCTGGCCTGCTATGAATTCCCTTCTTTTACTATCTCTGGGTTTCCTCACTGTTGGGTCAACAGGTTTAAATCACTAAAACACCAGAAAATTGATTACTAGAATGATGGAAGAACTCTTCCAGTTTAGTGAGGTGAATCACTTTTGGAAAGGATTTGATGAGTGGCAGAGCCAGAACAAAGGGTGGGGAACAGAACTGACCAGAGAGAAGGAAGAGCAGAAAGAAGGAGGAATTTGAATTTGGTAAGAAGTGGAATGGGAATGCCTTTTCAGTGACAGCGAACAGTCAGGTCAACTCAGCTACAGGTCAAGTTTTGGTTGTAAGAGAAAGGAAAGAAACAAACAACCGTCCTCAACAGATTCTATAATACATTTCCTAATTGAAACAACTGCCAAGTCCAAAATTAGCTACCTTCTTCAATCAAAAATCATTGATTTTAACACAACTTGACATAGATTGCTGTTCATCTTGCTCTGTGGTCTTGAGATTTTTGTGAAGCTTTACTAAAAAGTGGATAATCTCTGAAATTCAATTAATTAGCTTTTAACACCTCACTCGCAAAGTTACTGAAGATAATTACAGTTTCAAGCTACTTCAAGTTGCTCATTATTTTAAATTAAGTTTCATATCATACTGTTTGCATGTGAATTATATTAAACTGAGGTACATAAATGATATTCCTCTAGGACTTTTTTGAAACCAGAATGTGTATGACAGCAATTAATATTTAAGTATGTGAAAGTAGTAAGAAAGAAAAAGCTGTATGGAAGAATGATAATAAGAGCACATTGCTTTGTGCTGAGGAACATATTGATGTTTACAAAAGACAGTGCAAATTTCCTTCTCTTCTGCTTTTATAGAGGCTAATGTTGCCAGCTGGAAATGAAAATATCTGGTGGTTGTAAATCTACCAAAGATTATTCACAATGAAAGAGAGACCACCTCTTTTCTTTCTCCCCTCCTCCTAACCCTGACATCCATTCATTCTGGATTCTTTTTAAGGTGGCTTTCACTGTCTGTTCCTCTTGGTAATGGAGGGTTTTGGTGTGTGCCTTTGAAAGAGGTGTGCACAATCAAAATTCTCTGAGTATTCACTTACCAGACTGTCACACCTGACAATTCTGATGATAGTTATGTGGTATATTTGCTAACTTACCAGAAGCAATTTCTCCCTCCTATTCTGCCTTTTCTCCATTTTATTTCTCTCTCGGGAGCTGCAGAGGAGAAGGTGAAAATGGAAATGCTTGGTCATTATACTCTCAGGTTAAAAGGAAATCAAGGTGGAATCAAAAATGTTGAGAATATCAAGTCTTCATCAACTGTGAAGTATGCTGATAGTGTATCTCAATTAAATTATTCATGGAGTTAGCTGTGCAGCAGGATAGGAAGAGGAAATTTAGGAAAAGCCTGTAATGAAGATGAAGCAACCTCAGAAGGGGGAAGGGGCAAAATCAATAAGACATTATTTCTTCTCCTCCTCTGTAAAATAAGTTTCTATCTGGTAAAATGATCTCATGAAGGTATGGCAACAGCCATTCCATGCAGCCTTTTCTGAAAGATAACTGTAAATACGAACTGATGTTAATTGTGCTCAACAAACATAAAAGCCTTATTTTCTCCTACCTCACTCAACCTGTAGCTACTTAGCCAGCCACATTAAATATAAGATTTTCCTTGATTATCAAATTGCAAGATTTTAAGTTATAAGTTTAAAGTATGGGTTTTTTACTTAAAACTGATTTGACAGTATCTTGTACCCAGTCACTGTTACACTTGCAGAGATAGGTGTGACTGTACAAGACATGAGAAGATAATGAAGAATCAGGTCCATCAACTATGAGAAATAACGTTGTTTCAGCAGCTGATTGTTAGCAACAGCTTTAACTTGAAAAAGCATAGACAATGTCTTAACTACATGAATATGTAAAGGCAAACTATGAGAACATATCATGGGTAAAATAACATCATTTCTTAACACAGGCATGATCTACATCCCTCTGTGAGCTGCCCTGAGGTGATGCCAAAGTGCAGACCCTGAGAGGGAGTCACTTGTGTAGCTGTGAGATAGATGTGCCATGTTGACCAAGGAGGGACCAACAGGAAAAGACACCTCCTGTGCACAGCTGGTTAACAATAGCAGGAATGGAGTCTTGGTTTCTCTCATATGCTTTTTTGGTTTCTGACAAGGTCTCATTGTTGGCTGTCTCTCTTCATATAAGAACTTTTGTCTGAGTTAGCTTTGTATGAAATCCGAAAAATAACAGGCCAGCTTCTTCATCTGCATGTATTGCCAGTGGCCAAATACTATAAAACTGGTTGTGAATTTAGAAGCCTTTTTTTTTTTCATAATCCTGTGGAAATGAATTGTTATAGTTCAATTACATTTAAAAGATCCATTTTGGGTCGTTTGAGAGATTTTGCCTTTGAGGCACAACTGGCTTTTTAGCAATGTTGACCTTGTTGTTGAAACCAAAATCATAAAGGTCACAGTGCTCAATACATGACAGTAGCTCACTGTGCAGAAAGCATCTTTCTGAAAAGGCAGGAATGAAGAAGCAGAATACACAGAATTTCCAACAAGATGCTTTGTTGCCTTTGGCTGTGGTTTGTTAAAAAGTACAAAACTAAACCTTAAAAAGAGAAAGACAAATGTGATTTGCTGTTATTTGTTCATCTGAATTTGTGGGCAGTTAATATTCACAAAGCATTAATGAAGATGGTAATGATTTTTGGAAGTGCTTTCTTGTAATACTAACAGCTAGTCCTCTGAAACTTAATCTTGAAAGTAAATTACTGATGATTTTCTTGTTTACCATGCTCAAGTCATTCTGCCAGGAAATGAAGAACTATTGTATGACTTAGCTGAACAGTTGATGATAGCACAAATTGCAAATGGATAACATTGACACAGAATTAATATTTCAATCTATGTGCTGAAATTTGTTAATATAAGCTGTACAGATAATACTTAAGAATAACAAACATGTCTCATGAGACTTAATGAGATGAATCCGTAAGAAATATTAGACAATGAACAGTCTTGTGTAGCACATTTCTGTATTTCATTTGATTAAGTATAAATCTTGTTATTCATCCCATTTTTTTGCTAGCTGGTAATACAAGCTCTGTAGACCATGCAGCAATATCTCACTTACTCCTAAATTTATTGTCTACATACTGCACTGTAAATTTTTAAGAATGTGCAGGGCTAACTAATTTTATGAAGCAGAGTATTATAGCCTGCTGCAAAGGAGACAAAGACTTTATTGCACAGAGATCATTGTTGTTTTTTTAATCTAAATTTGTTACCATTCTGCAGCAGATGCAGCAAGAACACCTTAAACATCTATTTAAGTGCATCCTTAAATTTGCTTGAAATCAATGGAATTTAAAATCTGTTTTACATATCTGGCTGATGATATGTACCTGGTATGCATTTATGGAAGATAACTGGAGAATCTGATCAGCCAAGAGCTGCATGCCCTTACTTCCCATTGGGAGACCAGGTATATTCCCTCTCAAGGCGCATTCAGCTCTTTCAGGGCCACACAAAGTAAGTATGATTGTTCCTTTGGTCTGAGCAGGATTGTTTCTTCAAAGACAGAAATGTCTTAGTCATTTTTTTTTTTATGCAATGCTCTATTCAGAACAAAATATTAATTTCTCTGATTATGTAGAGACAGCCAGCAGAAAGCACTTCCTTGTGCATTATTTGCAATTCTGCTCCTTTAGTCAGTTCTTTACCTCAGGGAGCTGAGTGACTGCTTCTCAAGTAGCTGTTTTGCTTTATACTGTTTTTTTGGTTGTCAGATGGCATGGCTACTTGGATAGGATACCATAGAACAAGGAAGGATGTGTTTGTGGTGTGGTAGTTACTTTGTACATGTTGTCTCAAGGTATCTGTGAAGAAATTGTATTTGCTCTGTCTTCAGTAGGAATGAAGACTCAATACTCCCCACCTGGAGTACTGTGTCCAGTTCTGGAATCCTCAACATAAGAAGAATATGGAAATGTTGAAACAGGTCCAGAGGAGGCCACAAAGATGATCAGAGGGCTGGAGCACCTCTGCTATGAGGACAGGCTGAGAGAGTTGGGCTTGTACAGCCTGGAGAAGAGAAGGCTTCGGAGAGACCTTATAGTGGCCTTCCAGTACCTGGAGGGGCTACAGGAAAGCTGGGAAGGGCCTTTTTATAAGGGTGTGTACTGATATGATGAGGGAGAATAGCTTTAAGTTGGAAGGGGGAAGGTTTAGACATTAAGAAATTCTTCACGATGAGGGTAGTGAGACACTGGCACAGGTTGCCCAGGAAAGCTGTGGATGCCCCCTCCCTGGAAGTGTTCAAGGCCAGGTTCGATGGGCTTGATCAGCCTGGTCTGGTGGGAGATGTCCCTGCCCATGGCAGGGGTTTGGAACTGGATGGGCTTTAAGTTCCCTTCCAACCCAAACCATTCTAGGACTCTATGAATAAGGTAAGATGTCTTTCTTTTACTACAGACTAAGAGTGTTCACAGAGAAAATTACTGCAGAGTAGTTAAAAAAGCGTAAACTTGTGCTCAGGCTACCTTGTAATAATTTATGTAAACATTCTATTCTAAGCCACAGGTTGCCAAACTGACACCTAACTGCTCTGCTGTGTGGTCTGAGAAGCTCTCATCTGCAGGACTTGGTTTCTAACTGGTCATTTCCCTCTGACTCAGGCCTTGGGTGGTATTTCCAAAACTATTTATAAAAAACATAACAGGGGCTAATTTTTAAAAATTCAGAGTCCTCCTTTGAAGATATTGAGCATTTTTAGCTGCCACTTAAGTAAGCATTCTTGAGTGCTTAGCTTGGAAAGAAATATTCTATATAGTTTTGTGAGTATAGTATTAAATATGAGGTTTAAGTTTTCATCACTTAAGTGGTTTAATGTTCTTGAGACCTTCTCCCATTTTATCCTGCCTCTGCACAGGAGAGATTACTTGTTTTGTTGTAGGTTTTCTTACAAGTTTTGTTACTTGCCAAAAGACCTTTCTTATTTTCAGCTTGCTGTCCACTAAAAATTGAAAACTATGGAATATGTTTTATTTATTTACACAAACCAATGTGATTCCCTCCATTTTTCCCTTAAAAATTCTAGTCATTGAAGGGCTACAGAGTTCAGAAATACATACATACACTTCCTTAAGCTACTGGGCTAGAAATTGCTATTTTAACTAGGTGATACGTTGTTTCATATGTTGGGGGAAGGCATTCCTTTCAGTGTTTCTCCTCTTGTAAATAGTATCTCTGGTAAGGTACCATTTTTAGTCAATGAAACTGCCTCTTAAATTCATCCTCATAACTGTGCAAATGGTTGACTTTAGTTAGTATAATCAAGTTATGCATGTAAGACTAACCTGTGAAGACTAACCATGTAAGACTATTCTCTGTGAACTGATAGAAAAATGTAGACTGAATAGAAAATAAAAATTGACAATATGGATAATTGCCTTAGAATAACTTCACAGTGTCTTAGCACGTCTTTTTTAAAAAGCCCAGAACTTATTAATGTAATGAGAGGGGGAAATACTGGCAGTAAATGTTCTCACTCAAAAGCAAACCTTACAGAAATAATCTATTAGGTAAATAGAATCATAAAGGTTCTTGAGCATGGAAGGAGACCTGGTTGTTTGGGGTTTTTTTGGCTTTTATTTAAATCCTGAAGAAACCTATTTTTATATTGTTTTAAGAGCTGTTATGCGCAAAACAATTAGCAGAACTGCACCCAGAGTGCCAAGAAGATGTATTGTCCAGTTTTTAACATATAGGGCAACATTTAAAAAGTAAAGGGGAAAAAAGAAAAATCAAGTCATGAGTGGAGAAAATCAGATCTCAGCACCAGGCATTTGTAGTTGTACTTGAGATAAACAGAGTAATGGGACAGAGCCATGTGACGGCCCTTTGCACGGGCGGCTAAAAATAAACACTGTACATACTTCATATGCATCTCTCCCTTTAATATGTGGGAGGACAGAAAAATCTACCCAGGAACAAATGCTCTGCTCTTGTCCCATTCACAGCACCCTCCCAGGCTCTTATTCCTGCCTTTCACTCAGTGAACCTACAATCAAGTGAGAGGCCTCTGTTTAATCCTTCATCCCTATATGATGAGAGCAGGCCTATGGATGTAGCTGAGGATGAACTGGTCTTTAAAAATAATGTTAATTTTATCTGCATTTAAAAGTATGCAGTTCAGGATTTTATACAGACAAAAAAATTTAAAAACTAAACCAGAATATTTTATAGATTTATTTGCTCACAATGAAAGAATAAGTCTTGCGTCTCATGGTTAATAAAACCAAATTCTCATTACTTTGGTAAGAATCTTGGCAGTGTAAAGAAAACGCATCAAATCCTACTTGAGGGAAGTACTGTGCTGTGAAACATTCACAGCAGGCATACCCAAGTGAGAAGAAGTGTCAAGGAAAATAAAGGAAAGAAAAATTCTTGTTTTATTCAACATCATAGTATCATAGAATTGTAAGGTTGAAAGAGACCTCTGAGATCATGGAGTCCAACCGTGCCTGTCTTCCTACTAAACCGTATCTCTCAGAAACTCATCTACCCGTCTTTTAAACAGCTCCAGGGATGGAGACTCCACCACCTCCCTGGGCAATCTGTTCCAATCCCTGATGACTGTCTCAGTGAAGAAATTCTTCTTAATGTCCAGTCTAAACCTGCCCTGGCACAACTTGCGGCCATTCGCTCTCGTCCTATCACTCGTCACTTGCGAGAAGAGAGCAGCACCCACCCCACCCACATGGCATAAAAAATTCATTAAAAAATTCAGATTTATTTGCCCAAAAGTGTTTATTGATACTTTTCCAGTAATCTGTTTCTCACTATGTGTTTTGGGGTTTGGTTGAATTTTTACTCCAAATTTTTTGCAAACTGCCAATGTAGCCTCTGTCTTTAAGATGATGACTTATGGTGGAAACTCGCTGACACTTGACTGGAGAAATACAGTAAAAGTATTTTAGCTGGGTACTCTGAAGTCTGTGAAGTGAATATTGACATTTATTAATGCAACGCTCCATGTTTTGGAAATAATTAACTGTAGCACTTCAGTTGAAGAATTTTGCTGGTTCACGTCACATTACATTCAGATTCAGATTGTATCTAAGCTCTCTGATTGCTTTGTTTTGCCTTTGGACAGGTGTTCAAAATACTAGTCAAGAACATTAAGGGGTTGTTGCATAGGTATAGGGATTCAGTGGTGGTGAGGTACATCGTGAGGCCAATTCTTCTCTCAACTTGAACTAAAACAAGTGAAACCTCTCTTAAGACAGAGGTACTGCAGCAATGCAAAATGAGTGTGAAAGGATGGTAAAGCACAGAGACTTCTGCAGGCTGTTTTCTCTTATTTATTCATTGCTTTAACATGTGAAGAACACAGAAGCCAGATACAGTGCCAATAGGACACCTATCATGATGGCAGAAAGGAAATGAGGAAGTACCACTGCCCTGCTTCCTCTGCTAAGCAAATACAAATCTCTCTCTAATTATGTAGTTTGGTTTCAGATATTCAGGATTTCCAAAATATAGAATCATAGAATGGTTTGGGTTCGAAGGGACTTTAAAGCCTATCCAGTTCCAATCCCCCTGCCATGGGCAGGGACACCTCCTACCAGACCAGGATGATCAAGGCCTCAACAACTTATGTGTTAAAAGCTGCATTTTGTAAACAGTATAAAATACTTAAAAAAACCCATTTAATGGTTTCATATTGTGGTAAATACATACAGACTGCATATTATCATAGAATCATAGAATACCAGGTTGGAAAGAATCTCAAGGATCATCTGGTCCAAACTTTCTTGGCAAAAGTACAGTCTAGAAAAGATGGCCGAGCACCTTGTCCAGCCAAATCTTAAAAGTGTCCAATATTGGAGAACCTATCAATTCCCTGGGGAAATTATTCCAATGGCTATTTGTTCTCATTGTGAAAAATTTTCCTCTTTTGTCCAATCAGAATCTCCCCAGGAGCAACTTGCACCCATTACCCCATATCTTTTCTATGTGACTCCCTGTAAAAAGGGAGTCTCTACCTTCTGTGTAGCCAGCCTTTAAATACTGGAACATAGTGATAAAGTCTCCCCATAGCCTTCTTTTCTCAAGGCTGAACAAACCCATCTCTCTCAGTCTTTCCTCACGTGGGAGGCTTCCCAGTCCTCTGATCATCTTTGTGGGTTTTCTCTGGACCCTCTTTTCGGCATAGTGGGGACTAAAACTGAATTCAGTATTCCAGGTGTGGCCTAACAAGCTCTACGTAGAGCAGGAAAGTGGCTTCTTTATCTCTGCTGGTGATGCTCTTGTTGATGCAGTCCAGCATCCTGTTGGCTTTCTTTGCCACAGCAGTGCACTATTCCCTTGTATTGAGCTTGTTGTCCACCAGGATCTGCAAGTCCCTTTCCACAGAGCTGCTCTCCAGCTTGGTAGATCCCAGCCTGTGCTGCACTTCTAGATTATGTTTTCCTGCGTGCAAAACCTTAGACCTGTCCTTGTTGAACTCACAAGGTTCTTGTCAGCCCACTCTTCCAGCCTATTTTGATCTTTCTGCATGTGGCTCTCCCTTCTGAAGTGTCCTCTTCCCCACTCAGATTGGTGTCATCAGCAAATTTCATCAGGGTACACTTGATCCCATCATACAGACTTTAAAAATATTTTTGCCTTGCTTTCATAAGAATAAATATGCATGTACAGCTATTATTGTTATGTGGTTGTATTCAATAACTAAATTTCAATTTGTGTGGTAGGCCCTAAATTTTTTTTTAAAAAAACTTCATTATAAATGTTTTTCAGCATGTCCTTTTTCCTAACCCACTGCATCTTTCTCATCCCTTTTCCCCTCACCATTTCTAATTAATCCACAAAATATGAATGCTCCTCATCTTCTTGTTCACCAGGTCATTCTGGGTCATTAGGATCCTGGAGTTTCCCGTGCTTTTGCTTTGCAATAATACTCATCTCTTTTTTTTAGAGCTCTTTTCTGCCCACAAGTTCTCTATTAAGATTTATGTTGATCTTTGTGCTGGTCTTCCCTTCATGCTTGTGTCAAGATAGAGTCCACTGTCTAAGCAACTTTTTTCATTCATGCTCCTAGACCCTTGCCCTTCCTTAGTTCAAAATAAATGCTGTCTAACATGGCAGGGAAGCATTCAGCCAGATAAGTGGTAGACTTCCTGAAACCACTTTCTCCAGGCAATGTCTGTTAGTAAGGGTGACTCACAGTAACAAATCTGCAGTGTGGAACAGGGCCAGAAAACTGTGAAGAATGAAAGATGTCCAGACTACCTAAGCAAATTGGATTGCATGGGGGAGAGATAGGAACATGCAAGGAATTAAGACAGACTGTTCTTAAACAAAAACAAAAGCACTCCCAAAAAGAGCAGAACCGATGTCAAGTGTTCTGTCAATCTCCATTACATACTCCTTTAAATGCATTTCTTCCCTTCTTAGGCATCTCTTAGGAACTTGGTGACGATGATACAAGTTGTCTGTCAGTACTATATTAAGGAGATGTTTCTTCAAATGATAAGAAGTGATACCATTCTCATAGTAGAGTCATCACTAAGCTTCAGAGTCGTTGTGACAACTTGTAGGGCTAAGCATTCCAGCAAAATTGTCAGTGCAAGCTCTGAAAAATCTTTTCAGTTTGCAAATTGAAAATTGTCATACTTTGACATGTATGAAAATATCAGAGTCTCTTCCATGGATATTCTGCCTTCCACAAGGGCAAATTAGAGTCAGTGAGGAGAGAGTATGATGATCCATGGAATCAAAAGTGTACAGTGTGAGATTGGGAGCGTAATTACACTACACAGTGAGGTATGGTATAGAAAAAACTGATCTAACAACCACTAAACTGTTTCCAGGAGTGAATCTGTACAGCCACGTTGGTTTAGCATTGAATACCTGTTGAGGAAGACTGGCTGTCTTGGTGACAGGGCATATCAGCTTGAGAGGAATGTGCTAACATACCAGCTCATGGAACCAGGGGCAGAGTGTCTGAGTGTTGCACTGGCTGGCACAGTGTCCCAACAGGCCTGAATTTCTTCACATTGCATACCATGTTGTAAGACAGATTTGCTGTGAAAGAGCTTGACTTATTAACCAGGAAAAATGAATATAAACAGAAGACATTATCTCTGAATGTACCACCACAGAGGTAAAAGCTCTGTTTGAACTGTGGAATGGTGCTAGTAGAAGAGGATAAGTCGTTTACTGACTAGGAATACATGAAGTTCAAAAAAGGATTTTCTGCTGCCAGAGATGCTTTGGGACTGCTATTGGTTCGAGTAGTTATAAAAGGGGATTTGGTCTGTTCCTGAAAGGGGTTAAGTGATATGACTGCAAGAGTAAGGGTGGATCTTTGCAGTGATTTGGGAGTTCCTTTCTAGTCCTGTTCCAATGTCTCTCAATTCTCTTCAAGCGGCAGAGTCAACAATAATTCCACCATTGAATAATCTGGGAAGAGCAGGGTCCTATTTTTAACCCTGCGGAGTAATAATCTGCTCTTGTGTTTATACATATATTTCAACTATTATATATCTATATCGCAAACTGCAATATAGAGAGTTGAAGGATGAAAGGAGTGGTTTCTCTGGTAGCCAGAATATATAACCTTGAAAATGTGTAGGGAATTAGGCTTCTTCAGTCAAAATTATTATTATTATTATTTATATTTTATTATATATGATAATTATTATTAAGCTTCTTTTTTCAAAATTATTTATGAAATAATTGTTTAATCTTTTCCAAATAACAGTGAGAGAACCAGATCCTGATCCAATTTACTGTAAAAACATGCCAAAAATATATATATATTTATTTCAGTCTTTCTAGTCAGAAGGACTTGAGAACTGCTGGATTCAGCCAGATGAGAAATTCACCCAACCCGGTAACCTATTTTACTAAGTAGATACTTATGGAAAAACCGTACAGAGACAGTCATGCTTACAGTGATTTTTTCCATCATGCTTTTCCAGCCTTCAGTCACTAGGAGACTCTTTTGTTTGATTGTAACTGCTGACCTACTGAATAGAACTGCTGGATTCATGAAGTCATGATTTTTTTGATCCATTCAGAACTCACAATATCTCATGAAAATGAGTTTATTATTGAGTCTATTGATTATTATCCATTATCTATTATTACTATTATTGAGTCTATTATTACCAAAAAAATTGTGTATGCCTTCCTTTATACTGTGAAAAGCAGTGAATAACTGTTCCCAGCTCACCTTTTCCATAAAATTAATGACAATATATCTCTATCCTTCCTTTCTTTGGATGTTTCTTCTAATTCTACCTTGACCTTTTTTTTTGATAACGGAATGACTTAAACTGCATATAATATTTCTGTGGCCTGAATATATACAGGACAGACTTTTTGCATTTATTCTTTGTTAATTTCTAAATAATTCCTAAATTTCTATTGACTTCTTTAAGCACCAGATATTTTCAGATTTCTTTATTGGTGATACTGACTAAGAGCTCATGTAATGTGAGTATTATGTGTATTTGCCCTTACTCTCTTGATGTGCATTACACTTACTGACACTGAATAGCCTCTGGCATTTTATCACCCATTCAATATCAAACCATCCTCTGTAGCTTTTCATAGCCAGCTTTAGATTTTCTCAGCCCAATAGTTTTGTGTCATCTGTTTTTGTTTGGTTTATTATGTGTGTACTTTTCCACATAACTTATGAACATGTTGAAGGGCCCAGATCTCTCAGTCGAGCTTATGTCAGTGAATGCTGATACTTTCTTACTGCAAATACTGCTTTGTGAAGAAAATAATACAAACAATATAAAAGCTGACCTATAAAAATCATATTGATTTTTTCTTCTTCCTAAAATGAATTTTAGCTTAATTGTTTATTTATTCCACAGGTAGATGCATTTTTAATTCATTTTCAGATGTAGTTCTGTTTTTCAAAGGATTCACAGGATAATGGGAAAAAAAGACAACAGAAATTCACTGCTATTTGATGATTCGGTTACCACACATGTTGAGTTCAATGGCTCTAATTAACATATTTAAAGTATGGGATTCTGGCACATGCTGACAATTGAGAGTGATTGTCAGGAAAAAGTACATAAAAGAAACTGTTCTTTTTGTTTACTGAATATTAGCATGTAAAGTTTGTCTTTGACTGTCAACAATCTTCTATTGGCTTAATCCACTACGCTTACTTATTAAGCTATGAATACCTGCAAATCCTTTAAAGGATTAACTGTATCTGCCTGCTAAGCTTTCCAAGACAGTTAAAAATAACTGCAGGCTGATTCTACTGACACACTAAAATTGGACCTGCTCTATATTTTACGTTGTATTTGCTGCTGCTTTGACAGATTTAATACAGTCTGAACGTGCTTAAACCTTCTGTGAGTATTCAGGTTGACCAAGTGCTCTCCTAACCCCCATTATAACCAGCAGCTGTTTTCCTTACAGCCCATAAAGAATTAGCATTTTCTTTGTCTCATGAAAAACGCTAGTGACTAAGGACATATAAGGTAGAAAAGAAATTCAGCTTAAACCAATGCATGAAATAAAAGTATCTTCCTCTGCAGAAAAGGCTGTGACTTACAGCAGGTGGTCTGAGCAGTTCCTGCAATGCAATCCTTTATGTACAATAATGGCTTTTGCTAGCTGCAGTCACTGACTTCAGAAAATGTGGATCTCTTCCACATTTACAGAACTATTGTTATAATCTGATACAAGTGAGCTAGGTACAATATACTGGATACTGCTAGATATTATTAGAAAGGGAGCCAAACAGATTAGATTCTTTATGGCGGGAGCCTTACAAGGAACGCTGTGTGTTTTGGTGCTCCAGGGAGCACATGACACGGAACATGAAAATACGTACTGACTGCCTCTGTGGTCTATTATTCCTGCTCACTATTGGGGAAGAAGAGTTGGCCTTCATCTTCTTCCTTGGTCAAAGAAGTTAAATTGTGGAATATATAAAATGGAAACTTTGATAACAGCCATTTCCCTTTTCACTGTTGTTTGCTGGATACTTTCTCTCTAATGTGTTGTGAAATTCCAGGTTACAAAAGGTTATCATACATGCAGGTATTTCCCTGTTGGCAAAGGACAGAATACCTGATGTGGATCCCTCTTTGCTACAGTGATTTCTACCTTCCTTAACACGTTTTTTAGGTTCCTGCCAAAAAAGCAGAAGTTAAAGGGTACGTAACAGATGAAACTGGTTCTAGCAGTTTTAAGAGCTGAAGGAACGTACCGTGGCATAAAGATACTTTTCTCACAAGTGATAGGCCTCAGGCTAAAAAGCTCTTAGGAGGGTGCATGCATCCTGCATATATTCTGAGATGATGAAGGAGGAGCATTGAAAACCAAATGCAGTGAGATGTAGGTGCACAAGGTGTACAAAGGGGGCAATTTTGTCAGCAGTCCTTCTAATGAACTTGAGTCATGGCTTGCCAACCACCCGGTCAGACTGTAAAGCATTGACACAAAAACAGAAGGAAAATTGGATTCTTCACTGGGAATTCAACCTTCAGTCCCACAATAATGTTTTAAACAGAAAGGCTGCTAAACTTCTTTAGAGTTTAGCTACTCCAAAAGCTAAGTAGTTGTTACTTAATTTCTTAATTATTATGCTGTTTGGCAATAGAAGGGCTGTATATTTTCCTGCACTTCTAAGTCTATAAGCAAGCTCTGCACAATCCAAGCTGAAGGATCTAGCTTGATTACAATAAACAATATAACTCCATCAACAATAATATGTGCTACTTAATGTCTAAAATACTTTTGGAGACTGGTTAAAGTCTGTGCTGAGAAAACCTCATTTTGAGGTAAATCACATTATTGTTTTTACTAGCTCTATCTAAGGAAATTCAACAAAAACTTGGGAGACTGATAACATGTTAGACTATTTTTAGGGTCAATGTCTATCCATGCATAA
The DNA here is from genome assembly GCA_033558185.1 of Dromococcyx pavoninus. NCBI lineage: Eukaryota > Metazoa > Chordata > Aves > Cuculiformes > Neomorphidae > Dromococcyx > Dromococcyx pavoninus. The sequence goes on from JAUMJL010000213.1 coordinate 384,123, forward strand.
CCTTAGCCTACCTGAGGAAGTGCCACGGTTAAGCAGACACGTCGCTTGTTATATTTCAGCAATGTCTTTTAGAACTAGTGGCAGAATTTCTACAATGCATTGTAGTGCACTATGCAGGAAATAGATGCCTTGAACTTAACAGGTAGATTATATGTTTCTACTTATTTCAATGCTATTTTTTTCTCATTAAGCATGCGTTGCTTAATGTGTGTTTTTATCTGAACTTCAAGGAAAAAAGGTCAGGTTAAATTTTGTTCCACGTATATTTTGGAGAAAGAAAATGGACTTTCACAAAATGCACTTCTAATATAAACTATTTAGTACTTTGGTTTGCATAGAAACTGGTATTCTTACATGTTAAATAAGAAATCTTGTGGAATCCAAGCTTGTCATATTTCTGCCAGAAACTTGCTGATTCCCTGCCAGCTCCTCTACCCATCCACTTGGCAGGTTGCCCAGCCTTCCAAAAGCTGCAGTTGCCTCTGCGTCAAGGATGGCAGCACTTCCCGGGCTGCAGGCTCCAGAGTGGGTGGCCAGATGGACTTCCTCTCAGGTGCTGTGCAGACAGTCTTCCAGCAGGGTGCTGTGCTAAGGAACTTTCAAGTCTGGAGATGTCTTATTTTGTGCCAGCTTTTGGTAGTTTTCTAAGAAATTGTTTTATAAGTGTACATCCTATTCCTATCACTAAAGAAGACCTTTTATCTGAAAAGTGCAATGTATGCATTAAACACATTGTTTTGTAGCAGTCCTGCTTCCAAGGTTCATGTAGAAATGACAAAATACAATAGCATGTTCAGGGAAATGCTGAGTTGGAATTTAGCTTCTGACAGAGAATTAGGGTTTTTTGGAGTTTGTTGGGGTTTTTTTTATCTGAACAGATGTTCTTGTTTCTACTACAGATACCTAATCTCATTTTAGATTCAACCAGACCTCAGCAATATCATGTGGACTAACATGCAATTTTTTATCAGTCAGGTATTTATGGTAGTTAATACACCCTTGGTATTAATAATGTATTGTGGAAAGGCTGTTAAAGCAAATAAAGCTGATAAACTTTAAGTTAATGTGTGCATGGTTGTTGGCCTTAACAGTATTTTCCCTGTCCTTTAGTGCTGAGAACAGTAAAATTTAATAGCAGAGACCAATGCTAGTGAAATTTTGTGGATTGTAACTTGCCATGTTTGAATAAATTAAATGCTAACCATTACTCAAACAGGTTAATACTTAATAAAAACCACACAAATAAATTTTGCTGTCTTTTTCAGATAATAGTTTAATTGTTCACTACATTTTAAATAGCTTGTTAGAAAACTTATCTTTCCCAACAGAGTTCTACTCCAAAAAAAAATCAGTACCACAATAGCAGGCATGGTTGGAGAACAACTTATTTTTCTGCTCCAGTTATGGCTTGTGGGTTGATAATAGATGCCATATAAATAAATAAATCTCTGTTTTACTGAAGTTAAATAACAATATTGAAATAGACTTTAATGTAATGAAGCAACTGTGATACAACAAATATTTTATAGACTGTTACCTGGAGATGATACACTTTTTTATAATAACCCTCAAGCAAAATTAATGAATAAGTTTTATTTAGTGTAATGCACTACAGCATAAGATAATTAAGGCTTCTTATCATTAATTTGTCAAATAGAAACAAGATTATTGTAAAATATGGTATTCTGATAGCTTTTCTCCAGCTTAGTAAGTTTTTCAGCAACTTTATGCACTAACATTCCTTCATACCTTGTCCCACTAAAGTTAGTAAATCAATTCCTGAAGTTTCTAGTGAGGTGGAATAATGTTTTCAGAATGTAGGTGGATAATCTTTTTGCTTATACAGTGTTATGTAGCAGTGCAACAACTGAAGAACCAAGTTGCCTTTTTTGATCGGACCAATGGCTCATCAAAATCAGTGTGAAGAATGGAAGCATTGTAATGTAAAATCCTGTTTCTCAGCTAATACAATATGTTGGCGTGGAGAAGGTTGGCCTTGTGTGTTTAGCCGATACTTCCAGTGAGCTCTCCAAAATGAAACTAAACTCAATTGATTCACCTCTGTGCTACTCTGGCTTTATATGTATTGAAAGCATTGGAGCTATGCTAATAATAAAATCAGAATTAAATAGAGGTAAATCAGATACACTGTCTTTTGCTGAAACCATGAGAAGTAGTTTCTCTTCGATTTTATTACTCTTTTGCACCACACAACAGAAAAATTTTGCTAATGAGTTTTTCACAGCATTTAGAGATTCAAAGTAGTTGCCGAAAGTCATTTCTGCTTACAAACTTAATAACAACATGCTTATATAAACTAGATGATGATGGTCATATCTTCAGCTACGTGCTGGCATAGCTCCAACTGCATAGCTGTTGACTTCTGGAGGATTTAGATACAAACTTAAAGTTAAGCCCGTGCTTAGCTGTTTTGTCAATCTGTCTCTCCCTCTCCTGTTGCTTTTAATATCATATAAAATCTAGGAAATTTAGCTCATGTTGATATGTGAACGAATGTTCTGCTATTTCCATATGATCTTTGCACCCAAAAATGTGGTTGATTTACTCTTGTTCAAAGCCCAAAGAAAAGGCTGGTGTAATGACTTACTAGGTCCATTGTGACTTCCATAGTGGTACACACTGTGTGTGTGTATCTGTTCTTAAAGGTGAGATATGGGCCTCTTGCCTAGTCAAAACTTCTGCAATCAGATAGACTGCATTTCAGAATAAATCCTTTCTGGTGAATCTGCTCTCAGACTCATGCATTTGCAGTAGATGTAAATGCAGTCCTCTTGTGGCTTTTGATTTAAATCACCTAATATTTATCACAGTTACTGATACCTTTTCTCATTGTATTAAAAAATGTTTACAGCAAAAATATTGCATTGGTAACAGTAGCAAAGATTCAGAAAGTGTATTGCACAAGAGCTATTTAATAGCCTGAAACGGTCATCTCACATACAAAACATAAAAGTTATCACACAAAGGAAAGTATAATAAAATCATGGCTGTAGGCAGTGGCTTTAGTAAACAGCATAAGTTTTTCTAATACTTATTAAAATAAGAAATTTTACCAGAATTGCAACCTCATATTTCTATGATTTATGTGCCTTTTTCCCCAAAATAGAATTAATCTACAATAAGATTTGCTTGGGCATTTATGCCTGACCATACTAATGAGTGTGATATTAGACCGTCTAGAGAGCTCTGCAAATATTTGAATAAAAGATTTGTAAGTCCTCTGATTATCTTGGTAAGTCAGGAGCCAAGTGGCAATACTGATGCAGATTGTCATAAAAAAAAATATTTTAAGCACATATTTCCTTAAATTTTAGTTCCTAAAAATTTTGACAGCATATCCATGCGTCTCTTCATATTTTCAGTATCTGCAAGATGTGCTGTAGTTTCTCCCGGCACACATATCCTGCAAGGCAAGGGACAACAGAAACAAGAAACAAACATCTGACCATGTCACAAATCCAATTAACTCTGACAAGGATAGTAAAGTCAAGTGAATAACAAAGCAGTGCTGTCTGGGAGCAGCTTTGTATTTTAGATCATACTGGAGATGGTAGGACACCAGCTGGACAAAGCAAAAATACCCCAGGCAGCTGAATTTTCTGCATTCACTAGGACCATCTTATACGCTGACGAGGTCACAGCGCTATAGCATTTTCAAGTGTCAGATCTCATCTCTTCACTGTTTCTAAGCAGCAGAGAAGGAGGGAAGCATTCCCCTCACAGAATGTAAATTATGTGCTAATGTCATTACAAGGAAGTGCAGTGAAGCAGAAACCGAAGTTAGCACTACACAGCCTCTCCTCAACCACCACCACGTTTGGTTATCATAATAACCTTCGGTAGGTTTCAGGGCGACAATCCTCGGATGGGAATTCTGGTGATTGTTTAATCCCATGACCTGTGTATGTTAAAAGTAGCTTTCCTTTTTCTAGCTCTTGACACACGTAGTTATCCTGTGTTGCATTTAATGAAACCAAACAATCAAATGATTTTTCTTCTGATCTGCTGTGTTCATTCATTCAACCTTCAGACTCAAAAGTGCAGGTTGATTTCTCATCTTGAGTATAGCAGTGTCAATCTAGTGATATTCTTTTAGCAAAATTATTTTGAATTTATTTTGAGAGGAGAATCCATTCCCTGACCTTCTGACTAGAAATCTATATTCCTCACTGCATGTTTCCACGTAGAAAGCAAATACATACTCCATTTACTTCATCTATGTAACTCAAACAACACTGTATGACGCTTAGAAGTTCTACAGCTTTGTCTCTCTTCTCATTCAAATGTATTTCACAATCATGCAGTACTCTCAAGTAAAATTTTAACTTTCCATTTACACTTCAATGATGGATGAGATTTTAGACCCATCAAGTATTGAACAATATTCACTGTTATTCCTGTTAATTGTCAACATTATTTGCAGCTCATAACAACCTGGTTTTCTAGTTGCCAGAATAGTCAAACATACGGTTTATCAGCTGTAATATAGGCTCTAAAATAGTAACAAACAGGTATCCTAAACTTTGGAGTGGAAGAAGGAATCTTGGAGTATTTCTTTGGGAAACAAGATGAGAATTTGAGTTAGCTCATATCTCACAGCTAGTTTGCAGCTGACCATATGTTCTAATATTTATATGTCATTGAGACTAAAATTACATCGACCTCAGAAAAATTTTCCAAAGGGAGATTTCTCAGGTTTAGAATGAGATTTCTGGTCTAGAAACCAGAAACAAATACACACAATGACTCAGTGATTACGTTATAAATAATTAGCTTTGGAGTAGGGAGTGAAACCATTTCCCTGCTCCAAATTCCCCATGTTTGTATGCCCAGCATCTTTTGATTTTTTTTCCTCCTGCAGCTTGCAGAGATTGGAGCTTTATTCTCACAAAGAGACAAAAAAAAAGTAAAAACTTCAGAAAGCCTGTAGTGCTTGTTTTCCAGTCAATCTTAGTGTTGGTCTCACCTTACCAGACACTGAACATGGGGTGAGACGTGTAGATTTATTTTATCTGACAGAAGAGTAAGGGAAGAATAAACAATGTGCAAGATTGTTTCTACAGTAAAATAAAAATTAAAGATATCATCATGCTTCTACATTTTTCTAGCTGCATTGAAACTTGATCTTGTTGCTACAATTGTGGACACAATAGAATTTAACAAATGGATATGTGCTGTAGATGCAGCACGGGCATATGCTGACATACAATTACCATATGTCAGTCCACAGTGATTCTGTAGCTCCTGAGACATACTTCATTCTTTAAATAGATTTCCATCTTTTTAACATTTTGGAACATGTGACTATTTTCATTATGCTTTTTTTCTCCTTCATTTGAAGCCCCATGGATTTACAACTGACTTAGATTAGGAACTTGACTTAGACTAGGAACTTGAAGAACTAACACAAACTATTGAAACAAAACAAAATCTTCCTTGATCTTCACAAGTAAAGAAAATATTATATGGATTGGGATTTTAGTCCTGAATTCATCCAGGATCATATACAATATTTTGTTCCTGCTATGTAACACAGCAAGCTAAAATTTAATAAAAAAAAGAGAGACTTCTGTACTTAATCATGTGTCATTAAATACTGAGGTCTCGATTTGGAATTGGAGACCACCTAAGTCAGAACTTTACAGCCTCACACAGAGCACAATGGTAGCTGCCAATAGAGTATTTCCTGTACATTTTCACAACAAAAAACCCAAACAAAATTAGGTATCTTCATATGATCTGCAGATGTGCGGTATGAAAGCATTTAGATGCAACTTTTACAGAGGCCTACTGTTTTAGATACACAAAACCTCCCATCTCTCAAAAAAACAACTCCATCAGAATAGACTTAACATCTTTCAGTGAATGGTGTGACACATAAAATACACTCAATATTATGTTCTTAAAAGTTTTGAAGGAAAAAATACTTTAAATTTACTCAGATGCCTGTAGGAAATCTTAAAAAAAAAGCATAATGAGAACATACACAAATATTCTACTGCATTGTGTGAAGGTAGAAAAATTGTACGGAACATATTCTTTGGCTTTTGCAACATTTCATGTAGGCTTTATCAGTGAAACCCTTCATTTGTATCCTTAGTGAATAACAATTGCTTTATATTTCTCAAGAGAGAAACAATCTCTTTCTGAATGTCTGGAGAAATGTGCAGAATATTAACCACAAATTAGTTATTAGTCTTTTCTGATTTGTAGATTACTCCTGCCTGGAGACACTATTTCTCAGTAAACTCCAGGTTCCTAGATGGTGCAATACCAAGGATATCAAGCCTTAGACCTCTCTACAAAGTGTGTCTTCAGACTAAACTGAAAGAGCCAACGTTTACTCAAAGCCTCTGATTTGACACAGGTACATTCGCTTTCTATTTCTGCATCATAGAAATAGTCAAGCTCTGCAATGTAGAAGGGCATAAAGTAGTGCTTGTCACACTGGACATGAACACATATGTCATGCAGACATTCTACTGTTAGGAATAAATCAGTTCCTGCTTGTGCTAAAAGGCGCCAAATATAATCACAAAATGCTTTAGAGACCTGATCCTTTTGCTCTTAACTGCATGACGTGGGAAATTTTTCCCTTCTGCAAATTAAGGACCAGGCCTTAGTATACTTCTGCAGAAATGAAAGATTTTCTGTCACTTTAAGTTTTTAAGTGGAAAGTAAAGCTCCACAAATTTTAGCCTAGCCTTCTGTACAAGAAAGTAAACAACCCAAAATATATGGCAATGTGTATATAGTTTTCCTTCCATAACCACCTTGAATTCCAGAGTAACATAAACTGGGTATGCAGATTTCTTCTGGATGACAGCAGAAGAAAAAAACGGCAAAGATGATACAAAACAATTACAAAGATGATACAAATACCTTACATGGCACAATTTAGCAATCCCTGGACTTAAACCCATTATCAGGAAAAATAACGGTGTTGTTATGAGTGCCAAAGGGCGAGAAAATACATAACAATACCATTTACAAGCAAAATCAGAGCAGATCTAGAATGAGGGAAGGAGTAGGATGTAAGTATTCAAGTACTATCAGGTACTATAATGTGAGGAAAAAGTGAGCATCTCTTTTCAAAAGGGGAATCATAGGAATGTGTGGGTATTGTGGCATTATTCATCCAAATCACTTATGCTTCATTGTTCTGTGTTTCCCAGCAGTACCTCCCTGCTCTCAGAAATTTTGCACCCGCTCATTCTGTTTCCATGTCCCAGTGTTAATGAAGTCCTGCCAGTCTAAGCTTGTCTCCTAGGCTCAGCATCACTACTTGACTGTGAGCAAAGCTGTCACAGTGGTAAGTGCTGTCAGAAAGATATTCTGCCTCTCCTTTTTGTCTGTGAAAACAAGGTGTAAGAAGGGCTTGCTCAGGGTATTTTCCTGGCACTGCTACAATGGCTGCAGGGTGAAAGCAAATGTTCCTCTCCTGCATCACCAAGTAATGTGTGTTTCAGTGTCAAGGTGAAGAGCAGGATCAGAAACAAGTAAAAGAACGTCATGCAGAAACTGAAGGGGTGAGAAAAATTAGAAGGCTTCCTTCCACCTGAGAGGTTTTTATGTAGACTATGGAGGCTGGTGTGAAACATCTGTGTGTGACAGGTGAAAGGGGAACTTGCTACTTCCATGGTTGAAGAAGTTTTGTGAGATAGCATTACCTCAAGGAGTTTTAAAACTTGTAATGGTGATGTGTGGCACTGGGTACCATATATGGAATACCTGATGCCAAATAACCTCTGTGTGAGGATATACTGGAGATGTGAGATACCTCGGCATCAGCTGTGTACAGCTGTCAGTCTACTCCTGCTGCCTCAAGTGAATTGCTAAGGTAAACACAGACTATGCCGGTTTATTCACAGCTCACAGGCAGAACAAACACTGTAATAGTTTGTGATGCATCATAATTTTGCGAGAAAATACATTCCATAGCACTCTGAAAGGAAAAGCTCTGAATTTAAATGAGATGCACAGCAGTATATTTTATTGACTTTGAGAGACAGATTCAGGAAAAAAAAAAGCATTCCCAAGCTGAGACTAATAGCTGCATTCAGCATACTCAAATCTACAGTAGTTTACATTTTAATTAGGAACTCCATCTGTAGGGGGAAATAATACTTAAGCACGCCTCACTTTATTAGGTAGTGCCACCTAGGGGTAAAAAGCTTTTAAACTTGAGAGTCGCAAAGGGGAGGAAGTGCCATTAATAGCAGAGAAAGCATTTCTTAGAATAATTTATTTGTATTTTGGAATTTACTGGGCAAACAAAGTCTTGCTGAGATCTACACACCGTTGTATCTGGCAGAAGAACTATAATTTCCACAGTTCCTTTCGGAGCTGGCCATACTCTCTCACTCTTCCACAGTCTGGCAATGATTGAGGATGTCACAAATCCTGATTTTCTCCTCTACTAGCCAAGTCTTGCTCATATGATCAGTGGAAAGACTATCTGCACCTACTGCTGCAAGGCTGGGTAGGAGATTGCTGTCTTGCTGTTTGTGAGTCTGCAAGAACTTAAAATAGAGCCTTGAAAAGTTTGCTTTGTGAGGACAAAATCCAAGAGGAAACCTTGGCCTACTTCTACTTAATCTGGTCTACTAAAGGAAGGTACTGTACAAGGGAGGAATGAGATGCTGGGATTACTCTCTGTGTGAGCAGATATGCTTTATTCCTCCTGAAACTTCCCCCCTTTCATAATGCACATTACAAATTACAGTTGGCTTATTTTGATGCAGCCTAGAAACAGGCAAAAGACACCTAAAAATATCTGCCCATGTGTATGATGTGTTTCATTTTTCAGACTGAGTTTGTTTTTTCAGACTGAGTTTTGGGCTAAAGACTAAACTGGGGTCATTTCTTTCCTGAAAAAAACCCCAAAACTACAGGAGAAGTAATATTTTAAGAGAAATATTATTTTCCACACAGTTTTTTAAAACTATCTGCAATGGTATTCGGTTTTATTCTGTAACAGGTTTCACAGCAGGTGGCGTACCTGCTTCGCTGAGGTACCAGAGACTCTTCCTGTGATCTGCTGACTTGGGAAATGTGTTCTATGCGGCAGATAAGGCACGGACCCGATGCAGGTTCAAAATGAAGTCCGAATCCGAATCATTTATTTGTAACACAAACTGCTCTTTTATAACAATCTTTTTGCAAAGTCATTGTCCACACGCCAATTTAACATCGGTGATGGGGTTAAAGCACTTGTGCATGCGCCTTGAGCTGTTTCTTGATTGGTAGCATAAATTCTGTTTTTCTTTACCTAATCCCTCCTGATAAACTGCTAGGGACTTTCCACTACTTCAAGGTTAGCCAGTTCTCAGCTCATTATCAAACTCTGTCAAGGCCTCTGTGTTATTCTCTGTGTTACTTTCCAGGCTTTAACCCCACTTTTCTACCTCAGGCAGCATTCAATATATATGTGCATTAGGCAAGAAAATGTCTTCCATATATTTAGAGGAAGGTAGTGATGCTATTACAATATTTTTCAAGGAACAATGTCAATAACATTTTTGATTGCATGACTGTATGCTTGAACGGTAATGCTAATGAAGGGTATGGATCTCTTCCTTTCCTTCAGTAACCTCCACACACATAAGCAATTAAGATTTGATAATTAAGAAGAAGGAGAGAAAGACATGATTTTGTTTGTGTTAAGTTCCTTTTTTAGAATAATCCCTAGTGAAGAAAAAAGAGAAAAAGGCCAGGTGACAAAAAAAAATTGTTTTGTTTGTTCCTTAGAAATGGGAGGAGAAAATATTTTGGAACCACAAGCCACAAACGTGGCCAAAAGATGCCACAAGATATGCCAAAGGTTGCTGTCAGCATGCCTCAGGTAAACAAACCCTGTGGTAAAATCACAGCATGATGGACAAAGCAAATTTTTATGATTTTCCTCTAGACGTCATGATGTAGAAGAGATGAGAAGATGGATACCTCCCCTGGTACATCTTCCTGCTTCTTCCTCGGGTTCTATCATTTGTCACCAGAGAGAGGAGATCAGCACCTGCTTCTCCTCCTCCTTCCCTTGTGAGGAAGCTGCAGATCGCGATAAAGTCTCTCCTCCGTCTCCTCCAGGCTGAACAGACCAAGTGACTTCAGTTGTTCCTCACATGGCTTCCCCTCTAAACCCTTCACCATCTTTGTGGCCCTCCTCTGGACACTCTCCAGTAGTTTTATTATTTTATATATCCAGTAGTTTTATTTGTTATACAATTATTTATTATTTATTTTACTCCAGTATTATTATTATTTATTTGTAAGTTCTCTCGGGTCCTATCATTGGTCACCAAAGAGAAGAGATCAGTGCCTGCTTCTCCTCCTCCTCCTCCTTGGAATAACCTAAAAACAGCCTCACAGATGCAGCTCACAGCCACTCCCACTTGGTTGCCCTGCTCTCTCTCTCCCAGCTGACACCGACAATGGCCTCAATTTGGGCGACGAGAGGTTCAGATTAGACATTAGGAAAAATTTCTTCACCAAAAGGGTTGTCAGCCACTGGCACAGCTGCCCAGGGAGGTGATTGAATCATCATCCCTGGAGGTATTTAAAAGATGGGTAGATGAGTTGCTTAGGGATAGGGTTTAGTAGTGGACATGTATGGTTGGACCTGATGATCTCAAAGGTCTTCTCCAACCAAGCGATTCTATGATTCTTTGCTCAACCTGGCTGTGCGGGTCCCAGCAGCATCCTCTTGTCTTATGAGGATCGCCTGAGGGAACTCGGGTTGTTTAGCCTGGAGGAAGCTGAGGTGAGACCTTTTTACTGTGTACAACTGCCTGAAATGAGATTGTAGTGAGGTGGGTGCTGGTCTCTTCTCCCAAGTGACAGGTGATAGGATGAGAGGAAATGGCCTCAAGTTGCACCAGGGGAGGTTCAGATTGGGCATCATGAAAAATTTCTTCACCGAAAGGGGTGTCAGGCACTGGCACAGCTGCCCGGGGAGGTGGTGGAGTCTCCATCCTTGCAGGTGTTTAAAAGACGGGCAGACGAGGTGCTCAGGGATGCGGTTTAATAGTGGACAGGTACGGTTGGACTCGATGACCTCAAAGGTCTTTTCCAACCAATCGATTCTATGCAAACTCTCTCCCCGCACCGGCCCCTGATGCGGACGGGACTCAGAGCGCATGCGCACCACTGCCCTCCCCGCCCCCGGCGGGTGCTAAGCGTCCCTGACGTCACCCGCGCGCTCCCCCGGCAACGGTCGGACGTCGCGAGGCCGCCGGGAACCCGGAAGCAGCGAGTGGCGCGGCGCGCGGGGCGGACTCGGTGCGCACGGGGCGGCGGCGGCGGCGGTGGTGGCGGCGGCGGCAGCAGCAGCAGCAGCAGCAAAGTAGTCCCCGGGGGAAGGAGCAGCGACCGGTCACCCGTTGTTGTTGGAGGTGGTGCCGCCGCTGCCGCCAGCGCTCAGCGCAGCACGGAGGTGAAACCACGGCCCTATCGGAGTGCGTAGCTGCACCGCAGGGGAGATGGCGGCGGACAAGGCTGCGGGTGAGTTGCGAGGGAAGCCGCCGCGGCCGCCCCAGGCCTGGGCCGCCTGGTGCGGAGGGATACGGTGCCCGCCGGTACGTCCCTGGAGGAAGTAGAGACGGTGCTTTGGTTTGTCCTGCCCTGTGCTGTGTCCTTCCGCCGAGGAAGTAGTGCCCCGGGTGGCGACGGGGCCCTCCGTGCCCTCGGCGAGGCGGCTGAGCTCTTGCACCCGCCTGGCCTGGGAAAGGTCGGTGGGAAGGTGTCTCTCACAACTTAATAAACACTGTAGAAGCTGAGCTTATCAGTTAATTTATTAAGCTGGGGCGTTTGGGAGGTCCTGGGGAGTTTTGGGTAGTTCGCGTTGGTACCGAGTCTCTGGAGTTCAGGCCGGTGCCCTCAGAGTTGCCGCTTTAGTTTCAGGGAATGAGTGGGCCTTCTCTAATCTTGGGTCTGAAACTGCGGAATTATTGAGGTTAAAAAATAAACTGTCTTCTGGTAAACATCCCAAACAAATCTCAAAGTGCAGTTGCTGTGCAGCTCATTCAGTGATAAGCAACTGCTCGACCATCGCCTGTACAAGTACCCTTCGTACAAGACATCCTCTCTGCAGGCTGCCTTCCCTCGGATGGAAACTCAATGAGGACCGAGAAGTGAGCGATGTGGAGGAAACCCAATAGAATCTGCTCATGTTCTTCATCTTCTTCACCTGGTTTTATGTGGTGGCAGCGTTACTTAAAATCACCTCGGGCGTTTTTCCTCTGGATGCTAAATATGAAATTTCTCGGTATCTGAAAACAATTGCGGGAAAAATAATCTACTGAGTGATGTGTACAAAACTATCTTGTGTTTATTTATGTGTTTCCTAAACTTAAAAAAACAATATGAAATTCTTTATATGGCTTTTGTTGTTGTTATTGGAAATCTTGAAGGAACTTTTCAGCTGTACTTGCTTAAAAGAAAAGTACGTGCCCCAGTGGATCAAAGACATGAGCTATGGCAAGATATTTTACATACTGTGCTTCTTCATAGCAGTGACTTACAAATAACTTTCCACTGAGAAGTATTTGCTTTTTATTGTACAGCATTGAAGAAGTCTGCTAAGTTTATACTAGTAGTGCAGTGAAATATATAGGCTTGGTGGCACAAACTGTCGTTGTCTTATAAAGGCTGAACACTCTGTCTGGTCTTCATACGCTTCAGAATGCTTTTGGATAGATACCTCCCCTTTGAAGGAAGGTACCTGTACAGTTTGGAAATAAAGAAGCAATTCCAGAGACGCTCTGGTATTCAACAGCACAGTTTCATGCAAGATGTAATTTACAAGGTCTGGGAACAGGAGAGCTCAGGAGCAATAGTTTTTGGAGATAAGGAGAACAGATGGGAGAAGGATAATGACTTGAGTCACTCTCTAGGTGTCTTTGGATATGTGTATGTGGGAGATGGGGCTTCTTGTTGCCTGTATGATGTGGCAGAAAGCTGATGGGGAGAGCAATGTCCCTTTGAGGTGTCAGTTTCACGCCTTTTCTTACTCTTGTTGAGCCAGTTTTCTCAAAGTTCTCCTGTCCACCATGATGTAATGTCTCCAGTAGGAACAACTGCTTGCTTGTGCAAAGCAAATAAGCCTCTGTGACTTAGTGTTTCTGCTGCTCAGCCCCGGGATTGCAAACTAGGAAGGTTATTTCCTGACTTGCCTTCTTTAACTTCAAACTCAGTACAGCAGCTTCCTTTAGACAAAAATCTGATTTTTACATCCTTTTCCAGGTTGTCCCTTTTTTCCCTGTCATTAGCCTGACAAATATTGAGTTTAGACTTGCTCGGTACTTGTGGAAGTTGGACAAAATGAAAAATTAAAGAAACATGTCCATGTTTAAATACAATTTACAAGAGATAAGTTGAGTCCTGTCATTTGTAAAGCAGAAAATCTGCACTGTTTCGGGTATTTCAGCTGATAATTGTAGCTACTGTTTGGATAGGGGCATGCTGGTAGTGACTGGTGTTACCCACACCACCTGCTCCTGCAAGTGTGCCAGAGATCACTAAATCTGAGTGAACAAGCAGCACGGTATGTGTTTTGCTAGAGAACAGTGTGCCTACCTGTTTAGTTTTAAAATGCCTTAAGAAATATGGAAATAATGGGTTTATTTGCAAGCGCTTGATAGCCATTTGCAGCCAAGAGAGCAAGAGTACTTTTTTCTCCCCCAATTTAAGTCAAATTGCAAGGTTCGTTTCAGTATCTTGTGCCAGGCAGCTTTTGGGTGGCTCCTGTCTGTGGGATCTCTCAATAAATAAAGATCAGCTGAAGCAGTAGATCTTGGTCTAAATGTGAGTGGCAGGATTGCAGTAGATTAGAATGACCTTCAGCTCTTTAATAGGTTTCATGTGTGTTTAGGCAAAAAGGGTAGAGAGTAGCCAAGATGGGTTATTTTTTTCCCAAAGGAAAGAGCTATGCTATGAACTACGTCAGCTGGACTTCATTTTTTTATTCTTTTTTGATAAGTTTCCAGTTCAGGTTTCAAAAAACTGCTTTGTATACTGAGCCATACTAGGAGCAGTTGATTGGAGTATAGCCATAAAACTGACGTAAGAGGAGAAGGGACAGCTCTGACTTTCATTACAGTAGTCCCCAGTTTAATTTTGGGTTTGTTCTTTCTAATGTACCAGCAGGCTTAAAACCAATGAAATCTGTAGACCCATCCTGATTTTTCCCTAGGAAATACATCCAACAGCTACGTAAGCAGTGCTTTGGTTATATAACTTGGACAACAGTCTCTTTGGTTTATCTTTCACTTAACTGAAGACATTTTACTTCAGGATTCAGGCTTCCGTAAGCTCACCATTTGAGATGCTTGTTTTACAAACTTGTGTGCAATGGTAGTATCAGTAGCACACACAGTAGCTGATGGCAATCTGCGAGACAAACTCTACATGAGAAATCTCTTGACCAGACAGAGTTTTACTGACTTCAAAAGTTTTAGAGTGTCAAGTCTCTGCACTAAAGTTACTTTTACTAGCATCTGAAAGCCATGCTGAGCAAGCACAGCAGATGACATTGCTGTTAGCCTGAACATTTGAGGGGGGAAAAGAGTTTGCTTATTCATTGCTTTTCTAGAGATCCTTGGAGGCTGATAGCTTTCTGTTCAGCTGCACAACCGGAAGATTTGGAGCAGGAATCAGATCTAGTCTATTTAGGTTGAAGGAGAGGTGCTTCTTGTTCCTTTCCTCTTTTGCTGTGGAAAGCCTTGGCACATCAAAACTTTTTTGAGCTTTTTAGCAATTTAATTTTCTCTCCTGCTTTTTCCTTTCAAGGAAATGGCTGTATAAGTGATGTTGATCAAAGACTTATGCACAGCCAGATTGTATAGCAGGTGCCTGCAGTTCTGTAGCCCCCTGAGGACCCATCCCTCCAGAGTCCTGAAACTGCCCAGTCCTGAATTTTGTCTTAATCACAATGGGTTACGTTGTAACTTGTATGTCTAAGACTCTAAAATCTCAAGAACCTTAACTTGGGTGACACCTTGATGCAGGATGAAAGTCACAACCAAATATGCACAGTTCTTGCTCCAATGTGTTATTGCATAGGGCAATAGAATGTGTCTTGCTGCCTTTGCAGCAAGAAGTGCAAACTATGAATAGATTACTAAGTCTTCTTTATTCCTACTGTTGATGTTAAGTGATGAATCTTCTGAGTTTTGGTTGCTTCGTAATGTTGTTTTGTCTTGTATTTGTAAATTTTCGTAGTCAGTAGCAGATGATCCAGATATATTGGTGATGATGGGGAGTGGATTTTGCAGTGGAGCTCATGAATAAGTGCTTTCATTTGTTCAAAGTGAGGAGAAAATTAGCAGAGTTTGCATTGCACCTGTGAATTCTAGAGAAGAGAAAGAAGACATCAAATTTACAAAGCTTACCTATTAAGCCTATTAAGATAGCAAAGTGTGGGTCAGAGCAAAGCTTCCACTGTGAAAGTAAATAAATTTCTGCAAAAGTAGAATCCATTGCTGGTTTATAAAGTCTGTGTTTCAAAAACTTTAAATGGTTTCTATATGTTCTAGCACATGAGTTAGTGCTTCTGGAAATAAGCTGTCTGGTGTAGTGATTGTGTGGTGTTTTGGGTTGGTGGTTTCTTTTTTTCTGTTATGTTGTGTTCTGTACACACAGAGGAATGGTTTGGTGGGTTTTTTCAGCTTCTTTGACATGGAATGAATCTACTCTGCTTTTTTGTACAACTTCACTGAATTCTTAGTTACATAATGATAAAAGGATTTGGCAGACTCTTCTGAAAAATATGCTCAATGGTGATGGAAAGGTAAAATGTTAGGAATTCTATGTAAAAGAAATTTAAGACAACTAAAACCTTTTATTGCTATATAAATGCTCAACAAGGCCACCATTGTAGTTGCTCCATGTGGTTCTTGTCTTAATCTGGAAAAGGATATAGTGGAACTGAAGAAGATTCTGGGAAAAAAACACGTGAGGAAGATGCAAAATAAACTGTGCCTTCTCACCTTGGAGAAGATATGCTGAAAAAAGCCTGTAAGATCGAGAGTGAGGCTGAAAAGTTTCATAGGCAGCATTTGCTCGTGTATTGCAGTATAACCACTAGATATCACTTGATGGAGTATGTTAAAAA
The DNA here is from genome assembly GCA_033558185.1 of Dromococcyx pavoninus. Taxonomy (NCBI): domain Eukaryota; kingdom Metazoa; phylum Chordata; class Aves; order Cuculiformes; family Neomorphidae; genus Dromococcyx; species Dromococcyx pavoninus. Next base: position 400,252 of record JAUMJL010000213.1, read on the forward strand.
GCACAAAAGTATAGAGAGTTCTAAAAAAATATATTGGGTCTGTCAGTGATTATTAACAATGTTGGTTCAATTGCAGCCTCTTATTTAGGGATGCTTATTCTTCCAAAGCAGGGAGCTGGGTGGAGTGTTTGCTCTGTTTTTTATGTTGTTCACTGAAGCATCCCTTGTTTCCAGTTTAGGAAGCAGCATACCAGATGCATGTTTTTTTCATCTAACCCAGTGTGATATTTATTTTGTGATGTGTGGCCTTCACCGCTCATTTTTGTGCAGAGACAAAGCTAGTGAATGGTTGCAGCTTTGAAGGGAAATCTAAAATTTCTGCATTGTCAGTTAAGTTTGCAGGACTTTGATTATTGATTGAGCACAGTAATTTAGCTGGGTTTATTACATTTGCATTTTATGGAGAGCATTTCACTAGGAGTATAGGATAACTTGAGACATTTTAGTGTAGCAGGGAGACAGTGCTACAGTTATCTGTAAAGTTACTTGTTTGGGCAGGAGGATCTTGAGAACTGAAAGAATCAAAGTTTTTAGCTGTCATCACATTTGTAAACTGTCTTATAATCTTCTGTCCACTTTACAGATCAGGGTTCCGAGAAACACGAAGGAGCAGGAAATTCTGGAATTACTGACCAGGAAAAGGAATTGTCAAGCAATGCATTACAAGCTTTTCTGGTAAGACAAAGCCAAATTCTGAGACTTCTCATTTACTACATAGATGCTAAATGGGCTTATATAATTATTTTCCCTGTTTTCTTAGCACAGCTGCAAATGTATTAACAGGGTATTATATCAAAAGGAGCCTTAGTTGTGTTACAAGGCCAGCACATGCATTTTATGTCTGCTGTGATGTGAGAAGACTGAAGGGGATACTTGAACAAAGTGTGCAAGAGCACGTTTAATCTTGATTCTCAAAACTTAGTAGCCTTAATGAATTAATTAGAAGAAGCAGGCTGCTATTCTCTATCAGCCTTGGAAATGCATGATCTCTCTGAAGATTTAATCTCTTCAAGCTAAAAATAATGTATTAAAAGGTTTAAAAGAAACATGTATTTAAAAAACAGCAACCAAACAACCCTTTTTCGTTTCATCATCTTGCTATATTATTTCACAAAAAGCATTATATACTGTTCTGTCACTTTAAAACGTATTCTTCAACACATAACCTGCAGGCAATATTTACTACCTGGTTTGTGTATCTCTATGTACACAATGCCTTGCGTAAATCAGTTTTGGAAATATTAAATGGATCAGGAGAAGAAATTAAATACTGTCTTTTGAGGTTCCTGCTTGTATGTTTTGCTCTTTACTTTTGTCTGGAATGTTGTGACATGGAGTGCATGTAGTTGGTCCTTTAGCTGACTACAGCTGATCTTCGCTGATGTCTTCTTGAGTGCTTTCTATCAATTAATCTTTTTCAGTAACTTTTTGCTCATTGGCATTTGGTCATGAGAACTGAAGGCACGGGAAAGGATCATCTCTTTTCAACCTTGCCCACAGATCTACATGCCTAAAATAATTTTGAACAGCTGATGACTCCATCTTTAGTTTTATACTGTTCCAGGGTATCTTGTTTATCTCATTTTTTTCTTGCTTTAAGAACTCTCCAAGTTCATAGTGTTGTGAGGTGATGACAGAAGTCAGCAGAATTATTCTGATGCCTTGCTTGCCAATTTTCCTTGCTGTTAAGTCACTGTAAATAGCTTTGCCAACTGCCTTGCATGCTGCTTGATCATATTGTGCTTCCAATTTCAGTTGTGATAGAGGTATGATTAATTGTATATCATATTCTAGATCCTGCCTAGTAAAATAAAGGACTGTTGGCTGAGGAAAACAGTCACAAAATACGCTGAGCATCTAAGAGTTCAAGGGGTTTTGTCCAATTGTGGTTAGCAACTTTGTTGCTTTGGTCTGAAAGCTACTGCTGTTGAAGAAAAGCTCCGAGTGTGCAAGTGTGAAGAAAATTATTGGGAGATGAACTGTGTTAATTGAAGAGCAGTTGAATTGCAAGTCCCTGTGTTTATGGAAGTCATCACTAGGCAATCCATGCTGTTGATACTTTGAGTTGTAGAAATAAAGTGTGTCAATGTCCTGCTTACATCTCTCTGTGTATTCTATAACTGCTTCCACAGGAGACTGAAGGAACTGCGATGGTTCTGTTGAATGTAGCCACAGAGTGGCCACTTTATCGGGAAGAGCAGAAGTACCAAAGAACCTTCTTCTGTTTTAATTCTTTCCTTGATGGAGGAGGTTAGGCAGAAGTCTAGGAGAAGCTCTGTGGAACAGCACTTAAAAAGGAGGAGGAAGCAGAAGGGTGGTCGTGGTACTTAAGCATTGCTATTGATTGTGAAGCATTGACAGAGATGGAAATGATCCTGCTTATCTGACGAGGCTGGAAGCAGACCTGAAACAGGTGCAAGTGATTGTTCTTTTATCAGAATTGAACAATAGAGAGTGAAGGATCATTTAGCTTAACATAGCTGAAAGACTATGGAGCTCACTTTCATTACTCAATGCCGCTAAATTCCTCCTGCACAAACACAGCGAAGATTAAAACTGAAAGCAGAAGGTGGTGAGCCATTCTGAAACCTTTGCCTGTTCTTAAGGTCAAAGAAAAGGATTTCTTGATTAAATCACACCTCAGAGGAGCATCATGCTTGGTTCCTGGTTTCTGTTTATGCATGCGTCTGTGATTGAATACTTCATTCAACAGCTAAAACTTGCAAAAATATTATTTAAACCTGTACTGGGAAAGTGTCTTTTTCCAATCTGTCTTAAGCTAACTTCCACAGACTAAGCTGTAACTCACATTCTCTCCAGATCAAGTGAAGAATGAACATAAAATGACGGGCTAGGACTTACATAAGCAACTGCAGACACTCGAAGTATGTGGGGAAAGTTTATGAAAACTGAGGAAATAAAGAGTCTTGAAACTCAAAATAATATGATGAAGAGAAATCAGAGTAACACTTTTCACTGAAACATTTGTTTATGCTAATCAGCTACTCCATTTGTCTTTTCTCCTCAGAATGCTTTTTGAAGTTTTAATATGACCTCAACTGTAGCCTTACTTTTCATATTTCATTATTTATGCAGATTAATGTTTACTTTGCTTCACTTGCTGTTGATAAAAGTAATACTACTCTGCTCTCTAAACTTACAGAGGATACTTTCATTAAAACTTAGTAGCTGGCTTGTTTAAGCTTTGTAACATTTAATGCATATTTCTGGTATGTGCAATTTCCAGGCTGGAAACTATGATGCTTGTTTACAACACCTAAATACCCTTCAAGACATAAACAAAGATGATTACAAAATAACTTTGAATACTGCTGTTGCTGAGTTCTGTAAAAGTAACCAGACTACAACAGACAATTTGAGACAAACCCTTAACCAGCTGAAAAACCAGGTAATGCATGACATGGTACTTGATTTTGAGTAGTGTTAATGGTAGTGAGACCTTCCGGTAAAATAAGAATAAAACTTTTGGCACTTGTCCCCTAGATTTAGTAAAGAAATGAGAAAGAAACGTTACTTTTAAACCTCTGAGTCTGTTTAATCATTTAGGACAATTTTAATAGTTGTTTTTAGTTATTGTTGAAATTGATCTGAAACTGAAGTGTGTTGGAGATTGTAACTATAGAAAGACCAGCTATGTTCTTTTATAGAAAATTCCTTAATCTGAAATAGTTTGTGAAATAATGAAAAAGGGAAAATGTTACTTTACTACTCAATTGGCGGCTTTCTATTTCATTGTAATTTTTGCTGGATTTATGTTGAAAACCAATAAAGTTTGTCAGCTTATAACTCTTACTAACCTAACTTTAGACAGATTAATACCTTTGGGTTATTATTTTTTTAATAGTTTACACTTTTCAAAATCATAGGTATTGAAAGTTTAATGAAACGAGTGGAGTTTTTTTCAGGTTCACTCTGCTGTTGAAGAAATGGATGGTTTAGATGATGTTGAAAACAGTATGCTGTACTACAATCAAGCTGTTATTTTGTACCATCTGCGTCAGTACACTGAAGCTATATCAGTAGGGGAGAAGCTGTACCAGTTTATAGAGCCTTTCGGTATGTAGAGAGAGAATTTCTGCTCATGTGATAATTATAGAAGGATCATTCATTGTTTTTCACTATCAAACAAGTAATTTGTAAGTCACTTAAATAGGTTTTAAAAAAGTAGATAGGCTTTGGAGTGAGGAATGTTTTACTTGTATAGAATGTTTTACTTGTGTCAAGGACAGCAACTAAATTTGAGGGAGGTACTTCAGAGACATTTAGCAGACAAATACATCGAAATGAAATGGATTTTGTGACAATTTTAAAAGATATTTATGTAAATAATATGTACAAGCTAATTAAATTATTTAAAATCTACTATTTTGAGTCATCATACAACTTCATGGGCGAGTGTATATTTGTCAGGGCACTCACATTTTTAAATACCTGCATATTTTATGTGCTCATATCTGAATATGAAGTCCCCAGCTTTTATGAGCTGTGGAATTACCATACTTGTATGAAGTAACTTCATAATCCTCGTTGGATTTTAGAGGTGGCAAGGCTGAAGGATGTACTTAATTTATTAAGTAAATGCTACTGTGTTTCTCCTTTGATTCCTCCCAGTTTTCACTATGCCTATTTAAGACTTACTCTGTGAAACCATCCAAAGCAGAGAAGTTTTTGCACAGAATCCTTTCAAGTTCTGTGGGATTCTATGTATGTGTATGGCTCCATCTGTCTATTTAGATGCTAGATCTTTGATGTTGGTCTGTTTAGACTACTTCTCAAAATCTATAAAGTTGAAATACATGTAAAGCTGTCTTTAGCCTGTGTTTTTATGCTGGTGTCCTTTGTAATGAATTACCTTTTTTTTAGTATATGTACTTACCTACATTGTGTAGATGTCTGCATTTTTTTCTTACGTAATATATTGGTTTTTCTCAATGTTGCATAGGTGCACTTCATAGTCAATTTTTTTTCTTCAGTCATGTTTGAAAGGGTTGGTATTAGAGCTGGAAAATAATTTCTACTCTTTTGCTTTATACAGAAGAGAAGTTTGCCCAGGCTGTATGCTTCTTGCTTGTAGACTTATACCTGCTAACTTACCAAGCTGAGAAAGCCTTGCACCTGCTTGCTGTTCTGGAAAAGATGATTTCACAGGGCAACAATAACAGCAAGAATGGAAAAAATGAGGTAAGTTTGACATCTCAGGAATGCCACCAAATCTTTAAGAGAAGTATGCGCTAACTCAGTCCTAAATTACTCTTAAAATACTTTTGAATTACAAAACTATGTTAGATCACCTGTAACTTAAGACAGCGACTTATGCATGTTGCAACTGAACTAATTGTATACAGCAGCTGCTTCTTCCTTCCCTTTCACCCTTTTTTCTTATTCTGAGAGATAAGTGTCTCTTAAGTCAGAGACTTGCATTGGAAAGACAGTTCTCTTCAGGGTCAAATATAGTGTTTTCCTTGTTTCTCTTGGTTTATGACCATATGAGACCATAATTTTGAAAGGGAAGTCAGTGTCAGAGGGGAATTGCAGTTGTATACCATAATATGGTTTATCAAGTATCTTTTTTACATAGTATCTGAAAGTGTGCCTCGTACTTTCAGATGAAATCTTTTGTATGTGTCTTGTGGAAAAAATCAGCAGAATGATTAGTGGCCAGGAAGTGAAAAGAAGATACTTCAGTGTTTTCTTGTTGATGGGATGTCGCAGTTGAAATAAAACAATTTATCTTTAAGTATATTGTAATTCTACTGAAGAAAATATTAAAGAGAGACTCTAGAATGTGCATATTGCTTTCTTGGGTAAGAGAATTCTTAAAATACCTCAGCTGCAGAGCAACACAGCATAACACTAATGTTAATATAGAATTCTGCTCTTCATAGGCTGCTGTGGTTGTTCTTGGATTTTGATTGTTAAGCTCAAGTTACAATATTTGGTGGGATGTGTATTGTTTGACTATGAAATACTTATTTTTCTTCTTCACGTGAGAGCAATAGAAATAGGTTATGAAAGAAACTGTAAACTAAATTTAAAAGGTGACTAATAGTAACGCTTTTTTTGTTTGACACTCAGTCAGGTAATAATACAAATAAAGATTCCTCGAATCAAAAAGCTGAAAGTGGAGCTTTAATAGAAGTTGCTAAATCAAAGATACATCAGGTAAGTGTATATGTATTGTTTATACAAGAACATCAGTTCAAGTTTTTCTTGAAATCGAGTGCCGTCTGCTTCAAGTCTAGTTAGGCATGAATTGTGATGCTGTGTTCTTGAATTTCATGTTGTAAAATGAATGAATTTAATTTGTATTTTTTGTAAGATTCGTGTACAAGAGAAACTGACTTCACACACAAAAAAAAAACCAATTTCAATTCCTGCAGTTTATCATATTCTTATTAAACTGCAGTGAGCTGCGCTGACTTCATATCTGCTAGCCTTCGAGCAGCCTAAATCAGTTGAGGTTTTATTTCACTGTACTGTTCTGTGAAAAAACCTGTGTAGAAACAAATGCTTCTCTATCAGCATTCACTTATTGGTGTTTTCAATTTAGTAGGTAAATATCTCTGATTAAGAGGTTAAGGTTAATTTATTTAGTTTGTCATTTTAAGTGCTGGTATCTGCGTTTGAACATAGAGGAGCTGTTGACCATGGAACAAAGTATGCATTTGCTTACTGTAGGTGCAAAGCCTAGGAGTTTGATGTTGACAGTCTGAATAGAATTTCTTTCTTAGGAAGGCTTTTTACTACTGTTTTTAAGGTGTATATAAACAATTTTGTAAATCTCTAGATACAGTTGATCTTACAAACCTCCACAAGTTACTGGTTTTCATGTTAAAAATCTACTTTTTTGACAGTACAAGGTGAGAGCCTATATCCAAATGAAGTCACTAAAAGCATGCAAAAGGGAGATCAAGTCTGTTATGAATACAGCTGGGAATGTAAGTATTCTTAAGGCTGTTTTTCTGATCTGGAGCTGCTGTCTGTCTTAAAACTGAATTTGCTAGCTTTCTAAAAAGAAAGGTCTTTTTGAGGATGGATGTCTAAAATAATGCTTTAGGTTGTCATTTGGGTTTGTAATCTCTTTTCTGCAAGTGTAATTAGTGTAGAATATTCTTATTTGTGCCTGTTTCAGTTGCTCAGAATGAATACACTTGGCTGTTAATGATACCAAAATAACAGTGAAACACTATATCATAAACAGGTCCAGATTGCTTTATAATATAAGCAGTGCAAAATAAGTTTTAGTTTACTATAAATGTTTTAGGTGTCCAAACTTCTGATGTCATTTGTGGGTTAAATCGGTTCGTAGAATATTAATGTTGGGATATGAAGGTTTGGGTTTTTTTCTTTTTGTTGAAATTTTTTGGAGGCTTACCTCTTGCTAGACAACAGTTTCTTTTTTTAGGTAAGAGTTTTCAATTCAATTATGTCCACTATCCCAGATAAATTCTACATTAACTGAGGAGCAGGGAATAGGAGGAGAGCACTTCCCTTTTGCTGCCACTCTCAGCAGGTGCTAGTTTGACAGAAATCCTTCTGGATCATGAGGTCTCTGCTGACAGATCAGGAAGATCACAGCCCAGAAGGAAGTTGTTGAGCTCCACAGGGAGGAAAGCATGGGGAGGAGTGTACTAAAAGATAGGTTGGAGAAAGATCCTTTTAAACAAAAAGAAGATCCTCTTTGTTTAGCCATTACCGTGACAGAGTTCTCTAGAATAATTTTGGGTGTTAGAACAGAAACACGTCCTCGACAAAGAAATGCTACTTCATGAAAGTAGTAGTGTCTAAGCCCATGTATTTTAAAAATGGCAGCAGGGGCAAGGTGTTTGTGGAGGGATTTAACACTAGTGGTAGAAATTATAAACCAAGAGATAATTAATTATTGGTTTCTCCTTCACAGTCAGCTCCTTCTCTCTTTCTTAAAAGCAATTTTGAATATTTGAGGGGCAATTATCGTAAAGCGGTGAAACTTCTCAACAGTGCAAACATTGCTGAACATCCAGGCTTCATGAAAACAGGTAAAATAAAACCCCTTCAACCTACAAGTGTAGTTATGTACTTATGTAGGTAATGTCTCATTAATTTGTTAATTGTCTGTTTCTTGGTTGTTTGAATTTGTGGTTTTTGGTTTGTTTTTTTAATAAATGGTAACCCTATAAAGCTTCAATTAGTCAAAAGTTTAATTTTCTGTCCTTTATTATATAGGAGACTCTTAAAGTGTTACCTGAATGTGATGTGTTTGGGAAAGAGTGCGTTTTCTGCTTATATGGTTAAGTTGATGTATTTATTTATTTTATGAAAATGTAGGCAGGTAGCAACTTGACAATTTCATAGAAACATAGAATGGTTTGGGTTGGTAGGGACCTTAAAGATCATCCAGTTCCAACGCCCCTGCCATGGGCAGGGACACCTCCCATTAGACCAGTTTGCTCAATGCCTCATCCAGCCTGGTTTTGAACATCTCCAGGGATGGAGCATCCACAACTTCTCTGAGCAAGTGCTTGTATGCTAAATGATACAATAAACTCCAGGTGAACTTACTTCAATTTGCAACCTATCAATTTGCCTTCATACTTGGCTTTCTTAGAATGTGGTGTATAAGAACTGGAAATCCGTGAATGCTTATAAATAGGTCATTTCAGGTCAGCTCTCCAAGGGAACTAGAGTGGTGTACAGAAATCTGGGTTACTAAAATGCTTGTATGGAGGGAGGTAGCAACATAATCCATGAACATCTCACTGAAGAACATGTTTAAGAATCTACCATCATATGCTGACCCTTGAGAGAGTGGTGGGAGCATTTTATGGGCTCAGTGACATGTTCCAGTTTACGAAAATGGTCTTTTGCTGTTCTCTTAGGTGAATGCTTAAGGTGTATGTTCTGGAACAATCTTGGCTGCATCCACTTTGCAATGGGGAAGCACAATTTAGGAATTTTTTACTTTAAAAAAGCCTTGCAAGAAAATGATAATGCATGTGCGCAGCTAGGAACGGGCAGCTCAGATCCAGGTAAGACTTTTAAGAGGTGAAAATAGGTGGTGGAAGAGGGGTTGGTGAATCAAGAAGGTAGAGGATAGAAGCTTTCAATAATTATCAGCAAAATTCCTGTTCCATCTCTTTGCAGAAGACAGGATAAGGATGGTGACAGTTTTTATTGTAACTTGATTTCAAAGTAGAGCTGCTGTTGCCAGAATTAGATGATGGTGAAATATGTTCTTTTTTCTCCATGTTCTTGATCTGCCATGGGCCTGCAGCAATTGCTTTTCTCTGGTTTCTTGTCTTTGATGGTCAGGGAGATGTGACGAAATTATGCATCATTAGAGATTTTGTTTATAGTCCTGCTGACAGTAGGTGGAATCATCTTTAAGGACTTCAAGGATGTGTGGGTGGGTTTTGGTTGGTTTTGTTACTTTTTTATTAACTTGAAAGATAGAAAATGTGGAAGATACAGAAAATGTGGAGTGCAGTAACACTAAATTAGCATTTGGAAGATGCCGTGTGTCTCAAACTGTCTTACTGAACATTCCCAGACTTACATGAGAAACGTTCATCTATTATTTAATTTTATGGTTAGTTTTATCCATGTATTTCTGTTGTAAGTATACAAAAGACAAGAGAATAAACATTATAATAAGTTTTCTTGCTTTGATTATTAATACTTAAGCTATTTTTTCTTCCAAGTAAATGGTGTCATGTTGAAGTGATAATTTTTTCATTTTTTTTCTTTAAAATAGTTTCTTTAAAATCTTCAAAATAGTTACTATTATGCATTATATGTTCCCTGTTCCTCCCCTGGCCCTGTGCTGAAGGTACCAGTGTCACGACTGAAAATGTTTTATGCTTGTTAACAGCAATGTGTTTTTCTTCTGGAATTTATATGAGTAACAAAGATGTGTATTCTCACAAATCTAGAATTCAGTATTGTTATATAACATTTAACTTGAGTGACAAGCAACACACATGGTTAGCATTTAATTTGCTTCAACCTTTACTAAAAACACAAATTAATTTGTCTTTGGTATCAACTTTGACGTGGAAGGAATTTATTTACAGAGGGAGGCTAGTGAATTTCTGTGATGAAAGAGGTTTTTGGTAGTTTTGGTGTGTTTCCCACAGCTTCCCTCCTCTTCCCAGAGCTATGTTTTCTGCTCTCATGAGCTGCACATCCAATATGATGTAATCCTTTTCTGCAGGTAAAAAATTTTCAGGGAGACCTATGTGTACCCTACTGACTAACAAAAGGTATGAGTTGCTCTACAACTGTGGAATTCAGCTCTTGCACATTGGGAGGCCCTTAGCTGCCTTTGAATGCCTGATTGAGGCAGTCCAGGTTTATCACTCAAACCCTCGTCTTTGGCTGAGAATAGCAGAATGCTGTATTGCTGCCAATAAAGGGGTAAGTAGATTTGCAGATTCCTTATTTCGATTCTAGTTATGAAATACGTATGATCACAGAAAGGAAGAAATAATACCTTGAGTTGAACTATGTATTTTAAAGGCCTAAAGTTGCAACACCATTATTTAAGTCCAGATTAATTATTTTTGTGTTTGTATGTTTGTTTGTTTAATCTGAAGCTGCAGATGGAGGAAAACCACCATAGAAAGTGTCTTGAGATCCATTGTTTAACTGACTCTTCTAAGATCGGAAGAATTTGAGTAGGCTGTTCAAAAGACTGTCATGAGATGAAATAAAAGTACATTAAGTAGCTGTTAAAGCTGCTCTTCTATAAAGTTACAAGTTTTTTGCTGGTGAGACTGGTTAAGCGTGATTTTGTGTTGGCAATTTACCATCACACTGCTTTGGCATTCCAACTCATAATCAGAATGGGCAATCCTGAAGTGGTTTGAAGCACATTGGATTTCTCAGAGTCATCTGATGGTTTACCTTACTTTGTCTTTAAATAGTTTTAGAAATAAACCTAAAGATTTTGCTTGGAAAGAAACTTATATTCTCTAATAAGGCATCACTTTATAACAGGAAGCAATGTGTTCTTTCCGTAGTGAGTGCTCTACTTAAAATGATACTATATGTTAGAAGTTTGACTATTTGTGGATATTTCATGATGTCTCAGCTTTCCTCACTCATATTGGTTGCAAAATCTTGGGGTTTATATGTATTTATAGATAGATAAACCCCATAGAAAACCTTATGGTGTGTATTGAAATCAAGCAGCAACATCAACAAAACAGCCCCACAAGTAATTTTATATCTTTTGTGAATGGAAGAACTAGCTTGCTCAAGATCTTTTCTCTGTATTAAGTTCTGTACTTCCAAGGATTTCTGTTCCTGGATTGAAGAAATAGCAAGGTGAGACTGGAGTCAGTGACAATGTGCAGTATTCAAAGAAGGAAAATTAGGCGAGATTGGAGTCAGTGACCATGTGCAGTATCCAAAGGAGGAAAATTTTTGCGGCTACTCTTAAGGTTTGATGCTCACATTGAGGCTTGATGCACAGAAACAACTTCAACAACTTTTGTTGCTGGTACTCCGAGATGGGAGGTTGTTTTTCTTCCCATTTTGGAAAATTTTTGACCGAAACATATTGAATTTTTATGTTTAGACTCTAGGAATTGCTTCACCACTTCTGAAACAATGAGATTCTAGCTTAAATTTTAGCTGGAGTAGTAAGAGAAAACATACATCTGTCCAGTAGGGATCCTTTATCCCTGCTTGAAGGCTGCATACTACAGTGTAGAAGATATGACTGAAAATGTATTGCTGCTATTTTAGCAGACAGTAAGGTTATTGTTTTTACATTTTAATGTATACGATTATTGGGTCAGACTGGTGAATAGTCTTGTTTAAAAACAAAATATAGCACTGTGTCCTAGAACTTTACTGGAAGGTGCAAAGACTCTTGTAGAGGTCTACTAAAAGTTTAAAGGTTAAAGAGAAGCTTTCTTCCTGTTATATTCTTAATTATTTATAGTTTTCTTCATGTACAAGTGATAAAAACATTAAAACTCCTTATTTTCTGTCTACTGCAAATCCACTATCCAAATTCAGATGTGACTTCATTCTGTAGGACTAAATTAGATGAAGATGTGCAAATCTTTGCATGTGATCTTCTTTCTCTTCATGCAACCAAAACTCATCTAAAGTTTCACTCTTTCCTCACTCAATTGCTACTAGAGGTTGAGGGGGGTGAGACTGCAATGTGACCAGCTTAAAAGTGTTGTAGGCTGAGGAAGCAGAGATCAGCTTCTCTGTCCTGAAGCTGTCATGTTCACAGCTGCTGGGAAACTGGATCCCTTACTGCTGAGACTTGTCGTTCCTCTGCTGGCAAAGTTTGTGGAAACCTGCTAACAGCAGATGTATTGCAAGTCCTCTGGGGCATTTTGGTTTCAACCTGTTGATCTGTGTCTGCTTAGAATAAGCCCATATATTAAAATTCAGAGGGGTGGGGACAGGATCGTTCATTCTTTTGAACAGAAGGCTGCACCAAAATAATGTGTCTGTGAAATTAAGAGATACTGTACTTGATTCCCTGTTTAACTGTAATCCACCACTCGTGTGTGTGGATAATGCATAATTACATGATTCCATGCAGGTATTTCCACAGCATGCCCATTTCACTTGGTACATGGGATAGGTGGGATTAATCGAAAAACTGCTATATTCACTCTGTATTTTTTCCACCCCTGAATTCTTTTTCTTTTCATTCTTTGAGTGGCCTTTTGTGCCTTTCTTTACTCCACACTTTCTGAATCTCTTCAAATACAAAATCCATAGATTTTCCCTTGGGAGTTTCCATGGTGCTCGTTATTTTGGTGTCTCCTGTTCAGAAAATTTAAGAAAGATATTCACAGCTTTATAGCTTTATAGATGAGGTTTACTTATATCCCCATTTCAGAGGCACAGCACTGAAGCTTCTAGATGGTTGGGTCAAAAATATGATGACTTTGGGTACATGCTAGCTTTAGTCAGATAGTTTTGAGTTTTATAAAGCACTGCCATTATGGGAAGAACAGCTTTCTGATTTTGCAGTTCTCTGTATCTAAACTACTGGTTACAAATCACACACAAGTAGAACACAGCTGATCATCTCTAGTGGAAAGCTGGGTATGGAAGTCTGGATTAGCATAGGTTTTGTGGCAAAAAAACAAAGCTAGGATTCTGCTTACAAGGACTGTGTTTAGCAGTCTGGAAAAGGGAGAGACACCCTCTTGGGGTGCTTCGTTTACTGCATGCTAGCCAAAGCAGTAGATCATGTCAGGCTCCTGAAGCCTAGCTTTTGCCTTCCTACAGTTGTGATGTTGTGTTGTATAGCAGGGAGCTTGAGTTCAGGTCACAAAACCGGTTTGCTGTTTCCTAAATTTGTAATCTTACGAGGAAAAAAAGTAACTTTGGATGCTGTTAATTCTAAAGGCAAAGGAGAAGTGCCTTGAGATTAGGAGATAGATTTGCAGCATGACAAGTGAGGCCCTAAAATCAGTAGTATATTTAATTCGGCCTTGTAACTCGATTTGCAGTAATATTCCTTGATGTCCAATTATGAATTCATATTTATGCTCTGAATGCCATAAAGAAAAGTAATTTGACTGAAGCTAATTTTCACCTGCTCTAGTATTTTAGTTTATAAAATGTAGATGAAAGTTGATTCCCTTTCTGCAGTTTAACACCTTTTCTGAAATATCTAAGCTCATGGTAGGTGGTTTTTTTGTGACAGTAAATGCCATTATAATGGCAATATTCTTCACAAGAGATTCTAAAAGTTTTTCTGAAAAGTGATGACTCCTTAAAATACAGATTAGAAGTTTTTCCTTAAAACTGCAACTCTTCATCACTAACTTTACTTACAAAAAAAAGTTCATATGGGTCATGGTAGAACAAACAAACCCACCCCAGTAAATATGGTGCACAGATAATTCTTGGGGGCTGACAATTAGGGTGCTCTAAGTTTGTTTGACCCCTAGAATGTCTGTATACTCAAGTCTGTTACACAAGTTAATTTAATGTAACTGCATATGTTGTAGCTCAGCTTCATGCTTTTTCAGAAAGCATTTTAATGCTGGGTAAGCAGGGAGAGAAGACAGCAGGTGTTACAGTGCCATTTCTGAATGCTAGTTGACTGATCATATGATTTCTTTTTAGATATCCTGACAGCTCCTTTAATACTATTTGGTTCATTGTTCTTTTGCTTTCAAAACAGGCGAGAAACTAGGTCAGTAGGCTATCAGACAAGCTGTCAGAACTAATCTGTACTTACACAGTGTGCAGTAAAATCCCTCTGCAACATAGGACAATAGAAGGTGCCCGATCCTTCATGGTACTTAAGATTTAAAACTGTACCCATATAAACTATTAATTCTTACATTTTAGCAGGGTTCGAAGTCTTCTTCCAGCTTTATCTGCTTTTGTCACCCTCTCATTCAAAAGCCTTGATATTTTAGTCTTTTTTTTTTTTTCTTTCAGACATCAGAACAAGAGACTAAAGGTCTTCCTAGCAAAAAGGGAATTGTGCAATCTATAGTAGGTCAAGGCTACCACCGTAAGATAGTCCTAGCATCCCAGTCAATACAGAATGTCGTTTATAAGTAAGTATGTTTTCTGTGGGCTCTTTTATTTTGTTATCACAGCTTTGTAAGGATGCGTATCTGTTTATCAGGAGTTTTTTAAACTGTCATGGAATAAATATTCATTTTGGAATTATTAATGTAGTGATGAGAGACAGCACGTTAAAATGCTTGATGAGTCCTGCTTTAACAGCATTTGGATGCTTCCTCTATGATGGCCAGCAGAGGGCTTAGTTTGTGTGTTCATTGTAACCAGCGATTAAGGCTTAAAACTGAGCCCTCTGAAATATTTCTAGTTATCTAAATCTGTTCTCTTTTTCTCACTTTATAAAAAAAAACAACTATTTTCAGTAATACACTTTAGATAAGTGCAGGAAGAATCCAGTTGCTCTGTCATAAAACTTCAGGAAGTGAAGTAAAACAGCCTGAGAGAACTTCTTGCAATTATGTAGTTGAATCTGCCCGCTCTGTTTGGGTATTGTGATATACTTTCCCTATATGAGAACAGCAAGATATAGAAATTTTCATGTTACATCTGTAATATTAAAGCATGATTTAACTTTTTTAGGACATTTCACTTTTTTTTTAGACCATTTCACATTTTTCTGGAGCTCTGCTTTTATTTTTTTAATTTAGTAGGCGTGTTACTCATGGACTAACTCTCCTGTGTCTCTTTAAGTGATGGGCAGTCCTCAGCAATACCTGTAGCCAGTATGGAGTTTGCAGCAATTTGTCTGAGAAATGCCTTGCTACTACTGCCAGAAGATCAGCAGGAACCAAAGCAGGAAAATGGATCTAAAACTAGTAATCAACTGGGGGGAAGTACAGAAAACAGTGAAAGCAGTGAAGCATGCAGGTAAACAGAATTACATATAAACCTTTCTTTTTGTCCAACGTAACTCTTGGCTGACAGTCTGTGTTTGCTATGTATCCTATTTGGCCAGCGTAACAAATAAGAAATATCCAAAGAAAATGGTTAGCTGCTTGTTGTTTTAATTGCTTGCATGCTAATTTGAGAATAAAACACTGAGTTGATTCCTACCAACCTTAATAAATTAGACAGTGACATTCTTTTTCCGCTGGCCACCTTGTTTTCTGTGCTACAAATGTTATGTCTTCCCACACCCTCCTGCAGTGCATATTGATATTTCTCTAATTGTAAGTGAAGTTGCACATGTTCCGGTGACTTTGTGTGTATGTGCATGTGCACCCTATACTTCATTCAGTATAGAAATGTCTAATGATTCAGTTGTTAACATTTCCCCATGATGAGATTTGACATTCATCAGTCCTATTATGCTTTGTTGTGTATGTTTTAGACTAGAAATGGGGAAACTAGATTTAGAATATAAGTAGGGAAACAGCACGGAGCTATTGCTTAATAAATAGCATTTTACAAAAAGAGTTTTAATAAAAATTTCTCACTTTTTTGAAACTTTACAAAAACAAATGTAGGCAATGTATACCAAATATGAAATAACAGGAATGTGGTTTAACTTTTTGCGTTGATTACGATGTGTTCCAGTGTTCCTTTTGAAGAGTAACTTTGGCCATAGACTGCACTTTTATTAATGACCATTTTGAAAAGGGAAGGGTTAAAATAACTGATCACGAAAAAGTGGCCATGTTAGAATTTGCTCTACTTAGAGAGTAATGGAAAAAACATGTCTTTTTGTCAGACCGAAGTACAGATAAATTTTAAGAAGATCAGATCCATTTTTCAGGATTGGCTACACATACACTGTTATTGTGTAAGCACAAGGTGCATCTCCATATATTCTGAGGTTGCCTGGGGGTAGACTGGGGCTGGGAGTTGGTGGCTGCTACCGCTACAGCCATGTTTGAAGGCTCTTCTCTGTTCTCTCCCTTTTTTTCCTGATAACAGTCTGTCCTGTCAAGTGACCAAATTTCTAAAAGTCTAGGAGTTTTGGTGGTTTTATCTCTTTCCTTGCTGAGGTTGGAGATTGTGAACTAACTTCCTCTGGCAAGCTGTATGCAGCCCATTGAGATGAAGCTTTTCTGGTTTAAATGAAACTTCAGCTTTAGGCTTATGGGGCCCACTGAGGGGCAGTGATAAAACAAAATGGTGGCCCTTACTCAGGCAAGACCTCCTCTTTTGTTTGGGGGGGGAGGGGGGTTGGTTTGTTTTTGTAGGAGTAAGGAAAGGAAAACATGCCTTTTATGGGAAGATCCTTTATTGCCGCCTTCTTTCAAAACTGGATGCTTCTTCAGCTTAAAAAATAATTAAAAAAACTCCCCCCTCATATCTCCCAGTGATCACTGCCAATTTCAAAATATCCATTAACAAAGCAGCCTCTTCTTGAATTAGTGTGTCACGTTCTGAAAGGTTCTCTAAGGATTTGTTCCTTCTGACAAGGGACCCTCTATGAGAGAACGGTAAAACATATAAGGCATTTGAAGAAAGTCACATTAATTGAACAGGATGGTTTTGAAGGAAATCCCGCTAATTGAGTGGGCTGGCTCTGAGGCAGATTCTTCTCTTATTCACAAGAAAATGTTGAATACTTTCAGTAGTTAAGTGGCTTTTTTAAATCTGATTTTTGGCAAAGGCTGCGGCACTTTATGGGTTATCTTTCTAGAATATTGGTGTAGTTAGTTTTTAAGATGTCTTGGGATAGAACAAGTTTGCTGCTTTTCTTACAGGCTAAAAGAAGATAAGCTGAAATGCAGCAAGTTCTGTGTGTCTCCAGTTTAAAGTTGTCCTACACTGAAGTCAAGAAATAGTTCAGGGCTGTGGAGAATGGAGTGGGTTGTTCGGTCTGTCAGTCAAATCCTTCCCAGCAAATGTCCCCGTTCTCAAATAGAATAGTTAGGATATGAGCATGTGCCTCAATTTCTGCGTAGCTTCATTTCCCTGGTTTTTAGGGTGTAGAAGTTTTGCTGTCTTTTTAAATGGAGTGAATAAATAACAATGCTTATTACACTGAGAATATTTTAATTAATTATTTAGTCACTCCTTATAATTAATGCACTGTTTTTATTCTAGCAATAAAAGTCACGAAGGAGATAAATTCATTGCAGCTCCACCTTCTTCACCTTTGAAGAAACAGGAATTAGAAAATTTAAGGCAAGTAAATAATATAAAATATTCACCACTAAATGAGCCCCCTCTTAAATTGTGCTATCATTTTGGAGTCATTCCTAGCTTTTTTTTTAGGCACTTGCTGTGATGAATTGTAGTTGTTAATCTAAGAATGCCTTCTTTTCAAATGCATGGGCTTCCTTTCTTCTGGGCTGTGAGTCTGAACAAATAGAAACAATCCAGAATTTCATTTGGGAAGATACATCAGTTTGTTTGATCCCACTGTTATAGGCTAGGCATTGTATTTTGGGCAAAACTAAAAGAATCAAGTCCCGTAAACAGCAAAGCTAAAAGTCTGAGAGCGGCTATTGTGGTTGGTATAAAGTGTGGAAATTGCTGTATTGTACCTTTAAGGCCTTGAAAAAGGAAGTTTGGAATTCAGCCCCCACAACATTATATGCTTCTTGGATTGAAAAAAAAAGAAATGAAAGTGGTAAAAGAAGTTGTGTGCTTTCAAATGACAGAAGTGCTCCTTTCAACGGGAATAAATCCACAGCTTGCATAAAACAGAAATTAAAATTGCCTCTGTCCAGGCATTTCACTTCTTTACCGTGGAAGAACATAGGTAAAATTTGACTGGAGATTTTTTTGTGTTCTCAGAAATGCTTAAGGTGATTGTTCAGCAGTCTGAGTGCTCTTCAAACAGAGTAACTCCCATGTGTCTAAATAAGTTTGTTATCTGGAACCTCTTTACTTTTCCCCAACAAGATTATCATTTGCTGGCAATGTTAATTATTACACTTGGCTGCCAGCCCATTGAAAATCTCTTAATATAAAGCTTGCATCTGTTTAGAAAAAAAGAAATCTGTTTTAATTATGGACAAAGCATACAGTAATTTCCCACTTAAACTCTTGGGTAAATACTCTGTTCCAGCCTAACTCCAGGTAACCTGTGTTTTATAATGACCAGCTTAACCTTTACTTTGCTCCAGTGAATGTAGCAAAACTGCTTGTATTCGTTTAAAAGCAATTTAGCAGGAATCTCTAAGGAGACATTACTGAGACCTTGATTATTTATTCTGAAGTGGTGCAGGAATATGCTACTCGAAATAGAAAGCACTGGATTAAAAACAGTGTTGTGGTTTGGTTGTAGGTTTTTTTCCTTCGTGACTGTTGAAAATATGGCTGCCACTTGTCAAAATTACATGATGACACATTGTGATTTTTTTTTTTATTTCATAGTCTTTTCTTTCACATCAGCTGTTGTTATTGTCTGATGAAACCTGACAACATGTCAGGAAAAATGTACCCATGTAGTGTGGATTACACTACTTCTGGTAAAGAATATCATATAAGAAAAGGAAAAACATTGATCTGATTTTTCGCAATATTTGCTTTGGTGGTTAAACATAGAGGACTGGACAGAGACCTGCTAAAAATGTCTCCAGGTTTCTGCAGATAGCTGTGAAAAACAAGAGACATTACATTCAAATGTTGGTGTATTTGTGTAGTCTTGCTCACTAAGGACCTCAGTGAGAAAATTGAAATTCTGGTCTAGTCAGGGAAAGTAAGAAATGATACCGAATGTTAGCAAGGATTATTCTGAGGAATAGGTGTCTGTTCAATTCAGGTTTTCCCTGTTAAGTCACTGGATTGAAAAACCTCTGTTGCTTCTAGCACTGAAATGGGGAGCCTAAATGCTTTTTTTGCATGATTTTGTACAATTGCACATCCTAATAAGAGTTTAAAATGACTGACTTTGCCCTTAAATAGTTCTTAAAAATTAAAAACTCTAAAAAAGGCTTATGTCATATGTAATGTTTGATACTTTTGCGCAGATTAGTTGAACAGACTGTCCTCATAATAAGCAGTAATTCAATTGCAAGATTTTAAAAGCAACAAGCACAAGACTGAGGACATCAAATGTTGCATAGGAAGTAGAAACTCCAGATTTTTCTTTTAAGTTTCTTCTAAACAGTTCTGTCCCTTGCTTCTTCTCATCCTCTGAGAAGCCAATTCTCCTGCTCTGCTCTCAACCTGTGACGTTTCACCACACCAGAACAACCCAGCACTGTTAGGATGCATCAAGAGTAAAGGAGTTCTGGTAGACCACAGTGCTGCATTTGGAAAATTTTGTGGATTTTGTTGTAAAAGTTGAGATGGAAATCACCTTGTTGTAGCCTTTTTCTCCCTGGAAGACACGAACATCTTTGTGTGAAATGTGACATTTCCCCTTCAAAGCATCTAAAGATAAAGGAATAGTTTGATCAACTGCTTAGTCCTGAAGAGATTTGAACTGCAAGTCCTTTCTATAAGGCACCTGATGAAATTTTACTATTTTTCCTTTCTTTTGACTCTTCCATTGGCCCTCTTCACTCCATCGTTATGGTTTATTTTATTTACTTATGTGATTTGGAAGTGTGTGTATCCCAATATTCCAGGAACATCCCTGACATGGCTAATAATTTTACAGGTAATACTGTAAAGATCACTGCTGCCCACCAATACACCTTGTCTCTTCTCTACACCTACCTAGCATTGCCTCATTTGTCCACTTAAAGATTGCAGTGATCCATTTGGCCCTGTCATGATAGTGCAAGTTTGCAGTGATTGTTACCAGTAGTATTCTCCCTCACTGTCAGCAACTGCATAGTTCTCACCCATTTCCCCTTCACTGATGCTGAATTTCCCCATTAAGTCAGCACGGTCTGCATTCTGTATGTCTGATATTTTGTATTGTTTTGTCTGCATTGAAACATAAAAAGTAAATAGCTTATATCCACTGTTGTGCTTAGCTATTTTAAATTATTTCAGCTTAGTGATGGTTTCTAAGTGATTTACAAATGCCATATTTGGTGCCTTGGTAGTTTTGAACAACTGGATTTACTCGTGCCTTACCCTTGGCCTGAGAAATAAGCCAAGTCAGATGTGGGGTTTGGGTTCTGTAAACCTGCAGTCAGTGTGGACTGACAAATCTTGTTGCCTAGACCTACACAAGAGGCTGTTTGACATAATCTGGCAGTTTAAAAAAACATTTTTCTTTTTCCTAGTGCAAAGGCAGTTTTATTTAGGGCATGCGGAGGCTCAGTGATGCTGGAAGTCTGCCGTGCTCAAAGGCGACCTGTGGAGTTTTGTCAGAATCCTGACCGGGGTGAAAAACTAGTTTGTCTTTTCCCTTGTGGTGCAATTCTTCTGCTCCGGTTAGCTGTCAGCTCTCTTGAGCATTTGGTTTAGCTGACTCAACAATGGATCCAAGATGTGCAAGAACAGTACTACAGGGAAGAAAACCTGGATATTTTCCTCCTCTTTAGA
Source organism: Dromococcyx pavoninus (assembly GCA_033558185.1). NCBI lineage: Eukaryota > Metazoa > Chordata > Aves > Cuculiformes > Neomorphidae > Dromococcyx > Dromococcyx pavoninus. The sequence continues at coordinate 421,144 of JAUMJL010000213.1, forward strand.
TGGCTGTTGCTGAAGAGTCTTGCCAGCTCTCATATGGCTTAAACAGTGTTCTTAGAGTGGAGGAGGTTTCAGTTTTGCTAGATTTGCCTGTTGTGTGATTGGAGTGTGTCTTGTGTTTGAATTCACACGCTCAAAAATAAAAATAGGCTTTAAAAACAGTTGTGGGCAATAGAAGGCACATATTCATGTAAAGGGCAGTAGCAACCAACTCTGCGGGCCTTGACTTGTGTCTAAGGATATTCAGCAGTGATGCTTAGCATCTCTGCTGGCTTAAATGCTGTGCTTCCTTGAGGCAAAGGCAAAAAGAGGCTAGTTAGAAGCAGGCTGTTATTACAGAGATTAGGTTTTTTTCCCATTCCCTCCCCCTCCCCAGTCACAATCTTTCAGAAATATTTTAGGTTTGGGACTTGAGCTGGGGAAGCTTTCCTCTCGCTCTCAAGCTTTTGTATGTGTTCAGATTTGATGTGACATCTGGGCACGGTGGAGAGGAAGTGGGGGGTAGGGAGGGACACTAGAGAAGTTTCTTCTCCTGCTTGTGCATAATTAAGGAGCATGCCTCCTGGGAAAGGGGAATAAAGGCACCCCAGGTCCTGCCACAAATTACATGACTTACTGCTGGACCAAAAGTGGGCTTGACAGTTGCCAGAAGGTTGGCGCAGTAATAGCCCACCTACCGGCGGGAGAGTCGAAGGCTCTCCTCCCATGCTCTTAACGTGAGACCCCACTGAGAGGATCTGCTCTTCCTCCCTGGAGAAGGACAGAGTCTGTGCTCACAGCAGGGTGTTGCAGGCAGAGGCTTATGCCTAGAGGACAAGGCAGCCTGCAGTGAATGATGTCTTACGAAGTGGAAAATATCCCCAAGTGCTGTGTTTGTGGAGGAGGGGGCTTATCACAAAGTGTGAAGCTTGGGCTAACGATGGTATCCTGACAAGAGGTTATTGTTTAAAGATGGAAAAAGCAAGTAGTTTGGATTTCATTACAGGAACTGTCAGATTTTGCTGTTTTGGAAAGATAAAGTCTGTGACAGCAGCAAAATGCCACGTATCAATCAAAGTCTTGGCAGCAGATTACAGCTCTCGATTGAACACAAAAGTGGAAATGCCAAATTCTCCAGTGTTTATTGTCTCACTGTGTGCAAACATTGCACAATACAAGAGTGAAATATGTTACAACTTAATTGATTGCTACTATGTGTCTGTGGATTGTACCTTACAGAAATCTACAAATCTGCTGCCCTTTGCTGCAGCAGAAGGGGAGGGTGGGGAGGTGCAAATGAGAGAGCAAGGCAAAAAGAATAAAAGGAGGGTGAGAGGGAGACTGTCCATGAGAACAGTGACACATGTGGTGAGGTACATCTTTTTTTAATCTGTTTTGTATGGTCAAAATTGCGAAACATTACTGAGCATACCCGTGGTGGTCCTTGTTTGACACTGGTAGGACACAGTCTCCTAATTCAGAGAATGCTATTGAGGGCATAGATAAGGAGACAGCAGCTCCTTTACTTCATAGTTTGATGCAAAGACATTATTGAAAATTTATGATTTATTTCTTCAGCGCTTAACAAAAAACAATTTTAACAGCTGCAATTAGAATCAGAGAATTCTCCATTTAACACGTTGGCTTTCTCCCCCTCCCCTTTTTCTTTTTTTTTGTTTTTTTTTTTTTTCTTTTCTTTTTTTCTCTCCAGGTGCTCAATACTTGCGTGTAGCGCGTACGTGGCTCTGGCTTTGGGTGATAACCTTATGGCATTGAACCACGCAGATAAACTTCTTCAGCAACCAAAGCTGTCAGGGTCTCTTAAGTAAGTCTGATGCAGTCATTTCTTCTTTCTCCGCCCTGCTTTTTGCTGGAGATTTCTGAATTGAAGCATCCAATGTCTGTAGCTGCTTGCCAATTCTGTATCTGATTCAAAGAATTGCTTGACATGCTCCTGTTCGTGTTGAAACCCTGACTAAATAAATGTTCATTGACACGCAGGAACACGAGTCCCCTCATTTGTGTACAAATTCCATGTAATTCAGAATCTATCGCTGCTTTTGTTGTTATTTGTTGACTTCCAGCTTTGGGTAACACGCAGTGGAAGGACTGTCAGGTCTCTGTCCTGATTCACTGTGGGGCATGGCACAAGGGGCAGGAATGAGCAGCTGGGAGTGGACAACACCAGCTCAAGCCAGCATGTTGCTGCTGGAAGCTCACTTAAGAAATGACAGCCTTGGAGGGGAAGGTTTGCTCAGTCAGTAGGGTACCACCAGACCTTGGAAGTGCAGGACTTCACCTGCTGCTATTGCTTATATAGGTTCCATTTTTCAGTTTCTCTTATTCATTTCTCATTTGGCACTATATTTTTGGAGGGAATTCAAAGCTCATTCTGTTTCTAGCCACCAGGTCTCATACATCTCTGAAAATTAAAAAAAGGCAGATTAGTCCCATCCTTCTGACCTTGTTTGTGCGTTTAACTCCTGTGTCATAGACAGCATGAAAAATACCTTTACTACCATAAAAACCTCTGCTATATTTTAAAACTAGTAACGTACTTGAGGAAAGCAAGCTAACTTGTACTTATTTTTATGTGCTGGCAGCACACTCTAAAATGTCCCATGCCAATTAAATTCTTCGGCTCCCATGCTTGAAACTAACGCAGAAGCTCATCTTTTTGCACAGTTGTTGTATAAGCAAGATCTTAGAGGAGTTGGTAAGGTAACACATAATTTAGTGAAGACAGTGGTACCATTATATAATGCAGATTAAATTTTTTTGCAAAGGCAGAGCACCATATATGTTGGTCCCAGGAAAGCAGGCTTTTGTGCAGGCTGGGAATATTGAACTGTTCTTGTTTCCCTAAGGGAAATAAATTACATGTGAAAACTTAATGTTTGCTGTATCAGATCTAAATTGCAGCTGTTATTGTGGATGATTGATATTTTACCTGAGGTTTCTTTCATTACAACCAACTATACAGTCAGTTTGTAAGTGTACTGTATACAGCTGCATAGAACAAGCATGAACTTTTTTGCTCAGCTTTCAGATTAACTATTTGCAAAATAACTACACTCTCAATTGACAGGATTCTTTCTGTTCCAAAGTTGAAAATGAGAGCTGCTGATTAGTTGAGCTGAACTACAGTGGCAAACACCAGACTCAAGTCTTTTGCAAAGCCTGCAGTTGGAAATGTGTCTGTGCCCCATGGACAGGCCTGTACCGTTGCTGTCCTTAGAAATGCAACTATCTTAAAGTATTAGTTTGATTTTTATTGAATGTAAAGTCCTTTAACACTTCAAATTATAGAGGTATCCATATCCTGGGGTGTCTTTTAAGGATTCATTTTTTAATTCTCTGAGATAAAACTATTCCAAGGTACTGTCTTTCTAGAATGGCAATTTGTGTACATGATGGAATTGTCATTACTGAAGTATAGATTTTTTTTTTCCATAAGGTTTAGTGCCTAAAAGCAGCAAGTGGCAGAACTGGATATTAATTTATAAGCAAACTAACTTCCATGCAAATATTTCAAGTAATAGTTTTCACGTGCTCGTGTTAAAAAATGCATTCCGTTTGTCTTACATAACTAATTGTGGGGGTTGTTTTGCTGACATCTGTACCTAACCTTTGCTGTTGTAGGTTTCTTGGTCACTTGTATGCAGCAGAAGCTCTCATTTCTCTAGACAGAATATCTGATGCCATCACTCACTTGAACCCCGAGAATGTCACCGATGTTTCCCTCGGGATCTCTTCAAATGAGCAGGATCAAGGTTAATGAATCCACACTTCATTAGAACTGGTTATGCTTTCAGCTACCTTCCTGCTGCAACTGTCTGTATGCAAATATAATGAGATTAAGACATCTTGTTGTGAGACCATAGGTGGTTTGGGGGGGTTTGTTTGTGGTTTTGCTGTGGTTTTGGTTTTCTAGTTTTTGGTCCTACTTTGTGTTTTGTTTGTCTTTTGCATGTTTGTCATTCCTTTGAAGTGGCTAATTTTGTAACATAAATAGGACTGTATTGTAGCCTTCTGGCTTGTTTGAAGGTAACTTTTGAAAGCTGCTTTTCTTAAATGTGCAATTATGGTTAAGTTTGGGCTTCATACTTTCTCTTCTAGCTTTTTAGTCAGGCTTTGAAGTACCACTGAAGTCTACTTAATTGCATTTAGTGAGAGATAGGGGAGAACTTAGTTAATCTGTATCTCAGTCTTTTTGCAGTATTTCCAGTTGGGAGTTTGTATTCTGTAACAGGAAAAATACTTTAGAGCCTATCTGTATAGTTAAGTCTACAGCAGCTCTGATTTCAGTTTAAACTTCACTGTACTCATCTGCAAATCTAAAAGCAAAGTGTTGAAGACAGGAAGTCTTAAGTGACGTAAAATCTTTAATATCAGACTCTGAAGAAAGAAGCACATTGGTATCTTTATTACTTTTGTAATAAGCTTTTAAAAAAGCTCAGAAAATGTGATGGGTTTTAGGTTTGTTGGTTTTTTTTGCAGGGTCTGACAAAGGAGAGAATGAGGCAATGGAATCTTGTAAGTACCAGCCACTGTATTCAGCAGAGAACAGGAACTTACTTGGCCAATTTGGAATAAAAATGTAAGGAAAAAAAAGGAATTTTTTTTTTTTTTTAAATTGCAGCTGGCAAGCAGACTCCACAGTGTTACCCCAGTTCAGTCACATCTGCGAGAACAATGATGTTGTTTAACCTTGGAAGTGCTTACTGTTTGAGGAGTGAATATGACAAAGCTCGAAAGTGTCTTCATCAGGTATGAAAAACAAAACTCCAGACAGCTTGGGAGACAAATGGCCTTCCTACAGAGTGCCATTTAGATCACAGCAAATCCCAGTGACTTCATAGCCCAGGTTTATTTGTGGGTTTTGCTGAGATGGCAGCTCTCTTCTGCCTTTATGAACCGATCTCTATTAGCAACATAAAATGAAGGATTCCAAATTTCCTACTTGTGTAAATAGTTCAGTACCACTATGTGTAGCATAATTTTTTCTAGACCAAAACAGTGGAGTATGAGTAGAAAGTCTTTTCACTTTCTCTGAGTTTGTTTGAGTTTGTGGTTTTTTTAATGATCAATAGTAATTGTTACATTTCAGAGAAGAAAGCTCTTGAGAACCTTGAGTTTACTTCTCTCTGATCAGTTAATAACTCTCCATCTAAGCTATTAACTTTCAGGACTGTGAGAATGAACTGAAGTTCTGCTGGAGGCGTGTTCCTTGCCTGTCTCTTGTCCAAAGAATTCTCAAATACTGCTTTTGAAACTCTTCACTTGGTCTCTGTCATTGTTCTATGATACAGCTGGGATCTGTCTCTTTCAATGATGATGTTTGTCACTCTTTGCAGTCATTCCTGTCTGTCAGGAAGACCACTCAAATACACTGTTGAGCCGCAAACTGAAACAGCAGTCTCTCAAATCACTTCATAGTAGTTGTGTAGGTGAACAGTTTGAATTCTGTGAGGTTCTCAACTGCTTAAGGTGGTTGTCTTATTCCTTTTCCTCCTGAGACTTCTTAGGGCTGAGCAGGTGTCTGTGCTTGGGCACCTTAGCATATGTGGAAAGCACAGAGGAGTGTAAGGCCATCTGTGGATGTGAAGTATAGTGGGTCTCTGCATCTACAATAAATTCATTGAGATCATAGCTGAAAAATATTTGTGTATGGAAAGCTAATGGACAATCCTTGTTGACTTTGTATTCTGAACTTTGGAGCAGGGGATGTTCCACATTTTGTACCTTCTCACCGGGAAACCACAGTAGATTGGCCCAAGAATTACAGACCCAAGCATACAGCAGATGGTGCTGCTAATTAGCGTGAAGCAGTCTTGCAAAGTGGATAATCTTTCAGGATTTCCTTGCATGTCTAAATCTGAGGGAGTGTATTTGAAAAAAATACCTTACTTTATGAATGGTTTTTTGGTTTTGTTAGCTAAGATGGTGGCAACAGACTTGTCAAGGGGCACTTTTTTGAGCTGGATGTTTCTCCTAAACACTTTTTCTCCCCACCCCCTTCTTTTTCAATAAGGCTGCTTCGCTGATCCACCCCAAAGAGATCCCTCCAGAGGCTATTCTGCTGGCTGTATATCTTGAATTACAGAATGGTAAGGAAATGAACTTTTCCCCCAATGTTAGAAAGCCTAACTTACCAGATAACCTGTAGTGTGGAATGTAACTGGGTGTTTTTCAACATTTTACGTTTTTTCATTGAAGTTTACAGCTGCCCCTCCTAGGCAAGAATCATATAATGCTTTGGGTTGGAAGGGACCTTTAAAGGTCATCTAGCCCAACCCCCTGCAGGAGCAGGGACATCCTTAACTGGAGCCCTATCCAGCCTGACCGGGAATGCTTGGGGGGGCGGGGGGGGGGGCCTCCCTTACCTCCCTGGACAACCTGTTCCAGTGTTTCACCGCCCGCATTGTAAAAAATGCCTTCCTTATATCCAGTCTGAATATTCCCTCCCTTAGTTTAAAACCAGATTCTTAAGTTTTCAAATGTTCTGCCAAACTAGACTTGGGATATAAGGGGAGGAGGGCAGTAATCATCATTCCTACTAGTCTTTATAGAGTTGGGCCAGTATTTTGAATGAGACCCTTTAGGCCCTGTTTCCATTTACACTGCTATGGATCCATGTATTCGCACCTTTATTTCCATTGTTGATTGCCATCCTGTTCTTAAAACATTCCAGACTTGCTAAATGTTCATCTTCTGAGATGAAATCTTCTGTGCTTTGTGCAGGAATCAGCAGTCTTGGATAGGCTCAGTAAAACCCTTAAATTGGAAGGATGAGATTTAGATTAGACATTAGGAAGAAATTATTTATGCTGAGGGTGATGAAACACTGGCACAGGTTGCCCAGGGGAGCTGTGGATGCCCCCTCTCTGGAAGTGTTCAAGGCCAGGTTGGATGGGGCCTTGAGCAGCCTGGTCTGGTGGGAGGTGTCCCTGCCCATGGCAGGGGGGTTGGAACTGGATGGGCTTTAAGGTCCCTTCCAACCCAAACCACTCCATGATTCTATGAGGTTTATACCGTAAAGAGAGCTTGAAAAGGCTTGTCCTTAAAAGACAACTGCAATCCAAATTTCCCAGAGAAGCCACATCAAGGCCTACGTAGCAGGTACCACAACAAAGCTTGTAATATTGATAACTCTGTCTTCCAAAATCCTTCCTTTTGAAGGTTCGCTGTTTGCAGGGGAAAAAAACCCTCTACATAATGGGACACTGGAAAGATTGCAGTTGAATTCTGCAGTGTGAGCAAACTGGTGCAGCTGCACTGTTGAAGCTGTCGTGGTTGTTTACCTGTGTCTAATATCGTAGTGTTGTGAAATGTTCTTCCTCTTCCATTGTTTTGCATTGCATTGCAGGCAGGTAAAGGACTTGAGCATTTGTATTCAGAATTGAGATTTCTACAAAGCTTTTCTTATGAAGATGTTTCTGAGTTGGAATTTTATTGCTTTTCTACAACAAATAAGTACTGGGTAGAAGAGAGTAGAAAGTGGGATTTACATCTCTTGCCCCCTAAGTGTATAACCAAAGGAACTGAAGAATATCCTTGTGAAGAATTTCTTCATAATGTCTAATTTATTTTGGTATTTATTTGAGGGAGGATACATACATTTGAAAATCAGATTTTTTGATTAAAACCGTGTTTTATATAAACCCTTGACACTTTCATTGGTGTCTGTAATGTTTCATTGTGTCAGATCCAGAGTCTCACTGTGCATTTGGGAGAGAGATGTGCCCTTTAGGGCTCTGGCACCTTCAAGCTCTGAGGTTAAATCTTGATGTCTTCACCTAAGAATAGGTAGAATCAAGCAAGACTGTTGTTTCAAATTTACTTTTATCTATTAATTTTCATGTCCATGTCAGTGTTTCTGTGAACAGGAAGAGAGCTGCTGTTAGGTGACCTGGGCCCCGGGCTGGCTTGTCAGCTCTAAGAACAGTGACTACTAAGTCATACAAAGATACATTCTGTTTTAATCAAAAGTTGTCTTGTAGGTAACACCCAGCTGGCCCTGCAGATCATCAAGAGAAACCAGCTTCTCCCCTCTGTGAAAACACTCTCTGACATGCGGAAGAAGCCTGTTTTTCAGCCAGTTCACTCAATCCAGCCCATTCAGATGCCAGCTTTCACCACAGTTCAAAGGAAGTGAGGTCACACTTCAACCTGCTGCTGCTCTGCCCAGGAGGGCTTGAGATTTTGTATATTTTTTTTTAACCTAGGACACCTGCATACCCCATCTGCTGGAGTGTGTTCATTTCTGTAAATTTTTAATAAAACATCTAAACCAAACAAAAGCATTCTTGGAGGTGTTTGCAAAGGTTATTTTATGAAGGAAGAGAGATTGCGATCTGTTTTGAATGTGAGGGGCAGTTCAGTTACTGAAAAGAAGTGGTTAACCAAGTGTGGGATGCTGAATTTTTGTAATGAACATTAATTTTTGGAGAGAATAAATGGGAGGAAAGTGACTGGAAGGGAAAATTACCATTTACCTGAACTAAATTCCTGCTAAAGTAGCAGTTGGTTTGTGTTGGCTGCTCTGTTTTGACACATAGTTCCTAGGAGCTTATATTACCTGAAGAAGAGCCTTTGCTCTGTTGGTGTAGCTACAGTTGACTGCCCTGCAGCAGCTGGGAGTTTGGGCTTTGCTGCGGTTGTAGCTGCCCCATCAGAATCATAGAATCATAGAATGGTTTGGGTTGGAAGGGATCTTAAAAACCATACAGTTCCAAACCTGCTGCTGTGGGCAGGGACACCTCCCACCAGCCCAGGCTGCTCAAGGCCCCACCCAACCTGGCTCCATCAGGCATGGGGACGGGTGCATGTGTGGGCATATGCAGGTAAATGGCCTTAGGTGCAAGGAAAGGAGCTTGCTTTCTGCAGGTCATAGCCAAGAGAGGAAGAGATTTGTGCCCCTCTCTACACTTGGCCCTGAGTTTCCTGTGGTTTCTGTATTAAGGTTACTTTAAGTGCAAACAGCACAGCTCCAGCATTCACAGTGCAAGTTCTTAGTGCCCAGTCTTAGTGTTGTCTTTCATGTAACATTTCTGTCCTCCTTAAAACCAGGGGCTGTGCTGCTGCCCTGAAACAGTTAGGTCACAGGAGCTAAGAGGTGGTGGTGTAGAGACCACCATGGCCCTTAACAGCCTCCACCATGGCTCTGCAGTGCCCTGTCAAGCAGTCGTGCCTTGTCATTAGCTTGTGCATAATTAGTACAAGCTAACCCTGAAAAAAAACAGTCTGTGCCCCTTTCTGGTTTGTGGGGTCAGGATGGCAGAGTCTGAGCGTAAGGGAGAGTGAGCTGGTGTTGAGTCTTGTGACCAGAGCGCCTCTGTTTTTTTTTAACAGGGCAGGTGGGACTGAGCTGGGTAGTAAGCTGATGCATGCAGGCTTTGGTGCTTCTCTACTATAAACCAGAGGGGCCTGGCCTGCTCCTCCTGGGCTCAACAGGTGCCAGGAGCCCCAAGGCAGTTTGCCAAAATGGGAAAGGTGTGAGAGCTGACTGAGCAGCAAGGACAACACCTGGTGCAGCTGCCGAACCTCTGCCAGTGCAGCAGGCAGGGGCTGGGCTGTGGGACAATGGTCACAGCAGGCAGTGGGTGTGCTGAAGGGACTAGTGCTGGGGAACCTGCTCTCTTGATCTGGCTGGGGGTGGGTTGGTTTTGGGTCTTTTTCTTCTCCCTGGTTTTCATTCATCCTCGAGGAAGTTGTAATGGTGTAGATAGATACAGTTGGAACAGTGTCTGGCTGTAAGAAAAGGGATTTTTAAAATTAATTTCTTTATAAATGGAGCTTCCACTTTAGAGGAATATTTCTTTATTCCAAAACATTTTCAGCCTTTTAACCCTCTGTTTACTTGTTGTGAGCACAGCAGAAGAGCTGAACAATCCCCATCCTTCCTTGGGACCTAATCCAGGCATAAGGAAATCAGAGCCCAGCATGGGGAGCAGCAGCTTTTCTCACTTCCTCTCCCTGGCTGCCTCGTGCCATTTCAGCTACCTTGAGTCTTCGCCCCAGTCACCTCCAGGGTAGAACTGGGATAACCCTTTATCTCCCTGGGCTGCTGCCGTTGTACTTCGCCTCCAGCCCCTGCCAGAAAGGTCACATATTTCCAAGTGGCCACCTGAGGTGCAGGTCCTCAGTAACTTGAGCATTAGATAACACATATGAATCCAGCAGGACTGTCTGGGGTTTGCCCCCAAGATCTTGAACAACCACCAGGCCACAACTGACACAAGAATAGCAAGGTGTAGAAGGAGTACAAGGGTAGCAGAAACACAACGAGCATGAAGCAGCACAGCAGAAGCTTGAGAACTGCTACTGTTCCTGTTCTACTGGATAACTGGCTTCTCTGCTTTTCAGTGCTTCCAGAGCAAGGACCAAATACATGCCTGACATTTTCCTTAACTCTTCTGTCGATGTAGGTGGTGGCACCCACTCTGCCCTCAGGTGAGGGCAAGCAGTTTAGAAGCATTGGGAATACAAAAAAAACCACCAATCAGGAAAAAAATACGTGGAGATCACCTTTCTGATAGAAGGGAGAGAGGGAGCCGATACATCCCTTGTGTCAAAGAAGATTGACTGATTAAATACAAAAAGGTTAAAGATGCTCGCTGTGTGGTCCCAGGCCCTGAATAGGGAAGATTCTTCTCAGCCCTTCCCCGCCTCCCCCCAGGAATGTGGGGTATTCACATGCAAAAGATGCTAATGCCTCGCTCCAGCAGTGCCCAGCTCCACCGGAGGCACCCAGCGCTCCCCTCCAGGCTTGGAGGATGAAGGATGCAGTTGTTTTTCCCCAGATACCTCAAACCTTATCACAGCTACATTTGCATTTGAGCAGCAGCATTCAGTCCCAGCTCTCCCCTAACAATGACTGCTCTTCAGCGATCAAAACAGCCCTGGGATTTTCCCCCTTGCTTCTCCAAAAGAGGAGTGATTTCAGCTCTTGGCTTTCATAGTTTTACCACCAATAACAGAGGAGAAAAATATCAAACCACATCTAAGAAGAGAAGGGGTGAAAGACCTCTCTCCCCTCTGCCACTACCATAGACCAACAGTCCACTTTTGCCTTCTCCCCTAGTTGCTTTTAGGCTCTGAGAAATAAAGAAGTCAAGGTCAAGTAAAACTGCAAAGCTTGCCTGTGCTAAAAGCAGCGGGAGCAGGAGTGGCAGAGTCTGGGCTGTGTGTTAAGCCACTAAAATCTTATTTTGGTTTGTGTCCTACTCCTCTTGCCCTCCCCTTGCCTCTGGGGCCTCACCCCTGCAGTCAGGTTGTGGTGCTTGGGCAAGGGGAGTGTAAGTGGGTGCCTCTGTTGCTGTGCCAGCCTCTTTGCCCACATGACAGCAGGGGCTCAAAGTGGGAAACCGCAACCACAGCCACGAGGCAAGGAGTCTGCAGCACTTGTTCAGTGTCCACAGCCATCTCATGGCACTCAATGAGCTTCCAGATTCTGGTTGTCTTTAAGGAGAGTGCAGAGAAGCCAAAAAAATACTGACATAATACCACACCAAGGTGGACACGGTGGTAGCCTTGAAACTCACCTGAGCAGCCTTTTCCCCCTCCTTCACAGGCTCTTCTCCCTCCCTCCTTTCAACCTGAATTGATCTCTGTACTGCTCACAAGTTGCCAGCTGCTCCAGCAGAAAGAAAGAGTGATGGTCTGGTCAAGGACCTTGATGTACAGAGCCCAGCAGAGTGCTGAGCTGCCCTGCAGTTGTACACAGCTGGGGCAAAAAGCATCTCAGCCTTGAAGAGCTAGCACAGGCAGGACTTTCAAAGACTGGAATTCACCTCCACTTCTGCTCATGCTGGGACTTCACTGGTGATCTTAATTCTCAAAGCTTTCTTGCTGAAGAGCATCTCCCCATACTCACCATTTTTTCTCAAACCTTTTCTAAAGCAGAGTAAGGAAAAAAAAAAAGAGCACCTTTTCTGCTTGTCCAGTTAGAAGGCTGCTCTGCAAAGTGCCAGATACACTATTAAATGTTCTGGTGGCTTTGCTTTATGCTGCCACTCAGAAAAAGCTTTCACAGTTGCAAAGGTAAAACACCCCTAGAAATGGACCTTAAACAGTCAAACCAGGAACTTTCTAGCAAGATACTGGGAAAAGTACATGGTGTACTGGTGGTGACTCCAGTATCAAAGCAATTTCCTCCAGCCATTACAGTGAAACTTTTTTTTTTCTAACAGACCAGGCAACTAAGTTTGACACTGCATCAAAACTGTCTTAAAAACACCACCCCGCCTCATTTTTCTTCAAAGCACCCCAACATTTCTCCTCTCTCCTTTCAAAGCAGGTGCCACTGGTTTCAAGTTTTCCACAATCCTCCCCTGGAGCCAGCCAGGTTCCAAATCAGGCAAGAGCCTTTTCCTTTTTTTTGCATCCTGACAGAAGAAAAGGCTTCGGCTGGGTAATACAGAAACACACAGACACAGGTTTGCCATGAAAAAAACCTCCTCACATTTATTTGATTAAACAAAAATAAAATAAACTGCATAGGAACATTTTAAAGTCCAGAGAGACACTGACTTTGTTTTAAGGCTGCCAGTAGCAGATACATTGTCTCCTTGCTACATCCTTCAGCCTTCCCTATGGACCACAAAGATACATTCAGAAGCCTCCATTAACACCAGGGTTGTAACATTTTGCTTCACTTATTCTACCTTATAGCTTGCACGTAACCTGTCACGCTTTCCTCTCCGCAGCACTCAACATCTGACATCTCCAAATGTCACTTTTTATTCAAGTAGAAACGTGATGCCTGTTTTGGAGCATGGAAGTTCTTGTCACAGCCTGTTTCATTATCAATTAGATATAAAAGCTCTGAGCAGCTCATTAAAAGCAGAGCACTGTCTGTCCTGCTGAGACATTTTTATTATTATTAGGAGAGCAGCAGGATTAATCACTAAATCAGAAGAGAAACAACTGCAACTGAAGAGGAAATGACAAACCCAAACGCCTCAAGATGCCCAACATCCAAGGACTGACAAAATCACTCTGGATCCAAATGCAAACCTGTTCCAAGGCAATGCCACTCATACACTGGTCATGAAGTTGTATAAGACAAGGCCATGCAGCTACAGTCAATTAAATGAGGGGAGAAAAACACACTTGATATTGGTTTCACACCAACGACCTCCATTTTGTTCAAGGCTTCCAGTTTCTACTTGACTTAAATTGCAGGCGTGTGTTCACCACCCTCAGTGCTCCAAGGAATTGTGCAGGCACCAAGCAGTGCATGACAGGCAACGCACAGTACAAACAAGAGTCACATAAAGCAAGAAACCCTCACCAACTCTGGTGACTAAGCACACCTTACAAACTAGTTAAAAACCTTTTAGTCATTTTAGAAAAGAAACTAAAAACAAAACCCAGAAAACAGACTGCTCTCCCTTGGAAGGAAAAACTACTACATTGTCCGAAAAGTACGCTAACAAACCTATAAAAGGACTTTTTATTTTTTTTTAAACTAGTCTGGTAGTTAAAAAGGAACTTACTTAACTACATCACTACACAGACACTTAACATTCAGTCAGTAAGGCTCTATGAAAAGAGCTTAAAAAATTATCTACCTGAGTTTGTACGTTGATACAATCATTAATAGAAGGTCTAAGACCATGCAGGTACACAAAGCATTTTTAGAACCATTCTTGGTTAAACAATGATGGAAAAAGATGCCAGTCTGGCTTGTTCACCCGTAAGATCACTTAGAGACATCAATGTATGTTTTCCACCATAACATTTACCAAACCCAACACAGCCTATTGTTATTGGGGTCTCCTGTACCCACTTCTGTCACCCCCTAAATATGAGCAGGGGGGGAAAGATTTTTTTTTTTATTCAATATAGTAATCTGAAAATGTGCTTCTGCAACTTTACTTCACAGGTAAAACAAGGGGCACATTGCCTGTCGCTCTTAAAAGTTGCATAAACCCCCAACATATTAGTTTTAAACTGCCTCACCTGAGAATGTCTGAACCTAAAACTGCCCTCCAGGAATAGGAACTTGGTTGCTTTGTCATGGTGGAAAAAAAGCCCATTGAGTCAAGCAAGCTACAAATACAATCACCAAGTCAAAAAACATATCAGGATCTCATTCCCTTCAAGCATTTGGTATAGCATTGTGTTTACAGCAATTGTAACATTAAGTCTTTCCAAACAGGACATACTTGTAGGCATGCAAAAAACTTTTTCTCTTGTAGAGAGAAGACCTAAAGGTCTTACAGACATAAGAACACTGCAAATGAACATGAAGTTACCATGTCAGTGAGTAGTGTCGTTAATACTGAAAAAAGTTTACATTTCCATACTTCGTAGTGAAAGCAGAACAAACTCAAACTGTTTCAGATGTCTCAGTCCAGTTTGCCTGAACATTTGGTTTTATTTACAGCTTCTCTAGCAAGGGCAGCTTAATATTTCCATGGGCAGGCAGCAAAAACAAAACAAAAAAACCCAAAAAAGTAAGCAGTCACCGCATTATACACACTTAGTATCTCCATTTCAATTAAAATGCTTGTCCAACAGGCAGGATAAATCCTTCCCCCAGGCAGATTCTCCCTTATTTCTCAAACCTGTCTAATGCTAAATTGAGGTAGATGATTTACTTCTGCAAAGCGAGGTAGAACTTCAAGAAAAAGATAGTGGCATCTCTAGTTTTGCATTTTGTACCACAGCAAACTGGGGTTTAAACTCCCAAGGACTCAAAGACCAGAGGTACAATATTTGTCTAACGCAAGTACCGGTGTTCATTTTTTATACAGCTCCAAACTGTTTGTCTAAATATCTCTACTTTTAAATACCCTATTACCTTTTGGCACCATTTGGCTTACACTCCTTTAAAAAAATAAACAAAACACTTTGGCACAATTGTTTTTTAAACCAGAACCGAACAAAGAAATCTTACGGTGAAAGTTATGGCAAGGTAAGCCTATAAGCCTACTCTCTTCAGAAATTAATTTTGGTTTAACTGTAACAGACTGGGCCCATTTTCCTGCAATTCCAAGGGAATGCCACATCCAAATGCCCTGTTCTTCCTCCCAGCTTGGTTACGGCTGGCCCCAGTATGCATTAGGTTTTGGGTGTTGTCTTCAGTCCTTCATATTCTTTACAGGTTTAAGGTTTATAGGCTTCCTTAAGTAAGTTCTGTTTAAAAGGTACTAAATAAAGGAGTGAATTATTTGAAGGACCTGCATTATCAAGTACAGAGTCTGCTTCAGTTTGCTACTGAAGTTCCTGCTGCAACAGTTATGAGAAAGTACAAGATTGCTTCATAGGCTGAACCCAAACCAGCCATACTGATTGCTGATAAAGCAAAAAAGTTTACCAAGAGCCAGTGGTTTAACCTGGCATGGTGAAATTCCTTTGGGAGTTCTAGCAGACAGGTCTGTCACCTACATCTGTTGTTCCCCAATGTCAGAGCCAAGAGAAAGAGGCACAAGCTCACCATACCCTTCTCCAGGCCATTTCCACTAGTTAAGATTACTCTGAATGTTCAGTTTGCAATCCAGCTTCAAAGCCTTGCTTTTTCTCTCTACGTGTACATTGTGACAATTGGGCATTAACCTGAGAACATGCATCACCTTACAACATGCACGGGAAGAACAGAGCAAGGTTTGAATCTCATTGAAGTATTATTTTCTAAAAGCCCCTATGGGGCATCTGATGTTGGCATTGTATGTTATCACTACTTATTTTCACTGCATATAAACCACTCCATTTTATAAGCTACACTACCACTTTTCAGTGAGACCAAGCGTGCTTAGCACTATCTATGACAAAGGAATTATTTTGGGTAGCTAAAGAGTAGTGGTTTTAAAACCAAAAAGCTCCCCAACGCATGAGGTCAAACACTTGACGTTTGGTTTGTAAGCAAATCCCACTGAATTAGACAGCAACTTAGAGTCAGTCACTCTTCTTCCTGACAGAACTAGACTCGGGGTTTGTGCAATGGCTCCACACAAAACAGCAAAGGACAACTTCAGAGCCTGGCACCTTCTGTGTGGTGCAGGCTGGAGAGGGGCAAAGAGGTTTCTGAAGTTCAACACAATCCTAAATGCACACCATTTTTTAATGCTTGCAAAGCAACTCCCAGTCCTAGAGAAGGGGGGAACCCCACAAGCATTAGATCACAGGAGTGTTTCTAGTATTGCTCTAGCACTGTCAGTCACTCTGGTCAAGATATTAAAAGACCTGGCATTTTTAAGACATGATAGGATAAATTCAAGGACACTGCAAACTAAACATTAAAGCTTTTAAAACCAGTTTTCTTTGGTATCTAGATCTTGCAGGCTATTAGTTTTCACAGTCCAAGTAGCAACTAATTCTTGGGCTGAATGATAAAAGACAAACATGGACATCTGTCACAGCTGTAAGGCCACCCCAAGATGGGAAGCACATAACACAAGCAGAAATTTAAAAAGTTGAAGGTAAACTAGGTTTCACTCACACCCATACTTTGAGTGGCCACACAAATTTAATGACAGACATCTGTATAAAAGATTATCCTTTAAAGATAATTTTTAAATCATGCTATCCTAAGATTAAGCCCAACTGAAACATACTGCTTTGAAGAGTTTGCTTCCTTCAGGCTTTGGCTGAAAGGCAGCATAGTTGTTTTATCTTATTTCATTTAGGTGTTTTTCCTCACCCTTATCTCAAAAGAGGTTTTGCCATCTCATGAATGTGTCTTTCTGGTCCTTTTGTTTAAGCCTCCTTTAAGTGGCAGCTCTTTGTCTGCACACACCACCTAGATTTCTACAAAACCCAGAAAGTTAACATTCCTTGGAGGGGAAAAGCAGCAAGAAGGAAAGTGCACCTTGTGATTTCTCAAACTTGTAGAGAGCCTTTCAATCTCAGGTTGCTTTTGTGCATGTTGGCTGGCAGAGAGATGAACCCTTTCCTTAGAGGATGGTTAAGGCTCTTCAGACTTTTTGATAACAACCAAGTTAACATTTCAGAGATTTCTTGCAAGCGGTAAGGTAAATCCCATGGCATTTCCAAGCCTAAGAGTACTGACACATGAATTTTTCCCATTGTGGAGAGACAGAAAAGCCCTCTGTTCCCTACCTGAACCATTCTTGTTTGCCACCCACCAAAGGCCTTATCCAGAGGGTTAAGCAACAGCTCTGTTGAGCCTACACCTGCATTAACAGCTAAACGAGAATGCAAGAAATGGAAGAATAAAACCAAATACTTCCAGGGACTCAAAGTCACATTTTGCTAAACAGATCCCTATTCTCCACAAGAAGTTCCCACTTCTCAGAAAGCCTTTTTTTTAATATCCCTGAAAGGGCTAATTTCCCCCCTGCCTCCAAGTTTTAAGGATCATATGCATTTATTTTACAGAGATTTCTTTGGTACTGCCCTGGAAAAAAGCAGCAAAGTTTCATCTTGATGGAGTTTGCCTTATGCTGGTACTGGTAGTTTTGCACTTGGATCTGTAGCAAGAGATACACAGAGCCAAAGGCCCTTCTCACACTAAAAAACCACAGTAAACCTTCCCGAATTTCAGTCCAGCTCTTTGGGAAAGCCAGATTATGAAAATAATATACGTTTTTGTCACTGATACAGTCACTGCAATCCTCTTTAAACACAAAAAACCTGTTGTCTTCTCCAAAACACACCCTGAATCTCCAAAGCTGTGCTTATTTCTTACTTTTGGAAAAAGGTACCACTGTTGTTCTAACACATCCATCAGGCATTATTCCCTTAAGTCTCTCTATAGGGAGGGGCAAAAATAAAAAAGCTATTAATTTCACAACAATTAAATCAAAAGGGTTTGATTTTCCCTGTTCCACTGCTCCTTATAACCTCATCTGTTATCCAGATTAGGTGCACTGATAAAAGAAACAGTAGCTTTTCAAAAACTAATTTAGCTTTCAGGTGAAAGGGTAAAAAGAAAAACTCAATGATAGGATACATTAAAGGAAGCCTTGCTTTTTATCTTAACTCTACAACAACTGCACTAAGCCACTAAAATGAACAATTTGGTTTAAACTTAAAGAATTTGTGCATTTTCATCAGCTTTACTTTGTGCTGTTGGATTACTGTGTTTCAGAAAAAAATACACAGAAATGCCAAAAAGATGCAAACTTGCTCTTCCCTGCGAGTGAATCCCACTCACTTTCGCAGAACGTTCAAAGTCATCTGGGAACAAGACACTGTGCTCACCAGTAAATCAAACACACTGAGGTATAAAAAAGAACAGGAAAAAGTTCTCTGCTGCAGCAGCAATTCAAAAACAAATAAAAATCCCCCCTCCTGTGTCCCCCCCCCACAGAACTGCAGTATGGTCAAGAACACAATTTCTCTACAAACACCTACTATACCATTTTCTCCATTAAAAAAAAGTTACAAAGAGCCTTTTTTTTTTGCTTAGTCTACAGAATTCACCACACAAACCACCTAATGTGCACAGCAACACTTGTTTGTGCATGAAACCCCATCAGGGGAAGAGGTAAAACGTTTCGAACTGTGAGTGTGTAGGGATGGGGAGAGGGTGAGAAACCAGGGAGGGAAGGAAGGACAATGAGGTAGATAGAATTTAACTTTACAGGCTCACTCCCTGCAGAAAAGATAAGTACATTCATCTGTAAAAAAATTAAAGATGAGGTAGGTTTGAATTAATGTTGTATTTTTTTCATTTTCTCTTAGAAGAATTTCCCTGAGACAGTTTCTTCCTAATTCAAACACAGATTAGAAGACAAGAATTCGATTGTTTCCAAAGTCGACCACAACAATCATGCCATCAGGGGTGATGGTTATACCTGAAGGACGGTCCATCTGACCAAAGCCGCTTCCCTGAGTGCCAAACTTGCATAAAAAGCTACCATTTGACTCAAATATCTGCACCCGGTGGTTCCTGGAATCGGCCACAATGATGCGCCCCTCTTGATCCACTGCCACTCCCTGAGGGCGCAGGAACTGGCCGTTCCCAGTGCCCTCAGAGCCCAGAAAGCGTGCTGACTGGCAATCTGGGTGGATGACCAGAAGGCGATGGTTGTTGAAGTCTGTCACTACCAAGTGGCCCTCGTGATTGAAAGTCACACCTCTGGGGGAATCAAAGTGCTTCCAGAGTGCCCCTTCGAAGCCGTACTTGTTGAGAAACACCCCATCAGGCCCAAAAAGCTGAACGCGATGGTTCCTCGTGTCAGAGACCAGGATTTTGCCCTCTGCGTTGACAGCCACATCCCATGGGTAATTGAACTGACCATTCTTTGTTCCTTTCTCCCCAAACTTCAGAATGAATTGCCCCTCAAACGTGAAAATCTGGATGCGATGATTGTCCTTGTCAGCCACTATGATCCTACGTGAGATGTCACACGCAACACCAGCAGGCCGATCGAACTGGCCCGGCCGGGAGCCCAGTGTGCCAAACTTGTGATGGAAGGTCCCGCATGGCTTGAACACCTGGATGCGGTTATTACTGCGGTCAGCAACGATGATGTAGCCTTCTTTGTCTACACTGACGCCCCAGGGGCGGCAGAGTTTGCCATCGCTATCTCCTTCACTACCAAAGGAGAGCCCTGGCAACCCAATGCCTATGTAACTGCGCCCAGATTTCACCACAACTTTGAAGGGGCTGTTCTCAATGTGTTGGTTGCACATCATCACGGATACCAGGTGTTCTCCCTCTAGCTGTGGACGGTAGCTGACCAGATAGGTCCCGTTCTGCTGATCACTGACATCTGCCCCAAAAAGGTTTCCATCTGGGCCCATCACCACTGCAGAGATCACGTCACCTCCTGAAAGGCGAGGTTCACCATCGTGGTCATAGCCTATCACTGTGAAAGAGGCCACTTTGCCCTGCAGCGCACGCTTGAGGCCTTCCCCAGTGGCTTTGGTCAAAGGAGCAAAAGCCCCGCTGCTGACAAAGCCCATTGATTTAATGGCCATATACAACGCCTGGTCAGGGGGAGTGAACATGATCCTGTCATCTTCCTGTGGCTGGAGAAGGCCTCTCACATTCTTCAGCTCCTGCACTTGAGCCAGCATGCGGTCCCGAGCCAGAAGAATGTCCATGGTACGACCTTCCTCCAGGACCTGCTGAACAGCACTAATGGTGTTGTCCAGCTTATTTAGGTTCTGACGCAGCTTTTCAACTTGCAAATAGAGTGACTTAGCCTTGACTTGACGAATCTTTTCCACCTTGGGGCAGAGAAAGGCACATTTAAATCAGAAAAGAAAACCTGTAACACAAGCATTTCCTAATGTCACTCTTCTATATAAAAACTGGTTGTGCAGATGTTGCAGCACATCGACACAGAACCATAGAACATGCCTCTAAAAGCAGAGAAACCAAAATGAGGAAAAAGTAATTGCTTATCCAAATCTAGGATTATCCTTCTCTCCCACTCTCCAGCCAGAATCGTTCTTGCACTCTGCAGATCTGCTGCATCAAAACATCACTTGAAAGGAAGACTCAAAAACACAGAATGGGTTGGGCTGGAAGGGATCCTTAAAGATCATCCAGTCCCAACCCCAAGGTGTCCAAGGGACGGACACCTTTCACTAGATCAGGTTGCTCAAAACCTCATCCAAACTGGCCTTGAACACCTCCAGGGATGGGGCATTCATGACTTCTCTGGGCAACCTGTGCCAGTGCCTCACCACACTCACAGCAAAAAATTTCCTTTTAATATCTAATCTGAATCTCCCCTCTTAACTCTCAGCTTAAAACCCTCACGCACTCAGGGCACTCCCTGATAAAAAGCCCCTCCCCAGCTTTCCTGTAGTCACTTGCTTAATAATTATTTGCTTCCTCAAATGCTATTCTATTTTTAAGCTGCAAGGTACTTGACAGATCATCTGAAGGCACATCTTATTTTTACTTCAGGGAGGAGAGAGGTTACCACAAGTTCTCAAGAAAGAGCAGCAGGCTGAGGCTTCGCTAACCAAAATTGAGACCAATTTCAGAAGGCAGGCTGTTATCACAAAGCTGGGAGTCAGCATCAGCTAATGCTCATGGGCTCTTATCATTCCCCTGCCTGCCAGAACCGTTTTCATGTGACTGGATAATACCAGACATCTATCTTCAGGGACTTTTAGGGTCCAATTATTTTAATGTTTTCTTGCAAATACTGGCAGTCACGCCAAGCTAGTGTTTTACAACAGGCTGTTTTATAATGTCATTTCAAATGACACAGAAGGTTGCTGCCAGCCCCTGCTTAGGGGACTAAAGCTCAAGCAAAAATGGTTTGTTTGTAACTATTTTTACACCAGCCTTGATTTTTACCTTTACTTCTGAAAAATCACTTTAGACCATCTGGCAAAGACACGTGCCCTGTTAAACTAATGAAACATGTAATTGTTTTACTGCTGCAAAAATACATTTCCATATGCCTGAAGACCTGCTTGGCTGCAGAACAATCCCAGAAATGCATTTCAAAGACTGACAACTCACTGTCTGAAGATTCCTTGGTTATACACTGACTAGGTAACAGATGTTCAAACATGTTATTTTATTTCAAGTCGAGGCTTCCAAGTTTTACCAGACCTAAAAAAGTCAGAGATGTTGGCTCTAATAGATTTAAAAAAAATTTACTAATTTTAGGGTCTAAGTGAATATTTTTGGGTACCAACGATTAAGCTAACACTCTTCCCATGGGGGCTTAATACACCCAGCCTTTTTTGCTAAAATGATTTACCATCACCAGGTTCCCTTCTTAAAATAAGTTATAACCTGAAAAGAACTTGTTCTCAATACACACATTCCAATAAAGCACATTTATACAGCCTCTTAGGGATACAAATAGCTTAGGGGCAGCTCTTAGTTTTCCTGTACCAGATATACCTCAAAAGAGAAGACTGCCAAGCTCCTTGAGGAAGGAAACTCCCCTCTTTCAATCCAAATATAGCACAGTAACTATATAAAGTGCATTTTTAAACTTTGCCACTTATAAAAGTACTAGAAAAGTACTTATAAAAGTACTAGAAAAAAAAATATTTTTTTAGAGGATGACCACTGTACCTGGAGCAGTTCCTTACAATAAACGGAGTGGTCATTTTGCTGGCAATAGATATTAAACCAGAAAATTTACTGTTCCACGTTCCCCTCAGTGTTGACAGAGAGGAGGCAGGGGAGCAGTACATTAGCAGAATGCCATTGGCAGCACGTGCCTCACCAGCTAAACCAGCAGGGGGAGTGCCCACTCTGATTCTGGGGCTGAGCTTGTGTGAGTCCCTACCCTTGCGTGAGTTCCTCAGATAAGAGATACCTTCAGCACAAAACCAACCAGGACCAGAATCCAGTATCCTGCTACCTACACAAAAAAAGTGAGTTCACAGTAGACTGTAGGGTTTCAATCCAGTATTTCTTGGGAGGATATCAGGATTCAGTCGTGAACTAGTTTTCAGTTTGAAAAGGCACTTGTCAGCAGTTCAAAATATAAGGTGCATACCTTCCAGAGCAGCTCACACTCCCGCTCTTCCAAGGCCTTCTTATGTCTAGTGGTCACTGCTTTGACTTCAGACTGTACCACCTTCGCTTTCATCTCAACCTGCTCTGCCACAGCCTGGGCCTGTTCAATACTCAGCTGGGAAACAAACAAACAAAAAGACAACACACTTAAGGCTCAAAGAAACCAAATCAGAAATGCATCAGAGGCCCCCTGCTTAAATTTTACTACAGCTGCAGGTAAAGGCTTAAATTGACAACTCCTGTTTTTTACCAGGCCTTCATCCATTTCATACAGAGACTGAAAACTGACATAAGTTATTACATCTGTTAAATGTTTATACCTTTATTGCATCATACACCAACATCACAAGGCTAAATTCCCTGTGCAATTCCAGCAAGCAGCTAGCATGAATTCAAACAAGAGACTCACAAAAATTAATACTCATGTTTTCCTACATATAGGGAAATCCAGTTTGTTTTGTCCCTCAAAATGGTTCAGAGCATTGTGCGATGGTTCTGCCTCTAGGAAGAAATGAAACTGTAGGGAACATACTGTTTTACTCCTAATAGAATGTGAAGTTAAATTTTTAAAGACAAAGTTTATGGGTTTAAGAAGCATTCATCTAGTCACTCACACCTTAGATAGAAATCCAATTCTTTCAAACACATCCTTGTAATACTAGTATTTTTAAAACATTCTGCAGTAGTATTCTGTAGAACATATCTGGAAGGACAGGTAGACCACTTAAACATCTTCACTCTCCTCAAAGAAAATACTTTTAATAATTTAAAAATCCTTTCCAAACTACTTTCACAGAATATTACAGAAAAGGGCATAAAACCCAACAAGATAAAGAGCAGGCAAATTCCAAGGATCACTATTCCTGACAGAAAAGGTTCAATAGCATCAGTTAACAATCTTTTTAACACCCTTGTTATACATGGAAGCAGATTGACATGCAGATGATGTTTAAGAGGTTTAAGATACCATTTCCTAGAACAAAATGATGGTATGTGAAGGTATTTAACCTAGAAAAGAGAAAGCTGAGGAGAGAATCTTATCACTGAAGCACAGGAGGTTCCCTCTGAACATCAGGAAGCACTTTTTTACCTGTGAGCCCTGGCACAAGTTGCCCAGATAGGTTGTGTAGTCCGCATCCTTGGAGATACTCAAAAGCTGTCTGGTCATAATTCTGGGCAACTGGCTCTACGTGTCCTTGCTTGAGCAGGAGAGTTGGACAAGACCAGTTGGACCAAGTCCCTTACCATATCAGCCATCCCAGTGGTTCTGCGACTGTACCATCAAGCATTTGCTTTTTTCTCATCTCATTAAGGTTGGCATTTTATTTCTACAATTTTGCTGTTCATCAACATACGAGACATCTGAACCCCTACCAACACACTGCACACTGTAGCAGCTTGACCAACACAAACAAATTGTTGACAGCTGAGAATGTAACTCAAATTCACCTGTTTTTCATATTGCATACTGAAAGCCATGGAAATTGCCATGGGTATTTGTTTTTAAATACAGCATTTCAGATGTCACAACAACTTTCCCTCACTCTGGGCTGAGAAACTGGTCCATTTCGTAATTCCTAAGCTGTTTCAGACTAGGTAACAAGGAATATCCTAGGATAAAACATTAAATCTTCAGAAATGAAGGCCTGATAAAGTAGGCAAAAAACGTAATTTGAAGGTTTTACCACACATTCAGGGTCTCAAGGAAAATATGTTCAGTTTAATTTTGTATATGATTATGCATCAAAGAACTACCTGACGTGACGATCTATGAATGTGATCCACCTCTGTCTAGAAAATCAGACAGGGGTCTTTGACATCTTTTATGGCATTAGTTGATAGTATTTTTCAGAGTCTAATCTGGTAAATTCAACAGCATCTAGAGTTTATGACAACAACAGCAATATTAAAACATAAAACCAGATGTGTACTGTTAGTTGGACATTTTCATTCCAGGTAGTTATTTTAAGACAACTGGTTTGAATTAGATGTATTCATCCAGATTATGTAGGAAAGAACTGAAAGGAAAAAAGACAGCTAAATTAGTCAGGTGATTAGTCTCTAGAGACAAGACAACCCTGAGAAAATAAGAAAAGACAATGTTTCTTATCTTTAATCCAAGGAAGTTATCATGCAAACTAGCAGAGGAAAACAGGAGTGCTACTTGACAGCTCCTCTGCAGCACAGGGCTCAGTAAGAGGAGCAAGTCTTTCAGCTCTTCTTTCATGCAACTCCCAAGTTAGAGTCACTTTCCCTACGTTTTTAACAGTGAAAGTCTTCAGACTCATGGGCAACCTAAATATCCCTGTTTTGCTGGAGGCAAACCTGACCTGACTTCACGCAAAACTTCTGGCAGACAAATTTGACTCAACAATTCAAGCTGACAGAAAGTGAAGATTTCATTACAACAATTAGCAAAGATGACACGAAGTCACAATTGGCCACAGATTAAGGCTTCTTAAAAGCCATTTCAGTCTCAGTCTTAGCTGGAAGAGTACATATGTAAGGATGCTGTGCCTCTATCCCCCCTACTTTGCCATTCAAATACAGAATCAGCTTCTGCTGCAGGAAAAAAATATATTTTTTCCCCACACAGACCTGGAATCTTGTTGAGTACAGCAAAACACCGCGTTTCTCCTGCAAAGGGGCATCTTCTTGAGAAGTGTTAAGGAAACTATACTTTACACATTCCAACTGAAGCAAGCACGTCCATGAAAGCAGGAAAGTCTTGGTTTACTTGTTCAAGCTTTCTGTACAGCAGCACCTATTAGGACAGTGACCTATGTGTACGCTTTCTTCACACCTTGTGGCCAAGAACAATCTCAGCTTCCCTCGCAACTCTTCACCAAAACCAGAACCTACCTTTCAAGAAGTCCATTGTAACAAGAAAGTATTAATGCCCTGTGGAGGCTGTGATCTTTCATGTTTAAGAACCAGTTATGGAAGGGAAAATAACCATACTTCATAGCATAAGGTTGTCTACCAACAATCCACATCATCAGTACAATTCATTTTTACTGGCCTGAGTCTAACAGCTCAGATCAGTGATGGATGCCCAGAACACTATGGCTCCAGTATTGTCCAGGACATTGGTGAAGTTTAGTCAAATACACGTGATTCTGCCAAAACAGGTTGGAACAGACTAGGAAGGCTGACCAGCACACACACACACAGAGCAGCAGGCAGTGGTACGGTAGGAAAGGAACAGGAATAGGCAAGTTATCTATCTGAAGCAAAATCCAAGAGTTTGAAATACAGCTTTTGGAAGCCTTCTTTGCATGCAAATCCCTTGTTCCCTTTGATTCCCGATAACTTTTCCATGATAACTCTTCTCCTGCTGTTCTGCAGGAATTTCCTGTGCAGAACTTGTCTTCAGAGAGGTCAGCTTTTCAGGAAACATGTTAAGCAGCAGCATTTCTTGTTCTGGTCAGGAACCACACAATCTTTTTAACAACTCATTTTAAAGAAAAGCAGCTTTTATTATGCACTCTTCTCTTCATGGTATGCCATAATTATTCTAGTGTTAAAGAATAATTGAGATTGTCATCCAGTTTACGTGCTTGGGAAACAGAAGACAAGGCCTGTTGTTTAGCACAGAATCTCACTGGGTTGTTGAATTTGAGACCAATAACTATTGTCTCCTGCTATTGGTTGATACAGTAAATTGCCTATTTGCAGCTGTACCTATTCATTCATGACTTCTCGGGGATCCAAAGATGGCCAATATGCTACCCATTCCATTAGAGATGTGTGTCACTTTAGGGCTGAAACTGGTACTTCCAGTTCCTCAGAGTAAAATTAATGACAGTGTGTGCGCAGGTGATAGGTTCCAAAGAACTGCAAAGGAAACCCTGAATGTGGAGCTTCCAGTGGGGCACAAGGAAAGCAATGCAGGCATCCATCACATGCTATCGCTACCAGCACATTTCACAACTTCTTACTCTTTTCCATAAACCTACACAAATAGCAACAAACAACATTCAAAGCACACCCACACTTTAGCAGAAGGGGATAATGACATGGAACATTACCTGTACTTTCAGATTACAAAGCATTTAATAATCCTCACTAAGTGTGCAGTTCTCAAGTTTTTATATTCTGGACTTTTTGTACAAAACAGATTACTCTGTTAACATATCAAGATAGCTTATTCTATAATTCATACACAATTTTACATCTTACTATACCTAGCTCTGCATCAACACAACCCTACTTGAAGCGTCAGTGATACCCAGGGTGCCAGAATCAGAGTGTCATGGAATTGTTCGTTTAGAAAAAACCTTTGAGATCAGAGTCCAAACTTACCTGTCCACCACTAAACCACACCTCTAAGCATCTTGTCTATCCATCTTTTAAATACCTCCACGGATAGTGACTCTGCCAGTGCCTGATAACTCTTTTGGTGAAGAAATTTTTCCATAATACCTACTCTGAGCCTCCCCTGGTGCAACTTGAGGCCATTTCCTCTCATCCTATCACTTGTTATATCACTTGTTACTTGGACGAAGATATATACAACACACAACAACATAAACCAAACACTCCTTTCCAGGACAGGAAGCAGACCCAGACACGCTTGGCTAGTTCCCTCATGCTCCAGCCAGTTTTGAACAAAAGGTAAAGAGCGAAGTCATATTGGAACCCAGGTATCCTTACAAATGCCCTTTAGGCAGGCACCTCTGAGCTTCCCTTTAGCTACATTTAACCAACTGAGAGAAAAACTAGTAGAGAGCTTTCTACAGTGGCTCTGACACAGCAACTGATGCTACAACATAAAGGTACTATGAAACCAACTGCAAGTCAGAAGTAGCAAAGCAGTATCATAGAACGTGTCTGCCTACAGAGGACCAAATTAGGATTTGTCATTTTGTAGAGTGGCAGTTTTCAGCCATTTTTCACATTTCCTGTCTTCTACTGGACATTAGAAACCAGAAGCTCAAGTGAGCAAGTAGTTACCTATAATTTCATCTTAACTTAAATATGCCTATGGCATATTTAAATGTACATTCTAGAAATATCACTTCTCCAAGTTTTTCACTAGCACTGCTTTTTTAAAAATGGAAAATTATGATCAGAAGCATACAACTGTCCAGGAGAAAGAAAAGCCATTACAAAGCAGGTGCTCTGACAGACTACAAGCAAGAAATGCAGAGCTACTGTAAAGGTGGGGATTCCCTTGCTGCATCGTTTCCACAGTCCAACACTCAAATCAGTATGCCCACAGCTACAGCCACACAACACCCAGATATATAAAGAGGGTAACTTATGTTTCTGAAACAGAGCCTGTTAATCTATATGCTGAGTTGTGACATTAGATGATATCAATTCAGTTCAGCAAATCATCCTTCCGAACAAACTGCAACGTAACACAACTGTGGTAACACCATGAGATGTGTAAAGGTTGCTTACAGTAACTGTATTGCAACCCATCAACGCTAGCTTCTTAAGCATTTTTTAAAAGACTCTTAGAACTATTAATTCCATCCATCCAATGACAGAAGGGAGGTCTCATTTTTCAGGCATCAATTCTCTAGCTTTTAAAAGCACATCAAATACAAAAAAAGGAAATATTTCTGTATATCTCAAGTGAGCAGTCTTCTACCAAATGCTAAGTGTTCCATCCATCAATAGTTTGTTTTCAGTTCCTTACAAAAAAAAACAGAGGGCTTGCTTCAAAGAACTCTCCCAATTAATTATCACTGTTTCAGAGCAGCACCTTAAAAAACAAGCTTTCTTCAGCACCAAGAACTAGAAATATACTTTCTAATGTTCTTAAGAATAGAAAAATTAACTGGAATACCCTATACAAAGTATAGTCGCAGTTAAGATACTTGCATTAACAGGCTTAGCAGTAGTATTGGTGCAGCTACAGCACAAATCACAGTAACAGGACAAATTTAAATGTTTCAGCCTAAAGAATGTAAAAGGCTAAAAAGTCTTTAATTAAAGGAAAAACTCTCACAAATGGAGAATTTTAAAAGAAGCTTTGACTGGGCTAGAGACCAGTTTCACACGTGTCAAAACCAGAAAATCAATTTGGTTTGTATTACAAGAAAAGACTTTTAGCCTAAAATTTTAGGCAGAACCGTAGTTTGGACAGTGATACATGTCAAATCCGCCTTTCCCCAATAACCATCTGCTTATATGTTACACTGAAGAACTCACAACACAAAATAACTGGAAGTACAAAGAAATTCAGCCTCTGTTGTTATAAATTCTGGATTTAGAAAAGCCATATTGAGTCCATTTTGTTTACAAAGCTTCATTTCAGATTCTCAAACCTGACTTCAAAGCCACACACAAGGGTGCCTGAGCTAACTCAAAGTGACAACCTCAGAACAATCCCTTGCAGCACAGCAGTGCCATCCTTCTCAGGTATCGACCTCCCAGCAGCCCAGATCCATATGGCAACCCACAGGGAAGCTTCCACTGAAGAGCAGAGGCTCAAGTCAACAGATCAGCTTCCTCCTCGGGCTGGCCAAGTTTCTTACAATACACCCTCCTCCCTTCCCTAGGATAAAGACATTAGTCTACTTCATATCACCTCCCCCACAATTTGGGAGAGAAGAGGCACTTGTTTAATGGCTGCCCCACCTTCCCATCAACTCTTAAGCCTTTCCTGCTGGTAGATAAAAGACTGACTCTCTCTAATATTCTGCACATGACCAGTCTCACTGCAGGCTTTCAAGTTTAAATTAATGCCCTGACAAACAACCCAGCAAAAACTATAGGCTCAGCTAGGGAAGAATTTTTTTGCCAATAAAACCACTTAAGACAACTGACATGAACAGATCAAACGGTACTTTAACACATTCACTTAGGGAACACATTCATTTAGGGAAATTGACCCTAAATCGGAACAAGCACTCAATGCTTTACTGTTACGCAAGTGCATTAGATTACAGACACATACATGCATATATACAGTTACACATGTATAGATGTATTTTAAGAACATGACATTTTGAAAAAGCCATCTATCTTTCACCATAACAGATTTACGTTCAGTTTGTGACCCAGTCCTTGGAAAAAATTCTGAAAGAAGACGGCTAAGTGTGTGCTTCTGTGAGGTAAAACAAGGCAGCAGGACAAGATCTTTCATATACAAAGGCAGCAGTCCCGCTCCCTGCCACCCCATAAATCTAATGTCAGTTTTCAAATCATCTTGTGAATCAAATCAAGACTCTGAAAAGGCTAGAAAAGCATCCCAGGAAGGAGGATAGCTTTCCACTGTGACAAGAGAGGTCCTATCAGCAGAGCTGGGTGTGTCTGCTCCGTCCCCTGGCACCGTTAGCAGTCCTTATAGCACTGCAGTGAACCAGCCAGGGGCTGACGCAGCCAAAAAGTAATCCTATAGAAAGGTTGCCCTTTCAGATGCATCAGCTCACCACTCAGGCACACAAGTACAAGTTCTTGTGTTAGGGACAGGATTTGAAATGCATGATCATGGCCAGCGCAGCACAGGGAAGATTTCCATTGCTGTAGAACCTCGCTGAGGATAAAATAAGCAAGCCTCTTGCTACCAGGCTTATTATGTCTTACAGAGGACTTCAACTCCTTTGAAAAGTGAGATTGGGACTTTTCAGGAGTGACAAACTAGATCAAGGCTTCAGTGGATCAAGAGACTGAAATGTATCCCAACTCACAGCATTTTTTTTTAAGTCTGAAAAGCAATCTTCCCTCCAAAGCCGCAGGAAGAGTTTAAATAAACATTTCTTCCTAAAAGGCTTCAACTTTGGTTAACCAGATACTCTCCCGTCAGTTGACTCATGGCTTGATTTCCTCTCTCCTGCAATGCCCTTCAAATTCCACATTTTCCCCTTTACTCTCAACTACCCCTCCTCATTCATCCTCAACATCTCATGTCAGAGAGCTATCACTTTCAGAGCCTATTAAGAAACAGTTCCTAGTGCAGCAATATGAATCAGTCCCACTAAAAAGTGTTACTAAACAGTATTACTTTACAAGCCTCACAGAGATCCTAGCCTATGTTCCTCATATTGCAGCTTGTACTGGCATTTAATTCCCCGTTGACTGTTTTCAAACTTCAACAAAATCACTCAGGATGATTTTTTAATTTAGAGTCTAGTTACTTTAGAGTTTGTTGTGCTGACACACTGTCTCCTCCCTGGGATAAATATATAGCTTCACAGTCCTATCACCTAAGAACAAGGAAAGCTTTGCTCCATGAAAACTTTCCTATGCAGCAAGCTCACTGCATCAACCTTTTGAGTCAGGCACCTCTGCTTTTAACTGCTAAATGTGCTCTTCCAGTTGTTGCTGATATTTTTTAGGTAGCAGCTGTCTTGAGTTGTAATGTCTTCTCATTCCTGCAAATGCCTACACAGGCTACAACCACTTCAATTTTAACGCTGATCTTGCCAGTTAAATATTCTTTCCTGTACAGCAGTCCAGATTAAAAAGCCCACTAAACTAATAAGACAGCTCAGTGCTTCAGAAGTATGGTTCAATTTTACAGAATCGTTACAAAAGCTGCCCAGTTAATACTTCCAAGATAGCCTCTAAACCTTAACGGCCTATAGCTAGAAGAACAAGGCAACACTGTACAAACTCAGTTCAGTTGAGTTGCTTTTTGGACTTACATGAGCACAGCCAGTACTACCCACCTTTTACCCGTACCATCATAAAGTAGTCAGCTCACCACAATGGCAGGAGTCTAACTTTAAGGAGTCTTAAAGCCAGAAGAAAATGGGGGAGGAAAACCCAAAGTAAACCCAGGAGGAAGCAAGGAGACACAAAAGCATTTATGCAATAGTACCATGGCACTCAATGTTATTCTGCTAGTTTCTTCTAGAAGAGTCAGTCCCTTCTTAGATTATTTATCCACACCAGTTAGATGATTAGGAGTCCGGGGGTTAAAAGCAGTAACTGAATTACTAACAGACAAGCACTTGTTTAGGACAGCCTGGAGAAATTCAGAATGCGGAACCAGTGAGGCTCTCCAAACTAGTATAATCCCTTTCTTCTTGCTCATTTTGGGAACATGTTAAATATTTCAGTATGGATACTGCTAAAAAGCCTTATAATCCGATTTAAAACAAATTGTGGAAGAAGCTAAGGTTTGCAGGATTCTGTCTTACAGTACAGTTTTAAATTACCAACCAGCTCCAACAGCTTGGCATTTGCTGTTCTGTTGTAACAAGTTAACATCACAAGCTAACAAAAGACAAACAACAGTTTATTATCTATCCCACCATAATAATTATTTTATCCTACAGGTGCAAAGGTTTAAGGAGAGAAGAGTCAGCTTGTTCAGTGGGACAGGAGCAGCTTACTTAAAGAGTTGAACCTATCTGGTCAAAATTTATGGTTTATTCTCACTAACCAGCACGGCAGAAAAACTGTCACATCACAGAAGGGGATATATCTTTGTAACAGCCTGTCCTCAAAAAACCCAAACCCTACATCTATTAACATGCCCAGAGTACACAGGAATTCTGTAGCACTGCAGGAAAGTGAGAAACGAGAGACTGAAGGAGTGGTCACTGCCAACAACAGTAGAAGAGATTTAACAGATTTTATTTAGGAACAAAATTTGAGAGATCCACTCAGACCCTCATCCACTAGAAACAACGATGGGTGGACAACAAGTTTGCATGTCTTTTAAAATTTTGTTATTGTTTGTACCATGTGTCAGAGAAGCACACCCAATTCAAAACATATGGTTACTTCTTATACATGGCATTATTGATGTTTACTCAAAAAAACCTTTTCAGTTAAATCACACAGAAGTGCTCAGTTTCAGAATACCCAGCTCAAATCTAGATCTTTTGAGTCTAACAAAATGAGAAGGCAGTAGTGTAACGCAGCTTTCCACAAAGTCTCTCTATACAGGCAAAACTGCTGCTAATATCACGTAACAGTTACTACTAGATACTATTCAGCAAAAATAACTTTCTACATATCCCTGCAGGTTAATTCCCTAAGTAAATTTCTTCTGTGATTCAAAGCACTGCACTACCTTCTTTCCAGTCCTTGTCTGGTATTTATATTTGCATTATAAAACATAGCTGAGGCAGAAGGCAATAATAGGCAGTTACAGTATGCACCTGTGTGCACAGAGTAATCCTTGTATATGGAGGCAGTTCCAGATCCTTTGTACAGGCAGGTTTGGAGTGCCACACTAATCAAGCAGCTGATTAGCATTTTGTATTTGGTGGCAACACTGAAGACGTAACCAGAGTCATAGGTAGCTACAGTGCAAGATGCTGTACAAGACGACAGACAGCTGAAAATAAGTCTTAGTTGTAAAAAAAACCAGGCTCGGCACTGCTATAAAAGATCAGAACTTTCTTTAAAACACTTCATGCTCAAGTGCATTTGCACAGAGCTTCATATATATTGCGATTTACATGACAGGATTATGCTGCAAGAATGCAAAATTCATATAACAGCATGTTGTTTTCAGCTCCACAGCCACTTCTGTCAGAGATCTGAGAGAACAGAAGGGGTGAGAAGACTGACAGCAGAAGCAGAGCATTTTGCTTTGACACCTTGCCCTGTAACAGACAAGCTGTGGGAGAAAGAAGCAGGGGAGAATAAAGTACTCAAGTTGGGAGTATCTTACTTGAATAGCCTGTCGTCCTTGCTGAGCATCTGCCAGGAGCTGAATGGTGATAGTCCTGGAGTCCTGGAGGGCATCTTGGAGGTAGATAAAGCTGTGACCCACATGTCGTCCCATGGTACATTCACGACATATGGGGACAGAACAGGTATCACAGTAGAAATGCAGTACCTGGAAAAAAAATCTGTATTAATATCTAATGAAAAATTGAAGAGAAAATAGCGTCAGGATGAAAAACATCACACCATCTCAGCTATATAGGAGGTGGTTAAAGTCAGCAGCAATAGGTAAAGACTTCACAATAGTTTCTTCACAGAGGAAGAGCCATCCCTCCCAGTAAGCTCCAAACTATACTCTTAACAGTTTGATGGAAGTGTCATTGTTTTCTTTGCAATACAATACTAGGAAGAGTGTCCACATCAGCTCCTCTTAAGAGCGGAAGCCATCTGCCAGCGCTCACAGATTGGAGATGTCATCTATGGCAAGCTTCAGGTGAAAACTTCTGCGTACAAACACACCACTCTGCCTTTAAGTGGGTCATTTAATAATCACTGCTCTGAAGAACTGCAGCACCAGCACATGTCCACCTCCCAAATGGGGAAAACAAGATATATGTATGTTCAATAATTATCCTTTCTTTTTTAAAATATTCAAGTCCCTTATGTTCAGGGTAATGACAATATTGTGCAAGATTCATTTCCACCACTCCCAACAGCAAAGCAAAAAAGCCTTTTCCTTGATAGAGATGCTTGAGTTAGAAGAGAACAAGATGGGAGCGCTAACATGCCCAGAGTATTTAAATGCTACAGTGAACCATGGGTTACCACTAAAACCCCATTCCAGTCAAAGTACTAAGAACTCCTATACGCAAATCACAATAAAATTCTTACACAAGATATTAGCCTAGAAAGTTGGATCCATTCAGCCACCATAACTGCTCCCATTCCACCCAGTAGAGGGAAGCAGCACACAAATAGCAGCTGCCATGGAAATGTGTTTTCTTAAAGCCAAGCAGAAATAAGCCGTTATGTTTTCAAAGATTCAAGTGAAGGAGCACAACAGCCCAACACAGAGTTCCGTATTCAAAGTCTTACCCTTAGCTATTTTTGTTAGCGTGTAATGTTAGAAAATCCAGATTACCATGGAAGAGTCAAAAATCCACTGAACAATGGCAAACATAGTACAAACTATTTTTCCACCATCAACTATTGAGGTGCAACAGCAGAACAAAACTAGACAAGTGTTTGATATGCCCATCTTCTCACAGCTGTCACCCAGCCACTCCCAATTCCAGCTAACAGTTTGTGCTATGGTGCATATTATCCCCCTTTCCCTTCTCCCTCTAAGGAAATGGGGAAAACAGTACAGGCAATTCCCTCAGATTGCCTGTGTCGCATAAAGTCACATTTTAAGCTCCAGTACATACAACAGCTGAAGTGGTATATGGATTAACTTCTTAAAGGGGGGGTGGGTGTGTGCACATGTCAGATTTTAGTTAAAACCTTTCTTTTTTAAAAAAAGGTAAAGTTCTGCTGTAGGGAAATTGGAAAAGACCGTTAGGCTTTGCTTCCATTCAAATACTAAGTTCTGAAGTGTCTCAGATCCTCCATTTTTTCTAAGTGAAAAGCTGCCTTGGCTCCAAAATGCATTATTCAAATGCATCATCTTCCTCAGCTAGAGGGTTCCTTGTCTTTACGCCTGTGGTTGTCTGAATCTGTATACAATGTCCACTTGCTCCTGCAGTTCTGTAATTTTGCTGTTGAAATTACAGGGAATGTTTATTACATGTTGCTGAATGACTCCACTTAAACAACTGAGAGGTTGAGAGAGAATGAAAACCAAGACAGGGTATCAAGTTAAGTCATATGAATCCGATATATTTTAAAAACATACAGCAGGGATTTGGGGCCTCAATCAAGCAGAGCAGCTGAAAGGAAAATGGTGACCATATGAACAGAAGTCCACAAGCAAGTTAAGTATGTGATTAGTCCTCCAAAAGTCAACACCCGAAGAAAATGTATGGTAAAACACCACAGATCAGTCCTGTCACCCAAGCACTCTTGCTGCAAGGCAATAGCATCCAGTGGTAAAGAGTCATCCAGCTTGTTCAGACCAAACAGAAGCTAAATTTAAGCTATTCAGTTGCCTCTTACCACACACCAAAACATAGCAGTGAACACATCACTCCATAATTAGAATTGAGAGACAGTAACCATAATCTCATTTCAGAAATAGGCAGATTACACAGGACATGGCAGGGGAAAAGACTTTTGGGTAAATAACTGCAAAACCATTGTCAAAACCTTTAGTTTTTCTTCTTAGTAAACAAAATTGTGAAAACAACCTGAAACCGAGAGCAAACGAATTAGTTAACAGGCTTGGGTGAAGAGAGGGGGAGGACACAGAGAGCAGTGAACTGATCTCCATTGTTAGATTGTTATTTAACGGTTATCTTAAAAACACATAGGAAAGAGCACAAATGTATAGTGTGGAAAAGGAGTCAGTCACCACAAATCAACTAGAAAACTTAGTCAGCTTCATCAAGGTGAACTAAGAAGTTTCCCAAAAACTCCTTTCTGGACACAAAGACTACAAGAGAAGCCCCAACTTGGCAGAGGTACAGTAAAGGCAATTCTCCTCCTGTGCTTAGTGTCACATACTTGCTGCCTTGAACACCTAACAGGCTGCAAATCATCTCTACCAAGTCACAGGACTACGCACCCAGAGAATTAAACTGGGAGGTACCCATCTGTGCAGGGTGCAACAGTCAGGGAATTTGTGCCAGTCAGGTTAACGGAGTTTGGAGCGTAACGCGCAGCTTGCCTGCACTCACAATCACAACCAGGCATTTATTGCTAAGCTCAAGTCTGCTTGCATCCCTGTCCCTAGGTCACAGCCATAAAGTCATATAAACTTCATCTAGCATTATGTGCCTGTTTCTAAATAGAAGCAGGAGAAAATAAGCCAAAAACCCCTCCACTAAGATGAGCAATCCCTCACAAAAATACCCCTGTCATAACAACAATATATTGCCCTATTGAAGTAGGGCAATACAAAAAGCGTTCTCAATTCAGATTTGATGCACTTTGTTGTGTATCTAAAAGGTTGGCAAAGCTTTCCCTTCTTCCAGTCTCAAAGTGAAAAGGCCACTGCAGACTTCATTTGCACTGTTAATATAGCAACATAGTGCTCCTTCTATGCTCGTTATATGATAAACAAGGCTTATCTTAAAATGGGGATGGGCAGGGGTAGGGGGAAAGAAGAGTAATATTAAGTATTTTGTTACAGAGATCAGCTTAAAAAAATCCACAACAGTATTTAAAGTCCTCAAACTTCCCCTTCTCCACCTTATCTGAAAGAGTCAGAGATGACAGCATCAAAAGCCCCATCAAGTTGTAAATTAACTATTGTCCTGTTAATTTCATTATTTTCCCAAATGTATGAAAAAAAGGTTTTTGCTTATAAAACAGTTAAACATGATGGGTCTTTTTTCCAAAACACACAAATGTTCTGATAGGCAGCATGGAAAAAGAGAAATGAGAAAGCAGAGACAGATCCCTCCTTTCAAAGAAATTCGGAATTGTGTGAGTTGCATTTAATGAACTGTTTCTGTAGTAATTGCAAAGCAATTAAGTAAAAATGCAATTGTTTCGAGATAAAAACTAGTGCCTTTCCAACACCCATTTTGGTAGTTATTTACTAAGGGTATTTTAAAAATACTAAAGGTATTTTTAAAGTCTACTAAACCTGCTTATGAAAGAACTGCTTCCCTGCATTAATTAGTATTTTTTAATTTCCACCAAAATTAAATGAAGAGAGAAGTCAGAAGCGAGATGGGAATAGCTTTAGAGATAGTTAAAAGTGATTTATTTTAAAATAAATCAGCTATGGGTTGATTATTTCCCAAACAGGAAATATTTCCTGAATTGGTGGCATACAATTTTAGACACAAAACAATAAAGGGAGCCTACTTCAATTTAAACAGAATCAGTGAACCATATTACAGGGCTATTCATCTTTTACAGCCACAGCAGCCCAAGAAATACAACAGCAAGGCCATAAATGTGATTGCTCCAGGAAAGGCTGTACAGTGCACCGTAAAAACATTTTACAACAGCAGGAATTCCTGGGTGTCGCTCTCCCCATTTTTTGGTCCATCTGCTTTCAAAGGGGGCAGGGGGATGGGCGGAGATGTTGTTAAACGTCCCCTGGGACTGCACAGCAATCAATCATCATCTGATGAATGGCCACTAAAGTTAAACCCTGACCCCACTCCACAATTCCCACACCAGCGCTCCTCTCCTTAGTGTTGACCAGCTTCCAGCGTGCCCCCCCTCCCCTTCCAGCCCTCACCAAAATTTCCTAAATACCAAGCCCAGACAAAAGCAATGGAATGTAGTAGGCACCGTGACAGAGGAAAACTCAACAGAAACAGCAGTTGAGGAGGCTTATCCTTAACCTGTGTTTAGATAAATGTTCTTTCAGCAACGCTCACAGTGCCCTTCTCCCAACTTGCAAACACTAGATTTCTCCAATTTCAGAGCACATTTTAAAGCATATGTGTATGCAGTTGTTGATAAAGCATGTGGAATCTAACCACGTTCAAGTGTTTTCTGTCATGACATGTCAGTGTCTTGCAATGATTTTATTTAAGCCTAAAGCGTTAAGAATTTGTGCAAAGTAGCAACACAAATTATTTTAAAATATAAGCCTGATGCTCTTAAAGCTAACCTATAATATTACAAAAAAATCTGCAAACAAAACAGTAGCCTCTTGGTTTCTGCTTTTGGAAAAGTTTCAGTATGGCATTTTTAAATTAAGTTAGTTTGAGACAAAAAAATCATTCCACAGTCTAAAGTTTTCCATTACTAAAGGTGTTTTATTATCTAGTTCCCTTGACAATAACTCAAACACCAGTGGCTTTGTTAGGTAGTGTGTAAGTCTTAGATCACTAAGAATTCAGTATAAACTAATTTTCCAATGAATTTGGGTCCTCCTCCCTCAGCACAGTGTTTTGTTCCTGTTTCCCTGCCCCCACTCACCATCTCAAACCCGAGAAAAAGCTGCTTCCCTGCATCAAGCATGCAGTCATATTTTCTAAGAAAAACATAAATAAACCACCCAGGATGACTGGTTCAGAGTTTGGAGCAGTTAATTGTTGCAAGTTTAAGAGGTAATGTTTTCACTCTGTGGGATACTGGTCCTTAGTTTCCATTTTAATAGCAACTTGTAACAATTAATTTGCTTCACACTACGATGAGTGTTTTAGGAATTTTAACTTCTGCACTCATGTAACACTTGAAAATTTAAGTACAAAAAAGACTGAAGATATGAGCAAGCCATGTGATACACATCAGAAATATTGGCTATTTCCCAGTATACACAAAAAAATCCTGCTTTCAGAAATCTTCAAAACCTCACATTTCTGTGTACCAGTTAGCGATCAAATTTCTCCTAGAATCAGTATATTTTACTTAATCCTCTGGAAGCATTACAGCCTCTACTACACGACATGCAGTATGCACAGGAAGCTGTACCAAGTGGGATCAGTAAAACCAGTCAGCTCTTATCTTATTTTCCCACTTGGATGAAGAGACAGGGTTTACTTCATTTAGAAGTTCATCAGGTGCAAGAGGATCATTCAAGCCTTTCTGTTAAATTCAGCTGTATTTCCTTACCCCACACGGAATAATAAAAGCCCAGATAACAGATGACTAAGACTCTGCAAGTCTGTTTGTAGGAAGTAAAGCTGCAATTTCACATGTTCTTTTCCCAGCTCTAGTCTTAATACCCTTCCTTCCCCAGATGCTTCAGTTTCTCAGCAACACAGGTTGACCCAGCACACAGGGGGAAAGGAAGTTCTGTTATAAAACCCCCAATGTAACCAGCACTGCTCCCAATGTGAACCACACAGCTCAAGACTGTCATTACACTTCATAATTAAACTGACAGACACTGTAAGAGGAAGCCCTATGCCTCCTGCCTTCCTCCCTTTCACTGCTCCTCCAGTCTCAGTGAGGAGATTTGGGGGTTATAACAACAGAAATTTGATTTTAGAAAATACCTTTATTCAATCAGCTGACCCTGGGATCAGAAGAGCAGTAGGGCTAGCACAAGGAAGGAAGAACCCACAACTAAGGACATGAAGACATTTGATGACAACTATCTATTAAACATCAGTTGAGCTACAGCAATAAGCACATGGTTAAGCTCTGGTACTTTGCCAGCCTCACATCTGGAAATCACTGTAAATCTTCTCATTCATAGCATTCATCTCAAGTTCTAACTGGAAGAACAGTATTTAACCAGAGTTGAGTCAGATAAGATAAATAGACTGTTAAAACAAACAGGCTACCATACTCTTAAAATTCTTAACATTTACCTTCTTCAATCCTGTTCTGATATCATGAAGCCAGTAAGAATAGCTGCATAGTTTAGAGTGGTGACATGACAATGTTGGGTCAGTTAAATCATCTAGGTTAAAACTGAAGTTTTTTTGGAAGATGAAGTTCCATTAATCAAGTTTAGAAAATCCAGTATTAACAGTCAGCTGGGAGTGGAACAGAAATCATTTAGGTTGTCTTCGCCAATGCAGCACCATTTGCAAATTCAAAATGACTTGGGTTGGAAATGACAATCAAGATCTACTTCACTGGAAAGGCCACATCATCACTGTAATGATGTGACAACCACTGCAAAGAGGGGCAAGGAGACAGTAAGTCACACCTTTGGCAAAGCTGGTTTAAGGATCTACTGGCTCAATCATGCTATAAAACTGCATCCTCTGTGTTTTGAGTTAAATTCTTATAAGTAAAGCTTCATGTGTTGACTGTAACTGCTGGTTTATAACCACCCACCTGCAGCTCTGGTGCTACAGCATCCCAGGTATTTCTTCCAGCAGCACTTCTGTCAGCTGCAGTACCCCCCCTGTTCATCCACTCCAAGCACGGAGGGGAGCACTACTCCACTCACCTGGAATTTGCCCAGTTTGAAGAACAACATCTCATCAGCTAGCTTTCTAAAAGCTCTTGGGTACAAGGTAACCTGGCCAGCTGACATAATGTACTACCCTCAGATTTCCATTATTGATGGACTGGAAAGACCATCTCACATCCACCTTAATTCCTCACTTGAACTCTTCTAAATATGGATAAGCAAGGCTTAACAGTCTTCTAATGTTTACACTGAGGTGGCACAGGTATAATTATCGCCACAGTGGGCTATCATTTAGTTACTGCGTAACAGTAAATCTACAGTCTTGAAATTTTATTTTAAAGAAATTGTTTTGGGTAAGTAAATCTGCATTTCTTTTGGTTTTAAAAAAGTCACAGGATCTTCTTCAGCACTAAAGCAAGTAAAGTATCTAGTCAATGCAAAGATGCAATAATATCAGTAGCAAGTGGATTACTTAACCAGTGCCAAGTCAGATCTTTTAGAGATTTCAATGGAGGAGAGCAGGCTGTGCTTCAACATGCAACTCATTAGCTGTTTAAATGCAGCTTCTGTGCCAAATCTACATGACACGAGCAGCAGCCAGGGTGGTCTTGGCACAGGGGACAGTGGGTGGATCTAAACATTCAACAGTTCAAGGAAGCAAGCAAGCTAACAGCCTGCTGTGGAAGCAGACATTAGAATGGGTCAGAACCTAGCTTCCACCTTCAAGCCCATCTGTCCAAGTCACTGCTGTAAGTCCCTGCAAACCCTTCACTAAGTCTTCAGCTCTCTGAAAACCCAGTCTGTTACAGTTGTCAGTCAAAGCTTGGCCATGATCTCAGTGATGCTGTAAATCACAAACGAGTTGACAATTGCTTTGCTATTGCACATGACATTTAGTTTCTTAGAGAAAACCAAACTTCAACATCTCTACAAAGTCCTTACTTAACATTTTCTCTTTTCCTTCACAGCTTGGCATTAGAGCTTTCATATATCTTCTTTCTATGCACAGGAATGGTCAGGGCTCCCGCATCCTGCTCTGTGACTAACATCAGTATAGGCATCACCTCAAAATCTATATTCCTCAACTCTGTGCTGTTCCTACACCACTGCAGAGCACACTAACTCTTATTCAGATCCTGTCAACCTTTATATGGAAAGCTGAAGACAAGGATATTCCTATGTGCCTTCCAAAAAGATAGCTAGAAGACAATTTTTCTCATAATATACTGGAAACAAACTATTCCTTTTGATTTGATCCAGGGAAGGGTGTGGGAAGAGAAACAAACCCTACAGTTCCTGGATTTCACTCAAGAGCCAGCTAGTCCTCATGCTAAAGACAAGCCAATTGTGAAACACCTTAAGCTGATGGGCTGTGTGTAGTTTGCCAGAATGTTTTCCTGATCCCAGCACAAACAGGTCTTTTGTAGAATTAATTTTCTTACAGTTACTCTGTAATTACACCCCCACTACCTAAGAAAAAGTACTTTAGGGCAACATATTAATATTTTTAGAGACCTTCTCTGAGGGGTCAGAAAGCATATCAGGCTAGATATCTGAAATTCATAATGCTCAATTGTATTGTTAGGGAAAAAGCGAGTAACAGGAGAAAAAACATGTTTATTCAAAGAAACTGTGGCTTTACCTATTTTTAACTCTGCGATAGGTTCCACCTCAGTTTTATTTAATGCGTGGGGTCTGGGTTATTTTTCCTCGTTTTAAATAGTTCTAGAAATCTTATCATTCCCCCTTGCTTGAGCAGCTTTATTGCAAATAACAGGGGAAGAGCCCAAGAACCCAGAATCAAAATAACTAGTAGAGAACAGTAATAGAGATAAAGCCTTTTTTTTTATGGAAGTACCATTAATATAAAAAATAGAGGTATAGGATAGCTCAACAGCTTTAATTTATATCTTCAAGTGCATACTCTTCTTGGGAGATGTTTGTCTCTGTATTGATTATTCATTAAAAATAATTTGAATAACATTATATAATCTCTACAGAACTATAAAGGGAATCTCTTCATATCTTTTAAAAAGAAGGATTTGTATCAGGATGAAGTTAGAAATTCATCAACTTTTAGTCTAACAAGTGTCAAAGTCCTTTTAACAGAGAGGGTTCTTAACACACATGTAGCAAAATGCAAAAATTCAGATTTCTAACACCACCACCACCAGACTGAATAATTTTAGACTGCGCAATAGCCTTGTAGGCAAAGCAGTCTGCATACTTGGAGAAGATACTGTCCCCATGTCATGCTCTCCCCCCACTATCAGCTATTCAGAGATTTACCTAATATTCCACAAGCTAGTATCACTACAGAGATAAAAATTACTGAAGCGATTAGAGTGCTTGCAATGACTCCTTGTGGTGGTGAGACTTCCAGACTTGTACGTGTACAGAAAAAATCAAATACCTCTATGAGTTTAATTTAGAAACAGAACCACAATGTTCCTACGGCAGCTTAAACTACATGGAGTAAACTCAAAGAACAGTAATACAAATCTATGCATTAGGTCATAAAATAATCTCCTAGCATATTACAGGAAAAAATTCCTCTTTCCTCACAGGTTTTCTCAATGGGAAACTGCTCAGTTGGCCAAGCATGTGAAGCAGACAGGGGAGGGGGACAAGAGTGCCATCCTTCTCTCCTCTCCTTCTTCCCCTCCACATTCCAGCATCAGGCATCGGCTGCAACAGTGCATTTCTGCTTTTCCTTCCACTTCTCCCTTGTGCCTCTTACATCTTCGGAGGAAGGCTGTAACAAGAACAGCCATGGTACTGAACCCCCACAGCAGGAGCTGTTAATTTTTTTTCCCCTTCTCTAATTGTGAAACAATCCATGCCTATTAAACAAGTCCAGTTACCACCAGTGCCATATGCACATCAAACTCAAGTCAAAGTGAATATGACCAACTAGAGCCTTTTATTAGGAAATACAGTCAAGATGGTTGTCTGGGAAAACTGACATATAAACCCATTCCAAGTGTTTTATACTGCAATGTTTTTTGTTACTGCTTATATAGAACAGGTTTTGTGGAAAGCACAAAGGCAGCAGTGAATTGGTGCACTCTGCTCCTCCTGCTTTACTCTGTCCCAAACACTATTTTTACAACTATATATCACATTCCAGTTCTTATAGAATAAGACCTTTGAAGGAACTTCTCTTTACCGAAACCCAAAAATGGCTAATGAACTTTTAGAGGGTATCTTTTCAAAAAGCATTCAAGCTCTCCCTCTATACCATTATCTTCTCAAATGCTCACACTAAAAATATTCCAAGTGTAAAATTTTACTAGCTTAAGTACACATGTTTAAGAGTAGGAAGAAAAGTTACAACACATCAAGGTTTCAACTGGGATTCCTCATAAATGAGGAACCCTAATTAAGCAAAACCAAATTTTGATCGCATTGAAACAAAAAAATTAGTTTCCTCCAGACCCAGGCAGTAGTTTCTAAAAGTGTATTATATACATACACTGAATCAGGGTTCCTCAGCTAACAAACCGTACCATCCATGTCAAAAATAATCATTATCTGCTCCCAGCATATGACTTGGCACACACACTGGGGTATCTCATTCAGAGAAACAACGCTGTCCTTGAGGATCAAAGCTTTGCTCCTTGTAGTAGAACGCCACACTAAATTTGTCAGATTAATATCTTGTTACAATTCCTCTTAATTTTAAGGAGGATTATACAATCATATTTTATAAAAGACTCCTCGTGAAAGCGTTATCCTAAGGATGCGAGCCAGTGCACTATTACTTCCAACTGAACTCTAGTATTTAATGTTTGTTTTGGAAGACCTAGCTGTCTAACAGCCACAGGGCATTTCAATAATCATATGACAAACATTACTGCCGGTTACTCTTTAATCCATTGCAAGTGAATGAGTAAA
Source organism: Dromococcyx pavoninus (assembly GCA_033558185.1). Lineage (NCBI taxonomy): Eukaryota > Metazoa > Chordata > Aves > Cuculiformes > Neomorphidae > Dromococcyx > Dromococcyx pavoninus. Next base: position 464,961 of record JAUMJL010000213.1, read on the forward strand.
TTCCTGTCCATCTATCATAATGACACAGCTCTGCAGTTACTGCCAAAAAGGTACTGTAAATCATAGAAGAAAATTACCTAAGAATAATAAGATCTATTCTGGGACATCAGAAGAGTTTACTCAGAACCATTTTCTCTCCATCGCTATAGAACAGCAAGAACAAGAGATAAACCTTTGTTTACAAGCCATTAACACAAAATTTGAGACATTTATAGTTTGATCAGAGGATTTCAGACAAGTTCTGATGGACAGTTTAAGTGTGTCTTCATGTATCACTAGCTGTTTGCCTCTGACAGAGCAGAAGCAAGGGAAGGATCAGAACTCTAAATTAATCACTTACCAGCTCCAGGCTTATTTCCAAATTGATGAAATATAGATACAAGCAAGTGTAATGCCTACATTTCCCCCCAACACCTAAAGTGATGGGATTTTTTAATGCTTAACCCCCAAACTTCTGCTTTTCCATGGTAGACTTAAGTGCCACACAGTGAACTTCCATAAGAGATTTTCTCCTAATGGAAAGGACTTAAGATTGCTTTCCTTTGGAACTTGGGAGAAATGGGAAGAGATAAGTGTTCAAGGATGAATACACAAGTGAAAACTGAAGGAGAGTAGAATTATTATTCTTTTAAACTACAGGGCAGATTTGAGGTGCTTACAGGCAATGAATAAGAAATATTATGAATTGCGCTTTGTCTTTTTGCCATAGACATGATTGAGAAGCAGGTTCAGGTCCAGGAAAGCAAGGATAAACTTCCATCCCAGTCAAGGTTTAAGTCATGATTTATAAACATATTCTATATTTAAACCATTCCATGGGACTCCTATGCATCAAGTATGTAGTGAATGTATTCATATTGCCACTAAATACATTCTGGTTTAGAGTATTAGTTTTGGTCCAACCAAACAACAGTAGTTGTTTGTAGTACCACCCTGTCATGGTTCAGTGATAAATTTCAAGAACCTTTCAGAAATTTGAAAGCATTCTGAATTTTTCAAATGCTTAAATACTTTGAATCCTTTAGTGAAAGCCTTTTCACAAGCAAAGTCCACCATTCCCACAACAGCTTTGAATTGCTTCTGTATTGTGTAGATGAGCTAGCCTTACCCTAAATTTCAACTGCAGCCTTGTTTGAGTTTTAAATCAGGATAATGTATATATTGAACAAGTGCAGGAAAGAAAAGCTATCCAGGCTGAACTAGAGGGGAAGAATCAAGTGTGACTCACTACCAAAGGAAGAAGGAATGGCTATGAAGGTTAAATCCTTGCCCAATTGCTGAAGAGAAAAATATGCACTATTCCTACTACAAACCAGCTATTTTTATGTTAAACTCCACACTGTCTTGTAATATGTAATGCAATTCTGAGAAAGGGACCACTCTTATAGCTAAAGCACGTGAAGTGCACCATGAAGATCCACGCTGATCCATGACTGCAGTTTAGGCACACCAATTCACCAACAAAAGGCTCGGTTTACACAAGGTAAGGTTCCTTCTATCCCCCGCACCAGGAGGGAGGAAACAGGTAGCCAAAGCAGCAGAAACTTACTTATCTCTGCACAATCAGCAGAAAGGTTTTCTGAAAACTCTTTTGTACACACAAGTCTCACATTAAGCCACGATCATTAATTTTGTGTGTTGCCAAACTAGCCCTACATGTACCCTGCCTGCTAAGAAGGAAGTTTGACGAGGTCATAGATTTATTCTCTCTAAAAAGGAAATACTTTCTGCGATCTGGGCAGAAGAACAAAACATATTTAACCACATTTCCAAGCACAAGACAATTAACCTATTAAGTCAAGCTTGCCTCTTGAATATGTAGTGTTTACTAGGCACAGGAACACTGAATATGCTGAACTGAGAAAAGGGAAGGCCAGGCTTTTTGACACTGTCGTCATGCAGTTCTTTCAGCAACCCTGTACACAGTGCTAAGGACTCTGCTGCCATTCCTAAATAAGTTATTAGGTTAATTTATTCTTATACAGAAATGGCTTATTGGTACAGCATAATACATGTGCAATCAAAAGTGCAGGAAGAACTAAAACTCTGTAAGCTTTTCCTGCAATCCCTGTCACATTAGCTACAACTCTACCTTTGTCCTCTACCAAAAGGTTACGGTGCTGCACCCCCCATACCACCTTTGCTATCAAAGTAATGGAGCAGCTTTAAGAGCCACACACAGGCAAGTACGCCTGGTAGCTTACTACCAAGACAGACCTACTGCACGAGGAACATCGCTTCCTGTAACCCGGCTTTCAAGTAATAACCAGACCCACTGATTCACTTAAGATTTAATGAGATTACAGCTTGAGGTGATTTGACTGGAGACCATAAAAGTTTTAGGAGCCCATCTGCTCTGCAAAACTAACCTCTCGAACACAAGCCTGGGTATGAGCTGACCCTGGAGAGCTGCAGCCAGGGTAGTTCAGGGAGGAATCAAGTCTGATTGGTGCTTGTGATGGGCAAACAGACCAGACAAAAGAAGAGATTTGCACTTTCAGCCAAAGAGGAGTCTCCATATGCATCCCACTCTCATGGGGGAGTTTGCATATGCATCAGCACTCAGGGGGAATCTCTCCAAGCAATCAGCAGCCTTTTCATTAAGAAAGGTCTGGCCACCCTAGGGTGCATTCCCAACTATTATCACACCATTAATAGCAAATTCAAGTGGCTGCAGAACTACTGGTATTGCAAAAAACTGCAATATTAACCTTGTATATACACCAAAAAGCCATGACAAAGGATTCTTGATCAAATGTTGCAGAACTTTTATTTTTAAGAACCAATTGGTTATTTTTCTGCTATTTCCCAGTATTGCAGCTCAAACATTGACTTTTTTTTCCTCCAATAAAAAAAGACTGATTTGGAGATATTGAGGGCAGAACGGGAAAGAGCTACTGTTTTTACTCTGTTACTTTTTACAGCACTTGTAAAAAAAGCAGCAGTTCAGCGAGACTGCCATTAAAATATTTTAAGTCTAGATGCAAACCCTGGACAAATATTCACGTTTTGTTATTTTAAACCTGACCTCCTTAGTTGTATAATAGCCAGTCTACACTGGACAGCTGTATTTTGTAGCATAAGAAAACCTTAGGTGCTGTTATTTTTCCTTCCCCTTGTAGGCTGAGATGTTTTGTTGTTTTGTTCTTGCTTCAGTACCAGGCCTCAATATGCAAGTTACATCTGGAAACAGACAAAAGCCAACAGCCCAGCAGTATTGGAAAATTAAAACATTGGGTCAGATTCAAACGGACTACGAAGCCAAAGGTCAAAGCAGCATTAAATCATTAGTTTCCCAGCTGCCACCAAGGCATGGAGTTGACCTTTGATTTTTAAGAAGTGGTCCAAGCAATTTTCTGGTGGCAATATGGGCAATCTGGCACAGTGGAATATTATCCTTGAAAGGAGTGAGTAGGAGGGAAGGAAACAGAATTTTAAAGTCTTGCAGGCAAAGATTAAACTAACTTTTTAAACTCTCCAGACCAAATTTGTGCTGTGAAGCCTTAAGTGCAAATAATGATTATGACATTATCAAACTTTAAAGCAAAGACACTCAAGCAATCGAATCATTCAAATAGCTTATATTTATCTAGCAGGGAGAACAAGTAGAATTTAAAAACTTAATAAATGCACTTTAGAGACTACTGGAACACTGTATTTCTGAAAATTTAAGTCATTCCAGGAAAGTACAGTTGAAAGCAGTTTACCCAGCTGAGTATTTTTAAAACAATACATCTGAGATGGGAGATCACACTTCCTCAGTCTGAGAAGGACCAGAACACTGCATTTAGTCTATTTGTATCTCCATTAATGGCCATATTTTACACAGCTGTGGTAGCAAAGGCAGAAAGCAAAAGCCAGTTTTTTATTTTGTCATTATCTAGCCTTCACAATCTTAAATTTCATCTGCCACTGTCCTCTGGTAACAGTTCCTGACTGGTCTTATAAACTGCCCTGCTGAACATCCATGTCATATGTGCACAATTTTGGTCTGGCTGCTTCCAGGTTCCAAGAAAAGGGCTGGTTTTACTGCTGCTTGGCAAAGAGCAGCAGATGTATCAAAGTTGTTTCCAACAAAAGCAAGAGCATGTTTGATCCTTCATTAGCAGCTGAGAACATGCACACACATGCAAAACCACTATCAGCTGTGTTTAAGACATTTCTAAGGGTATTTAAGCAATTTCCTTAGTCTAAAAGGAGTCATCTAGCCCACAATTTATTCTAATGGCCACAAAACAATTGAAAGCTATTGCTTTCCATTGTGTTTCAGGGAGCAGCAAGCTACCTAAAGAGATCAAGAGCCCCTCCCCATCTATGTCCCAGTATCCCAGCTCTTCACCTGAAAAATTGTCACAGCAGCAACTTTCAGCATGAACTGAGTTTATAATATAAACTATAGGAAAATATTTTGTGTATTGTATATTGAGTAATATTGAGTATTGTGCAACTATCCCCCTCCACACCCCAAATAACGGGGCCCATTCGATATCACCTTATGACAGCGAGGGACTTCTGTAGCATTCAAAAATGAAGGTTAGGGACAGAGCTTTGCGAGTCAGACCAAGGGCGACTAAGGGGCTCCCTTCTGTGACTGTATGCTTCTCCTCATCTTTGCTACAGTGCCTCTTATCATTAAAGCCAGATGTTAGGGTGACTGGTGGAGAGCAGAACAGCCAGCAGCAGAAGACAGAGACAATAGCCTGGATATTTGGGTGTGGCAGCCAACAGCAGCTAAAAACAATTACTTCATGCCAAGTCTTGGGCATGTCTGGAAGCACTCTTAACCCACATTAAGTTCTGCGAAGAGAAGCAGGAAAGATGTATGGCTCCACCCACCTGTAGCCCCAGACCTCCTATGCACAATGCCAGAACTATCAGCCTGAACCCTCCTTCAGTGCAGGTGGTTTGGTTTATTTTCTATTACAAAGCAAGCACCCAGGCCCACTTCCATCTCCACAGAGGTGTTCTTGTGAAAGGCCCTCTTACCTCCAAATCCTTTCTGACATACACAAAGTAACAAAAAGATGTGGTCTATTTGCTTGGCCCTAACACGGTGCTTCAGGAAATGAGAAGACATCAGTAGCCATCATAGTTTTCTGAGAGGATGATCCCATAGCCCTACTTTGGAGCAGGAAGCAAAATGGAATTCAGACATTCCTCCAAAACAAATAGTTAACAAAGGTTAATAACCCCTGCAGCTTCAAGAACAATGGGCTATTTTGTCTCAATCTCAGGCTTCATAGGCTTAGTGGATGGGCTTTCTCATCACTCCATGGGACTGAGTTTCACTAGAAGCAGAGCTTCCAACCTGTTCACTTTTGCTAGGAGAACCACATCCGATTTTACTTTCCAGCTCGTGGTCTACTTCTAGCTTTGCACTTTCTGCTATTGAGAAACACACGCTTAGGCCTTTGCTTTAGTCAGTCACATGCCATGTCCCCTTTGGAGACAAGGGAAATGAAATTTAGTTCTAGGAAAGGTTATTCCTATCACCAGTTTCCTTCCTGCAGGAGAAAAGCAAGTGGAGGACTACCTCTGACATGTAGCCTCACAGAAAAGTTCTATGAGAAGAGAAAACAGATCATGGCTTTTATCCCATGTGCTCTCTCTTAAGCCTAACTCCCTTACTAGAAACTGCCATTAACACCTTAGAAAAGGAAGCACAAGCCACAGCAGCCTTCTCAAAAGCCAGATCATGCTTGGACACAGTAGGTCACAGAACAACTAGGTTAGACAGAAATGAAATTTGATGTCTAGGGGGTCTGCTCCTGGGAACTTTGGTTCAACTGCAAACCACAGGCAGCAGGGGAATACACAGACCGGTGGGTGATTTGAACAGATTAAGTATTACTTTCTGCTACCCACGTAATCTGGGACTGACTGGCAGAAGACCCTTGTACCTTAAAGTCAACAGCTCCCTTAAAGGTCTAACTAAGATGCTACCAGCAAACACAAACATGGAAGTTTTACCTATTAGAAGGTAACTTATTTGACCTCAAATACCTTCCTCTGCTGGCATAAAAAAATATGGAAACTAAGTCACATGCAGTATCTCGATGCTGACTTACCTTACTGCAGATCAATAAGATTAATACAGTGCTCTAATCTGGTAGATCAGTAGCTGAAAGACTTGGCTAGGTAAGTGTAACCCTTATAAGCAAAGCTGATCTTGCAGGAAGTTGCATGCTCCAAAAAAAAAAGTGTTTCCAGTGAAACAGAGGCACTCAAGATGCTTGAGATCTGGAGCTAATACACACCAGGAAGGGATTTCTTTTCTTGGAAGAAGGGAGGAGTCAAGAAGAAAAAAGGTTACTAAGAATGTTAACAGCAGACATTATATCTAATTTCTTTGCATTCCTTCCCCCCTCCTTTTCCTCCCATTTTTAAAAAACAGGAGCAAACTTGTGAGTTAAGGATTCTGATCAATGCAACATGTTAGGAAAAGAGAGCAGGAGGTCAAGAGGAAATGATTAATCCTCTGCAGAAGACTGGCAGGATGGGTCCTAGAATGGCTTACTGGAACAATGCCCCCACTAATAAGCAGGTCAAAAGACCCTTACAGTGAACAGAAGACCCAGTTACACTGTACATTAGTATTCTTCCCTTAACCCAAAGTTACATTTGTTAGTTAAAGCCAGATTCAAAAAAAGCGATTCATTATAAGACAGGTGAAAAGCCGTGGTGCCTGACACAAGGAGCTAATCTGAAAGGATTACAACATAACAACTCTGAAAGTGTTAGAAGCTCCATTTTGAAGCTCCATTTTAAGACTGTATTTGCAGAAGTCTTCAAGTAAACAGAGGAATAGGGGAAGAGCCCCACTAACTCCAGGTTTCAGTTTTAGCAGTGACTTTGTGTTCAGCTCATGCAGTGGAGCAATGCCTCTTCTTGATAAAGACTGCTCTTCTGTTAGTGGCTTAGTTTAATGCGAAGGAAAAAAAGCAAGCAAATTCACTGCAGGCAATACTTTGGACTTGAAGGCACATGTGTTTCAAGGTTTACTGTAAGAGATAGCTGTTAAGCACTGTTGTTTCATGGTGTTAAATAGAAGGAATGTCACTCGGACTCTGCTTCAGGTGACCACCCCAACTCCACACCATTTCTCTCCTCTAGTTTAGTCAGCATTAGAAGTCCTCAGAGCTGCACTGTGCAACGGAAGCCTGCTCTACTTCCAAAGAGATTACAAACTTATATACAATTCAATTTAAATTGGAAGGGGGAAGATTTAGATTAGACATTAAGAAGAAATTCTTCACCATGAGAGTGGTGAGGCACTGGAACAGGTTGCCCAGGGAAGTTGTGGGTGCCCCAAGTTGGATGGGGCCTTGAGCAGCCTGGTCTGCTGGCAGGGGGGGTTGGAACTGCATGATCTTTAAGGTCCTTTCCAACTCAAACCATTCTACAATTCTATGTAAAGTATTTATCAATTCCATGATGCAGCACAACCCTGGATTTCTGTCTGCAAATACACAGTGGAAGTTTCACAACTGCTTCAGTGCTGACTCAAGCAAAACCTCCTCTTAAAAGGCCACCAGCCCATGAGCATCACCCCAGTCTACTCAACTCCCCCACGCAAGCAGCTGATCTGGCTGGAGATTATAGATTATGGGCAAATTCATGGTAAAGTTGCTCACAAGTCAGCTCAGTTCCTTAATATGGCTGCTTGTATGGATGCCAGGGAAGTGACAGGAATACAACTATAGGTGTAAAAAGCCACTGCTGAGGTAGAAGTAAGTGGTGGCAACAGCCAGCCAGAGAGCAAGTGGGCTGGTGTGCCCCTCCTCCCTGCAGCAGCAAGCACTTGGCTGGCTGGGGCCACTGCAGAACCACAGCCTGAAGGAGCAAAGTGGTGGGGAGGGAACGCCCTCCGGCAGCATTGCTAATTGCCTTTGTATCAGCAAACAGCCTCCATTTTGAGAACCGGAGGGTTCAGGGTAGGCCAGAGAGGCCAAACTTCAGCTTCCAATAACTAGGCATAAAACCAGCAGATACATATCAGCGCTTTCCAGCACAAGCTATCACTAATGCCTGCAGCGTTCCTCCCAATCATACGCTACTTTGAGTAGAGTGAACACTTACCCTTCAGGTCCACCTCTCCAGTAACCTGGGCAATGAGCTACCTCCCACCCCCCCCACAGAGCTATGGGCCAAGTGCAGGATGTTTAGAGCAAGACCAGTCTTCACAGCAGGATTCTGGGAAGGCAGAACTCAAAATTTATCTCTCAACATTACCACACTTAAAATGATTATTCATTCCTAATATATTTTCATATATTAACCTGCAATCCTCTCCTCCACTCCCCATTCAGGGGAAAGGCACACATTGTAGAACACCACAGAGGTTTCAAAACAAGGTCTTTGACATTAGCAGGTCACTTCAGCTAGGAAAATCCATGCCTCTCAAAAGCTGCGTGAAGACAAAGCTTCGGTTTATTTAAAAGCGCCTTCAGACACAGTGGGCTCCACAACTCTTTTGGTTAAGACAGAATCTAGCTACTGCCAGTTGATGCCAGCATATAGGCACAGTTACACAGGGACAGCCTATTCCAGTTTGTCACCTTTTTCATGTCTGCTGAGAATCAACATATGTTAGGCCACTAATTCATATTAAATCAGTGAATGAAACTGAAATTTTCCCCTTCAGATCTGAAGGAAATTCAGTCAGAGTTATTACATTTGCATTTTGCAAATCTGTTTCCCTAATTAACCCACATTTTCATAAGGAAACATATTTTAAAGGCATTCCTTTAGTTTTTGGCCTAACCTACCCATTCTGCAACATGTATTAAGAAATACTGCCTTGAGGTAGAGCCTGTCCTTATCACACATCCTAGACACAAGCTTCAGAACCTTTGTTTCTCAACACAAGCTTCAGAGCTGGGTTATGTGTCTCTGCACAGAATCGCAAGCCATTTTTTCAGCAACACATGGTTAATGAGAGCTGAAGCTCCTGCAAGCTGACCAGGTTACTTTCTGCACCTCGTGTACTAATACATAAGACAACCCTGTGTAGCTGGTTCAACATGCCAAATACAAGGATATTAAAAAGCTAATTAATTGTTATCTGGAGCTCAATGCACGTGCCGAGTTCAGTGCAAACATCCATTTTGCTCTGCCTCCCCACACAAAAGCCGGGAAAGTGGATTCCAAAGTTCAAGCACTGTTACTACAGAGAAAACACTGAAATGAAACCAGAATCTCATTCTAGCAATGTTTCCACAAAATTTAAAGGACTACGTTCTCAGGTTCCTCTATCACACCAGTAATACGCAAACTATTTAGGCTGCATGTCCTAAGCCTACATACTTATTTCATCCTTATTCCACGACTCTTTAAAACACCACAATGAACAATAAAATACAGCTCACACATCTACAGTCATTCACAAGTCTATTAAAATAAAATTGCTAATAAGGTCACAAACCAGATAAAACTAGTAGCAAGCATTTTTAAAATAAGGGGTAAGAGTTCTTACAAGAGCCCTTTCTTCTGTTCCTTGCAGTTCATTACAAGAAGCATTACCCAGGGTTGGGGGTTGTAAAAGGGCTGCTAACCAAAAGTTAGAACCTCAGAACAGCCAGATATGCACAGGTTTTGATGTAAATGCATCAGAACATGCTGATGTTTTAAGACAATCTCCTCCTGTTTTGTGTGTAACAAGATACCGTCAAAAGGGCAAATCCATTTAAACTATAGCTGAATTTTAGGAACAGAATCAAGTCACATTGCATCTCCCCCTCAGCTGATTAACCTTTTAAAACAGAATCACCACCCCACGTTTGTAACGGCATTCTTGACTGGCATAGATTGTCATCGTCTCAGCCTTCATCTTGCGCTTAAACTATCAGAAAATTTCCTCAAAATAGGAACTACAATGTCCTCCATCTGCCCCACATAATTACTAAGTCACCATACTTTACACCACAATCACCATGAAACATCAAGCACTGCTCAGATCCCAAATCAGTTTTTAATGCTGTTCCTTTTAATGGAAGTACAAAAGCTCAGTATCCTGTCAATGCAAACATTTTATGGAGCAGCAAACCTCCAAATTCCACCCAAAGCAACACTATCCTCTTCGAAACTTTTCCCAATGGCTGTCTCAAAGCAAAAGCTCATTAAAAAAAGGGGTTATTTCATCAAACTGGAAGTTATACAAGGGGAAACAGTCCTGTGAACATCACCATATTTAACTTGTTAGACTTCTCAAACATTTTGGAGTTTGACCATATCAAGGAGGGAAAGTGGCCACGTACCAGCCCTAGCCATGATTTATTTAAAAACAATTTAGGAAAACAGGCAGAAGCAAGTGCAGGACTTCCTTTCAAATTTGAAAAGAAGCATATCTTGCTGGGCCTCCGGTCACAATCTGTGCTGTTTTTTCTTAAGACCATCTAAACAAGACAGATGTAGCCAGTATCCAGGCAGCAGCTGAAGCAGGAGTACTAGAAAGGCACTTGGGAGTGGGGGATATAAGGGAAAAGAGGGAGAAGAGAAGAGGAAGCCATTTGGCTATAAAAAGGATCTTTCTTTCCTGTTGAAATGCAATGGTAAAGTGTGTCAAAATGGCTTAAGGGTGGGGAGGTCAAACATGTTTTGAGATGTTAAAAACTTAAGCTTTGTCAAAAGACTGAAAAAATCTTAAGGTAGGTTTTTGTTCTTCCATTCAAAATACTTAGGCTGTGAATTTCCATTATCTCTTCACTTCTATCACAAACTTGCCAGAACTGTTCAGTTAATATTTTAGCCTAATGAATCTGCTTCTACAAAAACACTTGTGAAAATTACTGTTTTCAGTAATTTTCAGATGGCCCCTATTTGCCTATTTCCTCCCTCTGCAAGCCTCCATTTTAATAATCAGTCACTATTGCTTACACTGACTCTGCAGGAGGGATGCTGGAAAATAAGACACTAAACAGCAGTTTTATTAATGACTGAACATCAGCAGTCAGCACAACTGACCTGTATGCAAAACTACAACATGACAAGGTGTTTTGCTGCTAAGGAAATATATTTTGGGGACCTGTAGAACTGCCATATTACTTGCCATTTAAATGTGAGAATGAAATTTCAGAGCTGTTCTAAACCTTATGATTCAAAGCTAGACAACAAGCAATGGTGTTTACAAAAAGTCAAGATGCAAGAGAAGGCTTAGTAAGGCTTGTATAGTATCTTCTACCGGTTTTTATTTCTTGACTCTAAAACCTGCAAAAAAGGAATCATACAGCTTGCACAGTGAAACGTTATTTGCTATGGCTACACAATGTTTAAACAATTCCAACTCATTTTCTAGTTTGTACTCCAGTAATACAGAAGTGCGAGTCTCCCTAATTTTTTTAAACTCGGGATAAATAATTTAGTGATACAAAATAAGACCCACTGAAGGGACCAGACCAGCACCACAGACCAACTGCGCTCTGCTACTGATGAGGAAGCCAGGCTCATACTTGCCTTCTGTTGGGCCAGTCACTGAGATTCTGCTCTATGAAGCTGAATAGCTCCCACAAGAGACTCCAAACCACCATCCCAGAAGCTAGACTTAAAAGATCACTCACAGGAAATTGGATTTACACCTACCTCATCTTTGAAAGTGCATACAATATGGATACAACTGAGCAAAGGCACTTCACCAATGACCTCCCACCCCCACACTTGAAGGGGCTGAAGCAGGGGGTATAAGACTACTACCTTTAGGAACGAGTTTTGAGATACAACTTCTGAACAGATGCTGGAAACCCAGATCCTCTCTCCTGATCCTGAAGCTTAAGTTACACATCAAGAAATTAATTCCATTTGCCAATACAGGTCACGATGTTGTTAGCATCCTGACAATTCCACTCAATAACTGAAGTCCTCTCATGTTCTTTAAGCACCTTGTCTATGTCTCAAGTTTCTACATTCCACTACAACTTGCTGCTTGGGGTAGGGATTGTATCACAGCCCATAAGCATCCTTTGGAATATAAGCATTACTGCTGTGTACCGGAGCTGTTCTATGGGAAAAGCCCTCTGATAAGTGGAAAGTCAGACTTCTCTCTCGCTCAGGCAGGTTTTAAACAGGAGGCCTTCACAGAGAAAGTCTTTCCAGCACTGGGTTAGATTGGCTTAGAGTAAGAACCAGCATCAAGGGTGCTCCTCAGGGCTGGTTTCATATCTGTCAAATTGATGGGGCTGAAGAACTCACCCTTCTCTATACATCCTCAGGAATAAGGCTCACTGTGCAACCAAACACTTGGCCAGCACTGCAACTGGAAAAGACAAGGCTGCTTATGGCACTAAAAGGCATTTGAGTAGACGCAGGTCTTCATTCTCAACTGAGAAGTCTTCTGGAGTTAAGGGCTAATTATTATAACCCCACAAAATATAGGCAATACTGAAGCTGCAATACTTTAAACAACTTCTCGAGTCGGCTTCACTAAAACTGCTATCAGAAACACGGTCAGAATCTAACAAGACTCTTTCACCAACTCTGCAGAATTGGTCAACATAGCTTTGACCAAATTCAAATAAAATAAGATGTCAATCCCTTCTTAAGGCATAAAGGCTTAATCACCTTTGTGCCAGACACTACTTTCAGATGCCAGCACTGTTTCCAAATTGTCTAGTCAGCTAATCTATATAGCAAGGACAGGAGCCCATCTTAGCCTAGTACATTTTCAAGGGAGATACACACAGAAATGGGTCAGAAAGCCCTTTCTTTTGATCCAGTGTAGGACCAGTAAATGATTAAGGATTCCATACAAAACCTCAAGTCTACAGCATGTGATGGTAAGGGTTTCACCTCACAACCACCTGATTATTCAGAAACACAGAATCAGAAATTACAAAAGCTATTTTAAAAAAAGGTGAGGACAATGAATAGCCGAGAGATGGCAGTGTTTCTATCTGGTAAACAACAAAAGGACAAATTGTTTATAGTATTCCAGCACAGTAGGAAGTCCAGTGGCATCAAACAACGCCACATTGCAAGAAGCATAGATTTTTAGACTGCTTCTCTCCCCCTTTCATCGATAGTCCAGTTTAACTGAAGAACCTCTTCATGCACTACATCCAGTTCTTGGTTAAAGCAATTGCTTTAATCAGCAGTATATACTACAAACATCCAGATTAATATTAACTGGGTGCTTTTGTACAAGAAGGTCACAATATTTTAGCGGTTTAGTAGGCTCCAGCAAGTCATAGCATTATGAGAGATTGTCTATGCAGTTTTTAATTCCACAAAGAATTCTCAGCTTTAAAACATTTAAAGATTTTTCAATTTGACTTATGTTTACAAAAAAGGAAGAGTGTGCAAATCAGTACTTAAATTTCACTTGGCATTTAAGCTAGCCTAAGGAAATCCCAAGACTGCCTCACCTCTGAGGTTTTAACATGGTTATTGAACACTGGAAGATGAAGTTTCAGTTCACATGTTCAGTGCAAAGGTCACAAGCTCAGCAAGACCATGATCAGAAACATTCCAGGGCAGTGTTGCTTAATTCATGGCAACAGCTTTATTTAACAAAAGCACTCAAGGAATGGTTTCCCTCCGTAACTCCATATGGGATCAAACATGAAATAAGTGAGCTTACTCAGAGAAGTGGCTTCTTTGACCACACCAGAGCCTGGTGTTTTTAGAATTTGGCTAGTTTTGTTTCTTTTTTGTTTGTTTAAACTTTGATTTATATAGATCTTTCATTCTGAAAGCAGTTCCACCTATTTCTAGTAGAAAAAGAGCCATTACATACATATTTAACAGGAATGTCACCCCTGCTTGGAGAAAAACAGATACATGAAATGGGGAAAAACAACCCACACACCACAATATTCTGACTCTCACTGATTTAGGTGAGTGTTTCAACAACAGCCATTTGCTCCTAGTGAACTGCTGGCAGCAGTTTGCCTTGGTCAGATAGGGGTCTCTAAAAAGAAGTTTCCTTTCTTAGATCACTAGTATATCTTTTTACATCACACTGCTCAAAAACATGCACAACTTCACTAGAACATATGCATCCAAAAGGAGTTACTAGATTTACAGCCATGGAAGTCACCTTGGATTATTTCCCCCCACCTTCCCGTCCTTAGGGCAAGAGATTATAGAGCTGTCTGTCAAAGTATCTGCCACAAAAGCCAAATGGAAAATTGCCAATCTATTTCCAAAATGAGAATCCACTAATACAGGTAGCAACTATTTCTTTATACATACCTCAGCTGGCATGAAAGTGAATTTAAACTTCAAATAACAAAAACACTGACGAAAATGTTGTCTTCTCTAACCAAGACCTCATCAAGTTTTGTGCATTACATGATATTTCCAGTTGAGACCATGGTGTTTTTTTCTCTTGCTGCCATTATAAAACTAATGTTGAAGAATATAAGATAGGGCATCTTTAAGGCTTCCCTGCGATCATTTTAGACATAAATTAAAATGGAAGGACACCTTTAGATCAGTTACTCTTGACCTATATACTGTACAGCTCCAGGGGACTGGAGCATCTCTCTTACAAGGAAAGGCTGAGTGAGCTTGGTCTGTTTAGCCTGGAAAAGAAAAGGCAGAAGACCTTATCAATGCTTATCTAAGGGGCAGGTGTCAAGAGGATGGGGCCAGACTCTTCTCAACAGTGCACAGCAACAGAACAAGGGGCAAAGGAAAGAAGGGGCAATAGAAACAAACTGGAATACAGGAAATTGCACTTTAGCATAAGGAAGAACATTACTGTGAGGGTGACAGAGCACCGGAACATGCTGCCCAGAGAGGTTGCAGAATCTCCTTCTCTGTTCAAGACCCACCTGGCCACATTCCTATGCCACCTGTGGTAGGTGAACCTGCTTTAGCAAGGGGGTTGGATTGGATGATCTCCTGAGGTCCACTCCAACCCCCACTTTTCTGTAATTCCATATTTTTTTCTGGAACAGCTCTACTGAACATTGGTGAAGACAAAGCAGTAGTTCTGTTGGGACAATGGTTCAATACATTATTCCCAGATTAACTCTCAAGACTTACCTTTCATTTGGGAAAAATAAATAAGTTCGTGTTAAGCCAAACCCTCATAAATACATAAAAATGATGTTTAGAGGTATACTGACAATATATACTGAAGACAAATGAATAACAAGAGAAAAAAGCTTATTACTAAACAGCTGAGAGGAATGAACACGTGCTCTGTGTTTTAGGAGTGATTTGCACTAGCAAAAGAGAAGACAACTTAAGTGAGATCTTTAGTCACAGCAGTGCTTTATAAGGAAAAGCAGAACTATTGCTTTAACCAAAAATTCATTCAAAGCATCCCAAGTTATTTAATTTCCTTTCAAAGTCTGGATTGTTAAGATTTAAGGCAGAACTGGGGAAGCAAAGGAGGCAAACAGGTTTGGACAAGAGAAAAGGAGCTTCAGTAGTTTTTCTCCTTCCCTACAGCGTCTTCAGTTCCAGGGTTTGGCTACCTCCACTGTCCAATGTTTTTAGCCAGCCTGGCACTGGTTTCCTTCCTCTTTGATTTGAGACAGTTCACCCCAATACTTGTTTCTAATCAATATGTAAAGGGATGAGATACAGAACACAGACTGTCTGAAGCTGAAAGGAAATACAGATTAAGATAAGGGTGCCAAGGCTAGTGAGGCAGTTTTGTGTAAGACACCTTGCCTTGCCTGCATGTCACAGTATGTCACTTCCCTCCCGCCCATAAACCCCACTTGGGAGTCCATATCACTGAGGGGTTTCATCAGCTTGAGCTCCTTAGCAGCCCTGTTCTTTGCTATTTAGCAATGGACTGGCATTAAAAAAAGGCTTCAGAAGTGACATCATATACAGAATGCAAGTATTGACCTTGAATTGTATTTACAGGGATGTAAATGCCTTGAGGAAGGCAGGACTTCTCTGCAAGAAACTGGTTGCCAAATGAGGAGTCCTCCACACAAAGTTTTGGTGGCTAGAAGAGCCAATCAGAAACTAATGAAAATAAGCTAATGAGTAGTTTAAACACCCTAAATTATTTCTATGACGACTATAAAAATTATGGCCGTTTCTGTAGATAAATACAATTAAATTGCTGTGCAGCATCCATAGACTGATATAAGAAAATGAAGCTATTAACTGAAAGAGCTGTTCAAGTTCAAGTTTTCTTCCAGTTTTTAAAAGTAAGCTTAATGTTAACACCTGCACTTTTAAGTTAAGGTTCTCCCATTTATACCCTCAATGTAGAAAGGTTTTTTTGGCAATCTTGCCAAGAGGCCAAGATAGGAACACTACTACATACTGGCAGTAAGCACATACTACTTGAGCTCACTTCACTGACTGAGAGGCATAGGAACAGCAATGAAAGAATTGACAAGGAAGCTTCCAGGTGAAAGAGCAGCCTTTGGACCTATTCCAAGTTTGAGTGTATAGTATGCCACTACAATCTTAAGTGGCCATCCAGAGAGCTCAGTTACTCCAGTCTTTGCAGAGAAATGCTCACCTTGCCTATATCCAGTCAATGCCAAAGGCTCATGCAAGAGGAAATGAATGTATACATTATGTTAATTTTAATCACAGTGCTTCAGAACTTCTAGCAGAATCTCTAATAGTTCACTGGAAGGCCTGTCTTCCTGGATTGTAAAGAAGTTACTTATAGCTAGCATCATCACATGCAATCAAACCCTACAACTGGCTCCCTGAAAAATATTATTTCAAGAGTAAGCCACTCTGAATAGAAGACCCAGCCACTTCAGACTCACATGAACATCACCCGAGAGGTTTTCCAGCCATCTCTGGTACAGAGACAAATAAATTAGGCTGGCTTGACAAAGTTGTAGCTATTTAGAGAGTAATAGGTTGTGATTCAGAGGTAGTTACTGAACTACTTATCAACAAGATGCAAGATAGGATAACATCACCTTTGTCAGAAAGGCAATAACATGAAGATAGAATCATGTTTTTTTTGACAAGTCATATTTGATAGGATATGTTTTAGACAACTGTATTCGTGTGCATTTGTATAGAGTCTGTCATTGGGAAGAGCCCCTCTGAAAAGTGGTCTGAGGTTTGGAGCAGACAGCCCTCCAGCAGCCCCCTTAGCCTACCCACTAACCTCCATACTAACTACCCCACAACAACCATACAGGGGAACTCAAGGAAACCATGCTTCAACAACAAAGCTCAAGGGTTATCTCTGATCTAGTAAGAGAAAACAAGTAATGCTAGAAGAGAGCAAGAGCTACCATGGAACAGCACTGTCAATTAAAACATGTTGTCTACAACAGAGAAAGAGAACACCTTCAATCTAAGAAAGGGCATACTGTTACCTTTTGGGACACGGTCAACAGCCACCATTTATGACCCTAATGTAATTCCCAATTCTAATCTTATTAATGCTTCTATGATATTGGGGGGAGAGAGTGTGTAGTTATTACTCATACTTAATGCAATTGTATTAAGTACAAGAGGAGAAGAAGCAACAAGAATATTGCATCTTCCCACACACACTCCCTTTACCATTGCTTTACCATTAAGTACAAAAGCACCACTGGAAAGATTGGAACATCAGTATTCCAGCAATTCTTTTATATTTCATCCTCTCCAATTCTGTAAGGTTTTTTTGTTGTTATTTCGTTTGTTATTTCAGGGTAGAATCTGCTCTAGACCACTGCCTTGACATTTCCAGTTCTGATTTTTTTAATAATTTTTTTCTCTAGTAACCAGCCCTTCCTCTCTTCCCAAAAATATTTGCCCATCCATTTAAAAGCCTTTAACAGAAATTGATACCAAATTCATTGTGTTGGGACACAACTGCAATATAACAGCTGTTTCTACAGTAACTAGAGGGTAATATTTGCCATTTGTTCAGTCAATACAATATAATTCAATAGATAGAAACTATCATGCAGATAATTTAAGTTATAACTTGCAAGCACTTCAATGGGAAATTCACAATTTTCATTTTCCCCTAGAAATAACCATTGTTCTCTGAAGGGAGATGGTTCTCACAACAACTCTGGCTGGCTTATGTAGCAGTCATCAATTAAAGAAAATCTGGTTACCAATTTGCTCATTGAGCCACAAAACACTGAGTTTAGGGCACATTCAGCCAGCTCATTTGGCAACCAGTTTCTTACAGAGAAGTCATGCCTTTCTCAAGTAACATCCTTGTATGGATCAAGTATTCCTGAAATTTGAGTGACTTTGTCTAGCAGCCTGCAGACCCCCTTCACGCTCCAACTTCAATGCATTAAATCCCCAGTGCCTTTGGGCACACCAAATATAGCAGTGGGGGCGGGGTGTGCTGCAGGGGGGCGGAATTTTAACTCTTTAGTAGCATCACTTTCAAAGGAAAAAGAAGGGTTGGAGGCATGATAATTCTTTCCATCCTCTAACAAGTTTTTCCTCTAAGTAATTGACACTTGCTCTGCCTTGCATATATATTCACTTACTAAAATATTGTAGAGCTATACAGTTGACTTCCAAACCACAGACATAGCAACAGCAAGCCCCTAGAAGCTACCTGATCTTTCTCTCTTACACCCTCCATCACCTGACATGGCATTATTCAATGTTTACAGAAGATCAGGAATAGTAACCTTGTCAGACAAGTGAGACCAGCACCAACCAGTTCACTGGTGATTCACCGACTGTGCTACCAACCCTTACATAGGAAAGCAGCATTCTCCAGTCCCTTGACACAGCACTATGTTGGATTGCAAAACTCAAAGGCATCCATCATGCAGACCGCTTTCAAGCTTCACTTGCACCAAAGATTTAAGGCCAGGGAATTTTATATTGTACAGTTAGCTGTCTGACAGTGTGAATGGTGGGAGTAGTAAGAACCACCCAAGCGAAAAGGGAGGGTAAAGGGGAGGATTTGTACTTTGATAGCTGACAGTTCCCCCTAAATAACAGTTTGTCTTTTGTTAACCAAGAGCAGCCAAACAAAAGGTTACATAAAATTAGTCTTTTAGCATATGTCTGCCACTCTGTTCAGCAAGCACCTAAACATGAACACAGAACCCACAACACCCAAAACAACATGGGATGAGGGGAAGATACAGCAACAAGCTCTAACACTACAATCTAAGAATCCTGTTGAAGTTTGATTTCTGAAACTCTGGGTCCCTGCCAGCCTTTTAATCCAGCCAAACACAGCATTTGTTAGTTCTGTACATTTACAATACCTTAACTAGGGAAAGGAACTATTTACAGTGGACAGTAGTTTATAACAGCATTGGCTACCCACAAAATGTATAGTATGGGTAAACAATACAAGCAAACAACTCTAAAGGTAAGGTTTAGCAAACTGGACAAAATACCTTTAAATACGTTGGTTATGCATGGGGACCAACATTAAAGAGAAAATGATGCAACACAAGTTTAGCTATTACCTTTAGCTCACTAAAGGACTCTTCTCTTCCCCAAAGCACCAAGATACAAGGGCAGACAGTTGCTATTTTGACAGACCTGGAAAGTACTGGTACTGAGAGGAGCCTTGGCGATTACTTCATACCATGGTAAGCAACAGGGAGAAAGACGTAACTCCTGAGGAAGATAGTAGCCTTTGATTGGATTGATCTGTTCATTTCAGAAACATGTTTAAAATATTTCACATTTCTTTGTTCAGAGACTGCTTTCACTATAGCATCAAAGAGATATCTCACTGTCTCCAAAATTTTGAATATTCAACTGAAAAGTGACTTTCTCTCACTGCTAATGAGACAAGTTTAAAGATTGCCTCAAGTAGCCTACCTGCTGCTGGAAGTTAAGCCATTTTCTCCAAGTCAGCACCAGTGCAGAGGCATAGTACAAAGTACTAAGAATCATAAAACAATAAGCTTCTTATTTCAAGTTTCCAGTTCAAGTCTTAGTCACTTCAGAAATATTTCACCTACATATGTAGGAAAACTGCTGACCAGACATCATCATATCCAACAAGCTCAACCGTCTGAGGTTTTAGAAATGCATTTGGTATGCCCAAGTGAAGTAACAGGAATGAAGCTCTTATTTCTTACAGCTGAACATGTAACTGTGAATTCATTCTCGTGAGGAAGTGTCAGTATTGCACACATATCTAAAAGGCAGCACAGCAGGATAACACAGAATATACATTCTTAGGCCTCATCTCTGGGTACTGAGTTTTACTTCTTTTCACAGTAAAGAGCTAGAGCAGTCAAAGCTAGTCAGCATTTTTAGTTCCTAAATGAGAAGATTATTAGCTACGGACTCCACAGGTGAAATTTTCTGGTATTTTGTTGAGGACTGGTAAAGAAGAAAGTACCTTAAGAGTCAAAAGAACCTTAGGAAGGAAGTACTATATATTCCTGTATTAGCCACGTACATTTTTTCTTCTCTAAGATGGGAGAGGGAAAGAAGAGAAATAAACTTGTCCAAAGAAGCTTTTGATCTCAAGTTAGAAAACAGTTAGCAGATAGTATTGCTCATGTTCTTTAACATGGTTTTGTTCTATTCCTGTGACTTCCAAAGTTGATTTGGATGCAACAAGCGTAACTTACTAGCTAAGAGGGCCAAACTCATCCCACTTATAGCCCTTCAACAAGCACAGCCAGGGAAAATAGAAGACAGCCTGTGGAAGGAGCTGCAGCTTACCCTACAATGAAAACAGTTAAAACAAGGACATATGCCTAATGTATTTTAGGATCAGGGACATCCATTTGTTACATTAACCAATACTTGCTTTGCCAAGCAGCAGTCTCATTCCCATCCAGCATTTCTAATTAAGACTTGGAATGATAGGGTAAAAGCATTACTAAAAAATATGTACTATATAATTATGATCCAAGATTATATTTGTAACTGCGCTGTTGAAAGTGGATTACAGCTAAAGACAATAAACCCCTTCTGTGAAATCTTATCTGTGGTAACATTAGTCTTGCATTCGGTGCATTGTTCATACAGCTTAAGAACTGGGCTCTCAACAGATCATGATTCTTTGTCTGATGGAAAGACACCAATGACTTTGCAGGAAGGAAGGGAGCATGGGAGGAGAACTAGGAAGAGACAGGGTCAAAACAGTATTGAAAGAGGAATGATACCTTCTTAACTTTAAAACAGAGGAACTAAGTAGTTTTCCTCTAAGGAAGCATGGTCTATGAAGCATGTTTACATGCTCTGAAGATTTAGCTGAAAGGAAAGACTCCTACACATGATGCAATGTTTCATCACTAAATCAAAGCAAAACTCTCCCTCCAGGAGATACATTTCAAGACATCGTTTTTTGCAAAACTGAAGTTAAAGAAAATTAAATTCTCAGTATAAAGAGTACCCTAGCTTCATGCCTATTTATTGTATGCACATCTCCAGTCCTATTCACTAAAAAAAGTTATTGCAACCTCAGAGGTCTATGCTGCAGCCTGCGATTTTTAATGGATGTCCTCAGAGTGTTCAGGCAACTCTCATGGACAAAGCTTTTCTGTTTCTTTTTACTCACCAGAAATTATCTGAAATCATGTTTAATTAAGCCAGTAGTGTAATGACATCCACATTATCACCAGGGGAAAAAAAAACAAAAAACTTTAATGCATTTACCCTAAAATGTTGAGAGTATTTGAACATCAGCCACAAAGCAGGGGAAAGGCGGAAAGGTTTTGATTCTGTCCAATATGGCATTAAAGCAGTTCGAAGGCCAAAGGTTTCATTCTCTTACAAAAGAGAAGCAGCTAAATACTCTTACATACAGGGAAGTGCTGAAAGCTAAAGGTGTCCTGAGGAAGGGGCAGCTGAAAGGTATGTGAGGCAGAGTAATCAAAGAGGTGATCTGTTTGGTACCAGATATCTGAACATTATTTGTAAGTAAAAAAATCAAGTGAGTTAAAATCAAGTAAGTAAAAATCAAGTGAGTTAAATTAGCTCACAGAAGCACGTCCCAAGCGCACACAACCAAGCCTGCTGAGAACGGAGGGTGAAGCAAGATCTCTCTCCTTGAACAGCCATGAGATAAACCTCACTTCTTATTGTGAAACCAGGGCTTTACCCTACATTAGAGAAGCTTAGGTATAAATTCAATCAGAAAATTTAGCAAAGGTACCAAAGAAGCAGTTTTCAACTCAGCTGACAGTTGTGTGTTTAAATGCCTTCCCCCTACACCCCCTCCCAAGAAGTTGCATCTTTGACAGTCTAAGACACCAAGGAGAAATATAAGATTTTGTAGTCTATTAAGACAATAAATTCAGAATATAAGCAACTCCAGAGTTCAATATAGCAATCCAATTTTAGCCAGTCTTGTCCACATCCACTGATATCCCCATGAGCCATTTAACTTGCTGGTCTGGCAAGAAACTTGTGAGATTGTGAATTAATCTGATCAATGAAGAAGCTGACTGAAGCCAGACCTGATACAAGCAAAAGGAAGGAACAGCTTGGCTAAGGTCAAGGGGAGAAAGACCTTTAAAAACCTTTCTTGCAGTAGCGGGGGGGAGCCATGGTGCTACAGGGTTTTGCCTCATCTCCAGCAAACCACTTCCAAAATGGAATCTGTAAAGCACTATGAGAACTAGGGGTTCACAGACCATTAAGTTGACTGAACTCGGCAATTCTGCACTTTCCCTACTAAGTGTTAGAAGTCTGCTATTTAAGTGTTTTGACCATCTGCCACTATTATCACCAGGTGATACTAAAGCATGTAGCAGCTGAGAGCTGGCATAAAGGAAAACCTGCATTATTTAACTTGAGACTTGTGGCCTTTTTCCACTTTCTGCAATAGCAAAGTCATTTGAAACCAGGCAGTTTATCTATACAAGCCAAGCATCCTACAGCTGCTCCAACATCTTCTAAGCAATTTGGTTTGATTTGCAGCCTATTATTGAGAATTCTATGCAAGGAAAAATAGAGGTGCACTTTCAGTCCGAGAGATGAGACATCAACCACATTGTTACACATCCCCTTGCATATTTGATTTATTAATGAATATGACTAAGGTAAAACCTTAAGTTTAAAGTCCTGTTCTAATCAATTCTATGACAATAACATCTAGTTACTACTGCAACACTGGTAATTCTATTCATTCAATAAACAGGGTCACACAGAAGAAAGTATTCAAGGTTGCAACACAAACATTGCTACATTTGTAGATGCTTTGGAGCAGAGATCAAGCATTTCCCTTGCTGCCCTGATAGCATTTAACCTGAGAGTGAGGTTCTGACTGGTAAGCAACCAGACTGGGTTTCAACAGCAACTCTAAGACAAAGACTGGCTTTTGCCTTTTTAGTTTTTTTCTTTCAAGATTAGTTTCCTCCTTTTCCCTTCATGCACCACTGTAGTATGTGCAGGCACTTGCCACCCTGAAACCAGTGCCCAGGGTTCCACTTTCTTTCATGTTTTCCACTATGTAATAGTATTCTCTTTTGTCAGTGACCACATGTATTCATAGCACACAACAGGCTGCTGTTGTTTCAGGAGTCAACCCAACTGAGAACATAACAAGTGCCTAAAGACTGTTCCAGACATCCTGGTGAAGAGCCAAAGTCTGCAATTCTCTGCACAGAAAGGATGAGCAGCAAACCTGAGGTCTTGTTTGGAAATTTGGAATGCCCAGTAAGTAACCATCCACACTTACTGAGTCTCAAAATGGGGGTGGGAGGAGGAAAAATTATGAAAAATGGACATTTCCCAGAAGGAGGGGTGTAAACACCAGAGAGGAACAGAACCAAAGGTAACAAGTGAGGCAGTGATGTTGGAAGGACAGGAGTACCATGATCTAGGCAAGGAGATAGAAAATAAGGCAGCCAACTGCTTTGGTTCAGAAGTACCTCAAGGACAGGGACAGAGTCAAACTTCTATTAATTGATCTCAAATAGGGCGAGGAGGATATGTCCTGGGAAAGGAGATCTCTGCATCAAAGAGAACTACTATTCTAGCAGCTTACAGCCAAGATCTGCCTGTGCTCAAACTTACCTGCATGTAACATCACCTCCAAGGGAATATCCTGCTGGGTCACCAGCTTTTCCCCACTTAGAAACTCTGGTTCTGCTCAGTATGTAACTACTAAAATTAAGGTTTCAAGCTACCATCCTTGCCTTTAGTTTTAGGTTTGTTTTAAGGCTATAAGACAGCTAAACAAAGTGCTTAGTACATCACTTAAGTGCTCTCTTGGAAGGCAGCCTTTCTATTACCCTTCCTTTTATGAGGCCATAAATAGCATTCTTAGAATTAAACAAGCAATAACCCTCACAGTTTTGCAGCCACCCTTTTTCGAAATAAAATAATTGTACACCTTACCCTCACTGTTTTAAGCAAAAGTGAGAAAGATTTGCAGATAAACTGTTCCCAACAGTCACAGTCTCTCCCAAACATTTCCCCTTGAGTGAATAATAAATACTTGCAAATACACGACCAGGCACAACCACGTTAAGGAACCACCAAAACTCACTAATCAAGAACAGCAGCAGATCATTAATTTGCAGAATAAAAGTCTTTCTCAACAGGAGCTGAAGGCCTGAAAGTGGCCACTTGTTTTAAAACAATTTCTAGGTCTACAGGACACAAGGACACCCAAAATCAATCCAAAGAGACATGTACTCTTTTCAAAGCATGCAGCTGGAAGTAAAATATTAGTTATGTAAAATAAATTAACATGCTTTTTTAAAAGTTATTTCTAGAAAAGCTGTGCAGTTTAAGCAACACTAAAGTATCTTTCTTCCCTTTGCAATTTAAGCTTTTAAGTCTACAAAATACCTTGGAGCTCCCAGCTACTCCTCACAAGTGCTGGAGAACACATCTGCTTTAGAAGCTGTATTCTCTATGCTATGGCCAAGAGCCCTCCATTGTTTCACTTCACACACTTCAACAAGAAGTTTTACCACACTGAGAACACAAAGAACTAGAAGGTTTTCAGCCCATACCACAAGTCAAAAGCTACCAGCCCAAAATGAAAGCAGACAGCTTTTTTTAGTGTATTAGAACACCATAATTAATTTCATTCTGGCATTCAGTATTACATATGTTCTTTAGGAAGTCCACTAGCAGGAAGACACTTGGATACCAGCAAAAAAAAAAAAAAGCCTGTAGTCAGCCCATTTGCCAGTAAGGGTTCGGTTGCTTTGTTTTTTTAAACCTCATTGCCCTCAAGCACACCCCACTACCCCCCAAAAGACCATTTTAAGGATTTTTTTCCCTCCACAAAATTCATACTTTGTCCTTTGCCACTAGCAACTTTAAGAAACAAGAAAACCTCTCCCAGAGTTTTCTAGAAAATAATTTTAGAGGTACAGTAGCATTAGAGGAGATAGGAAAAGCGTCCTTGCAAACTGAAGACAAAGAGCATCATCACATTTCACTGGGCTAAATGCCTTCATGTTTCAGTCAGGCAAAGCAACCCACAGAAAACTCTTGCACTCAGCCCATTTTTTCCCCTGAAGCAGGTTGTTGTGCTGTCCGATTTCACACTGGGAGAACACCACATCCAACACTGAAATTACTGGAAAATTCCAGCAAAATCCCCTGCATTGACCACCAGAGCAGAAGGTGGGGGGGAAGACAGGGACACAAGAGACCACCATTTTCCCTTCCTCCCCTATTTACCCATTTTCCCTTCCTCCCCTATTTACCCATTTTCCCTTCCTCCCCTATTTACCCATTTTCCCTTCCTCCCCTATTTACCCATTTTCCCTTCCTCCCCTATTTACCCATTTTCCCTTCCTCCCCTATTTACCCATTTTCCCTTCCTCCCCTATTTACCCATTTTCCCTTCCTCCCCTATTTACCCATTTTCCCTTCCTCCCCTATTTACCCATTTTCCCTTCCTCCCCTATTTACCCATTTTCCCTTCCTCCCCTATTTACCCATTTTCCCTTCCTCCCCTATTTACCCATTTTCCCTTCCTCCCCTATTTACCCATTTTCCCTTCCTCCCCTATTTACCCATTTTCCCTTCCTCCCCTATTTACCCATTTTCCCTTCCTCCCCTATTTACCCATTTTCCCTTCCTCCCCTATTTACCCATTTTCCCTTCCTCCCCTATTTACCCATTTTCCCTTCCTCCCCTATTTACCCATTTTCCCTTCCTCCCCTATTTACCCATTTTCCCTTCCTCCCCTATTTACCCATTTTCCCTTCCTCCCCTATTTACCCATTTTCCCTTCCTCCCCTATTTACCCATTTTCCCTTCCTCCCCTATTTACCCATTTTCCCTTCCTCCCCTATTTACCCATTTTCCCTTCCTCCCCTATTTACCCATTTTCCCTTCCTCCCCTATTTACCCATTTTCCCTTCCTCCCCTATTTACCCATTTTCCCTTCCTCCCCTATTTACCCATTTTCCCTTCCTCCCCTATTTACCCATTTTCCCTTCCTCCCCTATTTACCCATTTTCCCTTCCTCCCCTATTTACCCATTTTCCCTTCCTCCCCTATTTACCCATTTTCCCTTCCTCCCCTATTTACCCATTTTCCCTTCCTCCCCTATTTACCCATTTTCCCTTCCTCCCCTATTTACCCATTTTCCCTTCCTCCCCTATTTACCCATTTTCCCTTCCTCCCCTATTTACCCATTTTCCCTTCCTCCCCTATTTACCCATTTTCCCTTCCTCCCCTATTTACCCATTTTCCCTTCCTCCCCTATTTACCCATTTTCCCTTCCTCCCCTATTTACCCATTTTCCCTTCCTCCCCTATTTACCCATTTTCCCTTCCTCCCCTATTTACCCATTTTCCCTTCCTCCCCTATTTACCCATTTTCCCTTCCTCCCCTATTTACCCATTTTCCCTTCCTCCCCTATTTACCCATTTTCCCTTCCTCCCCTATTTACCCATTTTCCCTTCCTCCCCTATTTACCCATTTTCCCTTCCTCCCCTATTTACCCATTTTCCCTTCCTCCCCTATTTACCCATTTTCCCTTCCTCCCCTATTTACCCATTTTCCCTTCCTCCCCTATTTACCCATTTTCCCTTCCTCCCCTATTTACCCATTTTCCCTTCCTCCCCTATTTACCCATTTTCCCTTCCTCCCCTATTTACCCATTTTCCCTTCCTCCCCTATTTACCCATTTTCCCTTCCTCCCCTATTTACCCATTTTCCCTTCCTCCCCTATTTACCCATTTTCCCTTCCTCCCCTATTTACCCATTTTCCCTTCCTCCCCTATTTACCCATTTTCCCTTCCTCCCCTATTTACACGGCTTGGCGCCATGACTGTTTCCCTGGGGAAGTCAAGCTTGGGAGATTCCACACTTGTTTTTCCTCGGTCTTGCTGCCCCTTGCTCCGTGCCCCACAAGCCCCCCGAGAACGGCAGCTCCCCCATCATCCCGATATTCTCACCGCCTTAGCGGTTTCCCACCTACACGGGCAGCCCAGTAACCGACAGCCGCATCCCGGGACGACTCCCCGGCCCCGGGTCCCTTCCTCCTCCAGGGCGGCGGATGGGATGGACCGAGAAACCCGGGGGTGCATCGCACGCCCTCCGTCATCCCGTTAGCGTCTCCCACTCCCCTGCAGAACGGATGGAAGGGAGCAGCAGCTCCGCTCCCACCACCCCCACCCCGAAGAATGGATGGAAGGGAGCAGCAGCCCCACTCCCACCCCACCACCCCCGCATCCAGGCTCACCTCATCATCGTGGTGCTGGCAGTAGCTGGCGCGGTCAGGGAAGACTGAGAGGATGTTGTAGGGCGAAGCTTGGTAGGGCGGGCTGAGGGCGAGCTGGGCGGTGGGACCGGAGGGTCCGGGGCCCCCGGGGGGCGCAGCGAAGCGCTCGATGAAGTGGTCCTTGGTGAGGCGCACGCGCTGGTGCGCCCGCACGCAGTTGTCGCACAGGTGCTCCTGGCAGTCGAGGCAGCGGGAGCTGGCGGCATTACCCTCGTCGCAGGAGCTGCAGCGGGGCTCACCCTGCCGGCTGTGCGGCCGCCGCAGTAGCAGAGGCGCCGAGCCGCCGCCGCCCGACGAGGAGGACGAGGAGGAGGATGCCGAGGAAGGCGCAGCCGAGGCTGAGGCGGGCGAGGAGCCGGCGGCGCGGTGCGGGGGTGGCGGCCGACCGTGGTGGCGGTTGTTGCCACCACCGCCACCTCCCCCCCCTCCTCCGGCACCGGAGGTGGGACCCGTCCCGGAGGGGCGGCCGTTCTTCTGCTCGTCTGTGGCGGCGGCGGCCACCACAACGACGTCGAGCAGGTTGCTGAGAAGGAAGTTGGAGGAGGGCAGCGCGTCCATGCCCGAGGGCTCCGAGATCACCACCTTCTGGTCGCAGATGGGGCAGCGCAGCTTGAGCGCGTCCCCCGCGCTCGGGTGCCGCTGCGCCTCCAGGCACTGGCGGCAGAAGGCGTGCAGGCAGGGCAGGACGTGGAGCCGCCGCGGCGGGACTCCGCACGAGGAGCCGCCGCCTCCTCCCCCAGAAGAGCCGGAGGTCTGAGAGGAGGAGGAGGAGGTGGAGGAGTTGGAGGAGAGGGGAGCCGGCGAACCGCACATCTCCTTGCACAGCGGGCAGATCTGGAAGTCGGACTCGGGGAAAGAAGCCATTTGCGATGGGACTGACTCCCCAGTTGAGGGGGTGTGCGTGTAAAACAAACTGACTCTCCGTGGGCTTTTAAAATAAAATTGACTTCCTGATGGAGACGTTAAAATAATTACTTTTAGATAGAGGGGTTAAAAAAAATTATCTCCTCTCCCTCGCAAAAAAAAAAAGTGGAGAAAAAGAAAAGGCAAGTGAGAAGGTAGTTCTGGAAGCAGCTTACGAGCAAGCTGGCATCGATCAGTCGTTTTGCCAAGTGGGATCGGTTGGCCGGTTTTGCAAATACGGCGTCATCGATCCGGCGGTCTGCAGGGAGACGGATCCTCGCCTCGTACCTCGCTGCTGTCGGGCTTGGTGCTCTGCAGGGGGGCGGTATTTTTTGGTATCAAGGTGTAG
Source organism: Dromococcyx pavoninus (assembly GCA_033558185.1). Taxonomy (NCBI): domain Eukaryota; kingdom Metazoa; phylum Chordata; class Aves; order Cuculiformes; family Neomorphidae; genus Dromococcyx; species Dromococcyx pavoninus. Next base: position 493,745 of record JAUMJL010000213.1, read on the forward strand.
CTGTCCTGTTCCTTCTCGGCAAATGGCTTCTCTCTTCCCCTCACATGTACTTAACCCACGATCCCCCGTTGCATTAGACAAATTGTATCGATTCCCAGTTCGGTCAATACCTCACACAGTCTTCTCATTTCCCCCCTCGGGTCAGCAGTTTGACAACGTGGTTTTGGTTACTCGTCTTCTTCCTAAACGGAAAGTGCATGGGCGCCAAATTGCCCGATCCCCACCGCATCCAGCGGGGACCGGACCCCTCTCCGCCGGGGCTCGGCTCCACTTCCCACGGCCGCAGAACGGGGTCGGGGCTGCAGTGCAAGTCCCTCTTGGCCGGGCGGGGAGAAGTTGGGGGGGGGGCTTAACTCAAATTTCGCTCTTTCTTCTTGGAGCGTTGCTTTTTTTCCTCTTTTCCTTTAAACCTGTGCTTGTCGGGGGGGAAGGGGAAATTTCGTTTCAGTTCCCCCCTCCACTTTTGCAATCCAGAGCAGCTCTAGGAGAGAGAGAGGCACTGAAACACAGTGGCCAAAGCAGACTTCTCCGGCTCCAGTCCTCCCCCACCGAGACGCCTGCTCCACCACCGCATGACTGGGAGTTGAGGGGGTGGGGATGGACGGCGGCTTTGGTGCCCACCCCACCGGCAGAGACTCACGCTGGCGGGACACGAGAGGAGATAGGAAGGGAAAGGAGAAGAACGGGGGCTCCGGGGACGCCTAAGAAGTGCAGTCCCCTCTCAGAGCCTTTCCTTGAAGCGTGGCTCCCGCAGCAGCCCCACCACACGCGGTGCCCGGGGGGTTCTCCCGGGGGGACCGATCAGAGCTAGAGGCTCGGTGCTCCTCGCATACGATGCTGCTGCTGCTACTGCTACTGTGGCCACAGCCGGGCAGAGGAGCAGCGGCAGGTCCCCGCCGGCCGCCCTGAATTATTCATGGGGGGTGTATTATATTCGCTCGCACAAATTGGAGCCGCTGTGCAATGCTATCCGAGAGCGCTTTACGCTCGTCCCCCTCCTCCTCCTCGCTCGCTCTGAGCCCCTGCAGCGCCTAAGGATCACATTTCCTTTGTCATCTCGCCTCTTCGCATGGTGTTTTATTGAGAAAACAAAAATAATATAAAAAAAACCCGAAGAGGGGGAGGGAGAGGAAAAAAAAAGAGAAAAAACCCAAAACCAAAAAGCCCGCCTCCCCCGCGATCTGCCGGTGAATTAGCAGGAATTACTCACTGATGCAGCAGCACTGTCCCGGGCAGCGTGAGATCCAGGGAGAGCCATCGCGCCTTCCCCCTGCCTGGCGGGGTGCGGAGGGGCAGGGACGGGAGATGAGGGAGGGAATGGGGCCGGGGGGGAAGGCTCAGGGCGCGGGGCAACGCATGGCCCGACTCGGCTGGCGGAGGCGCTGGCTCCGGCCCCGTTGCGGCCGCCGGCTCCGAGGCGGCGCGGCGTGCGGGAGCCCTTTTAAAGCCCCGACGGCGCGGGCTCCACTTCCGCCCGGCTGCGGGGGGCGGCCGGGGGGCGGGCAGGAAACATTCACCCTCCCGCCTGCCTCCGCCCGCACGGATCCAGCCCCACTACTACCCCCCAACACCGCGCTTTTGTAATATCGATGATTTCGGCACCAGGAACACCCCACGCCCCCTGCTTGGGTTTGAGGGCAATTACCTGCCCCCATCCGCCCGCATCCAGCCCCGCCGCTCCCCCCCCAACACCCCACCCCCCCGCGATTTTTAAAAATCGATGGTTTCGGTATCAGGAACACCACGCCACCACCCCCCGCGAATTTTTAATATCGATGGTTTCGGCACCAGGAACAGCCCCCACCCCCGCCTGGGTTTGACGGCGATTGCCTGCCCCCACTCGCCCCCAACCAGCCCCACCGCCCCCGACAACATCGCGATTTTTTAAAATCGATGGTTTCAGCACCGTGCACCCCAACCGACCGATCCCTCCCCACCTGGATTTGAGGCAATTGCTTGCCTCCATTATCCCCCATCCAGCTCCACTGCTCCCCCGCCCCCCCCTCCCCCCGCGATATTTTAATATCGATGGCTTCGGCACCCCACTATGGTTTGACAGCGACTGCCTGCTCCCATGCACCCGCTTGCAAACCCTCCCCCCTCCCTGATTTTTGAATATCGATAATTTTTAAGATCAAAACCAGGAATACACACACACACACACAATGCTTTGGTTTGTCGGCTATTGCCTGCCCTCATCCGCCCGCTTCCAGCTCCACACTGCGAATTTTTAATATCGATGGTTTCGGCACCAGGAACACTTCCACCCCACCATCCGCTTTGGTTTGAGGGCATTTGCCTGCCCCCATCCGCCCTCTTCCTTGGGACTGAGGGCATATGGCTGCCCCCATCCGCCCTCTTCCAACCCCTCACCTCCACCCCCACACACACGATTTTTTAATATCGATATTTTTTAATATCGATATTTTTTAATATCGGCACCAGGAACACCCATCCCCCCACCCCCAGATGCTTTGGTTTGACGGCGATTGCCTGCCCCTATCCGCCCTCTTCCAGCCTCTCACCGCTCTTCCCCTCCCCCTACGGTTTTTTAATATCGATAATTTTTTAGTATCTACACCCAGGAACACCCAAGCCCCACCCCCAGGTGCTTTGGTTTGACGGCGATTTCCAGCCCCCATCCTCCCCCATCCAGCCCCACCGCTCCCCCCAGCACCTCGATTTTTTAATATCGATGCTTTCGGCATGAGCATCCCCCCATCCCTCCCCACTCCACCCTGCTTTGGTTTGACGGCGATTTCCAACCTCTTCTTTTCGGTTTTAGACGCGAGCCAGGGGCTTCGGCGCCGTTCTTTGAAAGCAGCGTTATTAATGCAGCTTTAAACATTAATTTGCTCGATTAATTGTTTTGTAACGCCCAGTCCCGGTTCCTCGCTGCGCCGTTGCGGTCGCTGCAGGCTCTGCCGTGCCCGGGAGGGCAAGCCCGAGGTTTGCTTCTAAAGCCAGGGGGGCAGACGTTTCCTCTCCTTTAAACTGACGCGATGAAGTTAGCAAAAAAATTAGTGGTGAAGCCGGTTTTTTTCTGCACTGCTGTGAGACCGAACTTCAATAGCAACGCAGCAATGATTCTCTGTTAACAAAGTGCCTCAAAGTCAGGGGATACTGCAAGGAAAGTTTTGGAGCAGCGAGGCTGAGTGGCCACGCTCTTGTTTCAGTGGGGCTTACACTAGCCAGGGAGGACATATGGCATTTTACCCTGGAAAAGGAAACTGGGAAGGCTGACGAGTTTTAAAATGTGAAACTGGCTCAGCAAAAAAAAAAAAAAATAGGAAAAGTAATAAAAAGAGGAAAAGGTACAGAGAGGGTTGTGAATGGAAGCATTTGTAAAAGAGTAAAATAAACTCAAAACAGATTAGTAATGATAATAGTTTAAAAAAAATCCTAGAAGAGGAAAAGAGGCTGTTCAACTACATTGAATGATGTTCCTCCTCTGCTCAGGCCTTAGACGTGTAAATAACTAACACTGTTTGGGCCTTAGACACGCAAACAACATTAACTTAAATTGTCTACTTAACAATAAAAATGTCTTTTGTCTTCTGCTGACAGGCACTGTGCAGCGGGATGAGCCATGTCGGTGAACATCTCTCACCAAAAGCCCTACAGAGAACTGAAAAACTCATGAGTGCTATTGTCCTTTTATGAGACCAAGCAATGGGAATTGCTGGTGAAGTCCATGGGGCAACTAACACATATGAAGTTGTAAACAAGAATGAATATTTATTATGCCCCTCAGTGGTATATTCAGCTGGGACCCTGCTTTTTGTATCATTAAAGGATTTGGCTTGGTGGCTGTGTTCCTTATGTTACATATCCGTATGTTCACATATGAGCACACAGGTGAAACCTACCCTGGCTTTGACTAGCAGAGGTTAAAAAATCATCGAGATTTGCCTCAGCTCTGTTTATTTGTGTTGCGGTTGCTGCAGAGGATTATGATGCTGTGGAGCTTGTCCTTTTCCAGATGAAGCCAGTTAATTGTGAAGAACGGTAACTGCTCAAACAACAAATAAGTGGTTGATCTGTTCAGGTTTCGCAGATAACGTTTTCCGCCAGCTCCCTCAGTAGAAACTGTCATCTTTTGCATTCAGAAACATTTTAATTGGACAGAAATTCTCAGGTGCATGTCTCCGGGCGTATCTGACACCGTGCCTTTCTCGGTGACAGCTGGAAGCAACCGGCTGAAGAGGGGAATTCTGCACATCCATGCTTCCGATGGCTCTAACGGATTCATGAGGCTACCTGTACATTGCAGAAGGTCCTTTTCACTGACAGGATCCACTGTGTTTGTGCCAAAGCTCCCAAACCTCATTTACAGCTTACACCCTCCCTAAGCTTGTAAAAGCCTATAAGCAATTCACTGTCCCTGAACAGTGGGTCCTTATTCCCCAGCTGCCATCCTCGTGTCTGGGCACCTCTGTCATTCTAAATCAAAGTCCTTCTTTCCTTCTCCCTCCACCATTGCCGACGGAATGCAACATTTTGGGGCTTCCTCTGGTTGTGGATGGCTCTTTTCTTTATGAAAAATTCTGAAATAAAACTATAGGGAATACGCTGATATTACACTCTGAAACATTAACTGCTGAAGCACTTGTGTCCTCAACTAGGCAGCAGATAGCACTGTGCATTTTTCTGCTTACTGCATTGACTCAAGAGTTTCTGATCCAATTAACTTGTTCTGCTGTTAAAAAAAACCCTTAGCTTTCCTCAGATAGAGAAAGGCCTTGATATATTTCATTTGTTTTCTAAGCCAACAAACGTGTGTGAATAACAGTGCGAGGGAGGGCGATAAGTGAGGTACAAGAGGTTTCTTATTCCTTGGTAAAGAGCAGGATGAGAACTTATTTTTATATTTTTCCCTGGGAAGCTAGTGCTTGGCATTTACCCTTTTTGTTTCTTAAAAACAAAAGAACAATAGCTATCCTGGTTAGCGAGGCTATTGTCCCTCTGTGCCAAATAAATGAAATCTCACTGCTTACGTGTCTGAGGCATTTCTCTGCATTCTGCTCATTCTCCTTTGTGTCCCTCTGCTGAGGTTTCTCGCATTAATTCCCTTCTCTCCAGATTTTTCACATCCACTTATCTCATCTTTCTGTTGTCCTCCAGTCATATGCTGTTGCTGGTCTGAATTTGAAACAGTGTAATTTGTGCTAAAGGCATCGTTTAAACTGTGTTGAAATCATAATTGTGTCAAGATCACACCAGAATTGTGTTAAAATATTAACTGATAAAATATTCTTCTAACAATGCTAAAATCTGTGCATGACTGGCTGGATCTTCAGAGATACCTAACGAGCATCAGAATAGCTCTGAAGATATGGGCCAGCTCCCACCTAGTTGGAAAATCTCTGGCAGCATTTGTCTGTCCTTGACTAACTGCCCAGCCACTGCAGCTAAACTATGCATTAAAAATACCTGTTTTTTTTCCTTCTCTCTTTGTATTTCAGTGGAAAATAGGACATTGGGGCAGAAGACTGCATCTGAGTCATTCTCTAGGATCTACTTCCAATGTTGGGATATGCTTTCCACTGTCCATACTTGAAAGCTTCCTTTGCTTGAAGGAAAGCATCTGCTTTCCACCAGCAGCACTACAGGACAAACAGAATGGTGTTCCTGCCAAAAGCAATACAGCTGGAAAAGTCAGGGTCTTGAGGTTAAAAGCTTTGTTAAATAGAACCAGGTACAGTAATTGTGGGTTTGGGGATATTTTACTGTAATTTTAGAGGCAAAAATTCACATAAGGAGCTCTCCCTTATACCACCTGCGTGAAATGGTCCGGCAGCCAGATACCGTTTGCCCTGCTGTGTTGAGCGCTAGGGCAGTGTGCAAGCTCAGGGCTCAGCAGGGCTTGTCAACAGAAGTAGCTGAGTAGCTGGTGCAAGACCTTGAATGTGCACAGGTAATAATAAACATACAGGACTGGACTTCTGTTGTCATTGTTGCTGGTTTGCATCTAAGGACCCGCAATGCTGTGCCTTCCCCTGCAATGCTGTGCCAAAAAGGTCCATGGACGTAAAAAGCCAAGCCAGTGCTTCATTGGTCCAAGTTCTACGTGGTATTCTCTAGGGATTATAAATACCTAAAACTCTCTCCCTATCCTTGTGCACCTGAGAATCCCTTTCCTTCTTTATTTGTTAACAAAGAGGCAAGAGACAGAGCATTGCATCCTGCTTGGATCTTTGCCGCCCATGCTCGAGAATTTGACTAGTAAATCAATGTATGAAGGGAGTACTTCCAACAGGTCTATCCATAGGGAAGATTTCAGTAAGACCTTGATGCTGGTATAGTCTTCAGGGATTTCACATTTGTCAAATATTCTGAGATAAATGAAAGAGGAAGGTTTTGCTGTTGTTTTTTAGCTCGCTGGTAGAAACTTATTCATTGCACTCAGAGGAATATTTTTTTTACAGCTTTCACCACAACTCCACTCCATGGACAACTGTGCCATTTAAGTCTAGCCACTTTAGTGGTGATTTGTGCTTCTATTTTTTCCTTCCTCATTTCTCCTCTTGTGAGCACAAACTTCTAAATTTGCCTCAGATTCCAAATTTGCCATGCCTGCTCTTGCGTACTGCCTCTTGCTCAACTGTATATCTGTCATTAGATCCACTAGTAAGTACAGTAGTAAGTTCAACTTCCCACATATGTTGCTGAGCTTCCTGTATGGTATGCTGCATCTTGAGGAGGGTGGAGGGTTGGAGAGCAAAGAAGCAGTAAGTGTTGTCCCCATCCTATAAATCATTGGGAATTGGCTTGCTCAGTGTGTTAATTCAAGCTCTTGGCACTCCCTCCTTCACCCATCTATCTCCCCTACAGCAGGGCCACCTTGACCTTAAAGATGTGCTTGTTAAGGATGTGATGGGATCCAGAGGGAAACAGTTAGCCTCCCCTATACACATGTGCAAGTCAAATCTATAGATCTCATTAGTGTGCATCTTTGCATCTCTACAGCCTTCAAGAGGTGGCTTTGGGAAGCAGGGATCTTGCACTCAAACAGCTGACATTACTATTACTTTTAACCCCAAAGACACACCAGGTTTAGACATTGATCCTTTACTCTCCATTCCCAGAGAGAAGCAAACCCCTACAGTCTTGCTTTACAACACTGAGCTCTGCAGGCAAAGGATGCAGAGGTGTCATTTTTGGATGTGCTAAGGAAATATTTTTTACGTTTTATTGACAGAGTGTCCCAGAGCACCTTTATACTTAAGCCTCTTTACAGCTCTCTTACTCCTTGGTATGCAACTGAGAGGGAAGTAAATGACTTTTTTTTTTCCCTTTATGCACTCTGATTCATTCCTTCTTCCTTTAAGAAATTCTAGCTGAAAATCATCCGATTCTAACCACATAGTAGGATTTAGCATCATAAGGGCTATTAGCACCTATACCTCCCAGTGACTGCATCTCTAAAACCAGTTTCCTCTTCCAGACTTCTCAAATCTCTCTCTAGTCACCATCTGTTCAATCACATCTCTCATTAGACTAAGTACCTGTGTTGGCTTTAATCTCTGATGATGACAGCACAACTATTGCCTCCCAAGATGGGATGGGCTCAAGGCCAGAATATGCAAATATCTATTCTTCTTAACCTGATTCTGCTCTAACACTGTCCCAGCTTTCAAACATGATGCCTACCATTAAGAATGGTCTAAATCTAGACTTTACTCCACAAGAAGTGACTTTGCTGACTGGATGTTGGACTTAAAAAACCCAAATGTTCAAGGTGATGCTGGAGGAGTATAAAAGACTCTCAAACTCATCTTCAATGAAATGTTCCATCAGGTCACTTTTCCCTTCAGGAAAAGCTTGGCAGAATAGATAGCCATGTCTTGTGAACATGCTCTGCAGGTCAAGAAATGCAAGCTCTGAGCACCTGGAAGTAGAAAACAGGTGTCAACATTATAGGCTAATAATTGCAAATGTTTTGTTGTTAGCCCCCTGTTTCCTGACACTGCTGCTTCTCCAGTATCTCACTTAGCATTTGTCCTTTCCGCACAGTTAACTCGGCTGTAACTCAAAAAGTCCACCCTACTTTCATTCTTGTTCACATTCACAAGCTCAGCTGGGGGAGTGCTTTTAACTACTAGGGGTGGTATATGCTAATGCTTAAGGGAGAATAACTTGTCAGCTGCTAATGCTTCCCCACAGCTGTGTAAACTCTGGGCACAGGCAGCTGTTCTACTCCAAATCTGGCTGCAGGAGCTGGGAAGCCTGGCACCCTCAGCTATTCATTACCAGCCCCCAGTTCAGCCCCTAAACTGGGATGTACGAGCGTCCCCGAACACGCTGAGCACCGCGATGGCTGACCTTGTGCTGGGAAGGGTAAGGCATGTGTAGCTTTTCCAGAGGGACGCTAGTATCTTCCATCTCTTTTCCTGTTTGCAAAGAGGCATCATCTACATCTCAAAGGTGTCTACATCCAAGTGCTTCCACTTCCTTGTCATTCCTTGCAGGACATGCAGGGACTGCTTCTCCTTCAGGGCCATGCAATGTAATTCCCTGGGCATTGGCAAACCATGACGCTGAGAAAGCTGCACACGCATCCTCAGATGATTTTGTTTCACGTGTGAATGTCTGTAGCAGTAATCCTGAAAGGTGCTGCCCTCTCCTGCAGCTGCTCTTGCTGAGACAGGTCAGTTCCAGAGGCATAAATTGGATGCTGAGTGAGAAAAGTGGAGATATTTCTGCATTGTCCTTAGGAGGAAACAGTCTTTGACCTAATCTGGACCTGAAATATTTAGGTGTTTATATGCTAAAACCAGCACTGGTCAGGGATGGTACATGCAAAAGGAATACGCTCTTTTATGAGAGCAAATGAACAAGCCAGCAGCCATGCAGGGTGATAATCAAAGGTTCTGGCTCATTTTAGTATATATTATGGTTGTAATTAATTTCTTGTAGGGAAACCTGCAAGGTGGACTCAGGGGAAGCAGCTTTTGCTACCTTGTATTGTGCAGTTTCTCTGGACTTAGGTTTTAGGATGAGGCGGCTGCCTGCTTGCAAGAGATCGGAGTCTCTGATCCCAGCTTCTCTGCAAAGTCTCTGGGAACACGAAGTAGCCTGTGAAGAGGCTTTTCCCCTTCTCGCTACTCCACAAGGGAGCCAAGGAGGGAGAAGATCTTGCCTGGGCAACTTTACCTGGAAGTGGAAGCAGGCAGTTGCCTCCTCTACTACATGGGACTTTGATGACATCCTTATGGTCCTTTGTAAAAGTGAACTTAAAAAAGCAGCCAATCACTCGTGTCACAGCCCAGAGCCCCACTGGGAAAACAGGCGGCCAAAACTCTTTGGGTGAGAGCCTCCTCCCATAAAACGTGCCCCAAGGAGCCACGTGTTTCTGGGAGGCTATTAAATGTCCCTTTGCAGCATGCTTCCTCTCTGAGTGCAAAGGGTCCTGCGCCTGCTGGTATAAATCCTTCCCAGTATACCTCTGCCACAGGAGCTATAATTAGACTGGGGGATAAGACAAAGGGAAACTTTCTTAAAATGGAGGGTACCACGGGTACTCTTTGCAGGAGTGGGAACTTTAAAGGGAAGGCAGGGATTTAGGGAAATTTTAGAGCTGTTGATTCAGTTGATGCTGTGGGTCTTAGAGAGGGGAATGCTGTCACCCTGAGATCTTTTCCCTTTTTCGCTTTACTAAAGCTGGGTGTTGTTTCTCATTTCAAATACGTACATTTATGATGACGGATGGCTGCTGGGAAAAGAAGTTTGTATATCTTCTGCTCTCCAAAGAGCAGTGGAGTTGCACTGAGCCTGAGAGCCCCTTTTGTGAACCACTGCCTGGCAGTACAGATGCTCATTTGTTTAAAGAAAAGCAGCCAAGGGGCTTGTGTGGTCCCCGCAGTGCAGACCCTACCCTTCCTCAGTGTTTTGCAGTTACTGGCCTTTGGATGCTACTGTAAGCCAGAGAAGTAAAAATAAGGAAGGAGGGATTGAGCCTCAGGAAGCCAAATCAAATGGCAGTAGCAGCATCTCAGGAAGCTCGCCCAAGGTGGTGGGGTGCAGGGCAGGTGAAGAAGATCAGAAGTGTAGGAAATCAGGGAAACAGATGTAGCCGTGCCAGGCTTCAGGGAGGGAGCTCCCAAGATGTGGGGCCTGCATTCCCATGCTTTCCCATCTGGCAATAAAGGAAATTATGTAAAGTGGAGGGGCCAGAGGCCCCCTATCTTTTTTTTTTCTTCCAATTCTTTTCTCCCCTCATTTCCCATGATGCAATTAAACAGCCATTGCTGACATCATCATGTATGCACGCTGAATGCAGCCATTGTGTCTTGGCTGCAGTGCTATACTATATATAGATTAGTTGCCAATCTCTGCTATGTATCAGCAGGGAAGACACCCAAGAAATTAAGTGAGCAGTTGCACTGTAGGAGTCCTGGCTTTTGTTTCATGGCCTCAAGACATGATGGACTATGCAGTAGAACTAGAAATAATCAAATATAAGCAATTTGGAGGCTAATCCAGGAAACTTTTGGAGGATTGATTTACAGCAGTAGTAGGAAAGCACCCTTCTGGGTTCTGATGTATAAAGTAGAAAGATAATTTGACCACTCGTTGTTAGCTTCTTTTATGTAAAAACCAAATAGTTAATTAGTCATCTCCTCTCTCCAGAGTCTGTGCTGGGTAGCATTAAATAGCTGTAGATCCTGCTTTCTTGGTATTAGGTAGATAGAAGAAAACCATCCATCTAGGAATTTTGGCTTTGCCCTTTTGGTCACTTGAGTCGGTGACCTCCCTTCTGTGGGTGGTAAATGCACCTCTGCAGCCTGCCGTGCAGACCAGGCAGGGCAGTTAGTGCCTGTCTTGCCGCTGCTGGTGGCATGAGGTGGTGAGTGTTCAGGGAAGACCACTGCTACGTCTGCGGCCACCACATACCAAGGAATCTCTTCCACACTCAGCCTGTTCAAGTGATCTTGCCAGCGCTGGGTTAGGAAATTGGTCTTGTGCATTTCCAATAGCAGGATTTCTTTTGCAGTGAGATAGCTCCATTAGCCACTTTTCCCTCCCTCTCACCCAGCCCTTCTGCAGGAGGTGACAGGATGTGGCTGAGCCAATCTAACACCTCAACACTTCAGAAAGGGGCAAGTCCTTCTCCTTCTCTCTAGCTCCTGATCTTTGCTGCTCGTCTCTGGACACTCCAGGCAACTGACAGCAGGGGCAGACAAGTGCTCAAGCAGAGGAGGTGGGAAGTTTGGGGTCCTTGAAGGTAAGTAAATCCTCCTTGTTTAGCAGTGAGCTATTAGATTGACTTCGACAACAGACAGTTTGAGGGTGTAAATTGACCCTGAAAGGAAAGCTTTGATGTTAAGATTTTTTTCTTTCTTGTTGACTTCACTCCAGGCCAAATTCCAACTGAACTGTGGCCACCAGCAGCTTTCTCAATCATTTCATGAAGTCCCATACCAAGGTGATGAGACTGAGTGTCGCTGCAGCCCCAGGCACTTGCCTTCCTGCCCTTATGCTGCCCTTGGGCCAGTCACAGTGTCTCTGTTCCTAAGAGGTCTTCAGGTCTTCTGTCAGTAAACATACTTGTTGCTTTGGCTTCTGCCAGGCATTTAAGAATAAGCCAAGTAAAAGTGTTTATTTCTTGTAGTCCTGAGAAGAGTGGTCATTACGTAGGTAGCAGGCAGAGAAAATTCTATCAGGGAAGTTTTCAAAATCTCCAGGGGTAGAGGTTTCCCAGCTTCTCTGTGCCCCTGCTCCCATACCTGACCCACCTCTCACAACAAAGAAGGCTTTTCCTTATAATCCAGGTAGGATTTCGCTTCCAGTAAATTGTGATTGCTGCCTCTTGTCCTTCTAGTCTTCTCAGGCTAAATCACAGAATGGCCTGTGTTGGAAGGGACCCACAAGGATCATCCAGTCTAACTCCTGTGCCTGCATAGGATAACCCCAACATTCACACTGTGTGTCTAAACACATTGTCCAAATGCTTCTTGAATATTGTCAGGCTTGTTGCTGTGACTGCTTCCCTGGGGAGCTGTTCCAGTGCTCCACCACCCTCTGGGTGAAGAACTTTTTCCCAGTTCCTTCATCTTTCCTTCACATATTATGCTCCAGTCCTCTAATCATCTTAGTGACCCTCTGATGCACTTGCTTCCAATATTCTTATCTTTCTTGTACTGGGAACCCCAAACTGGACACAATACCCTGGGTGCATTCCCACTAGTGCTGAATACAGGGGGATCATTTCCCTTGACCTGCTGGTTATGCAATTGTTGATCCAATGCATTCTGGGGTCAACCTTCATCACTGTGGGAACTCTTATTCAACCTGTTGCTCCCTTTATGGCAGAGCTGCTGTCAGGGTAATTTGTCCCCACTGTTGCAGGGAGTTATTCCCGATGAGGTGTAAGACTTTGCATTTTTCTTTGTTGAACTTCACTAGGTCTCTGTTACCCCATTTCTCTAGCTTGCCCACATCCCTCCTAACAGTAGCCCTGCTCTCCAGAGTAATGACCTCCTCATTCTTTGACATGTTCTGTGAGCTTGCTGAGTATTTCCTGTTATCTCCTGTTGTGCAGGTCATGGGTGATATTGGCGTAAACCCCAGTGGCCCCAGTATTGACCCTAAAACTCACTACTTAGAATTGGCTGTCTGAGTGACTATGAATCCACGACCACTCCCTCTGGAACCTAAGCATCCAGACAGTTTTTCACCCACCTTCTAAGTCCATCCATGCAGCCCAAACCATCTCAGTTTGGCTACAAGGATGTTCTGGGAAACTGTGGTGAAAGCTTTGCTAAAGCCAAGGGAAGCAACATCCACTACGCTATTTGCCACTGCAGAGTGGGTATCTTATTCCATCACAAGGGCAGGCAGGCTACTCAGACACACTTTTCCCTTGGAGAACTTAATGCTGGCTATTCCCAGTCACTCTCCTGTCCTTCATGATGTGGACAAAGAATCCCTCAGGACTTCCTTTATAATTTTCTAAGGCACTGGGTTGAGTCTGACGATCTGGTCCTTCCCTATATTTTTCTTTCTGCTTTTTCTTTTTTTGAAGACAAGTGGTTTTTTTCCAGTCATCAGGGGCTGATTGCTATGACCTTTCAGAGACAAGAGAGAATGGCCTTGCAGTGATGTTGGCCATCAGCACTAACACCCCCAGGTGCACCCAATCCAGTCCCATAGATTTGTGTGTGTGCAGCTTATCTCTCTTCTCTTTAGCTTTACCCTCTTGTAGTGTCTGGAGTGCCTCTCTCCTCCAGTTTGTGGAACTGGGCTGACATCTTGCTAGTGAAATTAAGGCAAAGAAGGCACTGAATGAGGCTTTTCCAAGTCCATTTTTTAGGTGTCAACTATGTAGGAAGATGTGTGCTGGGGCACATCACAGCTTGGTGGGTTGGTGTGTGCCTCATATCTCATATACAAGCCAGGAAATTAGATGTCATTTAGAATCATAGAATCATAGAACCATAGAATCATAGAATGGTTTGGGTTGGAAGGGACCTTAAAGCCCATGCAGTTCCAATTTAAGTACAGATCAGCCCATTACAGTTCTTGTCGGACCAGATGATTACAGTTCTTGTCTGACCAGACTTTCTCCCAGGTGGCAGTTAAAACTGTTGCTGCAAAGTATAGTCATCTCAGTTTATATGGACCGTGGGCACTCAAAGTGCCAGAAAGCATGGCACCATGTGTCCCCTTGGTACCTGTGTGGACCTGATGGTGGGGGACAACAGAGTGGGCTCCAGCATAACTCCAAAATATTCAGCATGTTTCTAACTCTGGATTTGGGATAGATTAATGCCCTCCACTACTAGTGCTGTACATGCTGGCATATTGAATTTTCCATAATGGCCAGATGTGCTTTGCACGTATCCAAGCAGAGAGCCAAAACAATATCATGTTTTATGTCCCACCAACCAAATCCGAACAAGACAGTACATGGGCTAATGCTAACAGCAGACCCCAAGTTAGGCATTCACTGACAGACCAAACAGAGACCTGGTTGAAGCTGAGTGATGTACAAAGCAGCCTTCAAGTAAGATAAAAGGAGGAAGTGAAAATCAATGTGCACTGTGACCGCTGCTACTGTAGAAGACACCACTGATGGCATCACAGTGAGATTGTGCAGCCTGGAAAAAAATCAGCCCAGCAAAGCCCCAAATACTGCTTACGGGGGACACCATAGCACAGTGACAATTAATGACTATAATTTAATTGCAACACTTTTGCAGTTTGACCAATGACCAATCTATTGTGTTACAGACTATTTTTCAAACCATTGAAAAAAATCACTGTATTGGGTTTACAGAGCTTCATCGGGTGGAAGAAGGATATATATTACTCTACACCATGGCTGCAATTAGTAGCCTGATGTGTTTCAGTTTCTACTTGTACTTGTTAGATCTTTTAATTACAGAGTGAATGAGAGGCACAGATGTGGATATGAGAATCTGTTACAGTTTAAGCCCTTCTGATATGGCTCCCTTCACTAGTAAAAACAAAGGCAGCATCAGAGCAGATGGAAAATACCATGGTGTTTCTGGAGGTATGAGGGAATGCTTTATACTTTCTGGATGAAAACAGTATTTCTACTTGGTGATAGCTATCCTGGAACTGATTGTCTTTCATTCAATGTCTTTTTAAATCCCAGACATCGAAAACCTATATTTTTTTAAATTATTTTTTACCTTTCTTGCTGTCACTTGACACAGCACCCTAAAAGCTTCCATATAGTTGGGTAATTATATTTTATTTTTAAGATGGGAATGTTTTAAACAGCCTAGAAACCACCTACCAAATATACTTTGAACATTGGCCAAAAGCATGGATGGGGATGGTTGATTACATGACTGTCAAAACAAAACTCCCAAAGCACTGAGCACCCCTAGGAAACTGGGCAACCCAGGAAAGTTAAAACACCCAATCCCAACAGCAGGAGCTGAGAGTTGAGAGCATCTGCTCTACCTCAACTGCCCTTGAGCACCTTGCCATGTTGGCCCTGGCAGGTAGCCACTCTGAACTGAATATGTATATTTACCTTTTCAGATGAAGTTTTGTTAAAATTTCATTCTCTGCTTGTGCATATCCAAAAGTTAGGAGAAGAACTGGTAAAAACTGTAGTTCCTCAGCAGTGAAAGAGAAAAGCACTGCCCTTTCACAAAGCTTGAAGTGCTGATTCTCTCCCGACATGCCAGGGTGTCTCCAAAAACCTGTAAATAGCTATCTGATCATGGCAACAGAGATCTGCAAAGCTATGAAGCCATCTCTGCTTTTCAAGTTTCTGATGCAAGCACCTTGCGTAATACCTCAGGCTTCCAGGTACAGGAACAGTAGCCAGCCCATAAGGCTGAATGCTTATCTTATCCACCTCGAGGCCAAAATAACCTGACCTTTAGATGATCTTTGGAAGATGATGAATAATATATTGCATCTCCCAGAAGGCTGATTTCTGCCCATACAGTAACTGACAGTTTTCCTGACATAAACCAACTGCGTCTGCTTGTATTGTTTCAGAAAAAGGTTCTAGAGTTATTGAAGGGAAAAACCTGTAGGGTGGAGGAAGGACTGTTTCCAGAAGAAGTCAAAACCTATTGCAGATGTCAAATGGAAGTGAGCCCTGGGACAGTCCTGCTCTTGTGCAGTGCCTGCAATGTTGGGAGTCTCCTGAGCACAATAAAATCTGTCGAAGAAAGAGCAGCAAGGCTGGAGAGAGAGACAGCAGGAACTGAGGCCTAAGAGAGTACTTCTGAGGAGTTAATTAGTGTTGTGTTGGTGTTTGTGGGTGAGCAGACCTGTAAGCAAGGGCATGTTTGTAAGATCTTTAGAAATTCCAAAAGAGGCTCTCTTTGTTGGCAAACAGCAGCACTGAGCCAGCACTAACACACATACTGACTGCTATGAGAGATAATTTAGATGTCACTCGTTATGCAAAAGGCAACACAGTTCAAGTATTTTGATTCAAATAAATCTCCAGGACTGCTTCAGTCTTATTGCCTACCATCTCCAGCCTTTTCCTGCTGGGCTGAGGCTATCCCAGGGTTCTCTGAGACCAGCTGTATCTGGGCAAAATTGTGTCTGTGAGAGGGGACTCCCCACAGGCTGTGGACCAGCACACTCCCATGCAAGGAAAGGCTTGTCTCTCTCTGTACTCTGGGTTGCTATTAAAATCGTCCAGAAAGAGCAGGATCCTGTCATGAGTCACCAAAATGACTTTTAAGCCCAGAGGGAATTTTTAAAGTGATTTAATGCTTAGAAGTTTACACCTGTTTGGGAGTGGGTAAAGCTCCTAAGCAACTCTTTGGTGCTACTGAAAAATGCTGTGCCGTACCAATTAGCCACAGATGAATTTGCAAGGTAAGAATGGTGCTGCTTGAGTTTTTCCTGCTTTTCTGAACTAGAGCATTTCCTGGGAGCAAGCCCTGCAAGACACCTGATCTCTCACCCTCATAGCACAGTAGGGAGATTGTGGTGGCAGGAACGGTCCACACTTCCTTTTGGTGTGGCTTTTGGGCAGTGCAGCTCTCTGATGCTCTGTCCTGCTTCCCCTTGCCATCGTTCTTGGTGCTCACTAGTTCTCCAGGGGGCTGTCCGCCTCTTTGCTCTAGCTTGGTGCAAGATTGGGGGCACCTTAAATGTTTTTAGTAGGAGGGTGGTCACTTCTAAATGAAAATATACCTCTTGAATGAAAGTATATATTAGATACGGCAAATGCTTTAGCTAAAGGACCTTTTGGGGAACAGCTAAGTAGCAGGGAACAACATTTTCTTCCACCATAACTTCACTGGAGCCAATGCAACATCTTGTACTAAAAAAGCCTGTGTGCAGGGGATTGCATCCATCAGTAAGTGGGAACTACCTGGAAATAAGAGAAGAGACTTCTTTTAAAGCATAATGAAAAGAGTGCTTCTCCATAACTAATTACAAGTTCCTTATGCCTATGCTGACAGCCCTTGTGTTCCTTAGGTGCTTTGCTCAATTACAATCTTAAGCATGTGCATGATTTTAAGCACCTGTAGAGCTTGGCTGGCTTCATTGGATGCTATTTGTCTCTAATGTGATGCTGGGGTTATGCTGCAGATATGTGCTACAATTTGACCGGTAAAACTACCTTTTTTTGACTCAAGCATGTTTACTGTCTTATTTCTCTTGGGGTTTTATCTTCTGAGGCAGTTCTCTGAACTGAGCATTGCTCCAAGGTCTTCTCCATGCCTTTGGAAGATAACATCCATCTTGTTGTGACTTGCTGCTTAAACTGTGTGAGAATAAAGAGCAATTTGACTTGCCAGGCTGCCTTAGACCTGCTGCAATTGTTTAGCATCTTGAGTGACAAAATGGGAGCTGTGGTTTCCAGGATCTGTGCTGCTCTGCAGAAGGAAGGCAGGGACAAAGGAGACAGAAATTCAGTTTCTCATCACTGAGCTCAGTGGACAGGAGAATGACTCCAGAAATGTCTCTCAGCATACCCAACCTTTGCAGGAGAAGATTGCTGAATGTGACTCCCTCTGTTCCTCAGACCGGTGGGTCTGCGCTTGCATCCTCTGAGCTTTGGGTGGGCTCCCATTGCTCCCCTGCAGGCTGTGTCCACCTAGCTGAGCCTGGACTGGGGCAAAGCCTGCTCCTGGGAAGGGGTGAGGTGATCATGAAACCTTTCTCTTCAGCCAGCATCTTCTAACACAAGGAAAGATGACAAATTGTTTGTTAAATTATTTAAGATATTACTGACTGGTTATGAATTATTAAAGTGTTTATTACTTACCACTTGCATGGCAACTCAGCGCAGAAAATCACAAGCCTTCAGGAAACCTGAGGACAGCCGTGGCTTGTCAGACATGCTGAGGACTTTGGGGGTGAGCCGAGGTGGTGGGCACAGCAGCATCTGGCGTGAGAAAAAGCACGGCTGGAGCTTGAAGCGTGTTGCAACCTACGCTGCTGCAGATGGCTTTGCCACTGGTGCTGCTATCTCACAACCTCCTGCCACTTCCCCTGGAGCTGCTTTTATTTAATATTTACATGATGGCAGTGGCAGGAGCCAGGACCCCTTTTTACCATGAACTATATGAACATACCACAGAGACAATCCTTGTCCCAATGTTTTGCTGCTTCTTACTGCATTTTCTTATTAATGAAATTATATTTAGGTAGGAGCGTACACCACTAAAGCAAGAATATGCCAATTCTCATTAGCAAATGTGCACATTTGTTTTATGATTTTGCTCTGTTAACGATATTTGAAGGTTTTTATACCGACCATTCTTCCCTCCTTTCCAGCCTCCCCCAGGTTTGGGATTTTTGCTTTCTGTGTTAGTTTTCCCATTAGTTGAAACTATAATCATGTGCTGATCATTAGGACTTCTGTTCAATGCATACTTATCCTTTGTGGTCCCTGTTCAAGAGTCAGAGATTAGTGATCAAAGAAAGTGCATACTTTATCATCCAATGTTATTTTGAGAAAGACAAAGCAAATAGATAAAATTAGCCTGTTTGGACATACAGCTCTGCTTAACAGTACCTCCACATCAGCATGAGACTGTCAGAATTGGGCATGTGGTTAAAATATAACTCGGAGCAAAAATTCTGCTAGTGAGTTCTGAGTATATGACATGGCTGCTAAAAATGAGAAGAGGTTCACAACTGCACTTTTGGCTCAGCATGATGAGTTTGTTTGCAGGCATACACACACCATGACATCCAACATCCACAGGGTGGTCAGCGATCACTGGAAATCTCTGAAAGTCTTTGTGAATACAGTCAGCTGAATATGTTTGTCCTTGAAATGCACTGTTTCTTGTTTAGTATCCTGTTTTCATTTTTCCTCCCTTGCAAACGTTTTAGTCATTCATCCCAGGAACTGATTAAACCACCCAATAAACACAGTACAGATGTCAAAGTGAAAAATTCACAAGCTATTCGTAACAAGCCATCTGCTGAAAATAATTTGTCTAAACTATTTGGGGAAAATTTATGAAGTAATGAAAACGTTCAGAGATATTTGGGAAGATTCTAATTATCAAAAATCAATTGGATACAACTGAAATTTTACAGCTCACTGCAGGATTTGGGATAATAGATGGTCTGTGGAGCTAAGTACTGGATGCTCAGTTTTGAAGCGTGTGAACCTGTTTCATGTTCATGATTGCCCCAGAAGACCAAGCAGTTTGGGGGTAGTCCATGACCTGATTTATGTTCCCAGGGTGATAAATGGCTGAGCTCCCACCCAGGATGTATTTGGACTGCGTGGGAAATCCAACTTTCAGAAATCCAAACCATGCAAAAAATAACATTCAGTTTTGCTCAAGAAAAGGCATATCTAACACTCAACGATTTTTTTCATTCAGGTAAATCATTGCTTCTTTGGCCTTTCAAACTGTTTTGTTAATGTTGTATCCAGGTTTTTAGAACTCCCTGTGAAGTCCCCAGGATGGGCTCTTTCTTCTGACATGGCTCCAGGAACACATTTGTCTGTTCTCTGTGGTCTCTTCTTTGCCTTAGTTTACACTCTGGTGCTTCGGTGCTTTGACAGACACCTGAGCTGGCTAAAGTGGTTTGTGTGTGAAATGCAGATTCTGGCTCCTGGGAGATGTATTTGCTGGTAGATCAGAGATCTCACCTTTAAACCACAAGCAATTTCCTGAAGAAGGCTTAAAGAGAAATAAGAAAGAAGGGGAAAAGATTAGTATCTTCAAGGGACATTTTCCAGTGCATCACTTAAAGCCTCCTCCCCAGCATATGGGCTGAGTAAAGGTTAATCCTACAGCATATAAAATCCCATATCATCCACACTTCCTTAATATACACATTTCCAGGGGGAATTTCTCTGACCGAGCATTGTTGGCAGCCACATAGCAAGGTATCTCAGAGCTTAATGGCCAAAAGTCAGTGGAGATCTAGGTCTGTCAATCACCAGTGGATCTAAAAGTCACATTGGGGTGTTGCTGCTGTGCACAGGCAGGATAGGAGTTTCTTTTGTGAGGGACGATGTGGGCAAAGAAGAAAGACCTTTCCAAAAGCCCACACCAAGAAGCAGCTGTCAGAGCTTTCATCGTGGGATTAATGGGCCTGGGTCAAACAGATAGGTAGGTACTTAATGAATTTTTCAGTAGATGTTACATCTGAAATCTGTACTTACTAAGTCATTTCGATGTCCTGATTCTTTTTTTCTTTGGAAACTGTCAGCATAAATTTTCTAAATAGACGGAAATGTTCGTGAGTACAGCCAGCTGCTGAACTTTACCAATGATGAGCACAGGAAAATTTGATGTTTGCAGTAAGAACTTTCTTCTCATTTTTAAGCGAATTCAGTTATTGAAGTCCTATTCCCTCTTAAATAGAGAGGAGCTAATGCGTTGTCCAACTCCTCTTGTCACTATCCTGTGTTTCTTGATGATCACCCATCTGCTCTTTACCACCTTAAAAATAAACATCCCCAAATAATATGAAAAGGTGATGATTTAAAATATTATCTTGATGCTACACAGTTCAGTGTTTCATTTCCAAAATTTAATTCCATTCAATTATAAAAACCCTGCAGTAGCTACTGTTACTGGAAGGACAAAACTGTTCGAGTGAGTCCAAAGGAGGACCACAAAGAACATCACAGGGCAGGAGCACCTCCCATACGAGGACAGGCTGAGAGAGTTGGGCTCCGGTGAGACCTTATAGCAGCCTTCCAGTACTTAAAAGGAGATTTTAGGGGCTCTTTATCAGGATGAGGGGTAATGGTTGTAAGCTGAAAGAGGGGACATTTATATTAGATATCAGGATGAAATTTTTTACTGTGAGGTTGGTGAGGCACTGGAACAATGGAAGTTGTGGAAGCCCCATCCCTGGAGATGTTCAAGGCCACGTTGAATGAGGCTTTGAGCAACCTGAATTTGTCCCTGTGCATGGCAAGGGAGTTGGACCTAGAGGAATTTAACGTCCCGTCCAACCTGAGCCATTCTATGGTTCGGTGAAAATTGCTGTAAAATGTTGCTGCCAGATTAAGAGCTTCAAAACCTATATTAGCCTACTTCTCTTACTCTTTTGCCTTTTTATTTAGTATAACGTAACGCTCCAATCCACGAAGATATTTGAGTGTCAAACTCTCATTGAATCCAAAAGGGAGTAAAGCACCTAAATACTGTTGTAAAGAGCTTGATCTAAGGGTCTCTGGCTTTGCATTGTGCATAACCCTAATAGGACTTCAGCACATGGTTTGACTCTAAGGCCTGTTCAGCATTGCCTGGTAGATGGGGAAATGATGGAAAAGGGGGGACTGGTGCCACAGGTCTTTAGGCAAAGCCCCTGTACCTTTTCTCTGGTGGTGAGGCTGGGAGATCATGGACTCCACCACAATGCAGGCCAGCGATTGCAGAGTGCACAGATATGTTTAGGAGTCAGAAATCAGACATACAAGGGTTTCAGAATGAACAGGGTTACACTGGGTTGGTGTCCAGTCACTAATGGGGTTCCACAGGGATCTATCTTAGGGCCAGTACTCTAATATCTTAATAAATGACCTGGATGCAGGACTCAAAGGTTTACTAATGAAGTTTACTGATGACACAAAACTAGGGGAGCTGTTGACACTCTGGAGGGCAGGAAGGCCCTGCAGAGAGATCTGGACAAATTAGAGAGCTGGGAAATGACCAACCAAAGTTTAACAAGGGAAAGTCTGGGTTTTGCACCTGGGACACGGCAACTCTGGATATACACACAGACTGCGGAGCCAGAGGCTGGAGAGCAACCCTGCAGAGAAGGACCTGGGGGTTCTGGTCAATGGCAAGTTGAACGTGAGCCAACAGTGTGCCCTGGCAGCCAAGAGGGCCAACCTTGTCCTGGGCTGCATCAAGCACAGTATTAATAGCCAGTCAAGAGAGGGGATTGTCCTGCTCTACTCTGCACTGGTGTGGCCCCACCTTGAGTCCTGTGTGCAGTTCTGGGCACTGTAGTATCAAAAGGGTATGAAGCTACTGGAAAGTGTCCAGAGGAGGCCACAAAGCTGGTGAAGGGCCTAGAGGAGGAATTGTATGAGGAGGTCACTTGGTCTTTTCAGCCTGGAGAAGAGGAGACCGAGGGGGAACCTCACTCCGGTTTACTGCTTCCTCACAAGTGGAGGAGGAGGAGCAGGTGCTGATCTCTTCTCTCTGGGGACCAGTGGTAGGACCCAAGGGATGGCAGGAATATGTACCGTAGGAGGCTTAGGTTGGGCATTAGGAAAAAGTTCTTCACCCAGAGGCTTGTGGAGCACTGGAACAGCTCCCCAGGAAAGCAGTCACGGCTCCAACCCTGACAATACTCAAGAATCGTTTGGACAATGCCCTCAGACACATGGTGTGAATGTTGGGGTCGCCCTATGCAGGGACAGCAGTTGGACTCGGTGTCCATTGTGGGTCCCTTCCAACTCAGGTCATTCTGTGATTCCGCAACTGTTGTCAAAAACACAAGGTGTGAAGATGGTGATGCTCTCACGAGATGTCCCTGTCCTCCTCGCGTCGCAGGACGGCGAGTGGGAGAACCCACCCACATCGCAAGAGTCTGTCTGGAGAGAAGCGCTGTCTTTGTGCCCATTTTTGCAGGTTTGCTTGCCAAGGAGGAGGCGACAGGGGAGCCGGAGGGAGGGCGGACGAGGGCATCTGCTGCCGCTACTCCATCCCTGGCGGCGGTTTCAGCTGGGTTTGGCAGGACAAGAGTGGCACCCAGCGGCTGGTGACTCCATCACAGGGATGCTCCCCTCGCCGCCGTCCCTGGGCTGCCGAGAGGGAACGGTGGCCGCAGCTACCTGAGCTTGGTTTTGGACACCGCCAAGCTGGAGGTGGGTCTCCAGCCTCGGGACTCCCAGTCGTGGGAGGGACTTGTAAACCACACACACGAAGGTGCGGTAGGAGACTGAGAGAGCTGGAGGGAAGGTCTGGGCTTGCTCCTGCTGTGTTGAAGTGGAGAGGAAGGGAACTGCACCCGTTGGGACCTTCGTTTTGCCAGGGAGTGGGATTTTTCCACTCGCCGTTTTTGTCCTGAGGGAGTCCTCCCTGGATGGGGACAGCGGTGCTCCAAGACTGAACTGCAAGAGGAAAACTGTAACTTTCTTTGCCAACCAGAGAAATGGAAGAGATCAAAATCTGTCAGACTTAGAGTTATAGAATTGTAGGATATCCTGAGTTGGAAGTGAACCACAAGGATCACCGAGTCCAACTGTCTGAGGTGTCTGAGGGCATTGTCCAAATGCTTCTTGAATATTGTCAGGCTTGGCACAGTGACTACTGCTCTCAGGAGCCTGTTCCAGTGTTCCAGCACCCTTTGAGTGAAGAACCTTTTCCTAATATCCAACCTAAACCTCCATGGCACGTCTTCCTGCCATTCCCTTGAGCCCTATAATTGGTTGCCAGAGAGAAGAGATCAGTGCCTGCTTCTCCTTCTCCCCTACTGAGAAGGTATAGAACTGCAATGAGGTCTCCCCTCCATTTCCTCTTCTTCAGGTTGAACAGACCAAGTGACTTCAGCTGCTCCTCATACAATTTCCTCTCTGAACCCTTCACCGACTTTGTGGCACTCCCCAGTAGTTTTATATTCTTTTATATACAAGCCCCCAGTGGGACTTAACCCCAAACCCACTGAGTGGCTTTTTGGTGGAGTAGATGAGCCCACCAGAGCACCTGGGTTGAGAGTACTGCTCTTAAGAAGACATTTTTGGCAAAAATAATTTAATCCACTGCCCTAGAGTAACAGAGACCACATTAATGATTCCTAGTGAGTAAAGGTCTGCATGCTTGTGTGAAACAGTCCCAAAGCCCACAACAAGCACTACAATGCAACTGTGGGAGCCCATGGGCCACCAAGTCCAGCCAGGAGAGTAAACTGGAGGGCAAGAACCAGCTCATCACTCACCTTCCTCCATCTGGATCTGACCCAGAAGACAACTCCAACAGAAATGATGCCAGGCTCTGCTGGATTTACTCCGGTTGAACTCCTAGGGTGAGGAGACCTTAACCCTACTCCTGTTTAGGGCATTGAACATTACTTTCTTAGTAAGAAAAGACTGCTGATAAGAAGGAGCTATCTGTGGTTTTGGAAATGTGATAAATATATGGTGCACAAACAGCCACATTTCAATAAAAGTGAAGTTTGGTGGGAAAAATATTTTAAGAAAAAACAGTGTTTATTATTGTTTTTAATCTTTTTAGCATGATTACAGACTGGACTGACAATCTCCTTTTCTTGTGGTGTAAAATAATCCTCCTAAATGAATAAAACATGGGATATGTTAGAGTTCAGCTTAAAACCTAGGAAAAAAGAGAAAAGAAAAAAACCAGAGAGAACACAGGCAAATCCCCATCTCAGCTCTCACTGCCATGTGAGAATTAATGGTTGGGATCCTATGAAAGAACAACCCCTGGTGGGACAAGAATTAAAATTAGAAGAAGAAGGAAAAAAAAAATACAAAGTGACCCATGAAACCTAGTCCAGAAAGAGGGAGGGCTACCAGAGGAAATGAAGTTAAGAACATGTTTGGAGGGAGTTTGTTTTCTCAAAGCCTTCCGTTTCACTGCAGCTGATTTAAAACGAGGGTTGTGTTTCAGCAGCAGCAGTTGTAGGAGTGCAAGAGGGGAGCCTGTTGCCTTGGCCTCTGCTGGCACGCTTCACATGGAGTTGTTTTTGGGACTGGACCCAGAGCAAAAGTTGCCCTTTCACTCCTACGGGCCAAGTGATGCTGCACAGTGGCACAAAAGTTGTCCCTTAGTTTTGTTGCAGACATGCGAGTTTGTTGTCCAGCAGTTTTTCCTTCTTGCAGAAGTGTTCAGCAGTGATGCAGGACAGTGCCTAACAACACAGTGATTTGAACAGTGCAAGAACTGCATCGGATTTCGAGTGCTGAGGAGATAGTGCAATGTTGTTACACCTTTTCACATGATAAAAACTTATGGAGTCACCTTGCCTCCATCAGCTAAGCTTCTTCCCTCTCAGATTAATGGCCTCATAAGGCTGCCCTTTACTTACTTCGTTTACTTCTTGCCTTCTTTGTAAAGACAGAAAATCACTGAAGAACTTGTTCTCAGAAGAATTTACCTATTCAGCTCACTTACTGTGTTGAAAACATCTCTGGAGGAAGCCAACAGAGAGCAGAGTTGACTCTGAGGCCCCATGCCAAAAATGCACCCTGGGCCCATGTTCAACACAGCAAATTCCCATGAAGAGATTGGGGATGGATACAGAAACAGAGAAGGCGTTTGCTCCAGAGGACATGGGCTCCCACAGCAAAAAGCTGAGCACGCTGCATGATAGCGGCGGTGGTGAGACAGATCTACTCCAGGGTGCAACTGAGATTTCTGTGTCGTGGCTAAAGTAGCTTTCAGCCTCATGGCCAAGTGTTTGTTCCAGCAATGCCCTGGCTGCTTGTTGCCTGCCTCTCCTAAATACACCTTAAAATGGGAGGGGCAGGACATCAAAATATGTTTTTGGCACCTTCAGTGAAAATTTCAATCCTGCAAGTGTACCTGGCCGTGCAATGTACTCCATTCCCCCAAGCTGTCCATTTTCCGAAGTCTGGGGAGTCACAAACTGCTAACAGCAGCACTTTTCATCTCAAAGTGCTTCTCCAAGCAGGCCACATGTGAGCTGCCTTCCATCTCTGGGCACGGTCTGGATGCCCATCACAGACCTTTTCTCCTCTGGGCAATCCCATTTCAGTCAGAAAAGCCTCGCTGCTCTGCATGCTTCCCTTTTTACCTTCTTTTTACCCGGAAAATGCTTCCCTTCTTCCCTCCCCCACAAGAAACTCTGTTAAAACGGTGGCAAAAACAAATGACCCCCTGGAGACTTTTGTAGCTCTTCACTGAGACTTGGACTGAGAGATGGTCCTGCAGTGGTGAGTGGATGAAGGTGTGGTGGCGCCTGCTGCTCCATCTTTCCTGATGACAGGAATGACTGCCTTCACTTCCCAGTACCCCAGGCTCCAGCTCAGGGCTATGTTGGGGGTCCATGATGCCCAGTGATGTCAGCTGGAGGATGCTGACACCATTAAGCAAACACATTTCAATAGATGGTTTAAATAATAGATGAATTACAGGGAAGTTTCTGCTTAATAAGGGGCTTTAAACTTGAAATACCAGTACTAACTATGCCGGGAAATAGCAGTGTGGATAGGAAAAAGTAAATTACACTATCAAGAGCCATGCTGAGTAAATGCTGCGGTGAGGCTGTTTCAAGATCATTAGCTCTTTACAAAACCATACTTATACTGAAGGAAATAGAAAAATATCTCCAGCAAAGGGATGCAATTCAACCATCATGGTCTAGGGACCCAACAGCCCAGTTGTCCCTCACCACAGCACAGGTGCCCAGGTGCTGAGCTGCACTTTGGAGTGCGACGTCTCACTGCGTGTCATGGCTGAGGACATTTTATTGCTTTCTGTCAACACCCTAGCACCAAGCTAGGAAGTAATATGTGCTTCTAGTGATGTGATCCCTCAGATGACATTTTAAATCAAGCTTCTGTCTGTGGGGAGGCTTGAAAGATCCCATGACACCATTTTTATTTCAAGAAGAATAAAGGCATTCATCTCCGCAACGCTGGCTACATTCACTACCTTATCCCAATAGGGCATCTTCACATAAACAGCGGAATTAAACTGCAGTCTGGAATAGCAGTCAGGGGTAGGAAACTCAGACCAGAAATTCAGAAGCTAATTTTACTTCTTCACTAAAACTATCCATGTTTTATTGCTCTGAAGGAGGGTAGCCAGCAGTTTGTAGTGCAGCTTCCAAATAATGGTACAATTTTTTCTTAGACTCCAGAGTAATTTTATTTGAGTGCTGATGGTCAGTATTTATGTTTTCAAGCCCAGTTGTGTCCAGGAGTGTGAGAAGAAAATCAAAAGCTCCAAACCCTACTTTTAAGTAATCTGGTCAAGCTGTGGAGGTCAAATTGCAGTTTAAAACTTTAAAATGCATTTTTAATTCTAAAAGGAGAAAGATTGCACCAAGGTAGCCAAAGAGGAATAGTGATAACAATTTTAATACCAGTGGAGACAGCTGATTTTAATTAAGCCTTTTCTCTCAAGAGAGAGACAGCAGCCCTTATAAGGGTCACATCTCTGCCATGATGGAGCTTTTCATGACCATGAATAGTCAAGACTCTCCTGAAAGCCATGTAAGCTTTGAAAACTTTATTCCCGTTTTACAGTTGTGGGACTGTGGCCCAGGACTCAGACCAGGACCTCTCTGAGAGCACTCAGCAATCCTGCAGTTGAGCCAGTACCAAAACTCACGGGAGTCAGTCCCATGTCCTGCTCACCTTCCTTGCCCAGCACAAGCATTCTCCAGGCTGGACCTCACCCCTTGGGCTGATGAGAGCCCCCAGATGGATGCATGTTCATGTCATGGTGAACACTGGCCCAGCCGCTTTGTGTGAGGGCAGAAGAACCAGAAAGATTCTTTGGCCAGGCTGATGGCATTCTGCAAGCAGCAGGAAATAAAGATAAGGAGCAAAAAAAGTCAGTGTGAAGGGTAGCAAGGAAAGTCAATGAAGGATATAGATACGTATACTCACCATAGTCTATGATATACTTAAATAACATAGTAATGATTTAAAAAATCCAATTTTAACCATTTCATTTTAAAAGCAAGAATCACTTGTGAATATATGGCTGGATGTATTAATAATTTTGTGTTATTTATAGGTATTTGTTTTGTTTATGCATTTTGAATGTTGCTTCAGCCTCAGTGGGTCCTCAGCCCAAGAGGACAGGGAAATATGAATCACATCGTTCTTACATCTTTTCTCCTTTTTAAGTTTTGCATCATTTTGACTCATTTTTTTTTCAGGTCAGTTTATGTTTGGATGGTGGTGTGTGGTTTGGATCAGGGTGTGTGCATTCCCACATTATTAAGATCCAAAGCTGGAAAGCCACGATTCACAGATCATTGCTACTTTACAATCATACATTTAAGAGCCACTTTGAGTTTTCTCACCTTTTCACAGACTTAACAATTTCCCTGTTGTTGGCAACAACTGGGGATAAAATCTCTAGATGAACTGCCTACAACATTACCTACCCTATTGCCCCCATGGGATATGACTTCCCTGCATTCTCTCTGCCTGCCCTTTGCAGAATTTTTAATACAGCATTTGTGTTTCTTCTGGCTCCCAGGGGGTCAGACTACTGGGATAAGGGGAGAGCTCTGCTCCGTGCAACCACTTCTCCCCGCTTTCCAGCAACCCTACTGGAGAGACATAGAAGTTTAGCATCTCCCACCTGGCAACAGAGATGTCTATGTGACATATTCCCTCTCCTTTTGTCCAGAAATCTCCAGGTTTGAAGTGGCTCCTGAGGAACAGAAATCCAACCCTGGGGCATCCAGGCCACAGAAACTGTACCTTGCCAGAGACAAGTACTGCAGATTGTTGCAGCTGCTCGAGCCAACTGGGACGGCAGCCACCAGCCCCCACACATCAGCCCATGGCTCAGGTGTCCTCAGGAAGGAGAGAATTAGTGAAGACTTTAATGCTGGATTAGGTTGCCCAAAGTTTTCCCTTTTTCTCCTGCCATGAGCTCAGCCTGTGGAAGCAGGCGGTCTCCGGTGTGGGTTACAGCCTGGGACCGTCCCTCAAGGTTGCTATGTCCTCTCCTTGACTCGATGCCCTGCTCCATCTCTAAGCATCTTGAGGTGGCCGATGTCTCTGGCTGTACCTTAGGATGGCCTGAGGACACGGGCACAAGTACTTCCTGGCGTTGCAGCTCACAGCCCACCCTGTCCTCAGATGTGCAAAGCCCAGGGCCAAATAGAAGGATCTTGCAGAGGTGTTCTCCCCTCTCTGTGTGCGGAGTAGACATTAAATGGCTTTCAGAAACCCATTTTTTCAAAACCTGTCCACTGGACCATGAGTAGAGCCCCCCCCCCCCCCCCCCCCCCCCCGACAAAATGTTCTCTGGGTTTTTTGGCATTTCCCCTCTCCATGAAACCTTCAAGATGGTCAACCAAGCTGCAGAGCAATCGGGAGCTGCCCTGGCAGACCTTAAAGGCCATTTAGCCCTGGACAACTGAGCAACACAAGATTGTGGCCTTGCTTTCGTGCCACAAAGGAGTACACACCATTCCCCCTGTGGTCAGAGTCGGAACCATAAGTGTAACCGCTAGGAAACTGGAGTTGACATGACTTGTTGAGTAGTATTTTGTAGGCTTCCTGGCTGGATTTAGATAGTCTGGCAGGCTGCCCTTTCACGGCAGTCATGTGGAAAGCCACAAAGAAGATCTGGCTGTTGCAATAATGCTGTCTTTCTGAAAAGCCTGTTCAGTGTCTAAATGAGCTCATGTGGATTCAGGAAAAAAATCTCATAGTAATGCTTTTCAGAAATAAAAATTAAAATATGTTTCATATATGATTTTTCCCCGGGACTTACAGATTTGTCAAAACCATTGTGTGCTGAAAGCCGGCAGGACGTATAAGGAGATCACTTTGCATTTACCGTGTTTCTAATCTTTCTTTGAACATCTGCTACTCATTGTTGCTAGAGGGAGGTTTGGGATGAGGAGACACGCCAGATCTGACCCACTGTCGTCATTCTTTTACTATCTGCTATGTAGCATTCAGTTTTTAACCCCAGCTGACTCTGAACAGCTCAGCAAGGTTCATCTGCCACCCTCCTTGGGAGATGCTCTGCACCTTTTGAGAATACCCAGCTGAGAAGGTTTCCTCCTGATATTTCATCAACATTTCCCAAAGGGTAATTAAAAAGCTTATGTAAAAATATGTCAGGTCTGTCTTGCTGGATTGGAGGCATCAGTTCACTGCGCTGTGTATTACAAATATGTCTATGTCAAAAGGTCAGATCATTATGACCCTGCTTTGGCTCTCAGTTAATACTGAGAAATTAGAAAAGGTGCGAGGTCTTGAGGAATCATACCTCAAAAGAGCAGATCCCTTCACTGATTATACAGTCTCTGGTAACCAGTGCTGTCCTCTGGGTGCCTGACATTAGTAGAGATAATCCCACTTCTTCAGACTGGATAAAGCCCCCCTTCTAAGTCAAATGGCAAAGCAGCAGAAAGAAATATGAACTGCATGTTTCAGAAGTATCCTGCTTCTCCTGTCGTGTGCTGGGAAGAGTTACCCATGCGAAATGGATATTTCTTCCAGGTTCCTCCCTTCAGCATGGTTTTCTACCAGATCCTTTCCAGCCTCTGACCAGTGGTCCAACATGAAGAGCTAAGTTTTAATTTGCTGAGCAAGGGTCTGTGTACATGAGAAAGCTGTATTACCTTCAGAAGTGCATGAAAACACGGCCAGACTACCTGTGCAGGTATTGCCAGTTGGTAACCGCCCATGGACATGCCTTGTATATCCCCTAGGGAGAAAACCAATCCAGCCAGAGACTAGGAAGAAAGATATATTTGCTATGGGTAAAACCAGGCATGGAGGGATTATCAGTGTGATTTACAGACCAGGACAATTCATTTGGTCACCACTCTTTGTTTGGACACAACCTTGGAAGACAAACATCTGGCCCCAGAGGTTTGATTTAATTTGCTGCTCTACAAGCAGAAACCATTCAGCAGGGAAACTGCACCTGGGATGATGGCTCCCAACCCTCCTGTTCGAGATGTGAGGCAGCAAGGAGCCTGAAAATCATGGTAGCAACACATCAACTAATTGAGCCCCACGTGCCACAGCAATGGCTGTAGTCCATGCAGCACCGCTTGGCCACTGGGATATGAAGTTTCTCAAGGGCAGCTGATGCAAAACTCATAGTTTATGAAGCTGGTGGAGCTTAAGGAGTTCATGTCAAAATGGCGTGAGACATCAGTGTTTTTCACAAGAAATATTTTCAAGTGAGCCCAGTACTCCTATAGCCAGCGTGATTTATTGGTGGTATTTTTAGTCTTGCCTAAATGAGGCTTTTCTCAGGAAGTTTTCATTCCCAGCACACACTTTTCTTCGTAGGAAGAGTAAGAGGAGATGTGACAACCTCATGGTACAGGGTCTGGGCTCAGCCACAGGCTATGCCAAGTTAATTTGTAATTCAGGCAAAACCCCTATCTGTGTGTAATTGTGCCACTTGGAGAAATTCAAAGCAGACCAGGTGCAAGAATGTCGGACTTCTGTGGAATGTGTCAGAAGTCCCAACACAGGATTTACACCGGTACATGCTACGGACATATGCTCTCTGTATCAGAACCCATGGCACTGCAGGATGCCATGGGTCTTCTTTCCCTGCCATATGCTCTGCAATGCTGCTGCTGCTTGTGGGTAAACTTCTGAGAGCCTGGAGAGGTCAGCCAATGCTGTGGAAAAAAGACTAAAGAAAAACATTCGGAGCTTGGCTCACCAGCGTGGCTCTTTGTCTGCCTGGAGAGGTCACACCTTATGTCACAAGATATGGGTTCATCCTCCTCAGGTAGGCTCAGTGCCTGTGTCCAAACTGCTCAAGATGCTCAACTAAGACAGCTATAGAGGGTTTTCCTTTCACAAGCAAGCCAGCTTTTAAAAAATTTAATCAACTTCCAGGAGAAGTTGTTATCTATGCCCATAAAAATGCAGATTTTTCTGGACCAGACACAAGGTAATCCCGTGACTTCCAGCACTGACAGAACCCCATGCGCTTCAGCAGTCATGGGACCAATAACAAGCAGTTTGGTGGATGATCCTTTGCTTCTTGACTCTGGTGGGAGGAGTGAGCCTGTGACAGTCCTCCCAACTTGATAAGAGCAAGATTTCAATCCCCAAAATAGCACTGCCTGCCCATCAGTGGGCAGACTGCTGTGCCAGGGCATGCTAAGCCAGCACACACAGTGCTCAAGACTCCAAAAACCAATTGTCAAAGTCTTTGGGGTGCTGCTGTCCCTGGGGACTCCTGAGAGCCCACAGGGGTCTTGCTGCCAATGTCTCCATCAGTTAAGTCACGTTCTATGGGAGCCTTACAGGAATGGCACTTTCTAAACACTTACATCCTTCCCTGGAACTGCACGTGGTCTGACATTGAGTGGTTTTATTTCTGATGTCCCAGAGGTGGATCTGGGGGCGTCAGGGATGTTCATTTTGCATCTATAGTTCTAGCAAGAATTGATTGATATGAAGAATTTAAAAAAAAATAAAAATCAATGGATCCCATTTCACAAACCTCAGGCCAAGAGGGTGCGAGGGTGTTAAACCTGTGGTCTCATAACACCGCCTCACCTGTCTGTCCTCCACCAGGATGTTTCTTTTTGGAGACGACGGCCCACAGACATCCTTTTGGACCCCCAGCAGGGGTACTGGCTGCTTGGACACATCTTACAGGTACGAGGATGCCCATGGCTGTGAACTTCCCTGTGCTTAACTGGAATTGCCAAGAGCTCGTGCCACACCTGATATCTCCAGGTACCACTCAGCACCACCAGCCTGGCTGAGACAGTCCCCTACAGAAACGTTTTCATCAGATTACCTGGCAGATGCCATCTGGGACAGGGAAACTTCCTACTGTAAGGGCTTGGGTTTATTTTTTTAAAGCAGTTCTGTGATTTATTTGCCCAGCTAGAGGTTTTTGCAGATCCTGAGGCAAATTCTGCCTCAGATGGCAGGTATTGGTATTGCAGATCCAGCAAATAACAAGTAAAATGACATGCACCAGGTTTTCCACATAGCATTACAGGGGAAGGCATATGCCCAGGCTACATTTAAAATGCACAGAGGCAGAAAAATGAAAAAGTAATGAACACTACAAAGCAGAGAGAGTGCCTGTTTAGTAGATATTTCTTCTTCTGTAAAGGAAAAGGGTTACTATTCCAAATATAGTCTTTCAGAATTATATTCTAGTACTACCATATTTTATTTTAAACAAGTGTCAACTATATTGTTGATATAGACTATATGATATTTATATTGATCTATTGTATCAATACAATAAAAATATTTAGTTGAAAAGTAGAACAAACCAATCCTGTGCTCATCAGTCGCAAATTCAGTTCTAACTTGTCAGCTTTTTCACTAGTTTTAATACCTGTTTTCCCCTGCCTCTTATACTGGATAACTGTTTTATTTACATATTTTCATGGTAAACTTATGCAGAAATTCAATTCGCCTTTAGCACAGTGGTGGGAGAGGCTGGGAGCAGCTGTGCAGGATGCAAAGGTGGAGCTGAGGCCTTGGCATGGAAAAAAGGGCTTGTGCAGGGAGTTTAGTCCTGGCAGGAGCAAGCAAAAGGGAAAACTCAGTGAGACCCTGTGCATCCATCCAGACACTATCTGATGGCAGGTTTCCTTGTGCAAAGAGTGGGTGTGGCCACTCACTGCTCCTGGAAAACAGGTCTTTTCTGTACAACAGTCACCACTTCCCCACGTGTCACTGTTATTTTGGGCAAGGATGGGTGGACTGATATGGAGACGACTGGCTTTGAAATCCTCCGCTGTGCTACATAAGAAAGGATCCCAGGTATGCCGGATGCAGGAGGAGGACTTGAGGCACAGGCAAGTGAGAGGGAAGTGCTGGGAATGTGATGGCTGGAGCTTTGTAGGATAAAGGCAGGGGCTGAAGTACAGCAAAGCACTGAAGAGAGAGTGCTACAGTGCTGAATATTTCAGGTGGTTAGAACGACCATTCGCACCTCAGAAATGTTGAAGTCTTCTTACTTATATCATTTTTTTCTCTCTTGCCCCCAGCCTTGGAGAAGATGGAGCAGCAGTGCTTTGCTGACAGAGAGCAAGCAGTTCTCCTCCTGTGCAGCATGGCGTCCCCAGAAACCCAGAGCACCCATCTCCCCTGCAGAATAAATGTGCTATTTGAGCTTAGCCTGCAGCAATTGCGCTTCACCAGCTCCTGCATCTGTAAGCACTGGCCAGGATGCAGTGCAGGTGTTGTTTGCCCCTGGGATGCACTGAGCTGAAATCAGCCAGGGATTGCTCTTGCTGCACTACTACACTCTTGCTGCCATGAAAATCAAATCATTGAGTAACATGCTTTGGATAGAAAAAATGAAGATCTGCAAATGGAAAACAGAGGAAAGGGGTTTTTTTTTGTTACTGTGCCAGCCCAGTACACACTGACACTGTGTCTTCTGCTGCAGCTTTCATAAAGGCAGTCTGCTGGGGCAGACTTGTTCCTGGCAGTGGCAGAGAGTGGTCTGCATAGCACTTTGGTTGGACTTGGAGGATGGTCTGCATGCTCCTCACAGCACCCAAAGGACAGAGAGGACAAAACATGGGTCCTGTCTCATGCAAGGCATTCTCCTTGCTTAAGTACATACATATGCACTAAAAACAATTATACTAAAGTTGCAGATGTTATTTAAGCAGGGGAAAAGCAAAAGAGGATGGAGGGATCTCACACCAGCTGGGAAAAATGAGACTGTAATTGCAAAAACTGCCTTCCCTGCACTGGGTCTTGAGTTCCCAGCATGAAACGCACCACATTATTCTATTAAGATTTGAACTAAATCAGACAGAGCCGTGTGACCATGTGGGCTGGCTGTGGAAACCCAGTGCTTGTGGGCTCGATAAAAGAAAAAAATCTGCATGTCTCCCTGGGCCGACCCAGCATGAAGTGGGGCTCAAGCACCCCAAAAATCAATGCAGCTCTGGCAAGAGCCCCAGTGGATCAGGTTGGCTCCATGAGGTGGCTGCAGCAAGGAGCCGGGGATGGAGCATCAGGCACATGCTGGTGCTTTTCCCCGGGCGAGGAAGGAGCCTGTCGCAGGCGGACGAGGAGGCATAAAAAGGAAGAACCCCCTGACCATAGGCCACAGCTGATGGCTGTGCCCACGGTGCACGCCCTGGCTGCTTCTTGTCCGGAAACGCCATTGGGAGGCCCAGTGAAGGCGAGCCACATGGGGAAAAGAGCAGCCTCAGAGCATGCCTAAGGTCATGACACTTGACCTTTTCATTTCTTTTCCTCTTTGAAACCTGATTACATCTATTTTTAGGCCCATGCTTGGGGAAGGAGGGGGGCAGGGGCGGCCTGACCCTGCCCGATAGCACAGCTCCACTGCTCTCTCTTCCCCTGCGCCTGCCCCTGTTTGCGCATTGCAGTAATGGCCCATGCACCCACACACACTCTGAGTAACCGCGTTTGGTACCAGGGTGCTTTCACCATCCCAAATCTCCAGCAGACTGACATCTGCCCCATCCACTTGACGTGTGTGAGGAGGAGGAACACATGCTACAACTGGTTCAGAGAGGGAGCAGCCCTCTGCTGTGAGCAGCTTCCCAGGAGATTCTCTCTGTGTAGCAGAGGGAGAGACAAGATTTGGTGCAAAGTTGCGTGGCCACTGCCAGATGTTTGCTCTGTACTAAGATAACCCTGTGTGCACTGCTGGGACTTCTGGGAAGGTACTGGAGCAGAGGAGGGACTTGGGAATGTCAGAGGAAGAACACAAAAATCAACAATTTAGAGACCGATTATTGCAAAGCAATGTAGGCTCTGGGTTTTTTCCATTTAAGACAGGCAAAATCATGCTTGCAGAAACAAGAAAAAGGGAGTGAAATGATCATAGACGGAAATCCCAAAGCTGGCTCCCAAGACAACATCCCTTTCACCAAGCATAATGTCTATTTTATTTTACGATTTTAGTTTAGCTGAGCCATAAGAAAATTTAAAAAAGAAACAATGACATAACCACCTGGTTGAACCTTTTGCCAGGCAGACACCAGTTGCCTCCCCCCACAGCTTCCTGACTGTCAGAAGCTGAGCAGGACTTGTCAGTGTGGAGGTGTCCCAGGTGAGGCTGGGCTCTTCCTTCACCCCCTGGGGACTGGCAGGACTTGGACACATGTTGCTTTACCCAGCAAATTTTACACCTTGCCCTTTCCTGCAGCTCTGGCCAAAAGCAAGCTGGGATCAACATCGGTGGGAATAGGGGAAAGAGGCTCTCCAGTGCTTTGTAATGTTTTCTACATTTGCACTTTGAAGAAAATAATTTTGAAGGCCACTTTGGTGACACTGGCTGAGAGAGGACGGACTTGGATCCCTGGGGATTGGTCCCCATGATGGCCAGCACACAGCTTTTCAAGGAGATGCAAGATCACGCTCTTATAGACCCTTCAAAACCTAGGAAAGTGCTGCTTGGCCTTATTGACATGGTAGAATTGCCCTCTTTCCCTCTCTTTCTTTTTGTTTTAAAGCAAGCATCCAGTCCACCCAAGGCTTGACTTACTTCACCCCACTTGTGCCGCAGTGCTTCACAAACACATTCCACAAAAAAAATACTGAGGCTCTGTACACTAATGTGATATTTACACATTATTTCATATATCCCTAACACAGTCACGTACACAGAGCTTTCTGCTTTGTTGGTTTTTTGGTTTTTTTTTGGTTTTTTTTTAAATGCCCAGAGTATGGTCAACCAATTCTCTTGGCTGCTTAGCAACAGGCAATTGAGACTGCCTATCAATTCTCAGTTTATAATAACCTGAGGCAGACCTAGATTTTTGTTTTCCCTTGAGCTTTTGTCTTCCCTTCCTCTATAATAAATACCAGAAATGAAGGGGCAGCGTGTGTCAGAAATCCCCCAGTGGAAAATCTTTCACTGTGCTGGCAGGGCTGCTCCTCCAGCAGGACAGAACTTCAGGTCCCACACACTCTCCTCCCCTTTGTTAAAACATCTGAGAGATTCATTCTGCATTAGACCACACCTCACAGTACATTTATCTTCAAAACTGTTAAGTCAAAAATAGACATTCTCTATTTCATTTTAAAAAGAAGTTCTGAAGTGTTCACCTGGACAGACAGACTGAATGCAATACTTAGGATACAAAAACTACCTGGATATTCCTGTCTTTGAATGTGCTATAAAAAAAAAGACAGAATATAATTCATTTTTCCAGCTAATGGGAGTCCTAAACAGCACATCCTGCGCTACTTAGGGGGCTGGAACAAAGAGGGGCGATGCTATGGTGGCAGTGCATGAAGGTGTGGTGAGCACCAGGGAGCTGCTGCCTTGTGTTCAGGGAGAGCATCAAAGGGTGATAATGGAGAGGTGGGATATTTAGTCTGTCCTGAGAGGTACCTGATGGGCAGTGGAGGAGTGTGGTGACATCGCCACGGCCAGATTTATTTCTACAGCAGGCTTGCTCCAAAACCCTTTTGTCCTTCACTGGTAGCACCTTAGAGATGCTGCTTGCTGATGATCACTGCCCTTACTCAGGAAGGAAAAGTGACTTGTAAGGCCTGGAGTTAAGTCAAGCCTGTTAAAGTGTAAGTGAATGGAGGGAGCCTGCTCACCCTCTTATGCACCACAAGCAGCCCCACCCCCAGAGCTTGGGGCAGCCTCAGACTGGCAGGGACCACGTGGTTTTTTTAAGTGTGACCCCTTCATACCAGCATGACTACAACTCTCATAGTTACCCCATACCAAAACTAAGCATTTCCATTATAAGAAGTGTTGCCAGGAGACTGACCCATGTTTTTTACAAGAAGTGAGCAGGAGGAGCCTGGCCACACCACATGCTCTGGACCACCCTAGCAGGAGACTGGCACCCCAGGTACAAAGTAGCTGCTTCCAGCCCTCCTGTTGGCTGGTGTCCGGAGCCACACTGTGCTCCTTGTCCCTCCTGCAGGCAGCCTCGAGCTCTCCTATCTGGGTTCCCCACAGAGGGTGAGCTTTTTCCCCTGTGTGCTGAACCCTGGCTCTGGGTGAGAGGCTTTGTGCCAGTCAGCCCCTTGTTCCACCAGGACATACCTTCTCACTGCTGGTCTCCAGGCTCCCTGGCTCCTCAGGCCCTGCTGGCCTGTGAGCCTCAGCTTCGGCTGATGTAACACCAGATGCAGCAGCCTCTTTGCAGATGACCAACAAGCAGCACTGCACCCCAGAGCCAGGCTGTCTGAAGGGGACCTGCAAACAACAGTCTGCAGGGACAAGTGAGGGCTGAGGGCTCTACAAGTCCTGCAGACCGATTCTGATCCTTACCTGGACGTAACTAAGCTTCTCCCTAGAGCTCATGACCTGAAGGATGGTCAGAAACTGTTGGCAATGCCTTTGCTTTCTTGACCTTTCTGTGCAGATCAGCGGGTCCTTCAGATGCTGGTTCATGCTGTTCCTGGAGCTGGCAGAAAGGATGGAGACTGGAAAATCCAATAATATGCATTACTCTCCTCCCACAAGGACCAGATTGAAGGATCATCAAAACCTTCCCCTTGCAGAAAGAATGGAGGTGGTGCCAGGGAAGGACTAGGGGTCCCCACGTGGTCCCTGTGCAGCCTGTGTGATTACAGGCTTTTGCTCCAGCTGTGTGCTGGAGCCTCCTAACTCTTCTGAGCTGGCTTTTCACATAATACCATCACTCCTCTTCAGCTTGCTGGATGTTTAGCAGAGGATCCAGCTATTTAAAAATCAGAAGGTCTGGAAATGAATCATAGGCAGGGTATCCATGGGGACTGGCCTAGATGTTCACTTAACCCAAGGGCCCTGTTTTCCCCATAGAGATTGCTCAGCAGCTTTCCTCACCTTGAGGGATAGGAGCAACATGCACACATTCACTCCCCTGGTTGAATGGCTTCATAAGGTAAAATTAGCAAAGAGATACACACATATTTTCAAGACCAAGTTAGATGAGGCTTTGAGCAACCTGACTTAGTGGAAGATGTCCCCACTCATGGCAGGGGGTTGGAACTGGATGATCTTTAAGGTCCTTTTCAATCCAAAACATTGTATGATTCTATGATATTCATACATGCCTGGAATATAAAGGCACGTCTAGAAACTGAGTCTGTGGAAAAGCAGCACTTGTCTAAAAATGATGTTTTTATCTCCAAATGAGTTAATGAATTAGACACAAGTAAAGCAGGAACTGTCATTAGCAGGACATTTACCACCCCAAGAGGTGATAAGTACCCCTATTCAAAGGGCAGAAGCATTTCTAAAGCTGGAAGGAACAGTGTGTCCAGGAAGATTAAAAATTCTTTCCCAAATGAAAAAGCTGCACTTGGGAGCTGGTGGTAGTGGGTGCTTGCATCATACCAATATCAGAGGTGAATCTGGCTTATCAAAGAAAATATGGGTCCAGAACTCCTGAGCTTTTCCCAGCAAATCTGCCTAAGCAAGTTAACCAGGAAGCACAGCAGCGTTACCTCTGGCAGCTCAGGGTCCCCTCTGCCTGCCGGGGCAGGTGGCATCCTGCCATCAACCCAGCCTTCCTGCCTTTGCATCGATGGAGATGGTTGATCAGGCCCCCTCAGGCCTGCCACACAGCATCACCAGTCGCTCATGCTCCAGGGGTGCCACTGGGAAAGGAGTGGGTGCTGGCACATAGCAGTGGGGCTGCAGCTGAGCTGGTTTTGAAGGTGTCAGCAAGCACGCATCCAGAGCAGACAGAAAGGGAATCAGTTCAGCGTCCTGCTATCATGAGCTCTTCTGCCTCAGAAGCAGCACATCACTGGGAATGTAAGTGGCCCGGACCTTTCTCCAAGAGGAATCCTGCAGGAAGGCCACATCTCTCCATGATGTAAATGCGGAGTCAATTGGCTGCCAAGGTTTCCAATACCAGTTCCTGCCTTTGCAGAGGGAGTTGGTCAGTGTGAACTTTGTGGTACGGTGTTCTCTTCTGAACCTTCTTACAGTGGGAGGAAAAGTCACATTGCTTTTGTTGAAAGTTCGGTTATAATTGTGTTTAATATTGTACCAACCTATCTTCTGCCTACATGCCTCTCCCTGCCCTCCGCCCGCCTGCTGAGGCAGTAAAATTACAGGAGAAAGTAAACTCTACCCTTCAAACTAAGTTGTTAAAGGAAAAAAAAAATCACAAAAATCTGTGCATTAGAATTGTTCATAGCAGGAACCAAAAACCTATGAAAAGAAACCCAGGACACTTGGTGCACTGTTGTTTGAACGGTTGTTGGATGGCAAAGCATCCAACAGGAATTACAGAAACACCAAACTCCAATGCAATACTTTCAGAATGGGAACATATTTTAAAACACATCAGCTGTGGTGTAAATCAGAAGACGCTTCACCGAGGCCACACAACGGCATGACACGACAAAAGTGACAGCATTATAAGCATACATTTAACTTAAGGTAACTCTGGTGTAATTCTCCACTGGGAACTCACTTCTGGAAAAGTTATTGCATTCTGAAAGTTTACTTATCACTAAGAGTGTATATATAAGGCAATAGAGCAACCAAAAAGAAAATTAAGTACTGGAACAAGTATCTACCCAAGAAGTTACACTGTTTTTAACTATCCTGAATTCAACTATGGCTCTCAAACTGGTGATGTTTTCCCAGATACACCTTTCCCACAGGCCAGTGTGCATTTGTGCAACTGTACATCTGGTGCACAAGGTAGAATGAGACCCATTCCCAGAGGAGGATGCTGCGTTGCAGCTCCATAATTAACCAGGTTCTTTAAAGAAAAAAAGGTTTGCTTTAAATAAAAAAAAGAATTGTAACAACTACAAACCCCAAATCACAAAAATATTGAGGATATAGAAAAAAACATCAGGAGGGCAAAGAGTTAGAGAAATGGCTGTAGTGAACAAGAAAACTATCCACACTGATGCTGTGTAATTTGTGCGTTGAACTATTTATTATGCTCACACACATGGTGATATATTAAAATTCTTGTTAGCAAAATGTCCATTCAAAATTAAATGATGCTTTAGCCTCACTGCCAGGATTTTTCTCATACCAAGTCATGTTTGTAATAAACTTTATTAAACGCAATAAAATATTACACAGTTCAAACGGAGAAAACCAACAGGGAAATCATGTCCATTTCTGTTAAACTGAGTAGCAGAGTGTTGTTGCTGGCATTAGGAGAACAGCTCTGAGCTTTGCTAGAGATATGTTCTAGAAAATCCCTGTAGTTCTTAATGAATAATTGAAGACAATATATAACCGAGATGCTTGTTTGCTACCTCCAGAGTTGGATCCTAGAGGACCATTAAATTAATTTTTAATAATGCATGCTATGGTTAAAGTTATGGGACACAAAATTTCACTCTAAATATGCTCATCGTATAAAGAATAATCCCAAGGTTATAACCCAGGTAGCAGGAGGTTTACAATGACTAATAAAGCAGAAAGGGAAACATTAGGAGAGCTTACAGCTACTACAATTTGTTTTTCACGTATCATTTTCTCATGCCCCTTACCTAAAGATGTATTCCATAACTTCAACAGTGCAACATGATGATAACGCTGAAATTCTCCAGTACAGATCTCCTCACTCGAATGGTCACATTTTTTTCCCCCCAAAAAAGCTAGGAACTCTGCAGGCCTTCCAAGTGAGCAGAGCCTGTGCAAGATCCTACCCATTTCAGTTATTTGTCACATGTGGTCAGTGAGGAGGCAATTTCTTCTAGTGCCTCAGGGTGATGCTGAAAATGTTTCACAAATTCATTATCTGAAAAGAATTCAGTGTAATAAGTTTTCTGTAAAATAAATTTGCACAGAACAAAGTAATCATTAGGAAATCCAGCCTATTTTAAGTAATTACTAACAGCACCTAGGCTTCCATTAATCACTGCATAACAGTGTTTCACCTAATATTAGCTCTGTCCCCAAGAAAGGCTGGTGTATCTCTGGTATAAACAAACATAATAAAAGAAGACAACAATGAAGAATGACAAAACAGCACAAATCTTAAAACAGAAAAGAACAGAGTAGTCATCAAATATTCTGTGCCATGGATAACTCAGGTCTTCTGTAGAATCTCTATAGACTACCACTGAGATTAACAGCATGCTAGGACGAATTTAAATGCAGGTAGAGTTGAGTACTTCTTGTAAAACTATGATGGAGCATGAGGGTTCAAGACATAGAGTGATAGTCTGTACCCAGTCTGTACCTTTTATTTCCTCGGAAGCAGAAAGCAGTTTTGGAAACCCCAGTTTGTGTTTTCTTGACAAACGTTTTGTCACCATCGCAGCCAATGGTCCATGTTCACCCAAGATGAAGAAGCCTTTTTCCAACAGGAGGAGAGGAGAGGGAGAGGGAGAGGAGAGAAACCCTGTTCTCAACCATTTTTGAATACAGACATTTAGAATAAACTGGTCTATCATTTGTACCTACCAAGAATAACCTGCATTCCTTTTCTCTGAAAGAAACTTCTAGTGCCAACAAGCCATGCAGACATAACTGCACTCCCTATACAGCTTTATACAGCTTTACTTGGCTGAGAGAGAATCTTTTCACAAATATTTTTTTGAAATTAAGTCATAATTAAGTTTCAAGTCTTCTAAGAGAGACTCGTGAGCTGAGAAGGCCTAAAGGGCTGCCACCCGGATTGTGACATGCTGGAACCTGCTCTTAAGATCTGCTGTTCAGTATTGACCGTGACAAACCGCATCAGAAAGGAGATGGGCAAAAACTCTAAGTGCCAAGCTGCAGCAATTCTAAACCTTGGAGTTCCTTTTCCTTGGACCAGAGCATAAATTGTAGATGAAATGCGCTTTTTGCCAGAAGATTACTGTTATGATTTCCATACCTATTGGAGATGGAATGAACCATACAGTAGCTATATATATATATATTTAAGTCCTGATGTTGGCCTGGAGGTGTTCAGACCTGCAGGGCCTTTTGTCCCACCCACTTCCCATCATCTCAAAATCAAGCTAGGGAATCTGGGGCATCAGCAGAGATTTCTGGCTACAACCAGAATGCATGTACATCACCCAATTTACAGCACAGCTTGTTTTTCCTCCAAAGTCTGTCATACCAGGACAGCAAAGATCTGAGCAGTGACAAAATATTGCACTCATACAGACTTTTAAATTCTGATTTATTGATTCAATTTTTTTTGCAATACAGAGTGCACGAGACTCATCTCCTCCCAGCATCATACAAACACTGATCAAGACAAGATTCGCTGTTGCCAAAACATTAATGAACTGGTTATTAACATTTAGATTAATGCTTTGTGATCTTTGGAGAAAGGTCTCACAGGCTAAAAGATTAAACAGAGAGGAATGTGCATCTCACATGCAATATACCAATGGCCCTGTGTTTCAATATCACCTTGTTAGAGGGATTGACCATTTTGAAGACAGCACCATCATCCACCAAGAATCTTCCCTGATTTGAAATGTGCAAAACTGCATCAGAGAACGGGCTCATAACAGTATGAGCTGTTACTCTCTCAATACTGCTACAAAGCCAGGTTTCAAAAAGGCCATTCCTCACTTTTCTTTTTGTGGAGATTGTTTCATATGGTTGGTTTAGTTTTGATTTTTTTTTTAGGTGCTTTTTCTTTTTTAAAATGTGCTCATTTTAAAGGCCACTCCATCACAGAGGCTGCTGTGATCAAATGTCTTCCCCTGGGGCTGTGGAGGCAGTCCTGATGAAGTCAGCATTGACTGACCCTTGGTAGCTCTGCTTTGGGCCAACATCACCTTTGCAGATCCCTGCTAGCAGGGTAAGCCCCAAATCATGCAGACTCCGTACAACTTGTCCTGGCTGCAGATCAGTGAGAGAAATCAAATTAAAGCTAGGTGCAGTTCTCTTTGTTAAGTACTTTCTAGTAATTTTAACTAAGTGTGAAACTGAGGGATTTGCACTTACTCTTGTTTTTGAGCACTGTGTGATTGTGTAGAAGTTACAGCTTTACCTCGATGCACTGTCTGAAATCAATGCAAGCTGAAAAAGGGAGTTACCCACGCCCTTGGACTGTAACACAAGCAGGATTCAAAACCTGAGTCTACAGCTATGACTCACTGACTCATTGAACTT
This sequence comes from Dromococcyx pavoninus, assembly GCA_033558185.1. Classification (NCBI taxonomy): domain Eukaryota; kingdom Metazoa; phylum Chordata; class Aves; order Cuculiformes; family Neomorphidae; genus Dromococcyx; species Dromococcyx pavoninus. Next base: position 537,328 of record JAUMJL010000213.1, read on the forward strand.
GAAACATCCCATTAAAAAAACCCCAACGATGAATGAGAGGTACCCAGGAATGTGACAAACTGATGGGTAAAATAACGTGGGTTGGACAAGAACGTGGGTTGAACAAGGAAATGCCTTGATCTTGAACTGTGGCCGCCAGAACACAGAGCGGTCTTGAGGGAAGACACCAGGTTCTCATCCAATTGCTGCTTAGAGCAAATGGTCCCAGAATATCCTATTACAGAAAAAGTGTGCACACAGCTACCACAGGCATTAGCTGACTGCTCAACTATGCCCCTGCAACATATAAAAATCACATGACCAAGTAGATGAATTCAAGAAAAAAAGTCAAAAAGAAATTAAAGCTGATTACTATCTTAAGCTACATGAAATTGCCATGTGTGCTCCCAAGCAGCTAGGTAGGGGTGTTTGAACTAAATTAAGAAGAAAATTATAGCCCCGTTCTTTTCATCTAACCCCAATGTTAAACACCTTTTCATGTTGCTGTAGTAGCCACTATACTTGAACACTCTCACTTTTCTAAAATTGCATTTCCTGTTAAATACAACAAGAAGCTTACAAGGAGAAGAAGCAGCTCAATTTAAGGCATGTTTGGGGGCCACAGTCCACAGCATAGATGTCGCAAATTGAAACCTGTGCTCTTTTGGTAAACATATTACGAATAGCAAACTGGTTAAAAAATATTTAAACTTGCTGTAATATGGAACCACACAATAGCCAAAAGCTATGGAAATAGAAGACCACATAAAAGGTACTTTCAGAATATAAAAGCTGACAAGAAAATATTAAATATCAGCTCTACTAAATAAAATATCTTCAAAAGCTTTTTTTGTTTTAAAGACGTCACTGAGATCATAATCAATCAGTCTGGGCACTTACACACAGCGCCCCATCGGAGGATTTAGCAGAAATGAAGTACTAAATTATTCAGCATTTAAGTAATCATGTAAGGAATATGCAGCTGAAAAGGATAGACTGAAAAACAAGATTATTTTTCTGTTACTTCAGTACATATTGGGCTTTAAAAAGGCCTTCCGGGGAGATAGCTAAGCGTTTTTGCCATGCAAAGAATCAAGATTCCAGCTTTTAATCTCTTATTTTTAATTCTAGTATTCTAGGATTTATATGCAACAGAAAAGCATGAGCTCCTTCTCTGAGCATCATAAATCAGCATTTTAATATTAATATTTTTGCTGTATTTATAGCAATCTTTTCTCTTTCTCAGCTGGGCTGCCTTTTTATTTAAAAACACAACAAAACACTTGCCCTGCTCTGTTACAAATCTGTGTACTGTTAAGCTTAGCTGAAAGTCTCCTCTTTGGATACCTGTACTACACACATACAATACATGCACACGCCCAAGGAATCATAGAGACAACTCCGTTCAGACAAATATTATATATTCTCAGAAAGACAAGTTTAAATTAATAAGCTGTAAAATTTCAGAGTTTCCTCCAAAAGCTTTTTTTTTAAGCTGTAAGGTACATAAACTAGATGAGATTTATGTTCTCCATGAGAAGCTCTGCTGAATTTTAGATATGCTTTGATACATCAGCTCTAATATTTTGGAAGCTTTTCCCTTAAGTCTTTCTCGAGATTCATTGTTAACATTTTGAATGTCTTGCAAAACAGGAATACAAGCCTATTAGTCCCTGAGACTGTATCGCAGCAGTCAATAGCCAAAAGAACAATGACAACATGGGTATTATTTCACACGATTTCAAACCTTTTTCATATACAGCTCTAAGAATATAAACCACGTATCAAGCTGTTAAACAGAGGCAGGAGTTGATAACACTGGACTTTCATACAGAACTGAGGCTGTGAATCATTATGTCAACACCTAATAAAATGGAAATTGCTGCTTGTCAATGCATGCATCTCAGGATCACAGTATTAAACAGCATCAAAATAACTCATTAAGGCGATAAATTTTGCCTTAAGTCCCCATCTCTTTTATTCTAGCATTGAATCTAGCATTGAATTTCCTTATGGCAGCTGCTCTAAAACACTAAACCATTCTCAGAGGCTGAAGGACACGCTCTGGGCATCACAGTTTACTGACTCATGATGGATGACCAGCACGTTTGAAGTCGTTGTTTGCTGGTAGAGCTTCTTATTTATCTTTCGAATATTTGCAGCAAATTTCTAAGCAGAAGGAGAAAAACTCAAATCTAAGTCAAATAATAACTACTAAAACAGCAAGACATCAACTCCACCTAATGCAATATTAGGATTGTTTTTAAAGAGAAAACTTTTTGAAACTTCATATCAAGCATGTTTTTGGTTGTTGACCATAGAGCAAGCAGGAATTCTGTACTGAAGAATTCTGTACTACAGTAGATGTCAATATGAATACAAACCTCTTTCTACAATGAGACAATGGCATAGTCAGTTAAACAACTGGAGGTGTTCTGTGCAGTGTAAACACTGACAAATTTTAAATCACTGTTCATGGTGACAAAGGGCTTTCTGAGTTCTAAACCTTTTTTTTTCCCACCTCATTAAAATGTTGGAAAGCAAAATAGAATTCCGACAGATTTAACCAAAACACATCTACCTAAATGGACTATTCTCTGTTACTTTTGGGACAGTCTTCAAATAAATCAAACTTGTCAAAATGAATACTTACACCATGCACATCAAGTTTATCCTTTTGTGTTTTTCCTATCCTGTTTTTTTTTTCTCCACTGCTTTGCTAATAAATATGTTAAAAAATGTTGGAAGGCCCATGTTTCTAAATTCAACTTGACCATTCTGCATTAAAACAGATTTAGAGAAAACACACTATAAAATAACTGTTAAGATCCAGACCTTACCATGCTGAATTACTGACCTACGCACAACCTTTATTTTCATATTGCTCAACTTTTGAGCAGTTTTAGAGATTTCAATCACCTTCAGAACTCAGGAAAACAAACCCCAAAACCTAACAGAAAAGGGAAGGACTATCTTCATGGTACCTGAGGGGAACACCTCTCTGGTGGGACAGCAGCCAGACTGGAACACTTTGGCTCATTGCACAGATGTGAGACCTCAGCCTGGAGGTAACTGTCAGAAAAGCAGGCTGCCATGCCACTCTTAGAGGGCTGACACATTTTGCCAGAAGATTTTGGCTACTTTGCCTTAGAAGGAATGGTGAGAATCCTCAGATCTATCCCAGACTGAAAACGTTTAACAGCAACTATTTTCATTACTTCCACATTTAGACTCAGTCCTATTCCCTCTTGCCTCCCCTTGCTGACTCCAAACCTCATTCCAGGTCAGTGCCTCCACTGTCCCATTTTACTAATAGTTGCAGACACATACTATACTCTGCTTCACAAAGGCTCTTTACAAGTTCTATCTCCTCCTCTAGCCACTTCTACTCTTCTCTCTACACTGCAAAGAGAAGGTCCCTAGGTGTAGCCATTGCTTTCTGCGGCATTAGCGTCAGTCCTCACAGAATCGCATCAGGCTCTCGATTGAGTCTGCTTACCTACCCTCGGATTTTCTTTTATCTCCTCTACAGTCAAACTGGACAGCTGCTTCTTGCCTGAAGATCTGTAAGAGGTCATTCAATTCAAGCAAGAAAAAAACCATTACTACACTCAGTTTTTATTCCTGAAGACACCCTGCTTTCAAAGAGCTGTTAGAGGGAACATTGCCGGGCTACAACTGATGGGACTGGCTCACTTGCTTAGCACAATCAGGACAAGGTCGGTATTGTCAGCGCTAGATGGAGCAAGGAGGATTAACGTGCAGTGGAAGTTAACTGCTCTGAATAAACTAGAAACTGATCTTCAGAACCTGTAAAGGAATTGCTGGTAATTCAGCTGAATTAGAGGCCTGAGACAGTAACAGCTGTTGTCCCATGTTTTAAATCAGACATCTGAGGATCACAGCAGAGGTTAAGTTTGACAACATCATAAACAACTGGACACTGAGCCTTTTAACAGGAGAAAACAGAGAACACAATGATTTCCCTACTCAATACAAATCTAAACACAAGGTAAAGTAAGCCAGTCGTTACAGGTGAATTCAAGTCCAGAAACATTAAGCAGTCGGTTCTTCTCAGAAAATATTTTGCAAAGTAGTAACTCAAATACAAAATGCATCTTGGTTTGTATTACAATGAAAAAGTCAACAAATTCACACTAATTGATTTTTTTGAAGGACCAGTGAAGATCCACGTATTTGCTTTACTGCAAACTCCTTGTTCTCTCAGAGATGTACTTACTCTTGCTGACAACCCCACACAAATCAATGTTTCCTTTCCTTGGATGTCACATTAAACTACTGATGGTTTTAAGTGTTGTGAATGGGATTTGCAATCTATTACAATGCATGTAAAGAAGATTGTATTTATGGAGCAAATGCCAGAAAACAAAAAGAGATCATCTCCTTTAAAGTAACTGCAGACAGTACAACTGGCTTATTTTGAAATTCTAAGGCAACAATACTGCACTAGCATATGAAACTCTACTGTAAGACCAAGTTAATGTACTGCTTCCAAAAATTCAGTAAATTCAGTAGCAGGCAGCAATATAAAATGTCAATATTGCCACCAGATTTTTTTTATGCACTCAACTTCTGCATTCAATGAATCCCTTCAGATAACATGTAATATCTTGAGTAGTGCAGTCTTTATTTAAGCTGATGTGGCAATATTAATGTATATTAAAAATACACATGCACATTTTTGCAGACTTGTAATTTAATATATTTTCATAAATCACTACAAAAATGCGGTTCCGCAATTGCTATCACACACGGAGACTCTTACAGTAGAATGGAGAATGTACAGATGTCTTTCCCAGAACTGGCAATACTGTGCATTGTGCAAATTATCTAGGACTCCAATCCTTTTTAAGCAGCAGTTAGAAGAAAATGTGGGTTGAATACTGATATCAAAATACAGATTTAAATAATTTACTCTTAAAAACATTCATATTTATAGCCTCTTACAGAAAATAAACAATTCATCTGATTATCAGATATTTCCTCAGTTTTTCCAGTTCCAAGGTATACAAAGGTCTCCATCCTGAAGCACAGAGTAGAAATGTGAAACACAAAGGTGCATGCCTTGTAGGTACGGCAATGATTCTTCCAGCAGTCGCTTACAACAGTCTATCATCTGTGCACTGGAAACACTGGGTTCCTTATAGAGCCGATCCAAAGAAAATTTTTCAGTGGAAGTATTGATCAACTCCTTTTCTGTAATCATCATCCTAGCAAATGAAGACAACATAAAGTGACAAAATTAGAACTTAATCTGTTAACAAAACCCCTGGACATAAGTATATTTGTAGGTTACATGCATGTAAACAAAGGTGACATTTCATGTACAGCTATGGCACAGCTCAGATTTTTGTACACGTCGATACTCCTGTCCACCTCAGAGGCTGGACTGAACATGCTTCCATAACTAAGGGCAACAGCATACTTACAGAGTCATATTTGAAAGCCTGCACCATGACCACTTTTTGCTCATTAGGTAAAAAGGGAAAATAGCAAAATAAAAATTCTATGAGGCGCCATTTTTAATGCAAGGGATGAAAGTACTTAAATAACCTTGAAAGTGTAAGCTTTAAGAGTAAATCATGTTAGTGACTACTCTGTCTTCTTAACTAAGATGAGGACTCTGCATGTCATCAAAAACAATGGATGATGCACATTACATGTGTTAATAGCTTACTAGTTGTAGAAGTATATTGATTCTGTTGGACTTAGAATCATAGAATCACTTGGTTGGAAAAGACCTTTGAGATGATCGAGTCCAACCGTACTTGTCCACTACTAAACCATATCCATAAGGGCTTCATCTACCTGTCTTTTGAGTACCACCAGGGATGGAGACTCCACCACCTCACTGGGCAGCTGTGCCAGTGCCTGACAACCCTTTCAGTGAAGAAATTTTTCCTAATGTCCAATCTGAACCTCCCCTGGTGCAACTTGAGGCCATTTCCTCTTGTCCTATCGCCTGTCACTTGGGAGAACAGACCAACACTCACCTCGCTACAACCTCCTTTCAGGCAGTTGTAGAGAGTGATACAGACCTGATGATCTTAAAGGTCTTTTCCAACCTAAATGATACTATGAATACTGAATTCATAGCTTGCAGGTGATTTCTTCCATTCACCCGAGACAAAGACACCACATGGCAAACCTAAGTAACTCAGAAAGAAAGTTAACTTGCAGAATTAATTAAGGATTACTGGAACTGTGACTGATCATCTAATGTAGAGACAGTTCAGGTTCAGCGAACCTTAGTAGGTCAGGCCCTATGCCACATTAACACAGCTATACTCCTAGAGGCAGCTTGGCTATAGAAACAGCACCACTGCTGCCCTAAAGAGAATGACAAATGAAATAATCAGGCCATGGATCTATAAAAAAAAGGAAGACTACTTTCCTTCTTCGTACACATGTTATATGTAACTCAGCTGTGCAATATGCTGCCATGGGATATTTTGGAGCCACAAAGTGTAAATCAGCTCAAAAATAATTAGAAAATTAAGCGGGGAAAAAAAAAAGATCTACTTAACACTCTTAACATGAGATAATGTTTCCAGCTTCAAGTATTTTTTAAGTGCAGTCAGAAACTGGGAAGGAGTACAGAGTAAAAAACCCACCACATTTTTTGCCCCATTCAATACAGCCTTTCCATAATGTACTGGGTGATGAGGACAGACCTTCAGTATGACCCAGGATAGCTCTTTACGATTTCATACAAAGCAGCAATCATCCAACACACAACAGAAGAGCTGAGATATGTAGCTTGGCTGTTACATTCTCACCACACAGCTACTTATGCTCTGAGAGGAGCCCCACATTCTCCCTGGACCCGTGTCCTTATAATGTGTGGCAGTGTGAGGTTTCTTGGAGAGCGAGTTACCCAGATGCAAACACATATATTTGCTACAACGCCCATCCAAACCTCTACAGACAATATTATCCCAGCTGTCACACAGGGACAGCTACATGGAGAGCTATTCGGCAGTTTTAACTTACATGGCAAAAACATGGACTAGGGTTATGACAAAATTCCAACAAATCTCCACGTTTTACCAAAGCTGTCTCCAAAATGTATCCTTCCAAGTAATCAGGTCTTAACAGAGGTAAAACCACATGCCTTCAGTAAGACTCATCCCTAAAATAACCTTCACCAAAAAATATCTGGATCTATACATTATGTATACACTCATGACAGTGTGATATTTCAACAATTCATTACAAGTTTTCCAAAGCACAAAAATAAACTTGCAGACCTCTAAAAGGACAGTAACACCCAGATAACCTATCACAGCGTTTTATTCAAAATAAAACCAGTATCTCTACTTCATGGTCTTAATCCTCAGAAACATATACAAAGTCAGAACAAAATTTCAAGTTCTGACAGATATTACAAAAACATGTAAATATGGTACTATGACTCCACTACTGTCACCTCTCTCATCTCATCTGTGAAAGAGTACCAAGGAGGTATTTCTCCCATCATTCTGTCCCAGTTTTTTCCTCCCCTTGTTTGGTGCTAATTAATCTCTGCCTCAGCTAAATGACAAACAACTAGAAATAATGATTCTCTAGGCAGTCTCAGTTGTTTTCAGTCTAGATTTTACTGCTTTCTTGTCACAATAAAATTTTCTTATTCAACAAAAAGGTCACTCACTTAAAACCCCCTCACCTCTCCTTTGAGGAAGTAATTGTAAAAATATTTTGTAATTTTGTCTTGCAAGCAAAGATCTTTTATTTCTGCATAAAGTACAATTGTTTCTACAAGATGAAGGATGTGTATTTTGTAACAACTGTTTGTGTTCAATGAATGTTGAAAGTTTTGACTTAGTAAAGCTGATGGGTAAAGTTCTATTTTATAAACAGGTTTTTTTCACTAAAAGAGCATGAATAGATTTTTCAAAGTTCTCATCCTCCTCCAAATAAAACATACGACATATGACATGCAAAGATTTTCATGAGCTAAATGTGTTGAGTCACATGAACACTTACTCCTCCTTTCTTTTCAGATTCTGTCTTGCTTCCTGTGCTTTTGCAAAAATAAACCATTGAAGGGTTGCTGGATCACAAACCGTTGGGATCGTAAAGTGTCCAAATTCATGTAAGCTTGGTGCATATCTGTCACTAATGAAATATGATGGAAGCAAAAACCAAGGTTTTATTTTATTAAACAAGTATTTACATGAATTATTTTCAGAATTAATTCTGCAGATAGAAGAATATAAATCACAATAATAATTGATAAAAATTAATCAAGTTTGGATCATGATAATATATAAGCATCGTACACATAGCTTTTTCAAAATGGCATTTCAAAAGCAACTGTCAACAATACTAAAAAAAATATAAACAATAGCACCATCATACCCTAGTGTTGACCTGACAGCATGAAAACTTTGATTTAACCCAGTGCAATACTGTAACTCAGCACAACACTATAAGATAAAGGCAGAACTTTAACCTGAATGAAATTAAGCAGGATTTTCTTCAGTCTGATTCCTTCTTAACCCATAAAAATACACTTAAAACCTTCAGACAGAAAGACTTCAACATAGTGAAAAACTGAAATTATATTAGTTTTCTTCTTACTGAGAGCAATAATAAGTGTAATAAAAAAAACAGTAAAAGAAAGGAAGAAACCTCTCCTGCAGACACCTACCTTTCTAGAATCATTTGCAAGCCTCGCAGACTACGAGGATGAAAAGGTAGTCTACTGTCACATAATTTATTATAGAAAGAATTCAGAGTCTCATAGTACTCTTCCAGAGTCAACAGCGGTTGCAGTTCTTCAATATATATTACTTGTATGCCTCCCAGAAGCTGGCTTATCCGATCTTCCAAGAACAGGAGCTTTTTCTGTAGTTTATAATAATTTGGCAATCTCTCAAAAATCTGTGCGCACACACAAACAAATATTTCTTATGTTATAAAATATAAAACTTAATTTTGCGACATGAAAAAAGTAACAAGAAACTATAAAAGAAAAGACACTTAACAACACAAAAACAGAACCCAAGGGGAGGAAAAAAATACCTAAAACCAGAAATATCAAGTATATACATTTTGGAGCAAGATATAATGGAATAAGCTCATAAGTATTTTCAGTATTTATACTATAAAGACACAAAAGGCCATAGCAAGATTGATGGATGTCCTCTTTCTCTATACATACAAAAATTAATAGTCCCAGATTAAAAAAAATATATAATCTGAGCCCTATATAATATGTTTATCACCACAAATCACAGTGGTAAAGCTATTCCACATACAGCCAAAAGTGGTTTTGCCAGCCTAATTTATACCAATCCTCCAAAGAGAGAAGACACCTGTTGCTCCTGCTGGAACTATTTCTTTCCAGGGTTTTGGATGATAATCCATCTATCTTAGGTCTGAAGTGAGAGGAGAAAGGAGGAAGGAACTACATCTCTAATGTATGAAACCTATACCAGAGAAGGTTAAGAAGGCATCAGACTTGTTAGTTGAAACATAGAAGGTGTGACAGGGAGAAGGCTGGAATAGGGCAACAAGTGAAAAGGGGAAGTCTGTAGTAGTAGTCACTACTTACCACCTACCCAGTTATTATTGTAACATAGCTTTCCACACCACCCCCCCCCCCAACCGCTGCTGGAACAAGTCAAGTGATTTCAGAATAATGTCTTTAGAAACCCAATCATGACAGCTTCTGGCACAGTAAAATCCACTGGCTCAGCATTTGCATTTGTAACAGAGAAAAACTGCAAACCCCCCTCTATATATATTATTTCTATATATATTATATAAAATATACACTATAGATATCATATCTATATATAACATACATAAATATCAATATATATTCTTTCTTTATATATAATATATATTGATAAACATATATTCTTTAAATATAAATCCTCTGACCAAGCATTCTACAGACTGACTTGGACACTATTCTACTGCTTCCTTTTTTGAATAATTAGTAATAAAAGTAACAGCACTTAGGACTGTAGGAGTGCTTTCTAAAATGGATTAGAATTGGACAAAAAAATTCTGCTCTCTGAAAAGCAAGCGGCTAACCAACCTCATGAAAATCTTCACTAACTTTTTCTGTGTATCATTTAACGTGATCTTCAGTGCATTTAAAATAAATAGCCTTTGATTTCAGGCTTAAGTACATACCCTTTCTTTGTCTTCCAGAGCAAATACCATCACCACACCTAACAACACACATTGTCCCATGTGCACGATGCTTTATGCGGATATATGACCACTTCAGAAAACCCCTCAGCAAAGGTTAGAAAGAGGAAGCATTTCTCTTTTGAAGGAAGACACTGTTTATTTTAGTATTAATCAGAAGAACACTTTATTCCAATGACTATCACCACTCTCAAATCTCAGAGTAGAAAGTCTTGCATTAAATTCTATTTTCCTGGTTTAAGGTATTTGTAAACCATTCACAGTAACAAACCATGGTTTGTTTTCTCCCTCAGTGAAATATATACAGGCTAAAATTAAAACCACCACCAAAGGAAGCTTTGGACTGAATGATACATTTTCATATTATTCATTGATTGGAACACAGAAATAGAATATTCTGATTTTCTAACTGGTGAAATTCACAACTATAAAATTCCACCCATTATCTCCTTTACAAGAAATATTTTTGATAGAACTATCAATAATATTTCAGGTACCAAGATTAAAGAAAATTTACTTAAGTGATATGCTGATATTTTATTTGAGGTCCTTTGCACATAATACTTAAACATTTAGGATGTCAGAAAGCTTGTCAGCTCCAAACTTTACACAACCAGCAGAAGAATTTCCATAGTCACTAAAGATAAACTTCTGCAATATCCACATTACATGCCTAAAAGAACAAAGTGATGGGGTTGGTTACCAGTCACTGACTGAAATGATCACTTCACAAGTCCCATTTTTCAAAAAAAGCTGAATAAAATTCCTAAATTCTTCATGGGAATGAGCTCTTTACATGAGTTCCTTATAGATGATGAAATAATCTGCCAGTGCTTCTTGCATAGGCTGGAACACTGCACAACAAATCAGCTTTCTTTATATTTAATTGAGGTAAGGCTGATTTGCTAGTGAAAGCAGCAGTAGAGAGCTGACAAAAACTGTTAGTAACAGTACATTGAAGGATTAAATTTAGAATGCAACGTACACAGGTATGCTAAATATAGTAGCTATGTGTTTGCTTTAAATTACTCATCCGTTATCTGCTCCAGTTAATGTTTTGGTGATAGTTTAAAAAAAAGGATGTCACGACAAGAGGGATTATCATTTACTTTGAAATCTTCTTACTTTGGTCCAGTGATGGTGAACGTCCATGGTCCCCAGCATTACGTGGCCTGCTGCACTCATACCTGAACGGTCTGTGAATACCACTGTATGTCCTAAAGATTGCACAAAGTTCTTTACTAATTTTGGGTTATTTCAATTATTGCCAAAATTATTTAAGGTTTATGTCACAAGCAACATATTTCTGCAGCACAAACACAGATGAGTAGGTGCTTTTGTTATTCTCAAAATCTGAAAGAGTGATTCTTAAACACTCTAGTTCAAGAATTCTTTTCATACAAACCTTACCTAACATTTCCCTTCCCTCTGTTTAAACTTGATTGGGTTTTAGTTAACTGGGCTTTTTTCTTACAAAGACTACTTTTATAATAAAGAGAAAAATCTCAGCAGACAGCATATTTAAACAATCCATACAAATTATATATATACACACGCTAGGAAATATATGCTATATGCTTAAAGTATATATAAATATGGTAAAGTTTGGTCAAAGAACTATCAGCATGGTCATTCAACAATACTTTCACAGAACTCTCTGAAACGTGCAAGCTCTAAGAAATGTTTTCAGATTAGGTTCTTGCTCTTTTTTTTAAAGACAGAATAGAGACAACGTAACAGAATAATGTCCCCCCCCTTGATTTGGGGGGACAAATCAAGTTTTGAGACTCAATATGTTTTAAGTTCTATAAGGGTAAAAGCGCAGGCAACTATTTATCAAAATAAGCTTCCACAAAAGCCTTCAGTATGACGCATTAATCTACAAGACAGGGCTTAAACAGAAGCTCTTGCTCTCAGACGTTAGTTTTTCAAAATCCTTAAGAGTGAGTAATACTGACTTTAAGGCATCCAGTCCATCTTTGTACCCCAGGGCAAGATCAACTCTACCTGTATAATTACTGACAGGTATTTCTCCAGTCTATTACTGAAGATCTTCAAAGATGGAGACTACAACAGGTTCACAAGACAGCTTTCTCGAGCACTTTAAATCCTAATTATACTTAGGTAAAGAAACTAATTTGAAACCTGATACAATTTAAAACTACTACTTATTGTCCTATCCTCTCTGTCTTTTGACAAAAGATTAAGTGAATCCTCAAATGAAAGCCACTCAAAACTGAGTATCTGCAGACAGGCATAAATGTGGAGTTAGAGGAAACAGCTACTGCCACAGGTCAAACAGCTGTATGAGAAGAATGGCAGGTCAGGTTTACAGAACATTTTAGTTTTTCCTAAGAAAATACAGGCTTTAATATAGGTATTCTATGGAACATGCATGATAAGAGAAGATAATATGATTTTAAAGGCATTCTAGTAAGTCCTCCTTACATCAACTCTTCAGAGAGCTAACTGCATTTTTGTCTTGGATCTACCATGGGCAACAATCCATTGCTACCTCCACCCTTTCAGAGGTTCAGTCTGGAGTTTTTACTTTCATTACTAGTACTAAGTCTAGTACCTTCAACCCACTCAGTTTGCATTTATTAAGAAATGAAATAGAAGCTGAGTGTAGCAAACACGCTGCATGGAAAGTTCACTTCACAAAATACCCAGTAGCTTAAAATGTAATTTCTCACCAGATTTTCAGTAAGCTTGGCAGGTTTAGTTTAGCAGTTATCAAAAGAAAGCAAAAAGAAAGTCACAGATGACTCATGTTCATCTTTGAACCAAAACTATATTAGTACATTTGAAACAAGCAACAGAAATACCTTTAACATTCTTTAATGCTTCAGGTCTCTGCTGGACTAAGCGACCAAGACTGTGTAGTTGGCTACAGCGGTGAGCAATACCCCAGCTTCTCTGCCACCTAAATAAAAATATAATTGAAAGCATATTGTTCCCTCAACATTATTACAAAAAAATCTCACAGAAGTTGAGATGCAGCTGAAAGCCTTGTAACACAAACAACTCAAACAAAATAGCACTCCAACAGTAATAAAAGCAAAGGCTTACTGAAAAGCTGTACATGTCATATCCTATTTGAACAGATAAAAAGCCTAAATAAAATCTCAGTCTTTCTTGAAGTTGAGCGCCAATAACAAAGGAATAAATCCAGATATTGGAAAAATAAATATAAAGCCTGGCAGACAGAACAAAACTTGCAAATCTCTCCCCCACTAAGAAGGGGGTTAGTAATCAAATAGCAACAGACAACCCAGTACTCAGTTCAGTCACGTGGCAAGTTTGTTTGTACACTGTGCAATGTTTAGAGGAGCAAATATTGTATATAAGGACATGGCTCTTTTTTTCCTTCAAGATCCTAGCTGAAAACATTACTACAATTCCAGCCGTAAGTTGCTATAAATAGGTCTATATTTTACAGTGGAATAACTTTTTGTTAAACCATACAGGAGCCAGGTGTTACTTTGATGACTTTAATATCCATAGATTTGACACCTCTTCCATCACAGACAGATCAGACAAACTCCTAGCGAAATTTCAAAAAGCATTTAAATTACATAGTGTATTGAAAAATTACATCCTTTTACAAATTTCTAGCTTGTACAAAACTGTCAAAATGGGAAATACTATTCCCTTACTGTACTGGGTCTGTCTGGGATGGAGTTATTTTCTTCATAGCATCCCTGTGTTTCGTATTTTTTACTAAAACAGTGTTGGCAACACATCACTGTTTTGGCTGTTGTGCAGTGCTTGAACAGCGTTCAGGTATTCACTTTTTCTTCCCACTCTGGCCCCTCATCAGTGAGTAGGGCTGGGGCGGGCAAGACGTTGGGAGGGGACACAACCAGGACAGGTGACACAAACTGACCAAAGGGATATTTCAGACTATATGATGTCATGATCAGCAATAAATGCTCAGGGAAAGGAGTAGGAAGAGGGACCCTTGTGGTTATGCCATTTATTTTCCCAAACAAGCATTACAAATGCTGAGGTCTTGCTTTCCAGCAGACTGAACACCTGCCTGCCAATGGGGAGGAGTGAAGAAATTCCTCTTTTTGCTTTGCTTGAATGCACAGCTTTGCTTCACTTCACTATTAAATTTCTACCTTGATCCATGAGTTTTATTGCTTTTGCTCTTCCTGTTCTCTTCCTCCCACCCCACTGGGAGTGTATGAGCAAGTGGCTGGGTGGGTGCTTAGCTGCTGGCTGGGGTCAACCCACATCGTCTCATTTAGGGAAACCTAACTGAGAAAAAAACACTCTTTGGGATATGGAGAATGGCACTGTGCCACAGCCCTTATACGGCGATCCAATCTATTACAATGCAAGTCATTCTAGTAACTGTTTTCTGTTACCTAGCAATATCACTTTGCTTTCAGTAGCACTAGACAAGGAAGTAAAAAGGTCTCTTATACACCCTACCTTCTCTAAGCTTTTCTAAACTTGTACATGGAATAAAGCCAATGATCCTGTTATTTTCCCAGACCTCTGTGAGCGCTAAGCATTAGGTGGCATGATCACAAGTAGCAGTTTCCTATTAAGATACTTGCTTGTCAGATTTCTGACACATTCTTTTCTGAATAATGACAATACAACTCTCAGAAGTTTAATAACTCTTCATGAAATACAATAATTTTAGTGTATTTTAAAAGCACAAACGATAATAAAGATAAATAGAAGCCACAAATAAAGCTACACATTTAATATTGCAGACTGTTTCAGAAACTTAAAAACTCCACCACAGCACAGTTGCAGAGGAATACAAATTTTGTTGAAAAAGAACTGGCTTCAGCTTAAAAGAAGCCAGGGAACAAAAGCATGATTTCAGAAGCTTCAAGTCTCTCTTTCCTGGTTAAAAGAACTTAACAGACTAGCCTTTGAAATAATCTCCAACTTCTACCTTTTCATTGTTGAATACCCTCACTGCCTTTTTTTATCCCATCCTAAATATCCCATTTCAGAACATTCTCATTTGAAGGCACAAGATTTAAAAAAGTATTGTAAGTTATTTTCTGGAAAATATTCTGAAGAATCAAGATCACCAACTGTACTCAGCCCTTTCAAGCAAACAAATCTCCTCCTCCTCTGCAGTGTGGGAAACAAGACACTAGAAAGAGTAACATTTTTATCAGTCCTTCACAGGATGTCAGTAGGTACCGCATGCAAAGTTGTGTTTCACTGCTGATCTAATTACCTTTGTAGATATTCACTTGAAGCTGGAAAAAGCAATTCTATCCAGCAAAACACAAAAACGCGTGTGAATGTATACACAGACACAGGTTCTATTTCAGGTGCTCAAGTGATTGTTTCAACTGGAGACTATATTATTAATTACAAATAGTACGTCCTTCTGAGCAGACTGCAACAGGAAACTTTTGTCCCAATAGAATTCTTCTAGAAAAATATTATTCAGTGCAATAACACTTACACGTATATGAAAAATAGCTGTTTTACTGGAATAAACTTTTAAAGCCTATGGTGTAGCACTACACTACACTTCCTTGCTTTAACTGTCCTAATGCAAGTCCAACTGATGTAATTTATTACCTGATATCTGAGAGCTGGAGTTGATGAGAGAGTTCAAATTTTAAACGTTCTAGTTCTTTTCTAAGTGGCAAACTCTTTTTCAGCTTTTTTACTGCACTTGCTTCATTATAATCTAGCCAGGATCTGAAAGAAGAGGAGGTAAAAACCAAACAGGAGAGGCAAGTCATATTATTTTCATGCAAACAGTACAGCTAACTGAATTCTTACTATTAACATTAATATTTTATTTCTTTACCAGGTAAAGAGATTTTTTTAAAAGTAGAGAACAAACTGAAAGTGTGACATGCTTCACCTAAAGACATTTACAAGGGAAAACCTGGCACAATGTCTTTGGTGGGAACTAGGGAATCAAATTGAATCAAAAGACACTGACAGTGTTACAAGAGTTAGAGTTGTGAAAAGTGTAGAGCAGCAGATTAGTGTAATTTAGGGGGTCAGCTTCAGAACTTAGTGCTTAATGGAGGAAGTTCCCACACATATGCCTTTAACAAAAAACCCCAAACAATAAAAGTAATGATTAGTAGACTATCAAAATAAGGGACATAGTACTAAAGGGCTAAGTTCTTACAGAGCCTGGATGAACACAGATTAAGCAGGTCAAAGTTTTACAGTCTTTTGCCATTAATCACAACCAGGCAAACATGACTTACGTGTACATTTGAAACTTTCAATATATAGATCATTGTACCTCTAGGAAAAAGCTACTCTTCACGAGATTTAGCCTTTGTTCCTAACAAACTTATTTTCATACTCTTATTTTTACCAACAAACACTTCCGTTCTCGTACTGTATTCTAAGTGAAAAAATTCAAGATCAGAAGTAAAAAGAGAGGCCCAGTGCCAAACGGCCAAGTATTAAAACCAGATGGTTAATATGTAACTGTTTGTGGCACTTCTTGTAAATGTGTAAAAGTAAGTATAAATATTCCATAAAATGTTAAATCTCGGTTAAGTGTTTTACAACAGCATAGCTTACAGTAGCTTTATTTGAAAGGTGTGAGGCAGGATGAGGGGTATTCTTTGATCAGAAGATACTAACACCACAGCTCTGCCTTTATCTCAAATGGCACCTATATCTCATTGTTACAAAAGTCTTTCAAGGCAGTATTTCTCACCCTTTCCCAAAATGAGCACATATACATTTTATAAACAACCAACTTCTAATACAACACATGCTGCATTTAATGCAAGTTCAGTATACATAATTGCTTCAATTTAAATATTAAGGTTGGTATGCTGAACAACAAATCAGAAGCGCAACACTAAGACATCTGGCAAATTAAAACATTCTAACCTTAGTTTTCATGAATTGCCTCCCACCCCCAACAGAATGTGATAACGAAATACTAATAATAAAGTTAATAGCTGTACAGTTTTGTGTTACAGAAGCCCTGTAAGAGGTAAAGCAAGTGGGACCTCGCTTCCGTCTGAATTGTCACCAGTATTCCACAAAACTGAAAAACTAAATCAACCAAAACTAGATTGACCAAACATGAATGCTGGGCAAAGAGACAAGAATGCCTCAGCTTAGCTGGCACTACAGTTATACCAGGAGCTCATCTGAACTCCCTTTAATTATAAAAAGTGTGACAGAATTACATGTTGTACAATGAAGTTTTGTATTGTTCAGAGGGTTTATTGATTGCCTTTAAAAACCTTGGCATTAGAATAAGACCAATTTACGTTAGAAAATATCAATTAAATAAAATCCTTACATACATTAAAGTTGTTTCCACTCTCTGGGCTTGTTCTAGCTCCTCCTCAGGATCCTTGAATCCAGTAAATGAATAATAAGTCTTATCCCATTTGATAGGTCTGTTTACTGTGCTTTTTACATCCTTCTGGGGCTGAGAGCTGACATTCAAACTCTGAACATGCTCCGTAGATAAACTGCAGGAGTTGAGGATATCTAATACTGTGCTCAGGAGATCCCTAGTACGTAGAGTAAAACTGACTGCTCGAAATCCTATAAAATTAAGTCCACAAAATTAGTACTATTTAATTAAAATTATTTCACATACATTCACATTTCTCTCATCTTAAAAGAACACAAACAAGGTGTGCATTATTATGATACTGTTATTTCAATACTCAATGCAAAATTCATGTGCATTTTAACCTTTAAAACTGTTACGTGCCCAAAAATATAAACAGAGCTGGTTTCACTGGATGAAATCACTGGATGAACTGGAAATCTAGCTACAGATGCAGCATAACCCCTAGAAGGATGCTTTCACTTTAGCAGTGTCAGTTTTGTTCAATAGATCTACACAATTCACATTATTACTGATGATCACTTTGGATATAATTGAATGCAGAAATGCAGTACTACAACAGCTCTTGGCGGGCTGTGAACAGAAGCTTCAGAACAAAACATCACACTTGCACATTGGCTAAAACTAAGTCCAATCACTTAACTATTGGGCCTAACTGCCCCACTAGAAAGCAAACATTAGACTCAAGAGCAGAACACAACTGCCAGTTCAGCTGTTACCTCAATTAGACTGGACATAACATTACTGTTTTCTAGAATAACAGTATGATTTTGTTTTCTAGGACCAGGGCCCCTCATGATTTGCGCAAGTGCTTCGACTAGCTGGATACAGAACATACAACTCATCTGCTAGATGAGGCATATTGGTACATCAGAGACAAATACAAAGAATAAAATCAATCAAAGCCAATATTCCAAACTTGGCAATATTTTCTGTAGTCTCTAAGAGACAATATAGTAAATTGAAGCTTTCAATATTATACAACTTCTGCTTATAGAGTAAGTTACTACTGATCCTACCCTAACATTGTGTGCTACGCATTATCTGCAATGAAAACAAGGATCCAACTGTTGTTCCAGTTAAACATGACAATGGTATTAAAAGTAGAAACATAACCATTTATATCAATTCCTCATGCTGTAACTTGACCTCAACTTTGTAATTTCTCATTCTTTCAATGCTTTTTAAAAGCTTACTACGTTTAATTACTTAGGATGGTCTGAGCTGTCCGATCTAATACCTGTTTTCATAGTTTGAAAGGATTTTATTCAGTTGAAAAGTCATTATGACTGCACAAGGCTAAGTAATGATCTTAAAGAATTTAAGTACAGGAACACACATTCTGCATAATATAGAAGTACCTGAAGCACTGAAGGATTCTTGGACATTAGAAGAGCTAGGTTCTCTTTCTCTTACATAAAAAGTAAGCTGAGTTGGCTTAAAGGAGCGAAATCCTGGTTTCTGTAGATTCTCCAAGTAGCCATTTAACCTCTTCAGAGAGTTTTCATTGACTTCCTGTTCAAAAAAAAGAACCCCCCCCTACAGATTATGAATTGGGCCATTTTTCATGGTACACATAGAACTAGTTTACACAAATTGCCAGCTGCTCTTAACAAGCAGCAATATAGTTCATATTCTCAGCATAAATTAATAATTATCTTGCATGAATAATTTGCTTGATGTATGTTCTTAGACATTCCAAAACAACACTTTTAAGGCTTTCAATCCTGAAGAAGTTAATTAATTCAAATATAATACAAAGCATTTCAAAGTGATGAAGTTATGTGTATTACAAATCAAACTGGAAGGATTCAGTATTTTATTTATAACAATCAAACACAAAATATAACTAATAAATAATAGATGTTTAAGAGACACACACTTGTTAAAAACAAAGTAAGTGCATATTTTTTTCTCTAGTAACAACAACACTCAATTCTAATACTACTTTTGGTTATTTGACAGCAGGAAAACCAGAAAATTTCCATCCTGGATATATGACACATTTACGAAAAAAGCACACTAAAAGATTTTTACCCTCTCTTTGGGATGCTGGCCAAAGAAATCTGGATGCACAGCAAAATAGAAAGGTCTGAGAGCATTGATGGCATCAGCTCCTGACAAGGTTCTTGACTGAAGAATGCATTGTTGAGGTATCTTCTCCAGACATAACCTAATAAAGTAATAAAATGTTTATGTATGATACAAACAACCAAGTGACAAACTGATATAAATTACATTAGAATGCGACAGAATGGAGTAAACAGTCACAGTTGAAAATATTTGAAACTGGTGTTAGAAGTCCAAGCTAGATTTTTCCCCTTGGGACTCAAAAAGCTGTATTTATATGGAACAAATGCAATAGATTCATGAGATGGTGGATGATAATGGCTGATTAAAGACATGTAAACAAAAACTTTTTCCTCTACTTTCTCAAAACAGGCTCAAATAAAAACTCCCCAATCAAGCAGCTCGAATGACAAAGACTGGCTTTAGCAGCATTTTCACAGCTACTGCTGAAGCTGCTCTTAAAAGTGAAGCCTTACATGCTTTGAACCTCCAGTTAATAAGGGAAACTCAGTATTTTTAAAGCCAAAAGAAGTGCCAAAGAATATTAAATTTTACCCAGGAATAACAATCACAATTCAATCAAAAGAGAAACTAATGCAGAACTTGATGTCCACATACTTGTGCCCATTTTAAAGAAAACTAATCTACTTTTCCAAACACGCTTTTATAGAAGCTATCAAGTAAAAAGACAGCACTTTTTTTCCCTTTGATCTTCACTGAAACAGAACAAGAAAAGAAATCTCAATGCTAGGAAAAGAAGATTGTTTCACCTAAGATCAGAAGGAAAAGTTAAGTTGAAGAAGTTTAGAAAGTACAAAAGATTGAATACCTCCAATTACGCATAAAGTAAATAACAGTTGTGCAAAGAGCACACCTGTGCAACAGAAGACTGAAACTGAAAGAAAAACAAGTTCTGAATTAAAGACCACCAAAATTTCCTGCCATAGCTCAAAGCTGATAATAGGTTAGCTAATTAATTACCAAGTGACAGTCTATAAGAAAATATGAATTGGCAAATATTTAACAACAGGTTTCTCCTTTAGTTGATTTCACAGGATAACAAACTCAACAGTATAACCATTTTCTGTGATTAATGCTCACTTAGCTTGTAACTCAGAAGGGAAAGGACTCTGTTATGCAATACAATGCTCTTTCACTTCTCACAGTATCACTCATCCAAACTATAAGCTCCAAACAGGAAAATCTATGGCAGATCAGAGTCAAAGTTTTCAATTCACATAAAACCTACAGCTTATTAATACTAGTAAGCAAGACTGTTTTACAAAGATCTATTTGTTCAGCATCCTAGACCAAACGCAAAAACCTGTGAGACTATTTTCTGACTGCTTTCATTAATTTAAAACAAGGAAACAAAACACAACACACCCAAATTTGTGCGCAGACAATAAGCAGCATTTTTCATTTTGGCAAATGGTAGAGTAAATGACAACAGTTGAGTTGTCAAGCAGAGGCAATGACCCTTACTCTACCTCTTTCCTGTAAACCTTTCCAGTTCTTCAATTAGAAACATGAAAGCAGTTAAAGCTAATGTTTACTGCCTAAGAGGTAGGCAAATATTTAATTAGTAGGCCTTAAAAGTCAGCTGGCTGAAAGCACGAGACATTTTTGAGGAAAAGTGGAACAGAAAATCTGTAATGCAAGACAACTGATGAAATGTCAAGCTCATATGACTAGAAACAATTTTTTATGCCTGTGGATTAAATGACAGATTAAAAAAAGACAAAATGTGTTACTGGCAAACACTTCTACCTCTTTGCTGGCTGCACCTGATGAAGATTCTATGAGTAGTCATCACTATAGCCCATGATCATACTCAAAACAGCAGGAGATGGTCAAGTACCACAGCAATATAATGTTTTTAGGGAGGGTAAAAGCTCTCAATGACAAGAACATGCAAGAGATGCTCAGTGATGCAGGGAAAAAAACTTTATTTGACCTGGCAAGAAAGTAAGTAAAGCACACCAGATAGAAGTCCACTTGGTCATATACTTTACCATTTTGTATCTGGAAACACCAAAATTTTCTTCTGTTTGTTTTTTTTTTTTTTCTAGTAAGTGGACACAAAGCGGTAAAATGGAAAAAAAATTATTTCCAGCAAAAGATAAAAAAAAGTAAATTACCCAGCTACCTGATAGCAGTTCTGATTAACAGCCATGCAAGAAACCCACATCCGCCCAGACGCAGCTGCTGGGAGGAAGCCAGAAACTCAGTTCTCTCTTCACCTTATTTGTAAACTGTTTCCCGCATCCACTCTTGAGCTACACTTCATGCTGTTTCCAGTAGTTAGGAAAAAAAGTTTAACATACCTAGAAACTATTAATCATACTTCCAAGATTATTAATCATAAACTTCCATCTGGTGTTCTACCAGAAAAATGGCCAAGTATGGTTAACTTCAGTTCCCTTGTTTTCTATCTAAACAGCACTGTCATGCTAGCAGGAAGGCTCAGGATTCCAGCCAAAAGTCTATTTTGAACTTGCTTAAAAGAGAAACGCTCAAAGGCAAAAATTAGTTTGCGTGACAGAAGGAAGAATTAATTCACTGAAGGTGAAAGACAGAACTCTGAGGCATCGTTCAACTGAAGTGACAAAATATATGAATTAAAATGAAGTTAAGAGAGAGAAAATGCAAGAAAGATGCTTATGGCTTCACTCACAAGTAGCAAGGATTATTCCAAGAACTTAATTCAGATTTGAAGAGCAATGAAAGGCTTTGTGTTAAAATCAAGGTCATACACACTTTGAGGACAGCTATCTCCACTTCATGACAGATAGGAAATACAATCTCCACTAGAACACATTATGCAATCTTATGCTAGGACTGATTTAATTTACTGATTAAATAATTCCCTTCAGCTTTCTTTTTACTTTTTCTTCACATCTCTCTCTTAAGTTGAACTTCTTGGCTTATAGCTTTGGCACTGAAAAGCTTTGTTAAATTAAGCTCATTATTACAGACATATTTACTCATTTTAAAACACTGGGCTTTAATAACTCAATAATGTGGCAATATTTTGGATGTCACATTCAGATTTAGACTCCCACTTTCTCATAATTAAGCTATTTTAAAACTCTTGTTGAGAGCCTTTTTAATATTTCACTTGAAGACAACCATATGGCTTTTGGAGATTTTCAACTGTGGATGCTCTGTTGAAAGCTTCAAGCTGTAACGATGACAAAGCCAGAGAAATAAGCATTAAACAAAAATACTGAACCAATTCTATGTACATGCAAGTCTTAAGCAAACATTGAAGCATATGGTAAAGGCAAATTAGGTCAGCAACATGCCATACCTTCTCACGGCTCCCAAGCAGCAAAACATTGCAGCAACTCAATGGTCAAGCCAACTTTTGCCATCCACTAACTCACTTCAAAAAAAAAAAGCAAAAAAATCCTGTTTAGTAATGGGCATAAGTATTTTCCCCTGTTACTTCTCAGGGCATTCTCTAAATACTACGTTAGAACTTTTAAAGTCACAATAGTAATAGGAAATTGAGAAATCACACATGAAACCTAGTTTTGCATAAGAATGTTTTCAGTTTCCACTGCTAAAAGTGAATCTCACAAATGTTAACAATGGTTACCATATTTTGATTTGAAGATAAATATTTAAAGATATTCCAGATGTGAAAAAAACCCTAAAAAATTATTGAAAATTTTAGCCACTCTTCCTGATGTGCAGTTTTCTCTTAAATATAGAAACATAATCCGGAAACACTAACACATACCAGATCATAGAATTCCTTGTAAATTTTTACTCTGCTGAGTCTAAAACTTTCAAACAAACTATAATTCTTCAAAATTTATATGCCAACTATTTTATGGGGCAAAAATATAAAATCAAAGAAAAAGACACTGTCCTACAAAAATGCCTGGAAAACTCCATCAAAAGTTTGCTAGCATTCATAGAAATGAGTCAGCAATTTCTACCAGTAACTTCTACATGATCCAACTGTAATCAAGAGTTGTCCAACAGGAGGTAAACCACTCAGCATGTCAGAACGCAAACATATACTTAATTATTAGGGATTATGAGGGAAGCTCCCTGTTGGCAATGTTTTCTCACAGGCTTTCACGTTTTTTTTTTTTTTAAATATACTTTTCAAAACAATATGTTCCCACTAAGTACACTGCTTTAAAGCACCTGGGATGAACAATTACCAGAGAAACATGATCCCTCTTTCAGCACAGCAGGACAGTTCCTATGACTACCTTGCAAAAGACTTCAAGTTTTACAAGTGCATCTTACTCACACAAACATAAATGAAGAGTATAAATTGTTCACCAAGCATTTTACTAGAGGCAAACAGTGAGAAAAAATATACTGAGCTAAAACAACCCCAAAAAGCTTGATAATTTTTGACTTCTGATTTTCAACTAGGTGGGCAAGACAATAATAATTTCATTTTTAGTGTCTCTAACAACAGTCCTAATCATAAACTAAGTTAAGTACATTAACAAGCTGTCTGGTAATAAAACAAGTTTCTCTCTGTAATTTTAGCTTCAGGAGTTCGGACAGAGGATGGAAAAACCCCAAGAATCTCACTGATCTGTGTTGACACTTCATATAACCAAACAAAAGCACGGTTGTTTCTTGCTTTAAATGCTCTATTGCCTGCTTGGGAATTGTTACATCGCTAGGCTAAAATATAAAACCTCCTAGGTTTGAGTAAGCTTCACCTGCAACCTTACCTCACAGACACATTTGCTAACACAAAACAAAGTATTAACGATGTCGCAGTCGCTTCGCCTTTGGGAAGAGGACACCGCATGCCCCTGTCTCATCCCTGGAACCAGGATTACCTGTTTCAGTTGTTCGCCTGTGCTGAGTGCACCAGGCTCCGTGAAGGAAAGGGTATGGAAAGAACCGAGATGACAGCGCTCAGCAAACAGGCGCTGGTGGAACCAGTTTTCTTGCCACTTGACAGAACACAGGCCGTGGGCGACGCAGCAACTGACAGATTCAACTGTTTAACATAGAGTGCTGCTGGAACTTGGTTTAATATTCATTCAGGGTATGGACGTTACTCTTGGCTACAAGCTATGCACCTGCACCTGCATGGCTGTCAGGGATGTTTGGTACCAGCCTTATTGCCCTTCCTGTGAAAAACCCGGCACCCAACACCTGGTCACCTGGTGTGCTGATGCTGAGAGTCCCATGCCCTACACGTGCACAGGCGGGTGCATCAGAGATCGAGTGCCTCTGGGCTTGGGTGCCTTTGGGACTGGGGTACCTCTGGGCTTGGGTACTCGGGTGCCTTGGGGGGCTTGGGGTGTGAGAGACCCAGGTACCTCTAGGCTCAGGTGCCTTCATATTCCTCAGGGCTTGGGTGACTCAGGAGCCTCGGGATGCAGGTCCTCCAGGGACTGGGGTGCCTCTGGGCTTAGGGGACTTGGGGTGTGGGTGTCTTGGAGAACTCGGGTGACTCGGGTAAACTCAGAGGGTGGGTGCCTCCGGACTCAGGTGCCACGGGTGCCTGACAGCTCAGGTGCCTTGAGGGATGCAGGCGACTCGGGTACCCCAAGGCGCAGGTGCC
This sequence comes from Dromococcyx pavoninus, assembly GCA_033558185.1. Lineage (NCBI taxonomy): Eukaryota > Metazoa > Chordata > Aves > Cuculiformes > Neomorphidae > Dromococcyx > Dromococcyx pavoninus. The sequence continues at coordinate 562,464 of JAUMJL010000213.1, forward strand.
TGGGTTGTCTCGGGTGCTTACGGTGACCTGGGATGCGGGTGACCCGGGTGCCTCGGACGGCTCCGCAATCGGGTGCCTCCGGGATCGGGTGACGCCGGTGCCTGCGTGCTCAGGTGCCTCGGAGTTCGGGCACCGGAGAACGGCAGCACTGCGGCGACCACACCGCCTTCTCCCAGGAAGCCTAAGGGGGAGTAAAGGGTGACACATACACGACTCCGGACGAGCGCCCTCCCGTTGCCCCACGCGCGCTCCGTGGCGGGAAGCCATCGCTGCCCCGGTACCACTACCGGCAGGGGAGCAGCGATAGAGCCCGATCCCGACCCCGATCCCGCCGGCAGGGCGGGGAGCAGAGCCCGGCCCGGTCTCAGCGCGGTGCGGGGCGGTGCAGTTCCCTGCCCTCCATGTCCCCGGGCTCGGCCTCGCACCCTCTCCCGACCGCCGACGCTGGCAGCGGCGGAGCTACCATCGTCGCGTCTTCCCGCGCTATCGCACCGGCTCCCTCCCGGTGTCCCTCGTCCCCTCCCCCTCGCGGAGGAGTCCGCGGTCCCCAGTCCCGGCTCCCCTTACCGCGGCGACAGAGCAGCGCCTGCCGGGTCAGGGTACCCATGGCAGCCGGCCCCGCAGGCGGCGGGAAGGGGTGGGGCTTCGCCGCGGCGGCGCGCGGGGATCCCCCCGGGGGCGGAGCCGGGCAGGGGGCGGTGGCGGGGGGGTAACGACGCGCGCGCGCGAGCTCGCGGCCCCGGCGCTCACGTGGCGGCCGCGCGCCTCACCCCGCGCATGCGCGGCCGGGGCGGTGCGAGTCGCCCGCAAGGGGGCTCCCGAGGCGGGCCGCCTAAGTGGCAGGCGGGGACCGGTCTCAGCGGCTTCGCTAAGAGTTACGGGGCGGGGACAAGAGGAACCTGGAGTACTGTGTCCAGTTCTGGAATCCCCAACATAAGAAGGATATGGAATTGGTCTGGTGGGAGGTGTTCCTGCCCATGGCAGGGCGTTGGAACTGGATGATCTTCAAAAGTCCCTTCTAAACCAAACCATTCTATAGTTTCATGCAATAGGTGTTGCTGCTGCCCTTGGTTGTTGAGAAGCTCAACACGTGCCGGCAGTGTGCTCTCACAGCCCAGAAGGCCAGACATATCCTGCGCTGCATCAAAAGAAGCGGGGCCAGCAGGGTGAGGGAGACAGTTCTCCCCCTCTACTCTGCTCTAGTGAGACCCCACCTGGAGTATTGTGTCCAGTTCTGGAATGCCCAATGTAAGATGGAGCTAGAACTGTTGGAACAGGTCCACAGGAGGGCCATGATGATCAGAGGGCTGGAGCACCTTTGCTATGAGGACAGTCTGGGCGAATTGGGCTTGTTCAGCCTGGAGAAGGCTCCGAGGAAATTTTATAGCACCCTTCCAGTACCGGGAGGGGGCTACAAGAGAGCTGGGGAGGGACTTTTTACAAGGGTAAGTAGTAACAGGAATGGCTTTAGACTGGAAAGGGAAAATTTAGATTAGACAGAAAGAAGTTATTCACAATGGGGGTGGTGAGACACTGGCACAAGTTGCCCAGGGAAGTTGTGGATGCTCCTTTCCTGGAAGTGTTCAAGCCCAGGTTGGATGGGGCCTTGAACAGCCTGGTCTGGTGGGAGGTGTCCCTGCATGTGGCAGGGGGGTTGGAACTGGATGATCTTTGAGGTTCCTTCCAACCCAAACCATTCTATGAGTGTATGATTTCATGCTACAGGTGTTCCTGCTGCCGTTGGTTAGATGAGAAGCTCGACATGAGCTGGCAATGTGTGCTCGCAGCCCAGCAGGCCAAACGTGTCCTGGGCTGCATCAAAAGCAGCATGGCCAGCAGGGCGAGGGAGGGGATTCTGCCCCTCTACTCTGCTATCACGAGACCTCACCTGGAGTACTGTGTTCAGTTTTGGAGCCCTGAGCACAGGAAGGACACGGATCTGTTGGAGTGGGTCCAGAAGAGGCCATGAACATAATCAGAGGGCTGGAGCACCTCTGCTATGAGGACAGGCTAAGAGAGTTGGGGTTGTTCAGTCTGGAGAAGAGAAGGCTCCGACGAGACCTTATTGCAGCCTTTCAATACTTAAAGGGGGCTTATAAGAGAGATGGGGAAAAACTTTTTTAGCAGGAACTGTAGCACTAGGACAAGGGGTGATGGTTTTAAACTAAAAGAGGAGAGGTTTAGACTAGATATTAGAAAGAATTTTTTTACACTGAGGATGGTGAAACACTGGAACAGGTTGCCCACAGAGGTGGCAGATCCCTGGAAACATTCAAGGTCAGGCTGGATGAGGATCTGAGCAACCTGACTGAGTTGATGTCCCTGCTCACTACAGGAGGGTTGGACTAGATGACCTTCATGGTCCCTTCCAATCCAAACTATTCTATGATCCTGTAAAGCTGAATGATGGTATCATGGCCATTTCTCAGAGGCCTGTTAGCACAAGCTCCAGGAAAGCCATCGCTTTCTCTTTCTGACCACTGCCTCCAGCAGCAGAACATGGCTACAGTTTTTACTCACAGACAGATAAGGGAAATCCCTGAAACAAGAAATCACTGTTCTTTTGCCAACAGGAGGGAAGGGGTTATCCAGGTACTTGCCTGCCCTTGACCTTTTCTTTGCTCTGCAGAAGGAAAACACCAAATGGGCGAAGAACCAACCAAGCGCTCTGCAGTCCCAAGGGGAAAAGCAAACCCTGTTTTCTTGCCATTACTAACGCTCAATGTACATTTCAACATCTATTTTTTTTCCAAGGTAGCTGGTGTCAAGCAGCAGCTGATGCAGAGACATGGAACCTCAGAATAAAAGATGTCTATTGAGTTTCAGAACAAAGGGAGATCGACTGTTAGGGACTGGAGTTATTTGCATACCAGCTTTTGAATTTCCTGGCAGAAAAGGTTAAAAAAGAGGACTGACAAGGTTTAGGAACTCTTTGTAGTTCAGTGAAGCTTTAAATCAAGTTAACACTCTCACAACCCTTGGGGGATTTGCATAATTTCAATAACGTGCAGCACGTTTTCTGCCTCTTGATAGGAGCCATCAGTTATGTAAGCAAATTGGTTGCATAATTATGCAGATGGGAAAATAAATTTAATTGATTCAACAGAAAGTGTGCTGTTCATTTCACCCAGGATTTCTTTTAACTCAGTGAGGAGTAAAATAAACTGGGAGAGGTAATCAGCCAGTGCCAGTGCCAGATACCAGCTCCATTGCGTAGGGTACCCACTTGCAAACAGAGCCAGAGCAATCCCCCCCCACCCCGCGCACAGGAATGAATTCCTGCTTTTTAGCTAAAGGTCTCAACACTTACTGCCTATGAGTATCACCTCAGTATTCCATGGGAGGAGTGCTGTGGCTTTATCGCCCGTCAGATCCCAGGATACACCCCACTGGCTCAGCAAGAACAGCATGCAAATTTCCAAATGGAAAGCTTGTTTTATACCAAATAAAATGAACACCTGAAAATGTTTGTATTTTAACTACCTTGTGTCCCCTAACAGAAGCAGAATGTTAAACATCACAATAAAGTTGCTACAAGCAGCAACTGAGCTGTTTTCTCCTTGCTCCCTTTTTTCTGTTCTGGCCCCAAACCTGATTCAGTATTTGCAGGTGGAAAAAAGAATTCCTGAAGAACCAGAAATGTTAGAACATGTCTGCAGATGGTCAAAAAGCGCCATCGGTTTCTCCAGTTCCATCACACTCAATGGCACAGAACACGAGGCCAATGATGTCAGCATTAATTTTTTATATTAGTCATCATTCTAGTCATTCTAGGAAAGAGTTGTGCTGAAGGGGTTAAGAGAGAAAAAGGTAGACCTTCGATTTGCCAAAACCTCCCCAGGATGTACCTGGAGAATGTGAAAACGAAAATGTGAACCAGTAATTGCTCTTAATGTGGCTGTATTTTACTAAGCTGAGGAGCATGGCATTAAGATGTTGGTAATTAAAAGTTTCATTACTACACCAGGGACACTTAATTTTCCTATTTCTCCTCATATGAAACTCTCACTAACATCCATTAGAATTCTTCAGCGAATTGAGCGCAGCCCACAGGCCTTGCTGTAGCCTCCACTCGAATCTGTAGTTAAAACTGGAAGCTGGCCATGTCCACAGCTGGGAGTTTCGGCCCGATTTATTCATGAGCATTTGCTACATTATGTGTTATGGCGTGGTGAAAAACTGCATGATCTGACTGATTTCACACATTCTTAGCCTTTGCATGCAGCATATCATACTCTAGATTCTTGTAGTAGTTAGGAGATATTAAACTCTCCGCATCTGCTTTGCCATTTGCCTATGCCTCTGCATACCTAAGAATATTAATTACAGGGATCTGAACATAATTAAATAATTTAATGACAATATAGACTCACAGATATTTGGGATACTTCACATAAAGAATAAAATCCGTTTATTAGTATCTTAAACGCCTCCAAAACGATCCCCCCAGTTGCTCTATATACTTTATAAAACATTGTGAAACTATCAAGCTGCTATTTCCAGCTTCTCACCTCCACCCCCAATGCGAGTCAAGAAACTCTCAAAACGATAAATGTTTTGAAATAAAATCGTGGTAAGTCTTCCAAACAATATTATTCTATCTTAGTTATAAGAAACCATCTATACCTAACAAAAGTAATCTTTGCAAAAGTGTACCACAAAATGAATGAAAATTGAAGAAAGATTTTCACAAAGGGAATTTCTTAGATATGTAACAAGATACTGAAGGAGCACAGCAGTGTCTGGACCTACCTACTGAGTGTGGTGCAGGAAAGGTGTTTTGGGCATTTTTCTGTCACTCTCTGCAAACAGGTAAACATACATATTTTTTTCATATAGAAAATGAAACGTATCAAGTGAGTTGCTTAATGTCAAACACAGAAGCTACTAAGAAACAGTAATTTATACCTGGGGAAACCCGCAAATATGGATATTGTGTACTGCGTGGCTGGCTCTGCAGAACTGCATTGTTTCTGTTGTACTTAACCTTACACTATCATAAGTTTTTTCATCTTTCCAGGCCTGTTTCCATTCCACCTTGCAGTTTTGTCCTGTTCAGCACATGGAATCTCTGTCACCTGAGAATGCTGCTCAAGATACCTTTCTGGCATTTTGATACATGTAACAATGACCACAAGTGGACCCAGACAGAACCAAAATTTGAAACACAGGACTTAACAGTAAAGTTGCTTCAGTTGCCAACTATCGTGGTGATAGCAAGAAATCTGTATTGACAGAAACACCCGATGCACCAGTTTTATTACAACTTCTGAGCAATGCTCTGGAAAGCTTACTTTGCTTGCTAATATAAAGCATGGCTGAGATTGCATCCTATTGGCTGAAGAAGATACTCAAGAGATGGAGCCAAAACACTGCATAAATGTTACACAGTTCCAAGTTAAGCTAGAAGGTCAATGATTAACCTCTGTCTGTAAAGTAAAGCAACACTGGGATTTTTTTCTGGGAATGGTATCAGTGAAAATTCAAGGTTGCGTATAATGAAAAAAATAATGCTGTCTTTAGAATATCCCAAGCTTTGAAGCCATACAGATTACTAAGAGAATTTTGTCCTTCTGCGTCTCTCAAACACAGTATTAGCCACATCTGGTACTGCTTACCGAAATGTGGGATTTAGTAGAGGTTCGGATAGCCTCTGTCTAATTCCAAGGGAGATTAAGCTACAAAGGATCTTACAGAAAGTAATTAGCAAAAATTACTTAGTTTCTCACTGCCAGTTTTAGTTTGTTGAGCCTTCCAAAATTGCTCTTGCCACTAATGCTGGAGTGACTGGAAGAACATCAGTTTAGATCCCTCATCTGAAAACTGCTCACTTCTTATCCAGCCTCTCAGCAACTGGGAAACAAAAGCAGCAAAATCCTACTGGATGAGACCAGGTGGATAGCCTAAGACATGGCAGAGCCATCTGCGTGAATACCAAGTGGTGGAACTCAAAAGTCGGTTTGGCCTACTGCCAACTGTTCTTCGAGAGAAATTTGAGATAAGGGGCTTTAAAATAAACGCCATCTGATTGTTAGTACTGAATCTACCATTCCTTAGAAGGAAAGCAGATGAGATCCCTAAAGAAGATGAGATCCCTACAGAAGAATGATACCTCGTGAAAACACAAGAGCCTTTATCCTTGCATTTTTCTGCACGTGGCACAAGAGGAAAGCAGTGATCTTGGCAGTCATCAGATTCAATCCTCTCTCTTCCAGTAACAATTCCCAGACAGACTGGATGAGCAGGGCCTCCTTTGGGACAGCAAAAGTCTCTTCCCAGTTCCAGCAGCATTACTGCAGCTGTCCTTTGTGCATCCAAATCATGAAAGCCATTATCACCTTAGCGCTGGATGGCTGTGGAGGGGTTCAGAAGGGCAATGGTGTTTTTTAGTTTGTGGGGGTTGCCACTCTGGTCTTGAGGATTGTGCCATTAATCTGATATCATTAATCTGATCGACTGTTGCTAGATTCCTGACCCTCTTCAGCGTCAGGTCCTGAAAGGCATGTCTCAAGTGATTATGAAGTTATATTATTCTCAGTGCTTTTTACTGGGTTTTTGGAGCAAGGAAATTAAGATCTAAGGGGCACACAGTTGGGACAATATCCTCACAAGATACTGTGAGGAAGGCAAAAGAAAGCATGTATTACTTCTACAGACTACGAAGCAATGTGGAAAGCATCTTACTCAAGAACAGCAGATACATGAATCAATGTGCTTACACACTATCACCTGCTGGGAGAAGAGTTAAGAGTTAGTACTAGATTCTCTGTAAAAAAAGGAGAACGTAGCTTTAGAGGCTTCCTCCTTTTCTAACGATGCCATTACAAAAGATCTACATAAGTCAGTGTGACAAGCTATATAGTTAGGGAAAAAATTACTCTTTCTATACTACTACCTGCATTACCATCAATGTAAATTATTTAAAAACATAACTTGAGTTTGAAGTCTTGCTGTAAATCAGTAAAGCACAGTTGGAACACAGTGGGAACTGCTTGTACTAATTTGTATTATTTTCAACAGTGATTGCTTTAACCACTAAACCCCAAAAGTTTTTACTATTTAACGACTACTGAAACAGCCAGACCTTTCCAGCCCATTTCATATTCTCCTGAAGCCATTTTAGAGCAGATGTAAGCTCTAAGCTGTAAACTTCATCCGTATTAACGTTCATTGTCATATGCTTAAGAAGCAGCTTTGGATCAGATATACGAGCAGCCAGGATCAGTCTCTCCACTGCAGCTTGATAGTCACTGTTATTCTGCACTCTCTGATCTTCACCTCTGTAAATGAATTTTCATAAATACAAATTAAGTACCATACAGGGCCTGTGTTGCTTGCCTGATGCTTTACACTGGAAGTAAGATTACAAAACCATTAAAATAAAACCTTGTTTTCACTTCACTTGTAATAGATTTTGTTAATTTTTAGACAAATTTCAGCTGATGATTCTGAAGAATTAAAAGAGCATATATTACGGTACTATTCACAGCATGTTTTGTCAAGAAATGTTCAACTCTTGGCTGGAAAATTCAGTAAATGAATGTAAACCATAAATGTAAAATGAATTATGTGAACTGGATATAGCAAGAATTCATGCACATGCTTGAATCCAAAAAGGATTACTCATTTTTGGCATATAACACTTCTGGAAAAAGGATGTACCTACATGAAATACCTATATTTTTGCAAGAGCAGAACTTACGCTTTAAGCAAACAAGCAGAGGTACAACAGCATACAAGTGAAAACAGAGATAAAAACCACCTCATTTATCAAAAGAACAAAATTAAGGGATGTATTCCTTGGGAAGGATAGAGGGAAAGGCAGACAGAGTCCTCAAGTTTGAGATGCCTCTGTTCACCCTTCTTAACAAATATCGCTTTTCTACGCAGTTTCACATTTTGATGCTGAGCCAGTCAGTCAATCTAAGAGAAAATTGGGTCTTGGAAAATAAATTATAGGTATAAGCTACTGACAGTGGCTGGTGGTTTATGGACAAAAAGAAAAAACAACACAACACTTTCATCTAAATGTATTAAGTTTCACAAAAAGGGGGAAAAATCTAACAAATTTAACATTGAGATACTTCTTATAAAGATAATGAAGTAAAATTGCTTTATGCACTTTCCAAGAAAAAAGCCAAGAAATGCTACAGTTGCTTTTTGAAAGGAGTAACATTTTGACTGTGCCTTTCTACTCTGCTGCTAAATCACAGCACAAGAATCTACACACTAAGATATAAAGATATGATGGTTTTGAAAATACAAGACACTTGGTAGACATATTCAGTTATAGCACACAGGCCAATATCACTCTGGAACAATTACTTTTCCTGCAACACACATGTAAAAGTAATAAAAATACCCCCCCCCCATTTTCTGTTCTATAACCAGTTTAGAAACAGTGATTAAAAACAAGTTTAAAACCAAGCATTTTCTTTCCCAGCCAATGGAAAAAAAGATCTCTCATTAATTACACTGAGAAATACAACAAAATGTATATATCTGACAACAAACCTTTTCAGTACTATCTGAAGAGTCTGACAGGCAGCTGTTGGACTTTGTATAACACTGGCGTTTGAAACAAGGAGTATTTCAATGGCCAACAGCATCTCAACTTCAGACATGTAAGACGGAATTGTCGTAACTTTGTGATATAAATTTCCCTGCGGTCGTGGGTAGCAACCCAATGATAAAGCACCTGAGAGTAATGCAGAAACGTAAGGAATTACGATTAACAATACTGAACACAAATCCGTTTTCTTTGCTATGTGGCTAAGAATGTGGAAAAATATAAAACTCTGAACTCTTAATGGATTTTACTATTTCACCTGTGAAGTGGCCTGATTTGGGAACACAGTAAACAGTACTCAGTCATAATATTCACTGTTGTAAAATGTTGTTTTTATCAATGAATATTATCAGGAATGAATAAAAAGCTCTGTCAGAAACCTTGGGACTTCAAGCAATAACCAAGTACAATTTAGGACAGGTCAGACAGAAGCTTTATTAACTATGATCACAATGAAGGACATTTGAACAGCATCTCTCCCTTTGCTCCCGTCTTCTGCCAACTGATCCCAGAGACCCACCCTATGTAGCATTGGAAAACCAATCATTTCAATGTTAACATAGCCAAGTATCCATCCCTGTAGAGATGGACTCATTAAGCAGCCTGCTAACCGCCACAATTTTAGGATGAAATCCAACAGTGAATACTGTGACAATATGGAGAGATGGCTCTTGGTGGACCCTACCAGAGTGGCACATCCAGCATTATCTTAGCTCAGAAGTGGAGAGTGGAAAGCAATCACAGACTGTTAGCTTTTAGGTGAAAGGAATTTTCTTTTAGTTAGGATAAATGTCTTAGCCAGACCTCTCAAATCTTAAATACTAATAATTTTACCACGACAGCTCTAAATAAAGAAGTATAAAGAAATCCAATTTGCCTAGATGAAAAAGTAGAGACAATGTGTCCTGTTTTACCATTTCCAAGCTCACATTTTTAAAATTCTGAAATTGAACATTAAAAACTAGTTTTATCAGAATTACATATATTTCATGCAAGGTAGTATACACTGATTTGTATTTTCAACTGTCACTACTTCCCAATAAACAATTTGGTTACAAATAAACTCCTGATAGTGATACAGAATGTACTCTTTCCTTCTTACCCGTTTCTCCCCAACATACTGAACTGTCACAAGCATATGTTATCCAAAGAACATCAAGAAGGACATTGTTTAAGAAGCAACTTACTTTTGTAATAGGTCCTAGCTTTAGACCACAAAGAACTTCTTCCCAAAGCTGTGATTAATCCTCGAAGTAAAAAAAAGTCAATAGCTATGTTTTTTGAAAGCATGAAGTCTACTGCAGAAGATGAGACCCCAAGGTTCTTGCTCTCAAAACAAGCATTTAACAGCTTGTTAAAAAGGCAGCTGTATTGAGAAACATCTACAGTATCTGAAACAAAATGAAGAGTATTAACTACTGAATTAAGTCAAATGCAATCTAACTGAAGAATTGCTTCTCAACCAATGCCTAAATCAGGACTTTTACTTCTACCACCAAAATGGAACAAGGCTGAGATAACTTAGTGATAACGCTTTATTCATTGGAAATCTCTTCATACAGTTATTTCATTCATGTTGTGAATGAGAAGTGTTAAGGTCCAGGTAATAATTTGCTTCCAAAACAAACAGGATCAGATAAAAATGTATTCACTTGCCCAAGGCTATAAATACAATCTTTACCTGATATCTCAGACTTAAAATGTGCAGTAACCAAAATCACCTTAGTGTTTCAAGTTCTGATGTCACTCTTACTCTGAACTGTCCCCCTTCCTGGCAGGACTAAGCAGCGTTGTATCCACCTCATGCCTCAAGGGAGTAGATACTTTTCAGATTCTTTAAGTAGATGGTCATCCAAATAAGTTCTCCTCTAACATACCTAAAAGCACACACTGGCAATAGGACTGAGACCTAAACCGGAATCAGCTGAGATTTCCTCAGTGGAGCCTAAGTAACTAAGCATCTGATTGTGTAGTACACATCCAAAAATTGTCAGATAAATTAAGCCCCAAAGAGCACTCAGTTCTTAACACGGTTTGTAAAAGAAGCCTAGGTTAGCCAGCTCAGTTATAAAAACCCCAATGCGTTCATCTGAAATTAAGATAAAATAAATTGCCCTAATGATAACCCTATCTTACCTTATTGAATAGACTCTGTAAGATCCTTGGAAATTTAGTGTCTTTCTTGTTTCCCTGTGTAACTGAGCCAACTGGAAAGAGGACAGGTCTATAAACTCTGTGTGTGTGCATGTACACGTACATGAGTGTGCGTGCCTGTGTGGCAAGAGTTGCAGAGTACAAATACAACTTCTAAATGGCACTATACTCTGGAAAAAAATGTGCTTGTCTAAAACCATCTTAATTCTTCAACAAATTTTAGCTGGAAAACAAGCAAAAAGAACAGTACAAAATAATCTGCTCTATTTCTCGCTCTTAACAAAGTACCTTTTATCTTTACTTACCAGAATGATTGTGAAAACCTGGTAAGTTCTGCAGAACTTCAAATGCCTGCCTGTATGAACTCTTCTTCAAGTATTCACGCACCAGTGTACATAAGAGATCATGCCGATTGAGGATGTCCACTTTACCACAGGGCCACAATGGTGCATTTGTGGTCCACTCTGACTCTGTGGCAAGTAACGGTGCAGTGTTATTCCTATGAACTGAAACTGCTTGAAGCTGAAACTTTTGTCCATTAAGAATATACTGTAAATTATAGCAGAAAACAAATTTAGAATTTCACAGAAAATGCAGTTCTAGTTATTAATAATTCATTCCTTATCAATACTTCTTAGATGGATTCTCTGAAACTTTATGTTGTAGATGCGTCTTATTAACATGGTAGTCAAATGGGCAGTCAGTGACATATGTATGTGTGTAAAAAAATAGAATCACATAATCGTTTATATTGGAAAAGACCCTGAAGATCGAGTCTAACTGCAAAACTAGCACTACAAGTCCACCACTAAATGATGTCTCTAAGCCTCTTAAATATGTCTAAAATATGTCACTAACCACTGTTTCTACACGCCTTTTAAATACCTCCAGGGATGGTCTCTCAACCACTTCCCTAGGCAGCCTGTTCCAATGCTTAACAACACTTTCAGTGAAGTAATATTTCCTAATATTTCCTAACATCCAGTCTAGACCTCCTCTGGCACAACCTGAGGCCACTTCCTCTCATCCTATCACCTGTCACTTGGGAGAAGAGATCAGCACCCACCTCGCTACAACCTCCTTTCAGGTAAAGAGCAGTAAAATCTCCCCTCAGTCTCCTTTTCTCTAGACTAAACAATCCCAGTTCCCTTAGCCACTCCTCAGAAGACTTTTGCCTCTGAACTGTCATCAGCTTTGTTGTCCTTCTCCGGAAATGCTCCAGCAGTTCAAAGGCTGTATTGAGGAGCCCCAAAATGAGAACAGTATTTGAGGTACAACCTCACAGTGCTGAATAAAGGACAATCACTTCCCTGGTCCTGCTGGCTATACTGTTTCTGATACAGGCCAGAATGCTACTGGCCACCTTGGCCACATGTGCACAATGCTGGCTCATGTTAAGCCAGCGGCTGAACAGCACCCCCAGGACCTTTTCTGCAGGGCAGCTTTCCAATCATTCATCCCCTGTAGTGTTGCATGGAGTTGTTGTGGCCCAAGTGCAGGACCCAGCACTTGGCCTTGTTGAACCCCATACAGTTGGTTTCGGACCATCAATCCAACCTGTCTGTAGAGCCTTCATTCCCTCAAACAGATCAACACTCCTGCTCAACTTGGTGTCATCTGCAAACTTACTGAGGGTGCACTTGATCCCCTCATCCAGATCATTGATAAAGATATTAAACAGAACCAGCCCCAGTACTGAGCTCTGGGCAACACCACTTGTGATGGTCACCACCTGGATTTAACTTCATTCACCACAACTCCACTCCTTGGGCCCAGCCATCCAGGCAGGTTTTTTTACGCAGCAAAGGGTACACCTGTCCAAGCCATGAGCAGTCAGTTTTTTCAGGAGAATGCTGTGGAAAACAATGTCAAAGTCTTTACTCTTTACTATAAAGTCTAGGTAAGCAACATCCACAGACTTTCATCCATTAAACGTGTCTCTTTGTCATAGAAGGAGATCAGGTTGGTCAAGCAGGACCTGCCCTGCCTAAACCCATGCTGACTGGGCCTGATCATCCTGTGCATGCTGTGTGATGGCACTCAAGATAATCTGCTCTATAACCTTTCCCAGCACAGAGGTCAGGCTGACAGGCCTGTAGTTCCTTAGATCTTTCTTCTCGCCTTTCTTGTAGATGGGAGTCACATTTGCTAATTTCCAGTTGTCTGGGATCTCCCTGGTTAGCCAAAACTGCTGATAAATGATGGAAAGTGCTTGGTAAACCCATCTGCCAGTTCCTTCAGTATTCTTGAGTGGATTTCATTTGGCTCCATAGACTTGTCCAAGTCTAGGTGGAATAGCAGGTTGCTAACAATTTACTCTTGGGTTATGCGGGCTCCAAGCTGCTTCCTGTCTTCCAGCTTGGGGGTTGGGTACCCAGAGCATAACTGGTTTGACTATTAAAGACTGAGGCGAAAAAGACATTAAATACCTCAGACTTTTCCTCATCCTTTGTCACTATGTTTCCCTCCACATCCACTATGATTATCTTTATGTAAATATATAAAATTGAATAGCAAATTTTAGATCCTCAATATTATTTTATAGAGCACCTTCTATTCCTGTTCATACTTCTGATTTTTTTCTCTTTTCAGCTGAACAGAATTCTAAAAAGCCAGTAATTATGTGTTATTTAATTGGATATAAAACTACTGGTGAGTGTCCAGAGGAGGCCTCCTTTCACCACAAACTAGATGAAAGGTTTAGAGGGGAAGCCGTATGAGGAGTGGATGAGGTCACTTCGTTTGTTCAGCCTGGAGGAGACTGAGGGAAGACCTCATCTCAGTTTACTGATTCCTCACAAGGGGAGAAGGGGAGGAAAAGCAGGCGCTCATCTCTTCTCTCTGGTGACCAATGATATGATCTGAGGGAATGGCAGGAAAATGTGCCAGGGGAGGTTTAGGTTGCATATTAAGAAAAGGTTCTTCACTCAGAGGGTGGTGGAGCACTGGAACAACTTCCAAAGGAAGCAGTCATGGTGCCAAGCCTGACAATATTCAAGATGGACTTGGACAATCCCCTCAGACATTAGGGTTGTCCTGTGCACGGACAGGAGCTGGACTTGATGATCCTTATGGGTTCCTTCCAACTCAAGACATCCTATGATTCTATGCAGAAATATGGTACTATTCCAAAACTATTTAACTAAATGTAGATACTGTGAGGGGTAAAGAAACACTACTGACCCAAGTATGAAATTTTTTTGATACTGAATGCCACCTGGCTCAAATGAAATCACTTTCCAAGCTGCACCCCTCCCTTATTATGGCAGGCTTTGGCACAGAACGGTGCTGACGGCAGACTACAGAAACCTTTTCTGAAAAATATTTGCTATTAGTCATAGTATTTCTTATACATAGGCAAGAAGAATACTGACGAGCAAGATAGGTCATATTTTATTTTTCTTGTCCCAATATTATTAACTTTATTTAACAACACAGAGCAGCTTGTAACTTTATCTGAAATCTGTCACAGGAGAGGACTGTTCAAATTTAAGTTAGAACTCAGTTTTTTAGAATACAAGCTTACCTCTCAACACCCATGTTGCTCCATCCAAATTTCCAGTTTTAAGAAAAATTTCTGCAGCTTTATTAACAATGTCACACCTTGATGCTAACCTCTCTGCACCTGTAAGTCCTTTCAAGATTGTAAAATGTATCTGTAGCTCATGCAATTTATCCAAAACCTTCCTTCCCTAGCATAAGAGGGAGAAGAGAAAGGGGGAAGGTCAGAGAAAGTAATGATATCAGTGAAAACAGTATAGTTACACAAAACACAGCAGATTTAATTTGGTGATACAGATTTACAGGCATCAGTTTAGTTATCCAACCTGAGTTGGGAAAAAAAGTATAGTAAAATTTCTAGTAAAGAGTTACGTTTTTTTGACTGTGTAGGCAGAAACCCCCTACTCACATATGGTTGAACAGTTCCCATCCTAGTATTCACCGTAATGTCATTTCTACTCTGTAATGTTCCTATAAAGTATTTTTAATATACTTTGTAATTAATTTGTATTTGCTTACTTTATTATATTAGTATTTTTACTCTTTTGATTCCATTCACTATGCAACCTACAAAATTCTAAGAGTATGATCATTTTGCAGCAGAGGCATAATTGTTAAACTGAAATAACTACTCTAGCATAAGCCAATGAAAACACTGATAGTTGTACCCAGCAACCAATAAACTGGAAAAAGTAGGGCCTATCTGCCCAATAGCACAACAGCCAACAAGTTTTATTATCATACTCCAAGTTGATATTGACACTAGTTTCCTACAGAACCTCCCTCTTAACGTTCTGGTTGGCGTTTTCAGTCAAAGATGGAAGAAAGGTAGCAGTATCAAAATAAATAATTAAGATCTGACCAATCTAAAAAAAAAGATGATGATCAAGTCAAGGTGAGAGAACACATAAATGTTCCCAGCAAGGCAAGAACATGCAGGATTCAGCATTTGTCCTGTCTGCCTGCACCATGCTGGTCAAGCAACATAAACGGAACTCCAACGCAGACATGTTTCAGCTCTTGCTTAGTGAGTGCACATCCATGATGAGGTGAAGTATTAAAAATCCTGGTCATGTGTGCACTGTGGTGGCAGAACAAGGGGCACGGAGGTAGAGGGAAAGGGAGCTTTAGGAGAACAGAGAAGTTGAGAGAAAATGAAGTCTACTTTAAGAAGCTTGTGTTGAAAATCCTTTATGCACGTGAACATACATACATACTGCAGACTGGCACATGCTCAAAACTACAGACTTTTTAAGGCCTAGAGGTATCTGCAATGATTTATCTCAGCATAACCCATAAAAGAACACTAACTACATCATTGCTGTAAACCTTTAAGGTGTAAAGAACCCATTCAATAGTAGATGTTTATCATTGAAGGAAAAAAGTAACAGAAAGACTCAGGTGAAAATTTGACAGCAAAACAGAAATTTGAAATCTAAGTGCAAACCAAAGACAAAACAAAATTAAGGATGTTCTGCATCTATTCCATCCTTCCAGCAAAAGGTTCTTTATAGAAAAATGGAGAGCATGCAGCTAAAATCACAAACGATCTATAACAGAATGGCACCCAATTAAAATGCAGTTGTGGAATAAGATCCTTATCTGGGCAAGAACCTCTGACGAATCCTTGGGAGTAATAAAAAAGTTGGGTAAAAATAAACCACAACAAAGTCCTCCAAGACAGGGAATAGCTGAAATAGGAAGTGGATGAAATGGTTGCCAAAGAAGCATGAATGTTGCAGGATTCTCTACAAGTAAATATCCATAAAGCAGTCTAGTGCTGCTTGAAGAGCTGTCTCCATGGTAGACCTATTCACATCTTTCAAATCTGCATGTTTTTTTGAAGTACATCTGTTTTATGAACTTTCCTTAGCTCTTACAAAGAATATTCTCTTCAGGGCCAAGGAGTGTATGCGTTTTACCCCTGAGAGCCACCAAGCATCAAAACTATGTGATAAACTGATTTGATATTTATGAAGGGAAAGTGATCTGGAAAGCACATCTAGTTGGCAGTCCAACATACTCATAAAATGGCACAGTGCATGCCTAAAGCCAAAATTACCTTGGGCACAGCAGGAACAAATCCATCACTATCTTATTTCCTGGACCACTTTTTGGAAGAAACAAGCTATGGGATCAAGCAGATACTAGCCCATAACCACAGGATTTGGGACCTATCTGATACATACAATGGAGTGGGGCTTGTTGGAAAGGGGTAGGAATGACAGTTCTAGTTCATCCCTGAAGCAATCTGAGATCTGTCAGTTCTGATAAATCAGAGCACAGCCTCATTCACACTCCCAGGTAGTCTAGAAGGCTCTTTGAGGACCTTGGCGAGCCTTCTGTTGGGCTCAAAACTTCTGTAAATATTGCTTGAGTTGGGAGATCTCAGAATACAGCAATATTGCCGGATGGAAGAAAGTGACATTTCTGGGAAACAATCCCGTTGGTACCTTGCCCCAGAATCTCAAGAAGACCCATCTCCTAGTCCAGATTCATCCTTAGCTCAGAGGAGTCAAAACCTGAACCTGAAAAATAAAGTTTCTAGGTAGCAAGACAGTTACGATGGGATTCATAGAAACTTAGAAATGCAAAATTAAATGATTTGATCCGGCTGGACAATTAAGAAGTACTAAGATGGCGAGGAGAAAGGTGGCACATCCAGATACTCAGTTAGAGAAACACAGTGTAACATCTAGAAAAGAAACGACTCATTCTTTTTCTTCCAGTCAGATTCCTACAGTCCATTATACCTTCATCCACTGCAGTACTTTGTGATAAGAATACATTACACTTATCCCAGTTCTTCCAATGAAAATTCTGTCTGCTTCATTATGTTGTGAATTTTTTATTACTACAAAGAAAAAGAAAAAAATAATTTTACATGTAAATAAAGTTTTAAAGAAATTACACACTTGAAAAAGATGTCATTGTGAAAATATTTAATATACTTTCTGAAATATTTTCCATTTAAAGTAGTAACTTTCTAGGTCTTAATATCAGAAGTAGGGTAAATAACTATACTTTATTTAGAAGGTATTTCATAGTAGTCTAATTCAGCCGTAAGATGCCTGGACATACAATAGCATAATTTAGTAACATCATTATTTGTAAAGTAAGTTTTGCATTTTCTGGCACCATGAAGAAGTGTTGGCAATTACAGAATTGAGTAATTACAAGTTTTTCCAACAATACTATGCAACTATACAACTTTGGAAGCATTGTTGGCATTCTAGAGCAGTGGTGTCCAAAGTGGAGTGTAAGCACAACAGTCCATTCAGGTGTGGGAAGAAAATAGTTCTTGCACTACTAAAAAATATTAATTACAAACTCTTAAATGTACTGTTTATTTAATCTTTATCTCATCTTTTTCATTTCTATTTTTGTGTATGTTTTATAATGTTCTTAATACATTAGTGCAGTAGTACATGTATGTAATTAATAAATACATAAATAAATTGGGGGTGAGTACTCAAAAACTTTTTACTGATAAAGGGGCCTATCACTTTGAAGACAGACTAAGTTCCAAGCCCCATCAAAATCTTCTGTCCGTGTCACAACTGGAAGCTGTGATAGCTGTTTTATAATACAAAAAACCCTGTGGTCAGAAAGGTCATGTCACATATCTGGAAAAAATATTAATCATGTTTTAGTAGTTATTACAGGTTGAAAATAACTGAGTCATCCTTATAAAATGCTTTAATCCCACTGACACTTCACTGAGCCTCAGTTTTCTGCAGACTTATTAGGAAGAATGACATAGATATGTAAATGAAGTGGCACAGGGAAGAATAAGGTAAGAAAACCTGCTGGAAGTATTAAAAAGCTAGAGCTTTTAACCCAGTCCTTGAAGAAGTTCTTCTTTAGAGAAGAAAATAATTCTGAAAATCCAAATTACTAAAAAAAAATAAATTACAAATGATATACATGCTGTAACCCTGTTCTATGTGTTTTGAAATATACAACTATAAAGCTGTTATTTATGGTTCTAAAGTTTATTTATGCTATTAAGATTGTGACACTTCACATGACAATAAATACGTTTGCCTTTGCCCTGAGAATGACATTATTTAAAACACCACCAATTTTGTTTTCTCTTCTTAATTTCACAAAGCTCAAATGTTCTTCTGCTAGAACTTTCTCTGACTTTTAAGTGTAAGCACTGTGAATTTTACTCCTACTAGAAAATGTCTTCTATCAAGCACTTTAGTTGCTTGTATTTGTACCTCAGGAAATTTTGAATATTGTAACATATACTATAAAATTAACTAGTATTCAAAGAAGAGAGTATGAATTTGGTTTCTTACCTCTTTTAAAAACTCTACAAAAAATAGAGATGAACAAAAAGCATTTCTTGCATCTTAATTTTACCTGCATCAGCAAAATCACAAAAAGGAACTCCTGGTCTGGCTGTCTCAAAATCTCTGGTTAGTATTTCAGCAATACACAAAGACAATTTCTGAAGATCATCAAAATGTTCACATCCTGTTCTCGCACTGACATACAAAGTTCCCAGCTTGGTCCAATCATTTCTTTCCTTGCAATGCTGCAAAGAAGTCAAGGGATAAATGTAAGTGAAGCTGCTTCCAGAACACCAAACAGAAAATATACTGAAATTTGAGAGATACAGCTGGGATAGACGTCAAACAGAAAAAAGATGCAGTTGAAACGCGACTGTCAAGAACCTCCATGTTAAATACGGCACAGTTAAATGTTGCCTAACTTGCACAGACTGCTGATCACTTTTGTTCCTCACGAAATTAAAAACCTTTTTCCATTCATGTCACAACCCCAACTGTGGAAGTTCGTAACTTATTCATCCTATTTAGGAACTGGCATTCATCCAGTATCTTACTATCTTTTATTTTTCACGATGCATGCCAAATTGTTATTTTCTATATTGAGTTAGTCTTTTGTTGGCCAGATCACTTGATGACTTTGGTCTTAAAGCAATAAAAAAAATTAGTCTTGATCCTTCCCTTCTTAATCTTTGGTCCCAGGATCTGTGCAGTGTAATAATATGTAAACTATATTATAATTGTACATAGTAAGTAGTCTGTCCTTGATGAAAGATGCAAGTGTCCAATGAGAAAAAAATCTTCAATCTTTTCTTATTCTTTAAAATACTTGCTTAGTGTTGCCAATTGTCGCCTTTTGCATTTGAGCCTTTTCATACTAGACATGAATTCTATCTGATAAATAATCTATTAAATAATTTTTTGGTGAGGAATGAGGTGCCACTACCAAATACAAGCACAACATGCAATGTAAAGCATAGGAATTGCTTAAAATTATAAAATCTTTGAATTAGATGCCAAAACAAGATAAAAACTTCAAGTATGTAAACTAAAATACTGTCACCACAGAAAAGCCAATGACAGCTTTCCTTTGTACATTAATCTTCCCCAAATATGGTTTTGCATAAAAATATTTTATCATAATCTCAATATACTTAATAATAAAGGACACTAATTTTAAATGATGCAGAAATTGCTGCTTCTTGTAGATTTAAATGAAG
Source organism: Dromococcyx pavoninus (assembly GCA_033558185.1). Classification (NCBI taxonomy): domain Eukaryota; kingdom Metazoa; phylum Chordata; class Aves; order Cuculiformes; family Neomorphidae; genus Dromococcyx; species Dromococcyx pavoninus. The sequence continues at coordinate 582,206 of JAUMJL010000213.1, forward strand.
TCATGGTGTAAGTATTCCAACAGACTTGCTGAATGCACGTACTGTACCTGAATTTCAGCCACTGCCAAGTTGAAGTCAAAAAGCCAGTTATTTTCAAAATGTCTTTCCTGAAGTCTCCTATAAGGAAAAAAAAGAATAATAATTTTAATGCATCCTATTGAATTAAACTATGCACTAGTAAAACATGATCAACAAATTATCATATTAAAACTAAAAACTGATGTGATTTTTGATCCTACTTACTACACAAGATACAAAATGGACACTGAACAGACATTTACTGTCATGTCAAGGGAAGTTAGTACATGTATTAAGCAAATAACGTAGTAAAGCTGTTTTCACAGAAAATGTTCCCTTGCGTCAGCAGAAATGTTACTGAAAAGGTGTAAGACTTGCAATCCAGTAAGCAAATGCAGAACTGCGTTGTATATATTTCTGACATAAAGGAAAAAAAGAAGTTAATTAAATGAAAGAAAGTGCTCTTCAGCTTCAAATACCTAGGAGTGTACTACTTTATTCTGATGCCACCACTGAGACTATGGCCACCACTGAAACTATGGATACCTCTATCCAGTGAGATGCCATCACATAGAGATGCACAGCCTTCACATGAATGAGCTAACACATGTAGTTGAAGGAGAACAACCTGCTTCCCAGTTTGTTCTGAACACACATACATAGAGAGGCAACCTGGAAGGGGTCAATCCTTTGTGAATCAGATTCCTGATCTGAAAAGTGATAAACATGACCTCCAACACGTATGGTAAGTTGCACTGGCAAAATACTGAGATTTGTGGCTGAAGGGCACTCTATGGGAAAAGCATGAAAAGCCGCAAATAATTTCTACACTTGAAACAGTGACGGTTTGTTTTCACAAGGTTGTTTTATGAATTGCAAATTTATGTTCTCAACTTGAGAGTGCACATATATGATGCAGATGATGCAAAAAAATCTTACAACAAGTGATGGGGAGACATCAACAGTTTTGGAATACACTTTGGGCTGTGGTTTCACATTTTTCCCAGCCTAATCCAGCAGTATTTAAAAAACTGCCCTCCCTAGCTGTGTGGGACAATTGCTTAAGTAGTCACATGGTAAATGAAACTAGAAAACCACTTCAAATTATAACTAATACTCATTGCCTGGAAGGTTGTTTATTGCAGAAGTACTGTTTGCTCATGCAGGCCTAAATGATAAACTAAATCATGATGTTTCTAATTTGACTGCAGCTACATAAACCTGTAGCACAGCTGAGAACAGATTGTACAATAATGATCAATATGGAAAAAAGTCTTATGATTAGTTATCTGTGGACAGAATCTAAGTTTTGACTTAACAATCTTTGATCTTTGAAGCATAGCAGACTGACAGCACATTAAAATTAGGCATGATATGATAGTGTTTTCATCCAAAGCACTAAATCTGAATTTTCTAATTGCCTTTTAAAGATTTTACATAAATTTATAAAAACAGAACCTGAAGAAGGAACCAGACAAACACAATTAAAAATAGCTCCTTAAAGACACACCTGGATTTTATGTTCAAAATGGTATTTATTTCCTGACTGGAAACTTCCAGTTGGTGAAGGAACTTAATAATATTGTCAAAATGTTCAAACTCAAGGAACATACCAGCATCAATAAGCTGTAATACAAAACAGGGGGAAGAGAAGTAAGCATATACAAAATTGTGATCACTTACGTATTTCCAGAGGCAACTGGGAAAAACATGTCACAATGAATTTCAGTCAAAAACATAAGGGATAAATGGAAACTCATACCACAAATTCAGCTATTTACAATATAACTTTTAAAAACTAGTTCTGAAATAATATTGAAGTGATATGTTTGAGTTTTTAAACAGGCAAGGTATTTCAGAAATTCCAATAAGCAGCAGCAGTACAATCAAACTCATACCTTACAAAAGGTACTGATCAATGTAGGCACAGAGTTTCTTAGATTCAAAGAAGCCACATGCTCGAAGACTTTCAGAAGAACATCTACAGCTGGCTAATTTAGACAAAAAAGCACAATTGGTTTTGCAACTCTGTACAATTAGAAAGCTTAGAGTTTCTATATGAATTTTTTAATTGCCTTTTGTCCCCTCCCCCCAATATTTGAGTACAAGACTGAAAACAAACTTATTACTACAAATGGCATAGTACTCAAAAAACGAAGAAAGTATGGATCACAGATTTCAAAAATATTACAAGGTCACCTACCAGTGTATTGATTCGTGTAGTTACATGTAATATCCAAAATACTTCCTGCAACAAAGAGTTCTTGAGCAAAGAAATGAGAAGATCATTCAGCACTTGAGAATCAAAATGCACACCAGGAGTAACTTCTTTGTAATATTTCACAAATATCTGGACTGAAAAAGCAATTAAAATTTCACATGGGGTAACTGATGCTAACTGCTGCTAACTATTTAAACAAATTACTTCCTTAAATTTTAAATGCAGTGTAACAACCCTTGTTTATCCAGGATGTTACGGGACAGTGATATGGAGAAAAATGGGTGAAAGTTTGAATATAGTGTTAACCCCACTGGACCCATATCACCTATTCTGAAATAACTTGTGTCACTGAGCTGAACACCATAAGCCCTGCAGGTTTCAAGAAAACTTCATTGATTTGATGCAGCACAAGAAAAATGCACAAAACCAGGTTAGATTTAGTAAGTGCATCAAAGTCCTAAGGTCTATCCAGACACGAAGTTCTAGGAAGTAAAGTGCAGTGTTATCATGGTGTATGGCCTTACAACCTGTTTCAGTGCTGGCCTTAACAAACAGTTACTGTAGCCTGCTGTACCCACTGTTATCTGCGTTACAATGCTCAGTGTTACAGTACGGGAACATTACTACACAAGGTGCAACTGGATCCCACCTTCACATTATGCTACACTTTACTAAGCTTTCAAAAACTTAGGACTGCTCAGGACAGGTACAAAAGGAATGACTGTCTACAGTAAAATTTAGCCTTTTTTGAATGAACTCAAAAGTTCAGATGGATCTGAATCAACTACAGTCTCTAAAATGCATTAATCATAATTGTTTACATATATTGGTAACGTTGAAAGACTAAAATAAAGTTGTTTGGGTGCACTTCATTTCAAGAGCTTAGTTCTAAAGTTTTTGGATTTGTGATACTTGGCCAGGGTGTTCAAAAGTGTCTTAACAAAATTTTGGTTCTGTTAAACCTCTCCCCTGCCCCAGTTCCTCATTTTTATTCTCAAGTTTAGATCCATTTAGACTAAGTTCATTTTTTGCAGAAGTATTATAACAACCTCCTGAGATAACTGCATACCTAAATGCCTAGCCTCAATGGGAAAGTACAAAATGAAAGCACGTGGATTGGATGCACTCCTTCAAAATCATAACTTCTTATTCACTGTTCAAGTGGCACCCCTTTCTCTCCTGACAGCCTATTTGATTTGCTTTAGATAAGCTAAGTATCAAAGGGACATGGAAAGCTACTACTATATCATACCTGCACGTTTCAGAAGGCCTGATTCTTTGATACTAATGTATGTCCTAAGTATTGTCATGAAAATCTAGAAAAAGAGGAAAAAAATCCATAGTAAAACGTTACCTCAGTTTATGCCAAACAAAACAGCTACCCACAAACATGAGTTCTAAAAGGTAACAAGGTTTACATTGCTTCCATTTAACCCATACATACTGGTAAATGGTCTAAGAATGTAAGCGGGTTCGTAGGCAAAGGCACTGTCAAAAGGAGAACAAAGCAAACAGAGAAAAAATGTAGATGAAATGTTTAGGAAAGGAGCTGCTGGGATCACAACTGCACGCGCATGTGTGTAGAAACAGTAAACAAAGAATTTGAAAATATACTTTAGAATTAGTATAAATGTGTCAGACTGTAAAACAAACAAAAGCAAGCAAATAGGTGAAAGTGAAACCATGATAAACAAAAATTAAACAAACGTACCAACTAAGTAAAAAAATTACCTAGAAATGAAGTTGGTAATCCTGATCATCACAAAGAATCTCTCAGAACGACGTGAAAGAAAAAAACCCTCAGAACTAATTTGATTTAATGAACCATTTCACTCTAGACTCACTTGATATCACCTAGATATTTTAATATGTTATTTGGTACTGGAACATTCTTGTCTTAATATATTAAACCGTTAGCTTTGTGATACTTACACATTATTTTCTATCTCTGTAGATGAAGAAATAAAGACCACTGAGAGAAAATCTCAAAACTCTAAACTAGGAAAAAACCCACCCACCCTTTCAGATACCCTTTGCCACTTCTGGAACATTAATAGTTCTTTTGAACAACAGTGTAAATGGGTCATATTTAATACTATTTTGTGAAACAATGAACCATGAATAGACAGAAAATGCCCTAAACTAGTAGTCATGTTATTACATGAATCAGGTTTTTTTTTTCATGCAACTTCAAAATTAAGACAGGATCCACTCATGGAGTTTGTTAGACAGCAAATGAATTATTATCAAAGTAGAAGACTGTGGCCAAGACATCTTTCTTTTTTAAAAAACATTAGCCCAGATTATCAAGTCCAAAAGCACACAAATACATATAAATATGCTGTGTATAAATAAAACTTTACTGGTTTTATTTTGATGTAGTGTCATAAAGCTGTTGAACTACAGCCTAAGTTATAACTTTCAGAAAATAATGTAAAATCTTTGATCATTAATACACATGCAGTGCCACTTGGCAATGGGTTAACTCATTTAATCCAAATCTAGAATCCCAGGTGGCTGAGGGCATTTCCAAAACAAACTTTAACACATGCTTGCAGTATGTAAATTAGTTTGCTTTCTTTTGGAATCTGTGCTCCTCCTTCTTTGGACTGGTTCCCAAAAAATAGCCAAGATTGCATCTGGAACTCTGACTGTTCCAAGTATTAGTGAAATTGATTGGAAAATCCAGTTGTAGTAGTACTTAATCAAGGGATATCTTACATTACATTCATAAAAGCAACTAAATCTGTTATTCATTTACTGCTTCTAGGAGGCTTCAGTTCATTTAGTTGCTTCAATTTTAAAAGGTGTAACTGAACCTACGGACCATGTCAAATCTCTAAATTTTGAGTTAACCATGATAGATTTCAAATGAAGGTACATGAAAGAGGCAATTCCCATTCTTAAAAGGTAGTATAGATCACACTGTTCTGTCACCTATCAGTTGATTCCACAATTCATTTAACATGACAATTTAATAAAAAACATAACAAAAGGCCATGCACCTTATATAAGCAACCAACTGTCCAGTAAAACACAGTTCTACTCCAGTAACACAGAGGTGCTTAAATCAGAACAAGCACCAGAATTTATGACATACTTCAACTTCTCCCCGTCAGTCTGCACTCTGATGTTCACTACGGGGGAAAACCCCATGCTGCAGCCTTTCACTCAGCAAGATCAAAATCACAATTCCTTTTACAAGAGATTCCCTTTTATGAACCCTGGGGCATCTTTTAGACACATACGCTGTGTTAAACGTGGCTGAAACTGACCAAAAGGTTCAAAAATTATTTAAAGGCAGATACAGACAGTAATAAAAGGACATGGCACCTTTAAGTCTCATTTGTTTAGGAAGACAGGTTAAAACAAAACCAAAAAAACCCCTAACACAACAGAAACACACCCAAGGCTCTGAAGCTGCAAGATGACATTAATAAAAACAGAGATCTTCCTATTTTATATCCTGTTCATCTCCAGTTACAGGCTCATAGTCTCAAGGAAAAAAAGAGAGTAAAAAGTCACAAAAAGTAAAAATTTCTGTAGTTGAGTCCTAAAAAAATCAATCATTAAGGTGCATAAAACTAAAATTAAATCAGACAGAGAAATACAGTTTGCATAATGAAGGTGGTGAAAGGTCTGAAGAACAAATTTTTTGAGGAGCAGCTGAGGAAACAGGGATTGTTTAGTCTGGAGAACAGGAGGCTGAGGGGACACCTTATCACTCTCCACAGTGCGAAAGGAGGTTGTAGTGAGGCAGTTGGTCTCTTCTCCCAAGTAACAAGTGATAGGACAAGAGGAAATGGCCTGAACGCGTGCCAGGGGAGGTTCAGATTGAATATTAGGAAAAATTTCTTCACTGAGAGTGATGAAGCACTGGCACAGCTGCCCAGGGAAGTGGTGGAGTCACCATCCCCAGAGGTGTTCAAAATATGCGTAGACGTGGCACTTCGGGACATGGTTTAGTAGGCATGGTGGTGCTGGGCTGATCTTAAAAGTCTTCTCCAACTTTAATGATTCTGTGATTCAATGTTTTCAAACCACTTATTAAACTGTGCAATTATTATTCATGCTACAGTCTGAAGTATCATTCAAACCAAACTGAGTTTCCTGTAATTTAAATTTATGCCCACTGTTTCTTGCCGTTCCACTGTGCATCACTGAGAACAGCCCTGCTTCATCTTCTTTACCTCCACCGCCTCATCAACAATGATACAAACTGTTAAGATCCCTCCCTTTTAAATGGTTTGGGGAGTATTTAAAACACAGTATTAATACTTTTGTTAACTTTGTTAAGAGATTTCAGTGTTGGAAATTGTAGGCATCTTTAAAAAATCCAAAACTGGTAACTTGTAGAACTTGTTCAGTTCAAGAACTCTCTGATTTTCAAAACATCCAATATTTTTATGGATTAAACTCCTGCTGTATTGTGTGATCAGCCACACTTGAAGACTGTTAAATCCATATAACAGTGGATTTAACTGATGTTTAAGGCACGTTTCTGCCTTAAAACATCAGCCAGTTACATAAAGGGAAGGAATATTCATTATGGGGACAGCTAATTCTCTTCAAAAACTCTGGTAATAATCATCACTGAAGGCACACTACCAAGCAAGTGGACTACCAGTCTGTGCAGCAGTTCCTAAAGCAGTTTAGTTCCCCTGTATTTTACTAGATGACTTTGTTGCTGTTTTACCTGTCTTCCATTTATGTACTTTGGTGCCACCATGAGGAGCTTGGCTTATTATAATTTTAAAATGACAGTTCTAAAAAGATAAATGCATACACAAACAAACCAACCCCAAACTAAACTTTCAGCCTACCATGAAAGCTAGGCTTGGTTTGGTGGGTAGAACAGTAGGTGTGCTGGAGCACTGCACAACACAAATGGAATGGATTTTTAATAGTTTTAAGCAAATAATTCTTTAATATGTCTGTATATAATGAAGCACTACAAACCATAACAGTTCATACAAACTATGTGAAAATTACTGACATTCACTACAGTGGTTACAAAACATTACAAAAAACATTCCGGCTTTTATTTGAGACATAAAAAGGGAAACAGAAATCATTAAGAAAATTAAAACCAAATTACACTGACGTATTTTAGAAATTCTGACACGTTATATTTAAGATATCAAGGAGATGGATAAGTACCTTTACATTCTACCTTTTGTTTTTAGTATTTATGTCTAACAGGTTCACCACGAGTTATTTTTTACATTTTGATTCTGTAATTTCTTACTTAGTGACACCTATGTTAAAACTGTACTCATACCAATAAGACGGCAGATAACAAATAAATCTTCTGAGATCTGGTAAGGACAAGTTTAGGCATTCATCTTTGTTTAGTTGTTTTAATGTTTTTGCTTGTTTACAAGTGACTTAGAGTCACGTAAGTCTTGGTTCCACACAGCCAATTCCAAAATCTTATTACATGACAACACAATTGGCTTGCCTTGCACAGTTCTTGGAAGTACTACACTCTCAATAATTTCTTTGTAAAATGATTTGAAAACACATCTACTTTGCCCAACACTGGAAAAGTATTTTTGCTTATTATAAGAACTGTTGCTTCATTTAAGAAGCTTACAGCATCTTTAAACAAACGAGATGTTGTTTTGCATTGAAAAATTATTCACCGTTATAATCTATTTATTTCTTCAATAAATCTCTTTACCTTTTCATCCCCTTGTTCAGGAACATGCCAAAACCAACATTTTGCTCTCTCACACCCACGCAAAGTTGTGAAATAAAATCTGCAATATTTACGGGGCAATTCCATCATCTCAAGGATCTGCTGGACTGAATGAGAAGCCTAAAATAAAACAAAATAAAAACAAGCAGGAAAAAAATCCAACAGATAATCTTTTTTAAAGTAATCTTGCTCCTTTTTTTTTTAAGAATTTCAAAACACCTACAGATTGTAAAAAAAAAACCCAAAATGTGATCTACAATTAAACCTTTGAAACAACCCTCATCTCTATGCTGTATTTGCAGCATTTCAAAGCAGACCAAGCTCAATCCCTTGTCATATTGTGTTAGCGTCTAATACAAGAAAAATCTGTCTTGAAGACCACAGAGAGAATGCAAGAACTGCTGAATGAGGCAGGCAATGAGTAGAGAGGAGGAAGAAAGATGACAAAAATCCTGCATGGCTCTGGATAACAGGCTGAGCATTCTGGGGCATCAATTTCCTTAACACCTTTCCAGTGGCCAGCATAATGGATAATGCAGTCTGCCTTAAACATGCAAAACCTTGTCCGCTTTTCAGTTCTACAAAAACAATAAAGCAAAAAAGCATGATTTGATTTTGCTTAAGATGGGGATAAAAATCAACAAAGCTCTGCTATGAATAGCTGTCCCCTCCTCACTGATTTTGTTCTCAGAAATCCTATTTACTCAGTGATAACATCTTTAGAGGAGTAAAAAATATAAACATACATGAATTCATAATTTCTGACTGCATATATGTAGAATTGTCCAAATATCCTTAACAAAATTAGTGCCAAAGGATGAGAAATTTAACAACTCACAACTGCATTTTTTTCGATCTTCCATGCCTCAAAATCTCCACAATTTGGCAATGGCAACAAAGAACTTTTTCCTGAAAATCTGTAATCTAAAAATCAGGATTAGCACAATAAATGGATCATGTAATGAAATGAATCATACTGAAACTACCCATTTATTTTATTTTCCTTTATACTTATGGTTCCTTCAAGTAACAGCAATGATTAATGAAAACTTGATTAATACAATCTATAGCAAGTAACTTTAGCTATAGTTTTCTTAATTATCCTAAAACTGAGATTTTACACAAACTTCAAGAGTAAGCACATTTAAATTAAAAACTTCACTACTTTATCCAAGGTCTATAATTTAACTTGCAGAGATAAGAAAAGAAACGGAATAAAAATATCCAAAAGTTTTAATTTCAAAAGGAGAACCCCCTCACACACTTTATCAGTAATCTCTGCATTCCCACATCATTAGTCATAAATTTAAATTATTTTTCCAGGATTGAAATAAAACTCTTCATATTCTTATGTTTTAAGCAGTGCAATATCAAGGTTAAGCCCAATGTAAGACACTGGTTTCTTAACCATGAAACTCTGGTTTAGAACTTCAATTATTATTGATAACAGATTTATTTCTCTGAAAAATGAATAATGTTAACAGAAGACAAAAGCTCAAATTTCAAACTCCATATCTAAAGAGAAATAAGAGCTTTAGAAAGCCTTACTTTCTAGAGTTTCCATGCAGGCTCTTGAAAAAATTAGGTATTCAAAACGCAGGGTGCTCAGCCATTTTTGACAAACAATAGTTAATAAAGAGCATTCAATAATATGAGCTTGCATTAGGTACATGCTTCTTACTCTGCAAGTCTTTCTAAACAGATAGGACTATCACAAGATAGGAAGGAGAAATACAACATAAAACAATTAAATAGCTAAATGTTCTGTACTGTCACAGCTGCATAATATTGTGTAGCAATGATGGGCAATTTGGTAAATTCAGGATCTGATTAAATTTAGTGATAGGAAAAAGACTGAGAAAACAGTCAACCACAAAATGCAGCTGGATGCAAACTGGGAATTTTTTTTAAGGGAGCAGGTACTAAAGGGAAACAGCCAATCCTGCCTCCACAGTATTGTGTAAAAAAAAAAAAAAAGGCTGTTTTGCCCTATCCTAGCACAGAAACTCCTGGTTTGGCAACAGTTTCAAATGACTTACGGAGGCAGACTTAGAAGAACTCTTCAGAAGGTGTATACACTTTTAAGGCCAAAACCATGAGCAATTTCAAACTACTGTAGTCTAGAGACATACTTCGCAGTTGCTTTTTATAGTATCTATGTTCCTTGCACTTGCTGAAAATACTGTTAAACAACATGATGATAAAATTGTTCTATGAGCTCAGACTGGCAGTGTAATCTGAAACTAAGCAAGAACCTCTGCCACTGATCTCAATTCAGGAAAACCATGTTTAAAAACATCCATATTAACTAATAATTCTGAAAACATTAACTCTCAAAACAGCTCCTGCAAACAAACAGAAAGCAGTATCCATCTGTAAGTAATCAATTCCTGTTCTCCTATGTTGTATGCCAAATAAAACTATGCATTTATGTAAGACTAAATGTCAGGCCTGTTATGTGCAGAGAAAGAATGAAACTACAGTTCCATTACATTACGATTTCTCTGACAGCAGAACTCCTTAAGAGGTACCTGTCCCAGCTGTGAAATATACCAAGTCAAAACAAAGTTAAATCTACATCGTTTCCTTGATCCATCTAGTGACTGCCTCACAAACACCTGAACTGGCATAAACAACAAAGTTCTGAACTTCAGCAGGGTGGGAAATCTCTTAGCCAAGTTTTGCTGACAAATAAACAACCAACGAAATCTGCAGAAATGTTCTCTCATCACAAATAAAGAAAAACAAGTTATTTGCCAACAACACGGCTCAAACACCATTTGTCAAAATGCTAAGAATGCAGGCACTGCCGCACCATTAAAGTATCCGAGAACCATAAATACCAAGACAGAGCAATTGCCATTTGGCGGTAGCAACTAGGAATCTGCTAAAAAACACAACCCCCCCAAAACTCCCTAACCTAGCACATGAAAGCTTGCATTTTTGCTTCTAGGTATGTAAACTAAACCAAATTCCAGTCAATGCCTTCAGGAACTGAAAAAATTCTTTTAAGATTTTATAGGTAAATAAAGCACATGTGAAAATACATTCTAAAGGGTTCAACCAGTACAGCATACAATACCATTTGTCCGCGGTTTCATCATTGTAGCTTCACTGAGGAAATCCACTTTTGGGGCTTGCAATGGCAATCCTGCTAGTAATTCACAGGGCACAAGGTCTTTGCATTTACAGTCACTGTTGAGTATTAAAAAACCAAAAATTTTTTAAACCAAATTAAACAGGTGCTTCTCACATACATTAAATGCCTACAAGGGGGATTAAGGGTGTAAAAGATGAGAATTTCTTGAACAATTTACACAACACTTAAAAACTCGCTGTAAATTTAAATAGCTAGCAGCCCACAACTTTACTTTCATTACTCTCATTGCCTGGTCCAATCTGATTACATTCTTAGCCAAGATTATTCTGTTCTGAAGTCTAACTACATGAAATTCAATAAGTAGGAAAGGGACCCGTGAACTACTTCTATTTTTTCTTCTTCACTATCCTGACAGGAAGACTGAGATGATTTCTGTCATCTCTGAAGAAATATACTTTTCAGTAGTAGTACCTGCCAAAGAAGTATACACAAAGCTTTTAAAATTACATTTGAAGAGTCAACTGTTTTCTTTCCTAGTAACTGACTGTACTCAGCAGATGATTTAGGTGTTTTCAAAGGGAACTCCAATTAAAGACTGCTCTTGCCTTGACAAATACGTACATTCCAGATAATTAAACTACTAAAATGTGATTTTTTATAAACAGGCTACAAATATTGCTAGCAAAGTACTTAGTGATCTTTTTTTGATTTGTGAATAAAGCCACAGAAAAAAATAACCCCCTTTCACGAGATCTTTCTCCCCCTCTCCTTCAATTACGAACCTAGGTTCAGTACAAAGGACATCTCAGTCTGCTTGCTGTTTGGAGACAGAAACAGACTTACTATCCCCTATGAGGGGCACATTTCAGCTATTTAATGCTTCCCATAGCCAGGGTAATTCAAATCTTTCTTAAATTGCAGGCTGATTTTAATACAGTTAGAAATAAAAATACTACAGCACAGAAGAATAAATTCCACCTAATAAGCAAAAATTCTTCAATAGCAATCTTTATTTTTATTCTAGTCAATGTATTGTATTGGTATTCAAAGGAAAAAAATCTGCAGATTTAGTTACTTAAAAATTTTACATGGTAACTTGAAAATTCTTTTACGCTTCCTTGTGATGCCAGCCTCAGACCTCAGGATTTTCATAACAGCTTACCTTCAGGGTAAAGATTTCAGCTACTTTTTGCTAGACATGAAACTAGACACAATTCTGCCCAGAACTGTAAACTACAGAGCTTTGCAATATATTTCTTTTTTTAATTAAGAGCACCACTAGAAGCAGAGTTTGCTAAATAACAACAGTAACTATGCTTTCTTCAAGATGAAACTGTGCAATGGTAACATTTTTGAGTAAAACTAGAGAAAACAGTTTGACCCCAAATGAAGAAATAAATGCCTTTTCTTTAAACGCAGTATGCTGCATTTCAACTACAGAAGTGAAGTAATGCAGTAAGACTTGCACAAACATATTTTATTCAGTATAATCTACTTATCTTACAGCAAAAGGAACTATTTATGCTACTAAGATAAATGTGTATGGATATTCTACCAGAAGGAGGAGCTTGGAGCTCTCTAGTGGATTAATGAAAAGATGCAATATTCTCCATTTAATGGACTTCTAGTACACTTGAGGTCTGCCACAGAAATGTGATGGTGCCTCCTCTATGCCACATAAGGTTTCTTGATTATTGTGAAAATGACTCTGAAGTATCTGTTATTTATTTTCTAAATACTTACGTATTCCATCAATTACATACGCTCTTTCTACAAAGCCTTATTCGGCTTCATTTTTGGGCTGATGTTCAATGGAAGTTTCTTGGTTTGACTCTTTGAAGTTCTATGTACAATAAACACTTTTAGCACAGCTTTAAGTTAGCAGAATAGTAAAGCACATGCTTAACTTCACACGCGATGCTTTTAAACACCTTTTTCTACTGCTGTTCAAATATTTGTCAGCATGAATTCGAATGAGATCTTTCAATTCTTTCATCGGTTTAGAAAGGACCAAGAGGCAGAGAAAAAAGCTGAAAGTAAAATTTCACTAATTTTTTTTTTTTAAACTTTGGTAATCACTGTTGTGGCTGGAAATATACATTGTGCTGTACTCACACTGAGGCACCAAGGTGAGACACCGGCATAAAGTGGATATATCTTGTCACCAACCGGAGGACAAATAACATTTATTGTCCTGTCAGGCTATGACTGTACTTTGCACAGTGAAATGATATTATTTCACGTACTTTTCTTCGTCACATAGTCACAATAACACAGAAAAACTGAATTAAAATACTGATAGTGTTTCAGTAAAAACTTCACATTTCATTTGCACAGGAACTGGGGAACATCACAGGTTACACGAAGGACACCATACATATATATATATATATATACCTTTTTTGAGCTTCATCCTTTTTTTCTAGTTTAACATCAGGCATGCCATCTGCAAAGCTAAGCTGTGAAGATATTTAAAATATATTTTCAGCACTACTAAGCCTGTTATGCTTTACACTACAGACTTAAAACTTAGTGATTGTTGGAAGGTGTGATAATATAGTCTGGACTGTAAAAATCGTAACTTGGACTCTAGAGTTACTCTTACAAATCTTTTTAAACAGACACACTACCATTATACTTGGTGATCTTTAATATCTTCATTTTTAATTGGAAAAAAGATGACGTGATTGTCTTCACTTCTCTTTGCTCCCACTCACAATCCCAGTAATTTTTAAGCCCACTGCCCAATTTTAACTGTACCTGACAGTTGCGTAGAAAGAAGACATTCCATCAAGTTTAATGAAAATTTAAAGCTGTGCTGAGGAGAAATCTAAGGCTTTTGCTCAGCTGTGCACTATGGCATATAGGTAAAAAAATCCCCAAAGATACGGAGAAAAGAGATGGGAGTTGAGACAATCTGAAAGGACTGATATAGCACGAAGTCATGGAATCCTGGCTTTGTTTTGTCCTTTATTTATGAACTAAATTGACCTTTGTGATAGCTGAAGAATTAAAGATGTATATTCTCTCATCGGATTGCCAAATTTCATTTTACCAGTTCTGGAAATAATTTTTAGGGTCTTCCCCATGGTTAGTTTTTGTCCTTCTCACAGCATTATTAGTTGGAAAAGCCATTAAAAAACCCAAAACCCCCAAATCACCCCAAACAGTTGAATACTTGCAACGAGTGTTCTACCATCCCTTTCCCTTCCCAGGTCTGCACAGCTAGTTTTCTGCCCACATACAGGAATAGGTTTAGGACTGTACCATCTATTTTGTGGCTTGGTTTTGGTTAAGTTTGAGGTTTAGATGAAATTACTTGTACATATTTACTATTGTCCAACAGAGCACAGAAAAACAAACATTAAGACACTGATTTTATAAAGCCACAACACTACTAAGTAGCCCAACTGGGACTGACCTGGCAGTACTGCAACAAGTACTACACCTCCAGTAACCCACGCTATTTGACAAGCCCTTTCATCTTCTCTAAGAAGTCAGAGAACAAAATGGCAGCGTCCACTTTGTGGATCAGATGTTAGCAGCCCCAATTTCACTTGCTGAAGGAAATGTTTCTACTCTGCTTTTAAGTAATGATTTTGCTAGGGAAATTGTTTCCCTACTGTTACCTTATCAATTACTTAACAGCTTTTAGCAACACAAATTTTACAGTTTAACTTATCCCCTTTAAAACCGTTATCCACTTCTGATGTAATGGAAAACTGTAAATGCTATCAGCAGCTATGTCTGAGTGGCACTGAGATGTAAATTCCAATCCGTTATCAAAGAAGTAAATAGTATAAAACTTCAGCAAATCTTAAAAGACCCAGACAATATCTAGATGTAGGAGGACAGAGAGAGTAGAAAGGTCAGATAAAGTCAGTGAGCATGAAAACAGCTTAATGTTCCCTGAGAACTGCCAGGAAGATGGTATGTTAATGTTATGGCTCTTCCGTCCAAGTGATGAGCCACAGAAGGATCCTTCTTGGATGCATGATGACTGTGTACCTCCCCAGCTTCCCAACACCATCCAATCCTTCTGAGATTGTGTGGTGAGAAGCATTTTACGCCAACTTTTAATACTAGGTATGTTAGGTAAAAATGTCACCTATGTAGAGTAGTACTCTTACGTGTTCACTGAAACAGTAATTTTCATACAACTGATAATACGCAATTACTGTAACAATTGATATAAAAATATCTTGTTTAATTTCAAATTTGAATATGAATTATCAGTGACAAGGTAAAAAAACAAGTTCTGTCAAACAAAACTTACATTGCCAACAACACAGTAATCTATGAAACGCTAATATTCTTTTTATTACAGGAAATTAAAAATTTTGTTGATAAAACAGCACTAGTATTTAACTCTATCCAAGTACATGGACCATCATTTATTAAACTATTCAGTGAAAAAAAGCATGTTTTCTCAGTACCTTTTCATCCATGTCAAAACTCTTTAGAAGTTCATCTAGTTCTTTCAGTTGCCCATCTTCAAGGGAGTCCTCAGCAACACCTCCCAAGGTGCAGCTTTCTCTGGAGGAGTTGTGGGTTTTAATATCTCTAGCTGCAAATGTATAATCTCATTACCTTTCCCATACTAATTAACAACAAAGCTTTTATTTCCTAAATATTACAAAGCCTTGCTACTACTGACATTTAAGACTTCCTAGGACTCCCTAAATGTGAAATTTATACATAAAATTATTTCACCTTTAAAGCATGAACCAATTAAAATAAATATCAAACTCAATCTGCAATTAAAATTCTATCCAATCTGTATGTTCTCTATTAGTCCCTGTAGAACAGTGCAACAGGTTTACGTATATAATATTGAATTCAATATTTTGGAAATAAATTCAGTTATGCTTTGTTATTAAAACAGAGCCAAATACATGGTAATATTCTAAGCAAATAAAAGCAGTCTTTGCTAGAGAAGGGGATATGTTAATTGTAATGATATGAACTAAATATAGGTGGCTTTGAGAAACTCCAGATTTCTGTAATACAGTAAACTCAGTGAAAATTCAGTGTCAGGAAATTTCAGCACCTTTTGTAGATGCCACAGGAAAAGAAAAGAACATCTGACTGCAGCTTTCTGAAGGAGCTGTTTATGTATTATAGAAGAGCTCTGCAAAAAAAAGAAATCCACTATTTCACTGAATCACACCAATGCATTTCAACTGCATTGTCCAGATACAGGAAGGAATAATCAGATTATCATTGGAAAGGCTTTTATCTTAAAGTCACTAGTCTCTGTATAATCATTAGTACAAGACACATCTACTTGAAGACAATGCACGCAAGAGCTCCACTTGAAAGATGAAGAGGATTATCTCACTGAGAATACCTTAACAGTAGTATCTGTTGCCCTTGTTAGACTGTGAAGCCACTGAGACAAGCGGCCATGACCTCGTTATGTAACATGACAGCAAAGCAGTAATACGTATTTCTAAATAAACACATAAATTGTCAGCAATTAAGAAAACCAGGCACCATTCTTCTGTTCCGCACAGGTCTTTTTTAAAAAGTCATACATCAAACACAAGTTACTATGTGCATATTAATCTAAGAGTATGATATAATCCTAAATTTCTCAGATCTGGGAAGAAGCATCTACTTAAACCTTTTTCTTTATTTTAAGCACCACAAAAAGACTCAAAGACTTTAGCCTCAAACTTTGTTAGGACAAACAGTCTAAAAAAATGTACACAGGACTTGCTCCCAGGTTTGGTCTCAATCACCTGAGTACCTCAGATGTCAGGGCACAGGTGCCTAACTGTGTACTTCCTCCCTACTCCTCTTCAGGAACTTATATCCATTTCTTGGTGTCTCAGCTCTTAAATCCTCATTACCTTTTATTTTGCCTTCTGCTCACAAAAGCCTGAAACTTTCTCTCCCCCAAATAGTCACTAGTCACTCCTTTTTCTCCAGGAGGCTACAACTGCCCAATGTAACATGTAACATGTTCATGTGAAAAAACAGCACAAAAGGTACTGTCACAGAGACCTCAAGCCTGCAGCACAACCAATAAATGGCAGAGTGCCAGATTAACAGCAAGCTGACAAACTGACACCACAAACGGAGACATTGAGAACCTTCAAAACCTGTCTCAGCACTGTCTGCTTCCTCCAGTGTGTCAGTAATTGGCTTCTGTAATCTTTGTGATTACTTTCTTCTCTTGATTACGCATTCAAAACTTTCCAAAGACTCTTACCTTTTAGCAATGAACCACAGGTATTTTCAGAATCATTTGACATTCCAGATTTTTCTGTGGTAATGTTCCTGTTTTGAACAAAAAGTGCATTTAAGATTTCAATCTTGCACAAAAGGAGAATTATTCTAACCAGTTACATAAAATCAAAGTTCTCAGTAATACTTATATAATAGCTATTAACAGAATCCTTAGGTACAACACACAGTTATAAGACTATTCTTAACACTCTCTTTTGGCTTTCTTATATCCATCCCTACAGACACACATCTAAGCACATTAAATAAAACAAAGATATTTCAAATTCCAAAATTTGTCAGTAAATGCTCATGATTTCATCTCACCTTTACATAAAATACTAAGAAGGGAAACTTTCTCTGTATAGTAAATTATTGAAATAGTGTGCTAATGAGCCAATTCATCAGTTCATACAAAATGTGATTTTCAGTAATTTCTATCCAAGACAATTTGCATAACAATGAAATCCAGAGAGCAACAAAATATTTGTTCATAGAAAGATACTTACATCATCTATTTTAAA